>OY728160.1:624025448-624665698 GCA_963277665.1 Viscum album
GCACGTGTTTATGTCTGGTTTAAATGTGAAATTACATCGAATGAACAAAATTGTATTAAATTGTAAAAATTTATTCTAAATATACTTTAAAACCAATCAAATTAATAACTTATGACTATTAATTATTTCTACTAAAAAAAGTTGTGTTTAATTAAAATTTAATAATTTTCACTATTCATCATAATATGAAATTTATCCGAAAAGTACAAAAATTTCACCCTAAGCTAATTTCGATATTCAGAATCCAAAAATGAAGTCCATTTTGAAAAATAAAATTTACAAATTTTCAAAAAGTGGTTATCACTATTCATAATGGCTAGTTTTAATAATATTTTAATAGCATATCATTGTTTAGTGAAACTCAGTATTGCGTACGACGCAAGCTATCGAGGAAGGTCGTGGTTGCGTGTAAAGCAAGCCAAGCTAGTGTTGTGTGTAGTGAAAGATTCCTTTGATGATTTATATAACATAAAAACAAAATATTTCTCATAAAAGTCTCGGGTGTTACATTTGGAACATAGTTCCAACTAGTGTGGGGTGTGTATATAAATAACAAGGAATACACAAGTACATACATATAGGATACCAAACACTCAAGCCTAACCTATGGGTTCTCAGAAAACCATCCAACTCACCACACTGCACCCTTTTCTACAACCTCTAAATTCACAACACTGCATAATAATCTATAAAACACATTTCATATTCCCAACCAATTAAATTAACCATTACCATTTTTTATTAAATGGTTTATTTAACCATTTCTACACAATCCAATCAACTAAAAAACATAGAAATATTCATTCCAGAAGGTTAATATCCGGATAATTAAAAGAATCTTCACATTAGAGACACATCATTCCATAAAATCCCCATTTAACAACCATTCAAGATATATCATATATCGGTCTCAATATATGCGGTGAAACTTTATACATTTTATCAATGGATAAGAACACAAACCAACCACTACCACCATCCTTCAAATTCATCCTAAAAAAAACCATGACCACCAAAACAACCACCAACAACACATTAAACCATAACCGAAATAGCAACTCAACTACATAAACATACCACGAACAGATTACCATAATTAGAAAACCAACCCCCTTTGCACAATAGTACCCACAACCACATCACCACACAACCCAAGGAAAAACATATTTAGATTTAATGAGGCATTCCTTCTTTAATTTCACTTGTTAATTCAGGATTTATCACATAAACAACCTGATAATGGGGTATCCATTTATTAGATGAAAAATATGTAGTTAAAAATTTTCATATATAATTGTTCAATTGAGAAACAAACATCCTACATCACATAAACCATTCTATGTTCAAACAAGAACCCCAATGACCATAATTTTCAGTGGATAGTTATCCCATACAATTCACTATAATAACAAAAAACAAATAACAAGAATATTATACATCACTTTTCCCCATATCCTTTATATTGATCGTAAACTGGTTCAATTGTCTTTATTTAATTTGGATTAACTATCTTTCAAAAAAAACATTCATGCACCAACATCGCATGATACACAAATAAGTGTGACTATGGGGAACCTAACTGTGAGAAAAGAAAAACAACATTTCCTAAATACACCAAGATAGGGGTGCACATTTAGTTGGAAAAACTCCATGGAAAACATGAACCAAAAGACATAGCATGACTATATGACTATTACCAAAGGAAAGGTTCTTCACAATTTGGAAGAGTCTCTAATGGAAGTAGATATGGGTCTAGCGACTGTGAGAGGTACCATCACTGCATCTTCATCATTAGTGATAGCTTTATTTGATAATGGTACATCTAATTCATTCATTTAAAACTACATTGTGAATATACTTAATCTTCTTATAGATTTTTATCTTATGTGATGGATATTACTACACCCATTGGAACAAAGAGAGAGTGGGGTCTCCATAGTCTTGCTTGTGTTTTCTCATTGTCACAATTGATATCGCATGGGATTTTCTTGTTCTCAACTTGAAACCTCTTAATACTTCATTTTTGGGATGGATTATCACATTTCCAATAAATCCTAGATTTATTGTTATCTACTATGAGTCTCATTTACTACATTATATTGGATGTTCCATATCCTTCAAGGAAAATGGGACTCAAGGTCGAGTAGAGTTGTATCGTCTTATCCAGATTTGGTAAAAGTAATATATGTGTTGTATTTTGATCTATAGTAAGAATATTTGAGCAGTGGTATCCTTCAAATTTTTTCCATTTTTTCTGATGTGTTCCCTTAGGACATCCCTATTTTCCCACTGGTAAGGGAGGTATAGTTTTCTATCAACTTATTACAGGGTACTAACTAGTATTTATTCTTTATTACCACATGAAACTAGTTGAAATGAAAGATTTAAAGGAACAACTGGATTATATTATAGAGAAAGGATTTATATGATTATGTGTGCCAGCTTGGTTGATGCATGTGATATTTGTTAAGAAAGCTAATGGGTCACTTTTCCTTTTTGTTGATTACTGGACACTCAATAAATTTATATAAACAAAAAAATTATTTTTCCCAAATATTGATGATTTTTTACTAGTTCAAAGGGTTGAAGTGGTTTTTAATGTTTGATCTTCGATCCGGTTATCATCAATTGAGAATAAAATAATATAACATCAAAAAAATTACCTTTTAGAGTAGGTAAAACCATTATTAATGTTTTTTCATGCCATTCAGCCTAAAAAATGTTCCTACTATATTCATGGCATTGATAAAGAGGGTTTTCCATGAGTACCTTGATACATTTTTGGTCGTATTTGTGGATAAAATCCATGTTTAATCTTTGTATGATGAAGATCATGTGTGATATATAAGGGTAGTTCAGGAATTGTTGAGAAATCACTGAAATTATCTCAAGATATTGAAATTTGATTTTTGGATTCGGTTAGTGGATTTATTAGGACATTTGGTGCCATAACATTGTATTCCAGTTGATCCTGATAAGGTGAAAGCTATTATGAAATGGGAACAACCATGAAATGTTTTCAATATCTGTAGATTCTTGGTTTTGGCTAATAATTATTTCCAGTTTTTAAATTAATTATCAAATTTAGCTTCTCAGATGTCTTCCCTAACTTGGAAGGGAGTACGGTTTGTTTGGGATGAGAAATGTCAGAGTAATTTTATTGGGATGAATCTTATTTTGACAACTTCACTGGTATTGAATCTTCTAGAGGATGAGAAGAGGTGTGTGCTCTTCTATTACATATCAGGTTCTGTTTTGGGTTGTGTTCTTATGAAGGGTGATCATGTTATTGACTATATCTCTTGAAATATTAGGAAACATGAGAATAATTACTTGACCCATGTACTTGTACTCACAGTTGTGATGTGCGCGCTTAAGAGTTGCCGACATGACCTTTTTGGATAAAGTTTTACCATGTTTTTAGACCACAAGATCTTGATTTATATCATCTATAAAAACTATTTGAATCTATTTTGGTGTCATTGGGTGGAATACATAAAATCATTTGACTTTGACTTTTCCTATACCTCGAGGAAAGGTAATTTCATCACAAATTCCTTCCTTGAGCATGAAACATCCAACCCAGGCCAATAAAGAATCATCATAGGAGTGGAACTTGAAGGAACTCTATATAGAGTTTCATATAGGAGTCACGTAATATGGGACTAAGGATTCATTGTCTAGTGTTCAGTTTATATACACTCTTCTCAAGAAGATACATCAAGAACATCATCTTGATTATGGGTTATGTATCATTAATGACTCTCTTTGTGGTAAGGAGACCATTGTTGAGTGGTCATTTTCTACCAAGGGAATTCTATGTCACTGGAATCATTTTTTTGTTTCATTATAAGTAAGGAAATATGATACGGTGGATTTCCATAATTCCGATTGGTCAGTGCACCCAAGAACCACGAACATGTTCTGTGACATGTGATGATGATCTTGGTGGACAGGTATGAGATGAAGAATTTTTTAATTTGTCTCTCATTTTAATACATTCCAACATGTCAAGGATAAGCACCAGATACCTTCAGGTTTTTTACATCCACATCCAATACCCACATAAAAATTGTGATGATATCTTTAAGGACTTTGTGGTTGGGTTTCCATGTACAGAGAGAATGATGTATCTAATATGGGTTGTAATTTATCCACTAACTAAATCTTCTCACTTTATACCCATTTGTGATGTAACCAAATATGTGGAGATTATAAATCTAAATATGATAGATATTGTTCTATTTCATAGATTTTTATATGATCTAGTATCTGATAGGGATCCTCGATTCACTTCTCATTTTTTGAGAGGCCTTCAGGAGGCACTGACATCACATGGTTTTTTTTAGTACGACCTACCATCTGAATTCAGATGGTTTGATAGAAAGGGGTATATAGATTCTTTATGATATCATTTTATTTATGTTTTATTGACTTTTTAGGGACTTGGGATGACCATTTTGGCCATTTTAGTTTTCTTATAATAGTAGTTACCAATCTAATATCATAATGGATTATTATGAGACCTTGTATGTATGACCGTATAAATATTTTTTGTGTTGGTTGGGGATTGGGGAAAATTCCTTGGTTGGACCGAGCTTGATTCATGAGATGAAAATAAAGATTCATTTGATTTATCTATGAATGATTATGGAATAGAGTTGTTATAAATATTATGTTGATAATCATTGAAGACCTTTTAAATTATCAGTTGGTTATCATGTGTTGAATATTATTTTTAATATTTTTGAAATAAATGTCCTTTTAATGATTATTGTTTGAGAACCAAAAATCTTAGTTAGTGAGTGAGTTATTAGGGACAAACACTATAGGATAGGAATTACCTAACACTGGATTGGTTCTTTACAACTATAACATAAAAATTTTGGAATATCCTATCCCTAGTGGGATGTTGTTTAGTCTTCTTTAGCTAGTGTTGGAGAGAAATGTGTTCACAATTTCATTTCTAGTATATAAGTGTCTAAGGATCCCATAACTTAGAACTATCTTACATCTTGGAATATGACCATGTTGGTTATTGTAAATGCTTTGATATATATGACATTTGTTGTAAACTATTTTACACATGCCTTATGAATTTATATAAACTGTTTTATATAAAAGGATTATAATACTATTTTTTGATATATTTCCATCATTTGAAATGTAAAGAATGGGTATTTTTTAATATTCTTTTGAAATTCCATGAATATTTATTTAAAAATTGAAACCATTATATGGTTAATTAAATTTTACATCTTATGATGGAATACTTGATGATATCCTACTAGGATTTCAACTCTCACCCTACCTGTGACTTTAGGAATTGGTTTATTTCCTCTTTCTAGGTTTGAAAAATGGAAATAACCACTTTGAGGTGGTAGTTACTATAGATTTTTAGTCTTTGAGCTACTTTGTATGTTGGGACTTGTGTTATTTATCCTATTTTCTAGTACTTTTATGTTTTACATTGGGTTTTTTACCTATTTGACTTCTGGTACAGTTCTCCCTGTGAATTTTTCTTTTGTACATACTAAATTGTATCTCTTTATTCCATTGTTTTTATGGAAATTTTTTTCCCACATTCATATTGTATGTTTCCAAGAGTCTGTCTCTAACCCATGGGTATCGGCAATGACCTTCAGGCTACATCAGGATGAGAATGGGTGTCAACGTACCTGGGTATCCAGGTCAGTTTGTGACAACATATGTTGTTATTTGTCTTTAATTTTCAAGGAAACATGATAAATTCAACTCATGGATGGATTTTTTAGAAAATCGAGTGATGAAATGAGGTGTATCCTATTAGAACATCTTTAATATGTTTTTTTAGAACTTGAAAAATAGTTCAGAGGGTGAGTTTAGGCTCATGTTTTTAGTAGAGGAGTCCCATAACAGTCAGGGCTTTTGTTTCTTCAACTATCTAGCTAGTGGGGTGGGTAATATCCCTAATACGAAATGGGACTCACCATCTATCATGTAATTATACACTGGTTGGTCAGTGGGGAGTGTTGGGTAGACTTTATATAGGGTCCCTTTTGTCCTTTTTGGTCATTAAGGCCCCCTTAGAACTATCTTTCATGCTTTGAATTTTTGAGATCCATTCATCCATAGACTCCTATCCTCTCTACATGAGATTCCCCGAATCTGGGGTGGATATACAAGAAAAATGATGGAGAATATAGTTGATATCTTTCATTCTTCATTAATATTAGCATCATTCTTCCTTATATGGTAGTGGATCACTGATTTGTTCTTTGTGGTTGATCTTATTGGTAAGTATTGAACTTTGAGATCCTTTAGTGTCTCAATTTTTACTTCAATTATCTCCCCCTTGATCACCTTAATCATCACTTGATTCTTATAATGATCTTTATTAGATAATTGGATGAAAATTTCATCAGATCTTGATAGAATTGTTCATGAACAATAGGGATTTGGATTGACATGGCTAGAGGATGTCTCGTGATGAGGAATTATTGTCGTTGATGAGTGTTCCATTTTACTTATGTCTCTTAGGGATCTCTTATAAGGTTTTTGGTCAAATTTAGTAAAATTTTCTATCATATATGGGAATTTATTTAGGGAATTTTCTCATCTTACAATGTTCCAAGAGTGGCCAAACATCATTGGATTTTTTTGTGGATAAGGTACATTGCTTGGTTATTTTTATTATAAAATTTTGTATTCAATTTTATTAAATTTTACTTTTTATTATTTCTATTTAATAAAATATTTTCATGGTATGAAGTCATAAGTGTGTTACAGACCTTCCATGGGTGGTTGGTCATTGTTCTGGCTATAAGGTGGAACCAAGTAAGTCTTTTAAAAATTATACCTTTTGAATTTAAATGTGAGTTTCCTTGTAATCATTTAATTAATTATAATTTATTTACAATTAATTATTTGGAATGATTGGGTGTATTTAGGATCTCATGGAGATCGATGGAGGGTGAATGGACTTGGAAGACTCATACAATGATTTTTGGATTTTATTGGTTTGGATTTGACTCCATTTGTGGTATGTGGACCCATGCACTCTTCCATATGGAATTATGCATGGTTTATTTTCATGTGATACGAGGTTCACCAACTTAGGTGAATGAAATTTTAATTCTTAATGAGTTATGAATAATAAGTAATGATTAATTATTTAATGATCTTTAAGTATTGATTAATTAAAGGAACCTTTCTTAATGTAATTTGAAAAAGTTCCATAGACCATGATGGACCCTTGAGCATTGGCTTGATGCGGGCCGTTGATGGTCAAGGCTTAACCACTAATGAGTTTCTTATATTACCTAGAATCCCTTGGGAGTGTTATTATTATACATGATAACTAGATACCCTGAGACCATTTATGATGATTTATTCCATGAGTGTGTTTAGGTATCCTAAAATATAGTGTTGAGCTTGATCAAAAGTGTATCTACTATGACTCATGATTATATGAAATGCACTAATTATGTGTACACTATTTTTTCCTTAATGTGATACTTATATTGGTATAGCTTGATTGACCATTTTTTATTATTATCACATGTGGGTGCATGTGTAGCCCCTATTACCTATATATGATGCTTCATCTCATGAGTTTTATTATGTGGCCAGTAATGCCTTATTTCATGATGATCACATGTTCATGAATGTTTCTACGAAATACTCACAATGACATGATATGATATACTCTTATTATTCTCTATCCTATTGTGTGTATTTACCATGAATTTATAATTTATTTTTTAATCAAAATAGGTGGATCATCACGGTATGTTATCCCATATAGGGGGAGTGCACACGTCTTGTGACGACGATGATGATGGACCTAAGCATGGATTTGAGGCATGATGTCCCTGAATCCTATCATGTGGCAGCATCTCTGGGGGTATGAAAACCTTGCAGTTGTTTAATTACATGTTCACTAAATTCCTTGAGGATTCTAAGTGACATGTTAACATGATACCATGTGGATTCTGAGTATCATGTACACTATATTCCTTGAGGATCCCAAGTAACTTGTACACTAATTAACCTTGTGTACTAACCCAAAACTCAACGAATTATGTATAATGATTGATGTTTTCATCATCCTTGTGGTCAATCCTTGATTACATCCATTATTATTTATGAATACATTTTAGAATAATGTCTAAGTAGGTATAATAAGGGGTTCATGGAGGCATGGTAATCACATGGCCACTCGAAATATATTTTTTATTGCATACTCATGAATTAGTGCTTATATTCTTTCTTTAGACAATTATTTATGTAATATTTAATTTATAATTATCTTATCACATTAATGTACACTACATTTACTGGTTAAGGAATAGACCACATTTGTAGTGTCCTACTAATTTGTACTTGCACCTTGATTGGGTAGACATGAAACTTGTGTACCCAATAATTCCTCATTTTTTGAAATTTCAGGTTAGACAAGGCCCAGGTTGATTGTTGAGAAATATAGATCACTACAAGCCTAGATACTGATATGAGGTATGGTTGGGTGTTGTAGACCCTATTTTTACTTTTTTCTCTTTCTATCTTGTACTTGTGATAGGCCTGGTGGGAGATCAATGTCCTATATTTAGTTATGAATATTGATTCTATTATCTCTACTTTCATTCATTGTTTATTTATTATTTCACACTTTGCGTGATGGTATATTCTTCCCCTAACTTCACATTGACCCTCACTTATAATGGAAATTCTCTAACATACAGGGAGGTTCTCCTATTATCATGTTACATTCTAGCTTAGACCAGGAGATTTGGGTCAGGATATTACAAAATGGTATCATATTTGATCTCATTTCCTACTTTTTTGTGTTTATTGAAAGAAGACATATGATTTCTTCAGATCTTGTGATGAAATTTTTATTACATGTCGTAAAGTCCATTTCCAATGGAACCCCAGGTTACTAGGGAATGGAATTGATATTCTTAGTTTACACTGATATCATTAAGTGTTTTCACATCATGTGACACACATAGATTTTGAGGCTTGTGATTTCATCTGACTTTGACACTTGGTTGTATTGGAAATATGTGTTTCATACATCATATTTGGAACATAGGTTTCACATTACATATATGTTTCTTATGTGGGATTTTACTGATGATAGATGACTCTACCTCTTGGTTTTAACAACTTTTAATGTGTTTTCACACATGAATTATTGATGATATTATTTCAGTTGAACCCCTATGTATATATAACTCTGATAACAGGTCATATTCCAATATAGTTTGGTACACCTGGGAGACAACGATGTTAGAAAAAACAATGATGGAAACAATTATGGAAATGGTGATGATGTGGTCCCTCAATGCACAGTTGGTCCAATGTACCTTATTTTATCATTTCTTGGTTATATTTTATTTAGAATGTATCTTTTTTAAGTAGCTATTATATAGGTTCTCTTAATTAAGTTTCTAACTATAGACTATATGAAGTTATCCACATATCACCCATTTGAATTATCTTTAACAAAACCAGATTTTTATAACCCCTCGACATGGTTAGTCTAAGGGTGATTACATATTGAAATATATATGGATATGTACCTAGATGATGTTTCATGAGTTGTGCCCCTTAGTGAGACCCCTGTGGCCTTAGATATGAGACTCTGGTTACCAGTGTGATGGTGTCTTGTGTTGCGATTGGTAACCCAGGTGAGGATTTTTCTTGTGAAGTAATAGTCAAGGCTAATGACTTAGGGTTATTTTTCATAGATAAAAAGTTTATTTGAATGTTAATGATCCTTAAAATTCTTAAAGTAAGGTCTTGTAAGTTTCCTTACAACCCAAGTTTATATATCACTTAGAGCGCTAGTTCTCATGATACAAGGTTGGGTTTTAAAGTGCTTGGATTCTTGTTGCACTGAGGGCTTGACCAAGGGTTCTCAAGACTATTAGTTTTTATGCAATTCTCATTGTATAGAGAGTGAAGATCCTATGTGGTCAAACCTAGGATATGTAGTGTGTGGATGGGAACTCAATGGTTTTAAATTTACATTGTATGATGGTTGTTGTTCTTTGAATCTTTATAGCTTAGAGATTCCATTTTCTAGGGAGAAGTGCCTAGGGTGCTTGGTTTGGTGGGTTGGAACCTTATAGAGAGTGGACACCTGAAGTATCATGTGAGTCCAGACTCGAAGGTTCATGAATCATGGAAAATCACTCTATATAGATTAAATAGTTTTGTTTTCTTGACGTTCTAGGAAAATTTTAATTAATGATCATTCATGTTGTGGTTACACACCGGGTCTATTATTTCATTGGTGTGGGTGGTGAGATGATCATAAAGAATTTTTTTAGTTCTATGATGAACCTAGAAAATGTTTTGATGGTAGGTTATTGAAAAATTTAGTTCAAGGTCACTCTTATAGTTAGAAACCATCACGTTTTCAATGAATCTCATAGGTCTTGGCAACCAAGAGGTGGTTGGGTGTGGAGATGTATTTTGTGGTTGAAGATGACATCAGTAATGGATCAGGGTATAATTGTGCACCCAATCCATGTTTTTCATCAGTGGAGAAAAAGTGGTTTAAAATAGAAGCTTGAGTGAGGAGATGACTCCCATCTTGTTCAGAATTTGTGACATATTCTTAGGCTATTTAATAATGTCATGAACACTGAGAATGGATCATTGAATGCAATGGATGAGGTTCTAAGTAATCTAGGTATGTGCAGTTCATGGGGTTTGATTCGAAATTGGGTATGAATTGGTGTTCATGTGTCTTTATTATGTTTGGTAATGAACTAATCATGAACTAGTAGACCAGATTTTGTATTTTGAGTCAGAAAAATTGATACTTTTATGGTTGGGATCATTGAACTGGTCACGGGTGAATGCCCTCTCTTATGGGAAGTGTCATTGTCTTGTTTAATCTTGATTGTTGGAAAATTATCATGACTTCAAAAGATCAATGTGTAGTATATCCAAGAGTATATAGATTCTTTATGAATGCTTGATGTTTGATTTAGATTTACCTCAATAAGGGGACTAGATACGGGATTTGAACTAAATAAAATCAATGTGAACCAATAGTGAGTTTGATCATTGGTTCTTTGAATCATAGTTTTGAGCCTTTTGGATAGCGAAATTTTTTGTTGAATCTACTGGGTAATTACCTTTGATGTAATTTTAGACTTAAGTAAGGGTATATGATATTTTTAATGATGCATATGAGACTTAATTCATCATGAAAGGTGATTTATAGAGTACTGGTTTATTAGATTGAAAACCTTTATAGGAAGATGTCTCTAAAAGTACTAACTAATGTTTCCCTATAAACCTAAATGTGGTGGGTTGGAACTGCATCAATCTCTTCGTATCAGGTATGATTTAAGTGTTTAATAATTTTATAGGTCCATTATAGAATGGTCAACGTGATTAGGTTACATTTGGTCTTATGAGAATCTTTGGTTTGGATCAGAACCAGGAAAGAGGTTTTGGTATTTACTTTTAATACATTTCTTTCATTTGTTCAGCTGTGATGGAACTAAGGCATGCCAGGTGTGTTTTCGGGCTATTGGAATTTTGTTTCTATGTGGATAATACTATAGTTGGGAGCACCCATATAATTTGGAATGAATTGGTTGAGGACACCATGGTGCATGAAGTTCAATGGAGGTGGTGATCATAGTCTTGATGTTAGATGGTAGTGAGATTTTGGGTTGTATTTTTTTTCATCGAGTCATGATGGAACATCATGATGGGAATTCAAAAATGAGTGTAGACTTGAGGAAATGAGTTTCCTTTTGAGGATTTAATGCAGATAATTCATTTTGAATGAAAATCAAAGCATATTGGGAGGCGTGGTTTACAAGATACAACTACTTCTCAATAGTGTAGATATTTTAATGACCCACTTCATAACATGTCTTGAATTTTGTAGGAAAATTGGAATTTTATTATGGTATATAGATCATTCAGAGAATCATGTGATTAACTGAGGTGCATCCAATTTAAACCCATTAAAAATTTGTCTTCAAACATGAAAACAATCTTGGATAGAGACTCAAGGATTGGGTTTTTAGTGTAGGAGGCTTGGAGTAATCGGTGGGGTGGAAAGTAGCTCTTCTACCCAACTGGACTCACTGGATCGGTAGTAGTGCATGATAGGTATACTTTAAATGGGGTCCCATTTGGTCCTTTTTTCCACCAAGAAACCACCTGGTTTATCTTTATTGGATCAATTTTTTGGAGATTTATATGGTTTTGACTCCTCTCCTCCTTCCCTCATTAGATTCCTTTGATCAAGGACGCATCTAGATGAAAAATGATGTTGAATAAAATTGAGATCCTTCATTATTTATCAATATTGGAAACTTTTTGTTACTTTTGTAGTGGTGGGTCATTTTTGTTAATCATAGATGATTCACATGGTGAGTTGTGGACCTTGTGATTCTCTTATGTCAGAATTATCAGTGAATATTTCCTCCTTGGAAACATTAATCAACTCTTGATTCTTGAAATGACATTTATTTGAGAATTGGATAACAATTCCATATGATCTTGATGGAATAGTTTGATAATGATGAGTATTTGGATCATCATGGATATCAGATGTCTCATGACAATGAACACATGTTGTTGATGGGAGTTTCATTTCAAGTATCTCACATTGTGATCTCTTATAAGGATTTTGGTAAAATTGAGTTAAATTGTCTATCGTATTATGGAATTGATTTGGTAATTTTTTTTCATATCAGAATTTGTAGTGTTTCAAGAGTGGAAGAGATTTGTTGGACAATGTTTTGGAAAAGGTACATCACTTATTTATTTTTCTTTTAAGGGTTCCAATTTAATTATTTTAAATTGGAATTTTTATTATTGTTATTCAATGTTAATTTTTCCTCATATGAAGTTGGAAGTGTGTTTTATACCATCAATGGGTGGTTAGTCCTAGTTTTGGCTAGGGGATAACACCTGATAAGTCATTCAACATGCATATATTTCACCATTAAATATGAGTTTCCTTATAATAAATTAAATAATTATAATTTAGTTATAATTAATTATTTTTAATACTTCTAAATGAGTAGAACCCTTTGGAGATCAATGGAGGCCAAGTAGACATGGTTGAATTAGAAAAAGTTGATGGGATTTTTTTGGTTTGGAGTTGAGTACAATTGATGAAGGTAGTCACATGTACTCTACCCTATGGTATTATGAATGGTTTATTTTCATGTGATATGAGGCTTTTTAACTTGTCTTAATGAAATATAAATTCATAATATGTTATTAATAATAAGTTATTCTTAATTAATTAATGATCCTTAAGTCTTAATGAATTAAAGAATCTTTGACTAATGTAACATAAAAAAGTACCAAGGGCCACAATAGACCCCTGTGCACTGGTTTGATATGGGTCATTGATGGCTAAGGTTTGACCACTAATGGGTTCCATAGATAACATGGACCCCCTGGGTGTCTCTTTGATCTAATTAAGACCTTGATCTCATGAGACCATGTATGGTGATTTATACCATGAGTTTCATTAGGTATCTTAATAGACCATGTTTACCTTGATCACATGAGTGGCTACTATGACTCATGATGATGTTCCACACCCTATTTATATGTTCACTCTTGTTTCCATGATTTGATACTTGTATTGATATAGCTTGATTAACTATGATTGGTTGTGATGGAATGTGTGTGTGTATCCCCTTTTACCCATATATGATGCTTGATTCCATGAGTGAGCTTATGTAGCTTGTTATTCCATGTTTGATGATGATCACATGTATTTGAATGTTTCTACTAAATACTCATGATGACTTTTTTTTATCTACTATTATTATTCTCTTTCATTTTTTTGTGTATTAGAATGTATTAAGAGGTTTTTCTTTGGTACTTAGACTTGGTCAATCATCATGGTAAGTTATCCCATTGAGGGTTAGTTTAAACATCTTGTGATGATGATGATGATAGACCTAAGCATAGTGTTGGGACATGAAAACCATGAGTCATAACCTATGGAAAAATCTCTAGGGGTACAATGACCTTGTGGATAATGAGTGACATGTTCACTAGATTCATTGAGTATTCCATGTTACATACTAACTCAATTCTATATTGGTTCCTATTGTCATGTTCACTCGATTGATTGAGGATCCTGAGTAACATGTATATCATTCAGCCTTGTGGCCTAATATGGAACTCAATGCCTTTTAGATACCGTGTGATGTATTCATCAGCCTTATGGTTATCTATTTATTACTTTTGTCATCTGTTATGACTGTGTTTCACCATATGGATGAAGTAGGTACATCCATGGGTTTGTGGAAGTTTGGTAAGCACACAACTTGTCAACAAGTGTTTTTTTGTAAAATACTCATGAATTGATGATAATATGATATGTTTGAGTAGTTATATATCAGTTGTTTACTTTTTGTTAATCTTATTACATGCACATATTGTAAATTTACTAGTTTGGTACTTGTCTGAATTTTTGTCTCCTACTGATTTTACTCACACCCAGCTTTGGTGGCCATGGAACATGGATTCTTGAGTCTCCCACACTTATTATAGGTACAAGATGGTCTGAGTCCTTGGTTGATTATTGATCGGGATATTTCGCTACGAGTTGGGAGGCCATGATGAGGTGAATATGGGTGTTGTAAAAACTAAATGTACTTTTTTCTCTTTCTATCTTGTACTTATGATCAGCCTAGTGGGTGTTCAGTTTACTTTACTTAGTTGTTATTGTTGAGCATTTTGTTTCTTCATTCATTCATTACAGATGATATATTTAGTGGTACTAGCATACTCTAGCTCTCTATTATTACATGTTTGGTTGTTTATCTATTGTTGTGAACTTTGATAGAGGGTATAGTCTCCCCATAACTTCATGTAGACCCTTGATACTAGAGAGAAGCCTCTAGATTATAGGGGGTTCACTTGAGGTCATGTGGCATTCCAGCTCAGACCCGATGATTCTAGTCAGGTTGTAACCAGAACAAATCTAAAACCTAAAAATAAAATAGTTTTTATTGTATATTCTTCCAAAATAAACATAAAATTTATCTCCAAAAAAAATTAATCATTCATAAATTTACATACCAAAAATGTATATTCCCTCTTCATATATTATCCAAAATGTACTAATTTTTTCATAAAATTGACCATTACCTAAATTCACTACAAAATCAAATATTCTTGAAAATGATAACTCGGTATTTATTCCTCAAATAATATCAACCATGTAAGTGACCAGATCTTCTTTTCAGGTATGATTTTCCTTTTCTGGTCGTTTTTGAGAAAAAGAGGAAAATATGGAAATTTTCGAAGTACACGGCGTGTACTTTATGAGTACACATCGTGTACTGTGATACCACTGGAGTCCGTGTGCTGGCTGTGTCATGGCCACACACACGACCGTGTGAGAGTGACTTGGAGGCCGCCTAATGCAGAGTATGGAAACAGCAAGTACACACTGTGTTCACCAAAATTACACACCGTGTATTTTGTTTTTTATCATTAAACGCACCGGGGTCGCGTCTGACGGACAAAACTCACTTCATCTAGGTTGTCTTTGTCCGAGAGAACCCGTATGGTTGTGGATCTTTGACAAGCCCCCAAGACTCTATCCATACTCTGATTCAAACACCGGTGATTCTATTGAAATCACATCGGTGAGTTCTTCCTTCTCCTAGAGCATCATTTTCTAATTCCTCCTATTTTCTAAGTTATCGTGGGTTGAACATTTTATAGGTTTTCAAAGATATACGATGCTCTAAGGCGATTCAAGCATTTAGGTTCAAGTATATTGATCTAATAAACCCGAGGTAGGTGATTTGTTCCTTTCTGTTCAAAGTATTTCAATATTATGTGCAATTTCCACCAATACCCTTGAACGGGGTATTGCGTGTTTACTATTTTAACCATGTTTTCTTCCTTCCATGCTTGTATGCCTATGTAGAGGTTGAATTGATAATAATAGGGTTGTTTTTCTATACCTTGGTTTTTTTCCAATTCATGTTCTCTTTACGACCTTTTGGTCATGTTTAGCCATTTTGGCCACCATTCTTGTTTTCCATACCTATTGTTGTAGGATGGAGAGTTTGGATCCTGACATGCTTGATACGATGTAGACTATTTATCCAAGTAGTTCTCTAGGTTTACTTTAGCTATATTTCATTGCTATTCCATTATCCTACACAGGGCCCTGAGAACTGGGTGTAGTAGACTATAAGGGGAATAGACTTAGTGAGCTTCGTTAGAGAGGCTTTGAGAATTAGGTTATGGGGGGGATAGACTGTGTGAGCTTCCTCAGAGAGCCTAGGATTACATTGGGCTATAAGGGGATTGACCGAGCGAGCTTCCTCGGAGAGTCATTGACTTCTTAGACTATAAGGGGATAGACCGCGTGAGCTTCCTCAGAGAGTCTTTGTTTTACTTTGAGTTATCGTGCTTACCTTAGACTATAAGAGGAATTGACTATGTGAGCTTCCTCAGAGAGTCTTTGAATGACCTAGGATATAAAGGGAATTGACCGAGTGAGCTTCCTCATAGAGTCCTTGACCATGGGTCTATAAGGGGAATTGACCGAGTGATCTTCCTCAGAGAGTCCCTGACTACCTTAGACTATAAGGGGAATTGACCGAGTGAGCTTCCTCAGAGAGTCATATATTTTTTGTATAACCAAACCAGAGATGTTAGTCTGAGTGTACTTCCTTGAGGGTTGTTGGTACTTGTTAGGTAAGACCAGAGGGAATGGATGTGAGTACTTCCCAGAGGGTTACCTGTTTGTGCTTAGCTGGTTGTTAGATGTTACTTGATATTGGAACTGTGGATTGTTTATTGTTCAACATGTTCATGCTTACTGCTTTTTGTACTTTTACCTTCCATATATTCACTGACTGTTAGAGAAAGATCTTCGGGTGGTTGCCTACTGGGATTTAGTCTCACACCCTGTTTGGGCCAGGCTTTTGGGCCAAAACATATTATATTTTTGCAGGTACAGATAAGGGCAAGCGCCCTTCCACATCATGTACATGAATTTCTATGGAGCTGGAGAGCATGGGACCAAGCCTAGGCTTGCGATGCTGAGGAGCTATTATCTTTTTATTTTGTACTAGGTTCAGTACTATTGTATTCAACATTGTGAATTGTTTATCTATTTTCCTAGACATATGTATCATGCATCATTTATTATACATTTCTACAGTTGTTTATTATCTCAGTCTTCCACTATTTACTATTGTTGGATATTCACTTCTTCCGCTATTGCATGGTTGTTTACTTCCGCTATGTACTCTGCCAATGAGGGCATAGTTTCCCCACTATCACACCCAAGGCCCTCGCTGGTAGTTGGCAGCCTCTGGCGTTCAGGGAAATGTTCTTGCGGCCATGTGACCAACTGGGTATAGGGCGCCTCTGGGTGGCTTCCAAAACTGGGATGTTACAAACCACATTGGTATAAAATATTATACAAGGAAATAATTTTCTCTTCACTGTAATTCCTATAATATTCCCAAAAATACAGTGAACTTCTTCTAAATAACTTTGTCCATCTAATCACCAAATCACTTTTCAATATCATGGTAATCTATACCATAAAATATATGTTCCCAAAAATATAATGACCCTTTATCCTAATTAACCATAATTTACTCAACATCAAAGAATGTCCTAACTTTACAGGTTTTATAATACCCTTCACATTATGTCCCAACAATATAATAACATTCTTCCCTAAATAACCTTTACACTAAGGGTTACTGATACCTCAACCATCTTGTAAAATCTAAAAAATATCTCCAAAGATATCATTAAGCACCTTAAAATACAATCACATAAGATCTTAAAAATGGTATATATATACCTTTTAACTTATGAACATTCTAAAAATAATAAACCCTTAAATAAAATAACTCTACATAATAACTCTCAAAACCCTATATCTTGACATTTAAATCATTTAACTTACTTTAAAAACCTTTAACCAAGATTTTTTATCTTATTACTTAATACTTACTTACTATAATTAAAAATATGAATAATGTCAAAAGATTCATCAATAAAAATATAATCATGATTCCTACATTAAAAATAAGAAAAATTATTAAAATTAATCATAAATTTTAGATTTCATTGATGATTTCTTTACAAGACTTCTTCCATATTTCTGCATCTTCATTTATAATAGAATATGAATTTGTTAAAACATTACTTGTATGATCCTAATAATACCTTAAATGATATTTAATTATAGGTAATATATTTTCATAATTATCATACTCCCCACATTTAAAAAATTCAATTGATACATTAAGGATAACACTATTCTCATATATTGTCTTAACTAAACTCCTCATTTTTTCATAGTAGTTTATTTATTATTACCACCTTTTATACATATGAAACATCTTTTTATTCATTTGATAGATTTTCCAGGGTTCTTCTTCCCACATTATAGACATATAAGAAGAAAAATATTTTTTCCTTCATGGTCTATATCTCATGAAAATACATGAAACTCCATTTTCCTTTTATTTAGAGTGTTAGGAAATTAAATAGGCTCAGATTGATAATCATGACTTGAGATAGCTGGAAAGTAATGACTATACGATTCCACACTCTATATTATATTTAATTTGGTTTCTAATTTGGAAAACATATACATTTTCTTTCATACCTATTGGAACCCTTGTTTTAATGATCCCAAAATCATGTTTATTAAGTTATTAATGAGTTTTATGTTTTATGGTAGTATTTTGTATTAAAAGGAGTATTTTTTAAAATTTAGATAAGTGTTGGAAATACCCACCATCAGTCTCTACTCACCGCTAGACATAAATCGCCATTGAGGATGAGAAATTTGGATAAGTGTTTAAAATACCCAACATTATAGATGAGTCACTATTACGATGAAAATTTGGAAAAGTAAGGAAAATACTCACCACCAGATGATGACACTCCATCTGAACTTAATCGCCTAATTTTTTTTGAAAATTGTTGAGATGATCTTCCGCCAAAGGATGAACCACCATCCAACATTAACTACTAGAATGAAATTTGGAAAAGTTCTTAGATGAGTCACCATTGAGCATGACCTACCGTCATCGTGATTCACAGTTGGTATGTCTCACAGCAAGCCCAAGTCACTTCAAGAGTAGTATCACCATTCAGATGAATCATAGTCACTATTTCTATTAATTTTAATTAATTGATTCTAATGGATATATTATCGAACTTAATGAAGAGAATTATTTTAATGATAATTATTAAAATATTAAAGAGTACGCATTAATGTTTGTCTCAGTCATCCAGTAAGAGGAGAAGAGGATCCAAACGATTCTTATTGTGTGATGTTGATATATTGGGAAGCACAATCCCTTGTATGTACATACATAAAAATATAAATATGAACATGCAGTAAGATGAAACCATATTTCAAGAACGTGTAGAGTGCCACTTGTTGAGATCTTACACAGTACATCTTTCCTACACACGACTATCAGAAAGTGAAGCATAACGAACATAAAAATCATTTCCTAAAGTTAGAACAAAAGGATCTTATGATGCTATATTTTACATCCATTTTTAGAAACATTTATCAAGATCTTGTTCAAACTATATTTAAAGAGACTCAAGCTTCCAATCACATTAGATAAAGAAACTCCATATTTTCTACATATTTATTTACTCTCTTTATCTGTTGTCTTTACTTTTTGAGCAGTGTGTGATTTAATCTGTATAATAAATACACAAATTGTATCATATACTTTAACTAGAAGTTATGTGATATCTTCTCTAATCCCTTTACATTTTTACCCACATGTTGTGGAAGAGGTCCCTATGTGGAATGTGTTTGTTCTATTCCCATGGTTATTATGGAAGAGGTCCCAAGGTGGCCTGGATAGCTAGTAATCTATTTTATTTACCTGATCCAAGTTATGGATCAATATTATTTAATATAATAATCTTGGAATTAGTTTCTTTCCAAGAGTAGTGGATTAGGTCTCATCTTGATACTGAACCTCTTGTATTTTTTCTATAGTGTGTTTTGTTCTGTTTCATTTCTAATATTTAAACTGATTTTGTTTCAAACATTAAATAGAGTCACTACTTTGATAGTTAATCTTAATTAGTGTTTGTATAAGTTTTTCTTTAATTAAATTTATTTTAAAAGATAAATTATTATTCATATTTTTTTAAACTAAGATTTAATAACTCTTTGAGAAATCTCCTAAAATACCAAAACATATATCATTATGATATTTTGATCAACTAGGATGTTTTTAATTTTACTTGGGGGTTTTATTTAAAGTTGTTTTAAAAAAAACAAATACTGGTTACTCAATTTACCCCCTCTTGAGATACTCACTCTGAACAAAATTTGGTATCAAAGGTATTTCAAAAACATTTCATATGTGGTTTTAGTTGTGTTTTAAAGATCTTAAATTTATGTTAATTCTAAATTTAGTTCTTCAAATGAATAATAGAAAAGTTGTTTTTTATACCAAAAAATCTCCTTTATTTAATGTTAATAATTATGATCAATGGAAAATAAAGATGAAAATAAATATTGAAATCATGGATTTTGAAATATGGTCTATTGTGGATTAAAAATATTAATTTCCTAAGACTGATAAGGAAAACATGGGATCATGCTTCTAAACATTATTATAATTACAACTAAAAATACATGAATGATATTTACAATGATTTAGGACATGAAGAATTTAATATCATATCTACTAGAAAAATTGCTTATGAAATTTGAGATAAATTATCTATTTGTCATGGAGGAACAACTAATGTGAATGAAATGAGAATGAATACTTATACAATTAAATATTATACATTCAAGATGAAACCTAATGATCTTATTTATTATATGTATCTTAGGATCAATGAGATAGTTAACACAATGAGATCATTGGGGAATCTAGTGTCATACAAAGATAAAATTATGAAACTACTGAGATGTATTCTAGAGATATGGAGAGGGAAATTAATGTCAATAAGAGAATCTTTCGACACCAGTAAGATACCAGTAAAGGAATTGATTAGGAAGTTAATGGTGTATGAGGAAGAGCGTAAGGTTAAACATAAAGAGTATGAATAAACAAATAACAAATATATTTTCTTCAAGACTACTGCTTCAAAACATAAATAAAAATTAAAAGTCCAAGTTGAAAACTCTTATGATGAGGAATCACCAGCTGATAGTGATGAGGAAATGGCCCATCAAGCTAGAATGTTTAAGAAACTGTACAAGAAGAATAATTTATCTTGGAAACTAGGCTATAAGTGAAAATATGATAATAGAAGAAATTGAAAAAATGTAATAGAAAAGAGATTACAATTCAGATGATATTACCAGTTATGACTATAATAGAAAAGCACATGTTAAGGATGACTATCCTAATTTAAAGTAAAAAATAAGTATGAGGATAAGGATAGAAATTATAATAAAGAAATCAAATCCATATGGACTACCTATGAAGATAGATCTAGTGACTCTGACTCAAATCATGAAGAAAATTTTAATATAGAAAATATGTGTTTGATGAAAAACATATCTGATGTACCTACTGTATATCCTATATATAATTATAATCATTTTGAAAATGAAAAAAAAATTATGATGATATGTCAAAATATGAATTTTTTTGAATACTTCAATATTCTTGAAGATACATTTAGCATTATCAGATAAAAATAAAAAATTATAAAGAAACAAAATGTTTTATCTTCTAGTGTTAGAACTGATCTCATTGTAGAAAAAGAGAAGGATGCTCAATTATTTGAAAAAAATATTGAACTAAAATTTTTAAATAAAAAATTAAAGAAAGACTTATATTGATTTATTAATGGAATAGAAATGTTCACTCAAATTATAGGTAAAAAAATTTATCCTAAATATATTACTGGTCTAGGTTACCTAAGATTACCCAACCTGGATTCAAGTATCACTGAGAGGGGAAGGGGTGAATTGGTGATATATTTTTCTTTTATGTTTTTTTTACATTTGAAACAAGTTTTACCCCTATAAATGATTTCTTTATCTACTTAAAACAAATCAAACACACAACCACAAGAATACAAGAATTTACCAAGTACACTACTCTACAAGAGTAGCTAGTCCTTGGTATGGTTTGGAAATAATCTAATAACACACAATACACTACAAAAAAATCTTTTTTGTGGAATATAATGAGTATCATATACCCTTAAACTCATGTAGCACTATATTCAATAAAATAGTTCATGTGCTTCAAGTAGCATGAAATGATCTAATACAATTAATGTGATTCCTAGTCAACTTTCACAAAAACATAAAAATTAAAGATAGTTCTTCACTTTATTACCTAGGAGAGAAGGTAAGAAATTTCTAGACTTCCTAATGATACTTAGTCTATTACCCTAGTGTGATTTCCAAGTCTGATTTCTCACAATGAAAATCCCACCTTTCCACATAAAGTTAGTATGGAGAAATTTCTTTCACAAATTGTTTTAGTTCCTTCAAAAACTTCCTTATACCCACTGTGCACTATCATGTATAATCTAAGAGATTCCTTGCACCATGAGGTGTGAGTGATTTATGAACAACCTTCCCTTCATATAAAACCTCTACTTCATGGATAGACTATGACCCACAAACTACCAATGATTCATGAATTTCCCTAGCTTTGCAGTCACTTTTCCTTTGTGAGATACCAATCCTCACAAACTCCTTCTACAGACAACTTCCTCCTTCACAGAATCTTTCCTCTATGAACTACTTACCTCTGTGTAATTCTCTATTGAAAACTACTTCAGAATTACCCAAATTCTCCCAACAACATTGATCTACTCTAATGATGTTTTCTCAACATAATGATTGGATTGGGGGTCTTTATAATGACAAATAGATCCCCAAAACACGCTAATCCAAATTACCTATAACATTGATGGGGTATAACCTTTATAGAGATCTAAGATATGTGTTCCGCATAGCACCTTATTCATTTGAGGTGGATTTTTTCTTCTACAAACATAAACCCTTTGTGAGTCCCTAAATCACAATCTCTCAATCGCAAACAATGAACCTCCCATGAACTGCAAGCCCCCAATGAACTGTTTTTTCTTATACAGTCCATGTAGCATGCTTCATGGTCTATATATCACTACTATGTGGAAATATTATTTTTCCAATTTTTCTTTCTCATTCTGTGTAACTCCTTCGCAGTCTGTGAAATGTGCTTCGTGGTCCAAAAAATATGCTTCGAAAACTTATTCCTAAAAACCCCTTAGTTTTTTATAATAAAAAATCTCAATTTTGAGGACCAAAAATTTGAAAAAAAATATAATATTGTGCCACCTTAAAAATATGCTTCAGCCAAACCCACCATACTAATTTGCAGTCATCTGGCTTTTGAAAAAACAGAAATTGATACCTCATTAAATCTTCAACCATATTCTACCAATAATAACATCTTGTAATTCAGATAATGATCAAATATTTACTCAATAGATACTCTAAGCCCACATGATCCATGCTCAATGTGAGAAACAAGAGTAGCATGAAAAGTTGATCAATGGATCATTTCATTCCAAAATCACTCTGATGCTTTCATCACAAAACTTATCTTTCATGATATTTAACCATTGATTAATCATCATTAACATCATCAGATTTACAAAGGAATGTATTGTAACTTCTTGATCTTTTATAAACATCTCTCATTACTAGTCAAATTAACTATATTAATAATATTGAATATGATTTGGTGAATATGATTATCACAAAACAACACGGGACAACCCTAAACTGGTCACTCAAGCCAGTCCGTGACATGGACCAAAGGGCATTCCTGATCCCCACGGGCTGATAACTAGTGTCAGGTGAAAAATAAGATATTTGGGAACAGTTTCACCCATAAAAAAAGACAGATAACTAAATATAAACTGAAAAATATAAACATCACTATAAGTAGAAATAAAAATAAACTAAGAAGCAAAACATACCACAAGTGACCTCGTGGGTCCCCACGGAACATAAACCACACTTACTGCAAGTGTGATCCAAAACTAGACCCTGAAATTGAAATGATAAAGTATTCATGAGCACTAAAATTCATATTAGGAATGCTAGTGTACAACAATGTCCTATGCCCTTACCTTTAAAAAGAAATAAAAAAATGTGCTAGTTTTAAAATAAAACATAATAAAATAATTTTTTTCATTATTTTCATATTCAAGTAACAAGATTTCATTTTCATGAAAATCATTTCTCTTTCACTTCATTTTCAAAATAGCTTCCAAGTATACATTAACATTTCAAAAATAAATGAGAACAATTTAGTTTAAAAATATGGTTTTCACAACAGAGGGAACAATCATGAAAAAAAATAAATTGAAAATCAAATCACAAGAACCATGGGAAATCTATAAGCAGCTAGTGTTAGTTGGGGACCTAGGATCCTAAAACCTCAATAGAATTTGGTATAGGAACCACAAAGAACTACCTTCTCGTATATGAGAAAACTTGTATGGAACACACCCATAGACTAGTGGTCTCTATTAAATCATCTTTATGTTTAGTTAGTGTTTTAAGTGTCAATCCTTCTAGATGAAATTCGGACAAACCACTTCTGTTCATCTATCATACTAGCCCTAGTCTGACCACCTAGATAATTAGGTTTACCATGTGCTCTATTTCAAGTTGTGGTGAGTTTTTTTTAAGAAAATGTATATGAACTTCTCATTTTTATACTCAAAAAAATATCCAACCTTTCACCATAGGTCTCCCTCATTGAACACATCCCCCTTTATAAGTCACAAAATAAAGCATAAGGCTGTTCACAAGACACATATAACAAATCACAAATTTAACATACACATAATGTTTCTAAAACAATGGGGCATTCCTCAAGAGGGGGTTTTCACATTTAAAAATCATTTTTATGGTTCCAAATGGGCCTCATTACTTCACAAAGAATAACTTCACTATAGAAAACGCGATCACCCAACACATTCAAGTTCTAAATCCATTTGAAATTCCAATTAACAAAAAAGGCTTCAAACATTTTAAAATAAATTGAAACTATGATTAGATCCAAGAAACCCATTTAAGAAAGGTAAATCACTATTTAACCTTTAGTTCACATCAAAGCCCATACACTTATCCTAACTTACCAAATAGTGGAATTTCCCCTTCCTAAAATCACACAAGAATCCATATTCATTTAAATCAACATTCATAACTAATGTACACACCAAAATTTTGAGAAATACCCACCACACACCCAAAACCATTTTAGAAACTAATTTTGAGCATTTAAAATTTTAAACATTCTAAACCAAGCTTCGGATCCTAATTTAATGAAAAATACACATGTAAACACTTAATGCAGGCCTAAAAATAAAGGAAAGTCCAACATCTAGCATCACCATCACTTTACATAGCATGAATATAATATTTAATATATATATATATAATACTTTTTAAAACACTCAAACAATTATGGAATTCAATTTAAAGGTATATTCATATGGGACCAACCTCAATAGAGAACTGATCTGATGCTTCCTAACTCAAGCAGTCACCCACTCACATGCACAGACATCCATAAATATATATACCCTGTACCCAATACACATGTCCCCCACCCCATGAGGGAATGTGCACATGGGGTATATATATATATTCATACCTATGTATACGCATGTCCACCCTTAAAGACGTTAAAAACCCACTATAACAATTATCATGGACCCAAAATTAAGGCGGCAAAGACCAATGCACCTCTAAATAAAAACCAGTGAATCATATAAACCATAAGACCCTAAATTAAGCGGCCCAAAACCAATTATCATGTTTATAAACTTACCTGAAATAATGGATTTAAAGAAATTTGAGTCCATCCGCTCCACCCTTCATGGTGGATGCCGGATTATAGACCAATAGGTCCCAACACACCATTCACATATCCTATTAAAGGAAGAACACAACAATCAGGTATTGTCATCAAACCCTAGGTTTGGCCAAATCCATATCAGGAAACAAAATATGAAAAAATCACCAAAGCGATGAAGGAAGAAACATCTAAGGATCATACATCAAATAATTGAACCAAACCCATGGAAGAACCGGGAGAAACCGACTGTGGAAGGAAGGGTCGTGTACCAGGGGCGGTGTGCGCTACAGGGGTTTCGCCAAGGTCACGCGCCTGCTACGGGTCACGATCAAGAAGGGGAGTTTTAGGGTAGGTCTGGCTAGAGGAGTTTGTGCCACTAGAAGTCGTGCAGGTAGTAGGGAGGGACTCTGCAGATCGGAGGGTGTGTCGTGTATAGTAGGAAACCAGGGGGTAGAATTAGGGTAAAAAAAACAGAAATATTTTAATAATAATAATAACAATAACACCAATAATACTAAAAATAATAATTTTTATTCATCTAATTTTAAATGATAATGATATTAACAAAAGGTGAATAATAATTATATTTATAACAATTTTTAATAATAATTTTTTATCTACACAATAAAGTTATTATTATTAGTTCTTTAACATTTACTTCATATTATTCTCACAAGTTTTTTAGTAATGGGAAACTGCATGGGTACTAGGGCAGACTATATGGTTACAGCCAATGGTGCGGTGAACATGCACCAGTTTGAAACCCACAAAAATCATCAAACCTCAAAAAATTTAAGTCTAGATATGAACCTGAACATCAACCAAATATTTTTCATCGAAAAATAATTAAAAATAAAAGAAACTTGTGGTCTATTTAACAATCGAATGTTTCATCAATAGAAATTATTTTCTTATAATTATGTTATATACTCGTATGAAATCACAACACAATGAACTACTATGTACTATGTGACATTTAAACATAATTTTTACACTTCTCTATTTTGAATTTTGAAAATCTGACATACACGGTTGCGATCAATAAGATGTTGGGAGACCTATAAGACAAACATAATTTTTAATGACTAGTAACCGACCCTTATGAATAGTAATATGACCCTTACAAATAGTAAATCATCGAAAAGAATCATAACCTCACCCATGAGTATATAAATAAAATTCAGGCACCTTATAAGTGATAATATGATCATAGTAAAAGTATTCCAATTTTTTTAAGTCATAAATAAATATTTATATTTAATTATTTAATTTAAAATAAAATATATTTTCCTAAAATGTGTTTATAAATTAAAAATTTTATGTCATCTGGTTTTAAGATAATTTTATAATATCTTATGTAATTTTAGAAAACATTATAAAATGAGTTATAGTTTTAAAATATGTACTTTTCAAGTAAATTATGATTTTAATTAGAAATTAAATTAGTCGTATTTAGAAAAATATTTTGGAAAAATTGAATTCATTTTTGAATTATACACATCGAAACATGGTTAGGTTAAATTTTTGGGACTTTTCTAAAATCCCTGAATTTTTTATGAATTGTAAAATATGATAATTCACAATAAATGAAAAAACCTGAATTTCTGCATCATGCTTGAGTCATTGATGATGTAAATGGCCATTTTTTCTAACTCACATGCACTTTTTAATGTTTTTTTATAGATTAATCACTATTTATGGTCTTGAGGGAAATTAATAAACTAAATAATTAAAAATTAAGAAAACCCTTATCCCCTCCACTATAAAAACAACCTTCACTCTCCTCTTCTCTTCACTCATCTCAAACCTTGTGACTTCTCTAAATTCTACAAAAATATCTCCCCAAGATCCTCTCCCACATCCAAGAGCTCGTAGTCTCTTCAAAGTACCAAATCCTCTCCCATTAAGAGCCTATCAAAGAAGATTAATTCAAGAAGTAAATTCCTCTTTTCAATTCTTTTACTTTCTTTTCAAGCTCATTTGGTTACTTTTCTATACTTAACTCCCCTCATTCAAATGTTATGAAAACTCCAGTAACGTAAATGTACCAGAATTTTTTTTATAATAATGGAATAATTAATAATCATCTCTTTTTTAACCTTCTTTTATTTTAGTAGTAAAGACACCATTAGAGATGGATAAATTTACCACAATAAAGGATGATGGGTTTTCAATTTCCATTATTGTATTCGATTATGGTCATGAAACCATTTTCATGGTTGAAACAGAACATAATATATGTATTATGTATCATCTATGTTTCTTTAATCCTTTTTAACACATGGTTTTGATTTATAAAACAAAATATGTACATTGTGGCCAAAAAACTGTTAATTAGCCCAAGAGGTTATCACTAATGTTTTATATAATGATTCAACTTCACTCCAAGTATCCATATTAAATTTACAGGAATTTAAAATTTTGTATGATCAATAATAAAATATAACTTCAATTTTTTACAACAACTTTCATCATACATGTGTATCTGAACTTGAATATAAGTTAGCTGATCATTAAAACCAAGGAAGCAAATGGACCTGAAAATTGAAATTGGACCTCATAACCAATAAAAAAAGTTATGAATGAACTTAAATAGGTTATAAAAAATAATTTACATATATAATATGTTATTTAATTAATAATTAATGAACCTAATTTTATTATTCTGGTCATTAATTTCCATTGGAGAACCCTGTCGGACATAAGGTAATGGATCCTCTCTATTTTACTTTTATTCAAGAATGTCCTCTACGTTATTCCCTTCAATGTGTAATTCTTAATGATGGGGAATGATTTACCACCTCCCCCATACATCCCTAATTATGTATAAAATATTCTAAACCCCTTTCTCTCACATTAATACCTTATAAGTATTCCTAGTACCATGCAAATATTCCATAAGGGATTCTACCCGAACAGCCTTTATTCCTTCGGGTTGTTCTATCATTATTTTTACCAAAATTAAGTTGTATTTTATACTTATTTACAACTTATAAATACTATTTATATTCTCCAAACTCATTTTTCAATATCCATAACTCATTATCTTCATGGATATACATGCTTTTAAGTGATTTACTCCTTAATACTTCCCAATAAGAAAACCTGTTTTGAGGAAACTTCCTGAATTCTTACTCGATTTCAAGTTCACTATATCTTCTATTTTAAGCCACAATTGTCTTTAAAAATCATCCTTTTTAATTATGAAAATATTCTTGGTTCACTTCTGGTTTTATATAAAGTATTTTTCACTTTTCTATTTTAAAGTCTCAATAGTATTTTCCTTAAAATTGCCAAAATGTTTTAATGCTAAAAATTCTTAAATACTCTTTACACATGTTGTAACTTATATTTGACCTCACTTACCATGATATATGTCTATTTTACATTATTAATTTCCATGTATTTTCTAATTCCTTTCTTTCATTGACACTTTTATGATACACCCATTTTTATGTTTTATGACATTATTGTGGTACCCAATTCTTTCCATGGGTAACCCTTATGTTTATGTACGATTAATTATGTATTATTATTTATTTGAAAAAATATTTGTGAAAAGTTAATATGGGTGTACCCAGATAGTGCTCCAATGCATTGGGTAAATTTGAGTCTCATGAGACATTATGGGCGATAGTCTTGGCGGTTAGCCTTGACTTGTGATAAAGATATGTTTTATGTTTTTGCCACATTACATTGGCTCCATGTTTATATGAATCCATGTTTATAAGTTATGATTTCATATGTTTCATTCCTTTTTATATCATCATTTCATGCCTTCTATCCTATTTGATGATTCTTTGTTCTTATGATTATTCTTTTACTCGGTTATTTATCTCATCCCTTTGTTCATGTGTTCCCTAGGGTACTCTATGTAGATTTTTGAGAACAATAGAAGTTAGGGGATCAATTTGAGGAATAAATAAAGAAATGTTTTATTTAATTCCATGTTTTTAGTTTTATGTACCTAGACTTCCAATATAGTAGACATTATGATCCTTGTCATGTACTCTGATGTATAATTATTCTTAAAATCATGTAATGTTATATATAAAAGGTTATGGTCTCTATAGTTGGTATCAGAAGATGGTCTAGTTATTTTTTGAGATTACGAATAGAGGACATTAGTAAGAACCTTAAGGATGAGACTAAGTAAAAGAAAACACCCCTAAATTTTGTTAAGTATAGAGTAAGTGGGTTATCAAGAAAATACATCTCTGTATGGATACAAAAAGGTAGAGGTGGATTTGGCACAGATGTATGTAGGGGTAAAACTAGAAAATACCACTTTAAGATAGACTCAAACAGGATCTGGTGCATGACAGCAGGTCTTACTGAACTTCTGGTTTGACACTCATGGGGGACATTCTTTGGTAAAATCATGATCTTAGTATAAGACATTATTAAGGAAATAAAAAAAAGATCCCATAAGAATATATGCTAATATTTTGATCAAGGATAACCTATATTTAAACCTAAGGAATAGAAAGTTATGATATACTTCTCCTTTACAAGTTTATCCATTTATACTCAAAGTTTTCTTTTTATCCTCAATAACTTAGTATTCAATCCCTCTAATTGTGTGTTCTTTTTATTGTTTAATGGAAGAAAATATAATAACATGTGCCAAAAAAATGTGGTAAGGAATGTGAATATTGTCCTAATGATGTGCCTAATATGATGGGAATGTGTGCTCAAATATTCATGATAGAACTTACTCAGTTGGCTCAAGTTATGAATAATAACTTGAATCATGTGGAACTCCCTCCTCATCCAAGGAAATACAAAGTTTTCATTGAATCCTTCATTTGGTAAAGGCCTCCCATGTTTATTGGATCATATGATACCCTTCTCACAGAACAGTTGATTAACTCCATTGAAAATATATTCTCTGTCCTCCAGTTCTCAGAATAAGAAAAATTTGTACTGGCGGTCTGTCATTTGGATGGGGAAGTTGATCATTGGTGGAAAATGATCAAGAATATAAATCCCCATGAGGAAATTGATTCCATATATTGGGAGGAATTCAAGATAATGTTTTTCAATAAATACTTTCCTCGAACCCTCCATCTCAAGAAGGAAATAGAGTTCCTTAGACTCAGGTAGAAGGAAGATTAGTCAATCGGGGCGTTTGAAGCAAACATTACTAGGCTTGAAAGGTACGCATCTGGCTTTATCATGAACACTAAAATTAAGTTGGATCTCTTATTTAGAAGACTAGAGACTACTCTATGAAAATCATTAGAGATTTGATACTTAGAAATATATGAGGAGATTTTTCGTTGTTCCCTTAAGGTTGAAATGGAGATCGGAGACTCTCAGTGGAATTATGATCCAAATGATAAAAAGACAAAAATTTAATCTAATGTGGGTCGTTCCACAGATAAATTCCATGACGGAAATAATCCTGACCATTCCATATTTAAAAATTATGGGAAGAAGAATCTTGTGAACTATTTAAAGGGAACCAGGAAATTCTTCAAATGTGGAATGTTGGGACATCTAGCTAAAAACTACAGATGGGATATAAAGAATCCTGTTAATGTGGAAGAAGAAAAGAAGGTTCAGATCAAAACTCATCTTGAAGTGTGGTGTTACAAATTCAAGAAGCATGGGAAATATGCAAACAATTTTCCTTAGATGAGGTTTTTCAGAGGCAATAACCATCAACCTCCAAGGAAATAAGGAAGGTCTTATGCTATCACTACTACTGAGGTGGAGCTGGAAAACGATGTGGTGACAAGTACACTGAGTATTCATTCAAGAATAGAGAATGTGATATTTTATTCTAGTTCAATTCATTCTTTCATATCTTGAAAGTTTAGTTGAACTATTAAAACCCCACCTCAAAATTTAGAGGATAAGTTATCTGTAAGAATAGCCAATGGAGAAATTATTGTATCCTTGGTTTATAACTCCTCCCTAGTTAATGTTTGTGGACTAAAACTCACATTAAATATTGTCATACTTTCTTTAGTGGATTTTGATGTTATCTTGGGCATGGATTGGATATCTTTATACAAAGACAAAAAAAACTATTAGGAAAGGTAGATCACTCTTCACATCCCTATGAATCCTCCAATTATATACAAGTGTAAGGAGGAAGATGAATATATTTTAGAATCATTGTCTCAGGTGTGGATATTAATTCCTTATGATCAAGAATTTCTAGATCAAATGATTGAGGAAAAGGATAAAATCTTTCTTGAAGATATTCCCATCATGAGGTATTACACCGATGTATTCCCTGAAGAGTTGTCTGGTCTTCCTCCTGATCGAGAGGTTGAGTTCTCAATTGAATTTATTCCTAGATCTCTACCTATATAAAATAAGACTTTTAGAATGGAAGTAGTAGATATGGAAGATAGGAAGAAGCAGTTATAAGAGAATCTGATGAAGGGTTTCATATTCTCGAGGGCTTCACCATGGGGTATGCCAGTCCTCTTAATTAAAAAGAAGGATGGATCAATGTGCTTGTACATTGATTATTGTGATCTCAATAAAATCACGATAAAGAACAAGTGTCCCCTACCATGGATAGATGACTTGTTTGATCAGATTTTTTGGGCCAGTTATTTCTCTAAGGTGGTCCTTTGATCATTATATCACCAATTAAAGGTTAGGAAGGAAGACATTCCCCAGACTGCCTTTTAGACGAGGTATAGACACTATGAGTTCATAGTGATTATCTCCAGACTCACTAATGATCCAACAATTTTTAGGGATTTAATGAATATAGTATTTAGATATTACCTCAACAAATTTGGGGAAGTCTTTATTGATGACATTCTAATATAGTCCTAGGGAAAGTAGGAACATGATGAGAATTTGAATACTATGTTAAAGACTTTGAGAAGGGATAAGTTTTATGCAAAGTACAGTAAATGTGAGTTATGGATATAAGAAGTATCATTTTTGGGGAATGTTATCACCAGCATAGGATATCTGTAGACCCTTCCAAGACAAAGGCAATTGAAGAGTGGCTCAGGCCAACATCTGTAATGGACATCTGCAAGTTTATGGGTCTAGCTGGGTATTATTAATGATTTGTGATGAACTTATCATGATTTTCAAACCCAATGACCATGGTGAAACAGAAGGGATTAATGTTTGAATAGAAAAAAGAATGGGAAGACTGTTTTAAGGAGTTGAAAAATAGTCTAATCACTCTTCTAATACTCACACTCTTGTCATGTGGGGAACTCTTTGTGGTGTACAACAATGCTTCAAAGAAAGGCTTATGCTATGTACTATTGAAAAATGATAAACTGATAGCCTATGCCTCAAGGCAGTTGAAAATCCCTAAGAAAAACTATCCTACACATGATCTAGAGTTGGTGGCAGTGTTCTTTGTGATAAAAATATGGCGGAATTATCTTTATTGGGAGAAGTGTGAGATATATACTGATCACAAGAGTCTCAAATATATATTCACACAAAAAGATCTTAATATTAACTAGTTAATATGGACAGATATCATCAAGTATTATAAATGCACTATCCACTACCATCCCGATATGGAAAATAAGATATCAGATTCTCTAAGTATAAAGGATCTTGCATCTTTATCAATGATGAAAATTGAAAAGGATCTGATCTTCTTATATTTTCATAGGATTGACATGGGAATCATTAAGGGAGGTACATCATCAATACTTTCTCAAATGATTGCTCAACCATCCCTCATGATGAAAATAAAGGATACTCAAGGAGAATAAGTGGAAATTTGAAAAAGGGTGGAATCCATTTGGAATGGGGAATCCTCTGAGTTCTTGATTGATGAGGAAGGAGTTGTCAGTTTTGGGTCACGATTAAGTGTACCACCCAATCCAGAGATAAAGAATGAGCTTTTGAATGACACATATAGCTCAACCTTCTATATTCACTCAGGGAGCACAAATATGTATTGAGATCTCTGAGAGAACTTTTGGTGGTACAATATGTAGAATGAGATATCTGAATATACATCAAAATTCTTGGTATGTCAAAAAGTGAAATCTGAAAGACAAAAGTCTAAGGGGATGATGCAACCACTACCCATACCAGCATGGAAGTGGGAGAACATCACCATGGACTTTTTCATTGGACATACAAGTACATCCAGAGGAAAAAATACTATATAGGTCATTGTGGATCATCTTACAAAGACGACTCACTTTATCTCAATTCAAGAGGACTTTTAATTGGCTCAATTTTCTTAGGTATATATCAAAGAGGTGGTAAGGCTGCATAGAGTACCACTTTCTATTGTATCCAATCAAGATCTGAGATTCCCTCAAAGTTCTAGAAAAGTCTCCAACATGATCTAACCACTGAAATAAACTTTAGTACGGCCTGTCATTCTCAAACTAATGGCCAATTTGAGTGAACTATTCTGACATCGGAAGATATATTAAGAGCATGTTCTATGGACTTCAAAAGAGGATGGTACCAACATCTTTCACTAGTTGAATTATCCTACAAAAATATTTTCCACTCAAGCATCTGAATGTCACTATACGAATCCATTTATGGGAAAAGGTGTCGAACACCAGTATGTTGGGATGAAGTTGGTGACTGTAATCTTATAAGACCTTAAATGGTAGAAGAAATGGTGGACAAGTTTAAATCCATTCAGCAGCACATCAAGGTAGCCCAAAGTTGACAAAAGAGTTATGCAAACAATCATTGACGAGACCTTGAATTCAAAGTTGGAGACATGGAATTTCTACGTATATCTTCATTGAAGAAGGTCATGAGGTTTGGGAAGAAAGAAAATCTAAGTCCCAAGTACATCGGTCCCTTTGATATTCTTGATCTTATCAGGGTTGAGGTCTATCGACTGGCACTTCCACCTACCATATTCAAAGTACACGATGTCTTCCATGTATCCCTCTTAAGGAAGTACATACTAGATCCTTCACATGTACTCTCTTCAGAGGTGGTAGAGTTGGGGGATTATATTTCTTATAAAGATAATCCAATGAATATCTTGGATCATAGAGATAATGTTTTACGTAACAAGACTACTCACCTGGTGAAATTATTGTGGTGGAACCATAAGTATGAAGAGGAAACATGGGAACCGGAGGAGGAAATGAAGGAAAAGTGTCTTCACCTTTGTGTGGTAAGAATATAAAACAAAATCTCAAGGGAGAAATTTCATAAGGGGGGAATAATGTAATGATCCAATGTTTTATCAATGGAAATTACTTTCTTATAATTATGTTATATAATCACATGAAATCACAACACAATGAACTACTATGTACTATTTGACCCTTAAACAAAATTTTGACACTTATGTATTATGAATTTCGAAAATATGACATACACGATTGTGATTAATAAGATATTTTGAGTCCAATAAGACAAACTTAATTTTTTGTGATTATTAACCTACCCTTACAAATAGTAACCTACCCTTATGAATAGTAATATGACCCTTAAAATAGTAAATCATTTAAAAGAATCGTAACCTCACCCATGAGTGTATAAATAAAATTTTGGTACCTTATAAGTGATAATATGATCATAGTAAAAGTATTGGTATTTTTCTAAGTCAGAAATAATTAATTAGAATTAATAAATTCATTTTAAAGAAAATGTATTTTCATAAAATTTGTTCAGAAATTAACAATTATATGTCTTATGGTTTTAAGATAATTTTATAATACCTTAATTAATTTTTGAAAACATTATAAAATCAGTTATAGTTTTAAAATCTATATTTTTCATATAAATTATGATTTTAATTAAAAATTAAATTAATAATATTTATAAAATTATATTTGAAAATTGCAGTTCATTTTTATTCTACACATTGAAAAATGGTTACGGTTAATTTTTTATTCTTTTCTAAAATACTTGAATTTTTATGAATAGTAAAATATGATAATTCACAGTAAATGCAAAAACCTGAATTTCTGCATCATGCTTGAGTCATGGATGATGTAAATGGACATTGGTTCGAACTCACATGCACTTATTACTATTTTTGGTCATTAAATCACCACTATTTATGGTCTTGAGTAAAATTAATAAACTATGGAATTCAATATTAAGAAAACCCTCCTCCCCTCCACTATAAAAACCACCCACACTCACATCTTCTATTTACTCCTCTCAAGCCTTGTTCCTTCTTTAAATTCTACCCAAATATCTCCCCAAGATCCTCCCCCACTTCCAACATACCTTATTCTCTTCAAATTACCATATCCTCTCCCCTTAAGAGGCTCTCAAGGAAGATTGATTCAAGAGGTAAATTCCCCTTTTCAATTCTTTTACTTTCTTCTCAAGTTCATTTGCTTACTTTTCTATCCTTACCTATCCTCAGCCAAATTTTATTAAAACTAAAATACCTTATATTTATTGTAATTTTTTATGATAATGTAATAATTTATTATCATCTCTCCCTTACCCTTATTTTATTTTAGTAGTAAAGACACCATCTAAGATGTGTTAATTTACCACATTCAAGGATGATGGGTTTTCAATTTCCATTAAAGTCTTCAATTTTGGTCATGAAACCATTTTCATGGTTGATCTAGACCATAATGTATGTATTTTGTCTTATATATGGTTCTGTAATCATTTTTTACACATGTTTTTGATTTATAAAACCAAACAAGTTTATTGTGGCAAAAAAACCGCCAATTAACCTAAGAGGATATCACTGATGTTTTATATAATGATGAAAACTTCACTCAAAGTAACCAAATTAAATTTAAAAAAATATAACCATATATATGTCCAATAGTAAAACATAACTTCAATCCTGGACAACCACTTTCGTCATACATGTGTATCCGAAGATGAATAAAAGTGAACCAATCATTAAAACCAAAGAAGCCAACATACCCGAACAATGAAATTGAACCTCATAACCAATAAAAAGGTCATGAATGAACTTAAAATTTTTATAATAAATCATTTATATATATAATAGTTTCTTTAATTATTAATTAATTAACCTAATTTTATTATTCAATTCATTAATATCAAGTGGATTACCCCATCGGACTTAAGGTAAGGGATCTTCTCTATTTTACTTTTATTCAAGAATGTCCTCTATGTTATTCCCTTCAGTATGTAATTCTTAATGATGGAGTATGATTTAAAACCACCCCCGTACATCCCTGATGATTTATAAAATATGATAAATCCAATTATATCACATTAATCTCTCCAAATTACACCTGATACCATTTCGAAATTTCTTAAGGGATTCTACCCGAACCACCTTTATTTATTTAGGTTGCTCTATCTTTCTTTTTACCCAAATGAAGTTGAATTTTTTTTTTATGTACAGATTCTAAATACAGTTTATATTCTCTAAACTCATGTTTTATGATCTATCCCTCATTATATTTTTGTTATATACATGCTTTTAAGTGAGTCCCTCCTCGATACTTCCCAATATGAGAACCCGTTTTGAGGGAACTTCCCGAATTCTTATCTGATTTCAAGTGCACTCTATATTCTATTTTAATCCACCATTGTCATTATAAAATAATTATTTTTAATTATAAAAATATTCTTGGTTCACTTATGGTTTTATATAAAGTGTTGACCCCTTTTCTATTTTAAAGGCTCTATGGTATTTTCCTCAAAAACCCCACAAATGTTTTCATGCTAAAAATTCTTAAATACTATTTTCACATGTTGTCACTAATGTTTGAAATCAATTACCATGATATATGCCTATTTTACATTATTAATTTACATGTATGTTGTAATTATTTTTTTCATGGAAACTTTTATGATACTCCTATTTGTTATGTTTTATGACATGATTGTGGTGCCCAATTCTTTCCATAGGTAACCCTTATGTTTATGTAAGATTGATTATGTATGATTATTTAAGTGGAAAACATATTCATGAAAAGTTAAGAAGGTTGTTCCCAGATATAACTCCAATTCATTGGGTAATGTTGAGTCTCATTAGAGGTTTTTTGGGATGATCTTAGCGATTATCATTGGATTGTGCTACCATGTGTGAAGGTCTTGGCAGTTTGTCGTGGCTTGTGCTACCATGTGAAAAAGTCTTGGTGGTTAGACTTGAATCATGATAAAAACATTTTTTATGTTTTTTCCACATTACTATGACTCCATGTTTATATGTTATGATTCCATATGTTACAGGCCTTTTTATATCATCGTGTCATGCCTTCTGTCCCATGTGTTAATGCTTTTTTCTTAAGATTTTTCTCTTAAGGGGCTATTTAGATCATCCATTTGTTCATTTGTTCCCCAAGGTACCAAAAGAAGATGTTTGAACATGATAGAAGTTATGGGCTCAATATTAAGATTAAATAAAGAAATGTGTTATTTATTTCAATGTATTTTATTTTATGTACCTAGTCTTCCAAGACACTAGACTTTACGATCCTTGGATTTTACTTTGATATATAATTATGATTAAAATAATGAAATGTTATATGTAAAAGGATAGGGTTTCTATAGTCGATGTGTGATAATTCTCCCCACCACAGACACTTTCTTACCATAGAAAGTCACCAAGCCAAAAGATAACCAAATCTTAAGTCCATGACCGAACAAAATTAGAAGAAACAAGGAATTTCTGGGGTGACTATTTATTCCCCAAGTCACACCCAACCGATCTAGAAAAAATCATAGAAAAAATTGGGGGAGAACATGAGTGGGTTCTCCCCACCACAAGGATTCTACTAGCAGGTAAATTAAAACCCAAACATACTACCCCAGGGAGGGGGGCCTATGCAGGAACTCCCAAACAATCCAAACCAGCTTCTATACTGAAAGAGAAACAATTCCACAATTAGAACTAGGATTTTTCCTCACACCCAATGAACCACACTTCTAAGACTTAAACGGAAATCCCACTACAAGGAAACCTATAATACTAGGGCACCAGGATGAAGGAAATCCCTATAACAACACCATTAGAACAAATGATTTCCCACATCGATCTTAAACCCCCAATAAAAACACATCCAAATTATATATCATGTGAGAGAAAACACCTCCACTGAAACATAGAACTCTCGACTCCATAAAAATACCCCAACACTATAACATGTCCCTCATAACCTATCAAGGAAATTTGGAACTTACAATGATGGGAAAAAACATCAACAATAGAAAAACAAGAACAGGAGGACATTAAATGTTCCAATCCCTAAATGGAACCCAAAACTACACTGGAGTTTCACACCCCTAGTTACTTTTGACTATGTGTGAGCTTCCCCCCAAGACTAGTGTCTAGGGATCTGATGGGTGAACCATTTCTTGCCTCACACTCAGTTCCTATCGTCCCCTGATAAAACTCCTTATTTGAGTGAAATTTCTTGAAAAACTTCTCTAGATGACCCAAATGTCCACGATGATGTAATGTTTTCAGAGGGATGTGACGTGATAGATTTGAGTGACTGAACTGTCCATACTAGTGGAACACATGAGGAAGAAGTCTGAAAAACTAGAAGCTAGGACCAATGAAGATAACTCCTAAGAGACAGCTTCCACCGACATGATCTTCCCTCCAGATGGGGAACCTTCACGAAAGATGACCACCACTAACTACACCTCAAGAACCAAATCCGTTAAAAATTACTCATTCTCAAACCTCTCGAAATAGGATTCACTAGATGGGAGCACTTATTCTTCAATATCTAGAAGAATACCCTAACAAGAATACAAATTAACTCTATAAGGTGGTCAACATAAACTTTTTCTGACCACTGACCCCACCACATATCCCGCACTCTACCACCTACATAAACTTCACCTCCTTATGTATAAAACATCAGATGAAGATGGGATTAAGAAATTCACACATCACCACAACTTGAAAAAATGGTTGGACAACCAGTTTCCATTTTTCCAAGGCTAGACTATTAACCAAACCCAAAAAAACAAGAACCATAGCAAGATCGGAAGTTACCAACAACCCGAAGACACGCTCTACCTCTTTAAAATAATCCAATACATCTAACATACTGCAATTACCATGATAAACAAGGAAACATTTGAGAAGAATCAAAATCTGAGCATGAATCATCAAAAACATTGGGGACCTTTCTAGATATCACTTTCTGAAAAACACCAAATCACAAAAAAATTAATTTTCAACCCAATTCATAATAAAAAAGAACACCCTAACCAAAAAAATGGACTCACAAAGAAAACAATTAAAAACAAACCCAAAAAAATTACTTTCAATATCCACCAATTTCATTTAAATTTAAAAAACCACTTTCTTCCAAGGCCATTCTCCAAATACCAAAAACCCTCCTTAAAACCAAATTCAATTTACAAAAATCATTTTATTTTTCAAACCCATTTTTGGAAATGAAAGTTCAAGAATTAAATTTCAAACACCCACCCTTGTAAATCCATGAACCGTTGCACATGTGTTCATCTATTTCCATCCATGTGTTCCAACACACACTTTTCACACACATACCCTCACATGTGAAAACATCCATAAAGAGAACCAAGGGTCGCACCCAATCCATTTTCATAGAATGTCCAATCATTTAGAAAATTCTCATACCAAAATTATTTAAAATTCAAAATCATTTAAAAGAAATTATTTTCATTTCTAAAACCATTTTCATTTTCAAAGAAACACTTCCACTAACCAGAACTGAAGTGAATCAAAACTTGAGCCAACTGTTAAAATGAGGAACTCGTAGTTATGATTAACTCAGTGATATAGTATTGATCCATGCCCCAAGTAATCATCAACAACTAAGAGTCACTTAAACCATGTACTTGGAATCATCATGGGTCACTACTCCATGTAAAATCATGACATAACATCGGTTTGCCTCCATTATCATCCATCAATTCCAAAATAAGGACAAAATACTCGAATCTTGGACTACCCCTAGTAACTCGAGGACCAGTGCGAGATAGATTTTGTGAATATCTTTCGGCACCTAACTCCTAAGTCCCCACAGTTCTAATATCCATCTACCAGAAATTCCATATAACAAGGGACTCTTGTGATACCATTTTTTCATGAACCAACCTGGGTCAACCCTGGACTGGTCACCCAATATAGTCTGTGACATAGGATAAAGGGTGTTCTCGATCCCCACAGTCCAGAAACTACTGTCGGGATTCAAAATGATAGAGTTGGGAATGGTTTGGCCGATAAAAAAATACAGATAACTGAATATAAACTGAAAAAACAAAAAAAAAACAATAATAGCAAAAATAAAAATAAACTAAGTAGTAATACATTCCTAAAGTGACCACACGGGTCACTATGGAACATAAACCACACTCATTAAAATACTGATCCAAAACTAGACTCTAAAACTTAAAAGATAAAGTAGGCATGAGCACCAAGATGCCCAGTAGGAATGCAAGTGTACAAAAACATCATGTTCTATTACCTTTAAAAAGAAAACCAAAATGTGCTAGTTTCAAAATAAGACATAATAAAATAATTATTTTCATTCTTTTCAAATTCAAGTAACAAGCTTTCATTTTCACGAAATGAATTTCTCTACCAATTCATTTTCAAAATAGGTTTCAATCATGCATTAATATTTCAAAATGAATGGATACCAATTTAGAATAAAAATATAGTTTTTTTAAAAGGGAACAATCATGAAACAAATAAATTGGAAATCATATCAAAATAACCATGGGAAACCTTTAAGAAATTATTATTAGTTGGGGACCTAGGATCCTCGTACCTCAGTGAAATGTGGTATAGAAACAACAACGAACCTTGTTCTTATGCACAAACCACTAGTAGGGACCACACCCATAACATAGTGGTCTCCAATCAATCATCATTATGTTTAGTTAGTGTTGTAACTGTCAATCCTTCTAGGAAAAACTGGGATGAATGACTTCTATATCATCTATCATACTAGTCCTATTCTTCCCACCTAGATACCATGGTTTCCCAGGTTCCCCATTTCATGTGGTGGTGAGTTATTATCAAGAAAACATATATGAAATTATCATTTTTTACCCCAAAACACATCCAACCTCTCACCACTAATCTCCCTCCTTGAGCACATCCCCCTTTATAAGTCACACAACAAAGCACAAGACTCTTCACTTAGAACATACTAAAAATCACACATTTAACATACACATCATGTTCCTAAAATAACGGTTCATGCCTCAAGTAGGGTTTTCACATTTACAAATCATTTTCACGGTGCCAAATGGGCCTTGTTACTTCACAAAGAATAACTTCTCTTTATAAAACCCACTCACCCAACACTTTCAAGTTCTAAATCTATTTGAAATTACAATTAACAAAAAAGGATTCATACATTTTAAAACAACAAGAAACCATGATTAAATCCAAGAAACCCATTTAATAAAGGTAAATCACTATTTAAAATTGAATTTAAATCAAATCCCATACACTTCTCCAAAATTACCAAATCTTGGAATTTACCCTTTTTAAAATCACACAAGAATCCATATTCATTTAAGTCAACTTTCACAACAAATGTACACACAAATATTTTGAGAAATACCCTCCACACACCCAAAAACATTTTAGAAGCTACTTTTAAGAATTTAAAAAGTTAAGAATTCTAAAAGAGGCTTGGGATCATATTTTAATGAAAAATACACATGTCAACACTTAAAGAGTGCCTGAAAAATGGAGAAAAGACTAACATCAAGATTCACCATCACTTTTCATATCATGAACACACTATTTGATATTAACAAAATACTTTTTAAAACATTCATGAAAATAAGGAATTCAATTTAAATGTATAGGCATAGGGGACCTACCTCAACGTAGAACTGAGCCGACACTTCCTAACTCAAGCAGTCACCCACTCACATGCACATATATCCATATAGATATATATACCCTCAAATGCACATGTCCCCTAATTCCATGAGGAAACACACACATGGGATATATATATATATATATATATATATATATATATAATCATACATGAGTATATGTGTGTGAACCCTTAAAGATGTTAAAAAACAAATGTAACAATTATCCGGGACCCAATATTGGGACGACAAAGACTAACACACCTTTAAATAAAAACCAGGGACTCATATAAACCATAACACCCTAAATTAAGCAGTGAAAAACCAATTAGCGGGTTTAGAATCTTACCTGAAACAATATAGGCAAAGAAGTTTGAGTCCATCCGTATCACCCTTGGTGGAGGATGTCAGATTATTAACCAACGGTTCCCAAGACACCATTCGTGTATCTTATTAAAGGAAGAACACAATAATCAAGTGTTATCATCAAACCCTAGGTTCAGATAAAAAAATATCATGTGCAGAAATAGTAAAAAATTGCCAAAGAAATGAAGGAAGACATTTATAAGGATCATACCATGAATAATTGTACCAAACCCATAGATGAACCAGGATAACCTGACTGCGGAAGGAAGGGTCGCTCGCCATGGGTGGTGCGTGCTACAGGGGTTCTGCTCGGGTCGTGTGCCTGCTGTAAGTTGTGGCTAAGAAGGGGACCTGTAGGGGAGGTCTGTCTAGGGGTGTTTGTGCCACTAGAATAGGGGTCCAATCGAGGAGCCCATGATGCTGGAAGTTGTGTAGGTAGTAGGGAGGGGATGCACAGATCAGGGGGTGTGTCGTGTACAGAACGAAACGAGGGGTCGAATTAGGGTAAAAAAACACAACAATATTATATTAATATAAATAATAAAAATAATAATAATAATAATACTAAAAAATAGTTTTTATTCATCTCATTTTAAATAATAATGATATTAATTACAATTGAATAATAATTATATTTATTACAATTTTTAATAATAAAAAGATTTTTATCTACACAAAAAAAAGTTATTATTACAGTGTCTCAAATATTTACTTTATTTTATTCTCATATAATTTTACTTTTTTAACTAATGGGAAACCACATGGGAACCAGGTACGACTGCACTATTGCAACCAACATTGTGGTGCCTGTAAACCAGTCTGAAACCCACCAAAATTATCAAACCTCAAACAATTTAAGCTAGGATCAAAACCCTAACATCAAACAAAGATTTAAAAATAAAAAATAATTAAAAATAAAAGAAACATGTAGTTGGGGTGTGATAATTATGGTCAATCTTATCATCCACTTTTACAAAGTGAGGTGATTTATTTTCTTCTCAAACTTCATTGACAACAAAAGACAATCCCTAAATACAATAATCTTCCTTATCAACATGGTCCTAACAATCTCCCCCTTTTTATTTTTTTATCAACCTAGATTCATAAATCATTGAACTTTATAACCTCAATAAATGGATTACTCGTCTTCAATTATAAGACTACATGAGCTAAATCTTTGTAGGAAACAAGAATTATTGATAATATAAACCATACTATCCAAAAGTAGTGACTCATGAAAAGCTTACTCATTTCTCTTCCTAATCATTCTTCCTCATCTTTCTCTACTTATTTAACTTCTCTAGAATACAAAAAAATCATACAACTACTCCAAAAAATAGTTAGAATAGTTCACACACTTACATTCCTGATTCAAAACTTACATGTAACTTCCCCTTTATGCATGATTTCATAATGATAGATTTATGAAACAATTATCCCTCTTAAAAATGATATCCAAAGGTAAGATAAGATAGGGTACAAATAAACATACATAAACCTTGATGATAAATTGGTTGGACACCCATTTCCATCCTCAATTTATAAAATGGTTCCTTTGGTAAAGGTCTTGGGAATATGTAAGCAACTTGTTCTGATGTAGGAATATACTCCATATTCAATTCATTATTCTCCACAAGCTCTTTGATAAAATGATATTTTATATCAATATGTTTTTAATGAGAATGTTATACTATATTCCTTGTAAGGTTTATTGCACTTCGATTATCACATCCTAAGAAAAGGTTAAATTTACTTTAACAAGTAACTCTTCTAACTAAATTTTCACCCACATAATTTGGGTAGAATCCTGAGTGGAAATAACATACTCAAATTTAGCCAAGCTAAGAGTTACTAAATTCTATTTGTTTGTATGCCAACTCAAAAAACGTCTCCCCAGAAAGAAAAATCCACCATATATGGATTTTCTATCATCAATCTTTCTTGCCCAATCAGTATATGAATACCGAAACAAGTCAATTATTTATGAGCTATCATAATTAATTCCAAAAAATTGTGTGCCTTTGATCTATCTGATAATTATTTTTCTATAAAGTAAATGTGATTCTTTAGGAGAACTCTGAAATATTTCACATAAGGTAATAGCATAAACAATGTCAGGTCTTGAGGCATTCGAATCCAGAAAACTTCCAATTCCATTCTAAAACTCTTTCTGATCAACTTCCTTACCTTATCTATCTTTAAACAACATGGTTTCAACAGAAATCGGTGTGGAAACTGGTTTCAAATTTTCCTTTTTTAACTTCTTAATAAGTTCCTTAGCATACCATTATTGAGAAATAAAAATGTGTTTATTCCTTTATAAGATTTGTAAACTATGAAATTATTTCATTTTCCCCAGCATGGACATCTCAAACAACTTTTTCATCTCTTTATTAAATTTTTTACTAGTTCTTTCATCATTCCCAACAAAGATAATGGAATCAAAATAAATAATTGAAATGAGGGAAAACTCATGAATTTCATTTATGTAAATATTACTATCAAATATACCTTTCATAAAATTCATTTTTCTTAAGAAAGTATCTAAATTAGAATACCATGCTCTCAGATATTGTGTTATACCATACCATGATTTCTCCATCTTACACAAATAAATTTCATATTTCCCAATAACAAATCCACATGTTTGTTTAATGTAAACTTCCTCATCCAGATCTCCATTTAAAAATGATTATTTCACATCAATTTAAAAAAATTTGTAACTTCATTGTGCATCTATAACAAAAATATTCTGATTGTTTCTAAATTTTCCATTTGAGAGAAAGTATCATAAAAATTAACACCTTCAATTTGTGAGTAACATTTTCACACTAATCTTTACTTGTTTCTTATCTCTTAACATTCTTCATTCAGATTGTTTTGGAAAAACCATTTTGTACCAAAAAAAAATTTGTTATCTGGATTGGGTAAAAGTTCCTAAATATCATTCTTCTCTATCTGATCGAGTTCTTCCTTCATTTCATGAACCCATTCTGAATGTTCAAAAACTTCATTCATATCATTTTTATTTACATTTGAATACAAATAAGTGTGTGTTATAACTTTTGGTGTTATTCTTATTTGAACCTTCTAATATTGATCACAAATAATTTTCTGAGCCACCACTTTCTTACTCAGCCTAAGATGAGTTATTTGAGTTCCATCCCCATCGCTTAAAATAGAGAAATCTAATTCTTCTTCTTGAGTTAGATTACTACTATCGGCTTCCTTAGCAGAATTGTTAACAAAACATTCATTATCCTTCTCAACTTTCATATAAGTATAAGTTTATTTTTCTTACTAAACATTTTCAAAAAAATTCACATCAACATATTAAATAAATATTCCTATTTATTTATTAAAACATATATATCCTCTTCCTTTTGGATCATAACAACTAAAAATCCCATCTTCAACTCTCTACTCAGACTTTCCAAGGTTTCCACTTTTCTTCTTTATAATGCATGGATTCCCAAAAATTAATAAGTGTTTCAAACTTGGAGTTTTATCATAAAAATTTCATATGGATTCATATATAAACCGGGCCTATAAAAACATAGGTTTTGGATATAAACAGCAGTACTCATGGATTACTTCCAATAATAATGTGAAAGACCTTGTTCAAGTAACATAGTTCTCTCCATTTCCACAAGACATCTATTATTTATTTCAACAACCCCATTTTTTTAGGTGTGTATGGTGAACTGAACTCATTCCTAATTCCAATATCCTCAAGATAACATTAAAAATATCCACTCTTATTCTCACCACCATTATCAGTTCTCAAATTCTTCACTGAATACTCACATTCCTTTTTAGGTTTCCTCCTAAAACATGTAAACATTTTCAAAGCATCCGACTTATGTTTCATAAACATAATACAATTAGTGAGAGAAATGTCATCAATGACAGTGATGAAGTGCTTATCTTCATTGGCTTATTTTTTTCTCATTGGTCTATAGATTTTGAAAAGAATAAGTTTGAGGGGTTTTTTTGAACAAATATTTACTTTCTTATGCACTGAGTTTATGATTTTTCCTTTTTTAAAAATAGTAAAACACTAATCCATTATTATCAATATATCAAGAATACCAAAGACACTTTATCACTTTGATAAATTTATCATGTTTCTTTGACACATATTTCTCATCCTTTTATGCCACAAATTATTTTATTCCACCATACCCAAGTAATAAGTGTTTTTTATTTCACCAACATGGAACAAGCTTCCTTTTGTAAACTACCCACTTGTAACTATCTTTCCATCTTCCTCACTTTTCACAAAAAAACCCATATTTTCTAAAGATAACTTTTTTACCTTCATAAAAATGTTTTTAAATATATAGTAGGTCTTTTTCAGCCCATCAACATATACATATTTATTGGATTTCATCTTTTCTTTCCCAATGATGGTTAGTCCAACACCTTTGATTCTCAAATATTCATCATTTCCAAATGTCACTATTCTTTCTTTGAATTATTTCACAGTCATCAACAATATTAAGTCTTCTATCATATGAGAAGAATACCCATTATCCAGACTCTATGGTCATTATCCATTTATAGCTTTCAAAGTGATTTCAACAAAAATATCTTTTTCTTCTCACTTTTCTTTCTTCACCATCGGCTTCTATGAATTGTTAAGAATTTTTTTTTGATAGTAACAAAATAGGAAAACCATTAGAAATATGTCCAGGTTTTTCACATCTTTCAAAAATATTTTATAGTGGTTGGAACCTATTCTCAACTTTCACACCAACCTTCTATGGTTTCTTCTGAACTTCATTCTAAGACTTATTATTTTTATAGGATTGACTCCCCCTCAAACCTAACCTTGCATAACCTATGGAAAAGTAGTAATGTTGTGGTTTGAACCAACACATATTTTTCATATGTCTCATTCCACCACAATGCCAAAAGTATCCATATAAAGAGTATTTTAATCTAAAAATTTCCAATTGACCAGTGTTTTATGTTTAATTGAAACCTGCTTACTAGAAATTGTTTTAAAACCAAGATTTCTATTTTCACCCAAAATATTTTTCTAGCTTGGTTTTATTTTCATCCTTATCATAACTATAAGTAATAAAAGATTTTACAGATTCTAAATATTTATAAATTTCATACTTAGAGTTTATAGAAACTTTTGAATTTTCTACTTTGTTAATATTGGACACCTACATAAATTTCCCACATTTCTTCTTCTTAGGGATAATTCTATATTTATTTTAAAATTTTAAAGGAAACTTTTGTTGATCCTTCTTAGGTTTATCCTTACCAGAACTTTCACCAACTTCTAAGATAGTTTTCTAAAAAATTTATCCCTATTTTTATCTTTATAAAGTTTTCTTGGATAAGTTCCATATTTTTTTATTTTTTCATTAATATTTACTTCTAGATGTTCATTATTATTATTTTATTCCTCATGATATTTTATCAAATCATTAATATCTTTTATCATATTGAATTTCTCATTAGGAAAATATTCTTGATTATTTGTTAAATATTTTTCATTATTCAATTTCTTGATTTCTTTCTCTTGTCTTCCAATATTTCTTATACACTCATTAAATTATTCGTTAATATGAAATTATAATTGATTTTATTCTTCTTCTTCAGAACTAAAGAATCCATACTCTTCATTATTTACTATTGTAATAAATTTATTCTCTCTAGACTTTTCAAAATATTTTTCTAATTTAGCTTCACTTTCTTCTTCCCAAAAAAATATAAGTTAGAGGTAAGCCTTTAACCATTTATGAAAAGAAAAGAAAACTACAACAAGCAAGTACCAAAAGCCAGAAAATACAACTACATTTCATAAAAATCAAACCCATCACCACATAAATGATAGATTTCTTCCTCTACAGTAGATAATTCCCACTCTGTGCTTCCATAGTGCTTCAGAATATTGTCATACTTCTTTCTAAGATTCATCTTCTCCAAAGATAGATTCTCATTAGAAGAATGTGTTCCCTTTTTAAAACTAGAGACAACCCCACCTTCCTTCCCTACAAAAGACATGGTAGGCACCGGCATTGGAAAATAGGAGTAGTCATTCCTAGGCCTTCTTCGTGGTGGGGCAGTAATAACTTCCTCATTCCCAAACACCTTATTCTTCACACCCTGAACAATGAAACTATAGGAAGACTATACTATGCCACTATCATTTTCCTTGTCACTATCAGATATTTCCCCCAATTTTCTTTGGATATTCACCTCTTGGTAACCATCATTCACTCTTTTTTCCTACTAAAATTGACTGTTTGTATCAATCATGGCTAAATAGTGTGGGTGTTCCAAAAACTCATGACCATCATTTATCCCCTTCTTCATTAAACCTTCTTAGGTTACAATATCCTCTGAAGAGAAATAAAGCTGCAGAGTTCCACCTTCATTCATTGGAGTACCCTCCTCTACATGAGAGTTATTCTCAAGCTCCAATTCTTGAAAATGATTATCAGTGGAAACTAAGATTATCACACCTCCATAACCATCTTCCCACCCTTACAACTATTCAACACAAACATCTGAATCCCCCAAGATTACACCATCCTTAGAAACTACATAGTTCAAATTCTCCTCAGTCACATGCTCTGGTCGCGGGGAATAGTGTGTCGAAGTATTGTTCGTTGTAAGTACATTCTAAATACCTAGATCACACTTTAGGTGATCAGAAACTTGCCTAACCTTCAGATCTGGTGGCCTCCGCAACACCTCCTTCTAAACATTACCATACGCTTTGACCTCTACAAGACCAATCTACTCTACTGTCCACACCAAATTTTCCTAAGATCGCTTCTTAGCCACAACCTATCCAACTAAAATCGCCTCTACACACACTCCCTACTCTTGAGAGACTTCCACAAAGTCATGCCTTGTCAGAATACTCCTAGGGGATCCCTCAACAGCGGAAAAGCCAAAACAGATGCACCACAACCACCATTACCCATCCTCATCACCCCCTATGAAACCCCAGTCAAGCCTTTAATGCGACATATTGTTTATACATGACAAAATCGGCCACAGACAACATAATAGATCATCCAAAATTCAAATATGACTTGCTGCTTCCACCGAAACTCCTTCTCGTCTATAAACCAAACCCAGTTCACATGAAACCTCTCAACATCGATCTCAACAAAAATCGATGGACATATGGGGTGACATACCACCTTTGTTTGACAGTCAGAGCAAAGATATTGGCCTATCATATTCCCAAGAGCACACAAAATGGAGGGATTTTGAAAGGAAAGTGGTAGACCAGAAATAATCACCCATGTCCCCATCATCGAGGGGTCTCGCCACATGTGGCAATCGAGTATCCATCAAAACGGATAAAAAGGATCTCCATTGCATCTTCGAGGGGCTTTAGAATAGGCGGTAATCAAATCATCTTCTGACTCAAAATGAATCCTCAGGTACCTCGAATCAATTAATCCAACTACCACACACTCTAGAAGATCCCAATAATTGAAAACAAACCAGTCAAACTCATCACCTGAAGGAATTTGAAGATGAAACTGAGCCACTAGAGTGAGATTATATAGATTTTTGGCACTATTGAGCTCCACTGGGGAAATAAATAATTGAGGTTCTCCCTGGAAGAGGTCAGAGAATTTTAGAGAGAGAAGAATCCTCAGGAAGGAAGGAAGATAATCATTATTGGAGAATGACAAGAAGGCATTACCCCTTATATGAGAGTGAAATCATGAAACTCCCCCCTCCAATTTAGAGGGGGGATCATGACTCCAGATAATTGGGTTTATGGAATCACCGTGAGAGAGAGAATAACTACGAGCACCATCTTTATATAAGAAACTTCTTCTTTTGAATTTGAATATTTTTTTATCTTTCCCTCTAAAAAAATTATTTATCTATATCACATTGTTTCGTCTATGACCATATTTGTCTTATTTGTTCTTCATAAATATTATATTATTTCCTTCTTTGATGACAATTAGTCATAAAGTTCCCAAAGAGTCTACATTCAAGGTATTTCAAGGGAAGTTTCCATTTAAATTTACTTTTACCTCTTATCATATTTTTAGAAAACAAGGATGAAATATCATCACAATTTATACATACCTAATCTTCGGAGTTATAGTCAAAAACATCATCCTCCTCAAGAACATTCTTAGAAATTTCTTTCTTGGCATCTTGAAAAGACATTTCTCTATCTGCTTTTGTTTTGATCTTCATAATATTCTCCCTTATCATTTCATAAGTGATGAAAGTGCTATTAAATTCATATAGAGATAATGTTTTATGGTATATGTCTTCCAATGAATAATATTTTTTGTGAGTGGTGATATTTCTAAGAAAATCATCCATAGATAATGTTTTAGGGTCTCTATCATACAATGAATAAACTTTATTATAAAACTTGTTGGGAATAATTATTAAGATATTTTTAACTAATATAGAATCCTCTAACTATTCACTAATAAATATGATAGTGCTAAAAATATCATTTACCCTGGTAAAGAAGTCCCTAACAAATTTATAGTCCTCCATTTTTAAATCTTCATACTTCAGCCTCCAAATTTTTAGTTTTTCCTTATTGACTTTTATATTTCCTTTATAAATGTTTTTATATTAATCCCATATTCCTTTAGTTATTAAAAAACCTTTCACTATTAAAAACGCACTTTCAAAAAGTGATGAGAGTAAATTATTTTAAACTCTTTTGTCATTCTCAAGATTCTTCTTATTGATAGGTGTAAAAGGAACCTTGTCATCAATAGGATGAAAATAATCTATTGTAGCTTCAATAACATCATACCCAAGTGTCATAAGATAATTCATCATTCTATATTTCTAGATATGATAGTTATTTCCATTACAGATCAAAATCCCCTTACTGTTCACACAATTAAGATTCTACATCATAACTTCTCTTCAAAACATCAACTAAGAATAAATGAAGGGAACTTGTCCTTCATACCAATTGAGATTACTTAACCATGATTCAAGTATCAGTAAGAGGTTGATGGGGTGAATCGGTGATATACTTTTCTTTTAAGTTTTCTTACATTATAAAATCTTTCGCCTCCTATTAAATAATTCTTTATCTTCTGAATACCAATCAAACACATAACCATAAGAACACAAGAATTTATAATATTCACTACTTAATAAGATTATATACTCCTTGGTATAGTTCTAAAATAATCTAATACCACACAATAAAATAGAAAAAAATCCTTTTGTGTGGAATAAAATGAGTAGGATATACCCTTACACTCGTGTTAGACTATTTTCAATACAATAGTGCATATGATTCACGTAGCATGAAATGATGTAATAAAATTAATGTGATTCTTGATTAACATTTACAAAAACAAAAACATTCAAAATATTTATTCACGTTATTTCCCAAGAGAAGGTAAGATCTTCCTAGACTTCATAATGATACTCAATCAAATACCCCAATATGATTTTCAAGTCTGATTTCTCACAATGAAAATCCCACTTTTCTGCATACTATTAGTTTGAATAAACTTCTTTAAAAAATTTTTTAGTCCCTTTGTGAACTACCTTATACCCACTGTGAACTATCCTATATCCTCTGTAAACTACCTTGCACCACGTGATGTGGGTGATTCATAGACAACCTTCCTTTTATGGATAACCTCTTCTTCACAGATAGCTGATACCCCATGAACTGTCAATGCTTCACGAATTGCCTTAGATTTATTGTACCTTTTTCTTTGTGAGATATAGATCGATGAAAAATCCTTCCATGTAAAACTTCCTCCTTCATGGAATATTTCCTCTGTAAACTAATTTCCTTCATGTAATTCTCTATCACAAACTCCTTCGGACATACCTAAATTCTTCCAGGAGTGATGATCTACTCTAATGAAATAATAACAACTAAATGATCTAATTAGATGTATTTATATAATAAAATAGATCTAAAACCTATATAATCTGAATTACATGAAACATTCATATATTACAACCTTTACCAGGAACTGTGTTATGCGGTCCACACAGCACCTCAATATTTTCAGTGGCTATTGTCTTCCAAAAACATAAACTCTTTGTGTCTCCCAAAATCCTTTCCTATCAACCAAAAATAATGAGACTCCTATCAACTATGAGACTCCCACAAACTATTTTTCCCTTCATGGTCCACATATCATGTTTCATGGTCCACATAGAACTTCTATGCATAAATCCTCCTTTGTTGATTTTCCTTCACCATTCCACATACCTCATTTTCAGTCTAAGAACTATGTTTCATGGTCTATGAACAAAATTCTTCAAACTTATTTGAAGAAAACACTTCCTTTTCTATAATAAAAATTCTTGATTTTGTAGTCCAAAAATTTGGAAAACACTGGAAAACTACACCACCATAAAAAATGGCTTCATAAGCACCCACCATAATGATTTTCAATCATCTAAATTTTTTAACAAGAAAAAATTGATGCATTTTTAATGATTCAACCATATTATACAATAATCACTTATTATGATTCAGATAGTGATAAAGAATTTAATCATCGCATACTCTAAGCCCACATGAGCTATGCTTAGTGTGTGAAAAAGGAGTAGCATGAAGAGTTCATCAATAAATTATGTCATTCCAAAGTCACTCAGTTTATTTCACCACAATCCTTATCTATTGTGATATTAAACCTTTGATCAATCATCTTTATTATCGACATATTTTTCCAAGGAAAGTATTTTAACTTACTTATCTTTCAATAACATCTTTATTTTATAATTAAATGGACTATCTTAATAATTTTGAGTCTGATTTTCTTAATAGTATGGTCAATATATTTATCCACTTTTTTAATTTTTAGAGATTTATTTTCCTCTTAAATTTCTTTGAAAGAAAAACAAAAATACCTGAATATAATAACATTTCTTATCATCTTGGTCCTAAAATTACCTACTAGGGAAAAGAATAATTTTTGAAGATCACATTGGTTCCTAAATACAATTTTGGAAATTATGCGCCAAGATTTTATTTAGGTGGACCTAATAATTTTTTTATTTAAAAAAGATTACAATATACTTATAGAAAACCAAACAAGAAAATACGTCTTCCTAAATCCCTAATTAAAAACATATCTATACCTAATAAAATCTTGGTACCAAAATCATTCTTGGTATAAAATTTATTTTATAAGAAAGATTCTTAAAGATATCTTAAAGAAATATATGGTACATGGGTGGCGGATGTTCCAGGAATACGATAAGAGATTACTCAAGAATCAAGAACCGGATAAAGTTTAATGGTTGTCATGTCACCATTGGTGTAAATTCTAAAGGAAATATCATTGTCCATGGGAAAATCAGTAACACTAACACAAATTTTAATTGCTAAAGTACTTTTTTGTGGTTTAAATTACAATATTCTTAGAATCTCACAATTATGTGATGATAGTTTTCATGAATTTTTTTTTAAAAAAAATCTTATAATGTTTTTAATTCTAAATATTCTTTTGTATATACTACTCTGATAAATGAGAATGTGTATGTTTTTAAACAATATTTTTAAATTTCTAAAATTATTTCATGCTTATGTGTGTTTTATTGGGAATATTGTCTTTGGAATAGGAGATTAGGACACTTTAAAGTTCAATAAAATAAAAATATTACTAGGAAATGGTTAGTCGGAGATTTACCCAAATGTGGATTCTCAAATGAAAAAGTATGTAACCCCTATAAAAGTTGAAACAACACAATATATATTTTAAATTAAATAAATAAGTTTCAACTTTTCAGCCTCTTGAGATGGTTCACATGGACTTGTTTGGACAATCCAAAGATTATAGATTAAATGGGAAGCAGTATGTCTATGAACTTGTAGTTGAATTTTCTATGAATACTTATGTATTATTTTTATATCACAATAGTGAGGATTTATCTTATTTTAGTATGTATTCTAAATCTATAGAAAAACTAAGTGGACTTAGTATTAAGGCCTTAAGTAGTGGTCCTGGCGGTAAGTTTGAAAATCGTGAATTTGAATCCTTTGGCTTGAAAAACGGCTATAACCATAACTTCTAGGCTCCTAGGAACCCTAAGTGGAAGTGAGTTATAAAAAGAAGTAATAGAATACTTTAAGATATATCATGAAAAATGGTTAGTGAATTTGAATTACCTGTATTCTTTTGGGAAGAGGCTATAAACATATCCTACAATACAATTAATATAGTTTTAATTAGATATATCTTAAATATAATTATTTAGATGATTTTTTAGGCTTGGATAGAGGCACATAAACTAGAAATTCATTAAGAAACCAGGTTGAACATAAAGCATTCTTGTCACATCTTGAATCAAATAACATCAATGATGAAATTAATAATGAATTATAGGTAATGGATATGAAATAAAAAACACAATAAATATGAAAGAAAAATTTTTTGGAAACTTGTTGATAGGCCCAAATACCCATTGACTATAGGAACTAAAAGGACGTTCGAAGACAAGGTTGATTAATCTGGAACAATAGTAAGGAATAATGCTAGACTAGTTGCATAAGGGTATAGTCAAGAAGAAGGTATGTACTATGAAGAAAACTTTCACTTGTATCCATAATTGAATCCATTTTAATGATTCTTTCCTATACATCACATCTAGATTTAAAACAATATAAAATGGATTCCAAAAGTGAATTATTGAATGGGTATATAGTTGAAGATATTTTTGTTGAAAAAACACTTGTATTTCAAAATCCCCTTTTTCAAAATTTTGTTTTCAAGTTAACAAAAGATTTATATGGTTTTAAATAAGCTCTTAGAGCTTGGTAGGATAGGCTCAACTCTTTTATTATTTCAAACGTATTTTCATAAGGTCTATAAAATCCTATCCTATTTATAAAAATAATTTAAAAAGATTTTTTTGTTGTTCACATCTATATAGATGATATTATCTTCAGATCTTCTAAAAATTCTTTATGTATAGACTTTTAAAAAATAATGCAAAATTAATTTGAAATGAGTATAATGGGTAAACTAATTTTCTCTCTTAGTTTTAAAATCTCTCAAAATAAAGAGTTAATTATTTTAAAACAAAGTAAATATAATAAATACCTTTTAAAAAAATTTAGTTTGGATATAATAAAGATTAGTGAAACTTATATGAGTACCACCAGTAAGTTGGATCTTGATGAAGCTCTGAAATCGGTGGATCAATCCAGAAATAGAGGTATCATTGGAAGTATTCTCTACCTAACTAGTCTAACCTTACATTATGTTTAGTGTATGTATGTGTGCTCATTTTCAAGAAAATTCAAAAGAGTATCACTTAGTTACTGTAAAAAGGATGTTCATATACCTCAAATATACAACCAATTTGGTATTTTTCTATCAAAGAGGATAATAATTTGACTTAGTTAGTTATTCAGATTTAGATTTTAGTGTTTGAAAGTTAGATAAAAAACACCTCAGGAATATTTCATCTTTGGAGTAAGTCTCCAGTATCTTTTTGTAGTAAGAAAAAAATTCCATTGAACTATCAACCATTTAATATAAATACATAGCTATATGTAGTTTTAGTTCTCATATTTTGTGGATGAAACACATGTTTCTAGACTAGGGATATCAATTCCGACAAGTGCCTAAAATTGTGACAAGAAAAGTGCTATAAACCATTCTAAAAATCATTTATCTCACTGTAGAACAAAATAAAATAATATAAGAGATCACTTTTTGAGAGATCATTTTCAAAAGGATGATATGACTCTTGAATATATTGGTATTGAAAATCATATTGCTAATATTTTTACTAAGCCCATGAATTCCTAGAGAATGAGTTACATTAAACATGAATATGGAATGAATAATTTTGTTTAAACTTAATTTTATGGGACCCATCATTGGATTTTTACCAACTATTAGAGTTTTACATGCTGTTGGAGTTTTAACCACTATTGGAGTTTTACCTACTTTTGGAGTTTTACCCAGTGTTGGATTTTTACCCATAATTGGTGTTTTACCCACCATTGGAGTTTTAGCCACTATTGGTGTTTTACCTATCATTGTCAAATTTCCTTCCATTGGTTTCTTAGACACCATTCTATTTTCTTTTTATGGTTTTTTTATTTATTAACATGATTCAAATGTTTTTGGATTTTTATTTTACAATTCCTAAAATCTCTGAATTATATAAATTTTACAATTTTCTAATTTCAATGCTCACTCCCTTTCACCATACAATCAAAACTTATCTTGAACATTTCTCTCCAAACTACATGTATTTCCTCATCTTCACCCAAACCACATATGTTGATAACCATTGTTAGAGTAACGAGAGTATTTGTATCTTCTATAGGCTAGTCTCATCCTTTAAATATAGATAAAGGAGAGTCGAGCCATCCAGTTGTTTTTGATCTAGTGAACCCATAGCTTGCTAAGATTATAGTGGTTCCCAAAAAAGAATTTAATGTTGAATGGTTACAACATATAAATTCAATGGTACTTAGAGTTTTTCAAGGCCATGGAATGGTAGAGTGGTTCTCTAGAAATGATATTCCCTTCTATATGAGGTCAGTCCACCAATTATATTAGTATATTGAGTTCAAATTCAATGAAGATAAAGACTGGGATAGTTGTAGAACAAACAAGTGAAAAGTTGTTTTCTCTTCAACTAAATGGGATAGATGTTTGAAAGTAACTCATAAAGGAGTTTCAAATTAGTTTTAAGGAACTATTCCAAGTGACATTGATTCCTTTCTTTATAAGGATTCCTTGGTAGATTTTACTGGATATTGGATAGTAAGAAGACTAGTTTCTACTGATCTTGATTGTGAATGTCCCTTTCTTTTAAATTTTATCCAACATATGTTATGCCCTCGTAATTTTTGATTTCACAAAAATGAGGTATCTAGATGTATATCTTTTATATCTTATAAAAATAGTAGAAAAGATTAATTTGTACAAATACCTAGTGGTTCACATGATTGAGATGTGCAATACATATTCCATATCAAATTACCTAATTTGTCCTATGTTTATTTTTCCATTATAGATTCCAAAGGGTTGGTGGATTGTGGATAATAACCCATAGTAAAATGTCAAGGTTTTTTCATTATAAGGGTCATTTGAAAAATAATTAAGATAAGTTGGAACCCCTGGAAGATCCAATAGATTAATGATGGTGATAGGATATATAAGGATTTCAATCTAGTTGATCGCCCTTCTAGAACAAAGAATCTTGTGGATCTTGGATTAGATCCAGATGAGGTGGTTGAGTATTCAGATGAGTAAAAAGATGAGGTTTCTGCATCTGGTGATTAGTAATAGGAGTTCTTAGTAGATGAAGGTAGTGACCAAGAATTTCCTAAGAGTTATCCATCCATTTTTTATGGTTCTCTTAGCCATACTAGATTTATCCATGTCTGAGAGTCTCTTTTAAAAGACGGAAGTGGTGAAGAAGAAACAATGGTGTCTGGTGAGGAACAGTTTATGATCACTTCTAAATCATCTGGAGAAAATATAAGTGGTTTGAATGGTGATGAAGACGAAGAATAAGGTGGAGTAGGAGGAAAATATGAGAAAAATATAGATAGATATTAAAATTATAGAGATAGTGGTTCTGACCATGGAAGTCCTAGTGGATGCATTGGTACTGAGGATGTTGAGATTCCTCAGGAGCGTTTCTCTTCTCCAAGTTTTTTAGTTGTCTCTAGATCTAAAGATAGACTGGTCCTAGTCAAATATGTTTATAGAATAACTAGAGATGAGAAGGAATAATATATTTAGGGGGAGGAATCCCCAAGACTATATAGTAATTTTTTTATCCTCCTATTTATGGGGACCATAGTGTTCCTACAATGAATGTGTAGAAGGTTGGTGAACAAATAATTGTTGAACATTCAGTTGATGAGCTGATTGAAATTGAGGCTAATATTTTTGAGTTTACAACTAATGATATTATAGATTCTATGACCTATATTAATTCTTTTTTCAGTTTGGGGGACCTAAATCTTGAGGAATAGAAGAATTACCCTATATTTTTGAGACTAGGCATGGAATACTCTAATTTAGAAGAGGATGGTAGTCCACCAAAGCACAGTATACCAACTATTTGAGAGAAAATGTATCCAAAGGGATCAATGGTAGAATTTATAGATGCTACAAGAGAGTTGTATAGATTTTCTTTGGATGTTCCTACCATAAATGATTCTGTAAATGCACCTACCATTGAGATAATTTTTTATCCTTACCATCATTTTCATTTCATCAGTGCAAGTTGATGTTGTCACTAGAGTTCAATTAGAATCCATTACAGAGAATTTTCTCTCTTATTTTATTTTGACATTGAAATATCAGCCTCCCTTGGTCACTAAGCTTTGTGAGTAGGATGAAATACATCTGTTGGGGCTTTTGATTCACCAGTTCCATCCCAAAATTATGCTTCACATTGTAGAAATGGAGATAGAAAATAAGAGGTTAGAAAATGAGATGGATATTTTAAGATCTATAGTGCATGAGATGAGGAAATTATTTTTAGATTATATGGATGCTTTACTAGAGATGTTTTAGAACATTTGTTCCATGGATCCTATATCTAGTGATCCACCTCCTCTTCATGATTTTTAATTAATCCAGTCTATGGTTAGAGAAGAGATTTTTGGTGTTTTAGGTGATTTACTTGGTATACCTCAGGAGAGTTTGAGGGAAATCCTATATAATAATGGTCATGTTCATATGATGTTTTGATAATATATAAAGTATATTAATGTTAATAGATAGAAAATTAAAAAAGCTATAAATAATTATCTGTCTCAAATTTATATTAAACATGAGCTCAACACTCATTTCATGTTCCTTGTTGAGGACCTCAGGATGTGTACAGTGAATTAATATTTTAAATAAAAAATTAATTAGTTGAAGGGGATGAACCTAGTAATAACGTTATTTATGGAATAGAAAAATGAATTTCTTTAGTGCTATGTAATGGGGAAAATTTTATTATGGACTTTATAAATCTGATGAAACACTTTCTTCATGATTCTATAATTGTAGTGGCGAATCAGGATTTCATTCGAGTTAGTTCTCATCTTACCCATACAGCTTATAATCCATAGTTTTTTAGAGTGGGTGTTACAAGACATCTAAATTCAACCTTACTTTCTTGTTTCCATGCATTCATTTTGATTCCTAGAGAATCAGTCTAACATCTCATGCTTAACATACACTACTATAATTTGAGGTATTTTCAATGGGATATTTACGATGGGATCCTGTCCCAAATATGCTTTAGTGACGGGGCCCCATCGCAAATAGCCTGTTGCATAAAACGGCATCGCAAATATAATTTTTTGTGATGATCCGGTCGCAAATAACCCTCAGAATATATACATTATATAAATTAACGATCCTTTTGTGATGGCACATCACAAATACTATTTGCGATGGGAAACTACCCCATCGCAACTAAGCCTTCGATTATATACATTATATATATATATATAATTTTGACGTGCCTGTCGCAAAAACTATTAATAAAAATTTTTATTTAGATTATTTTCGATGGGTTCCCATCACAAAAGGTCCCGTCGCAAATACTAATTTTGGGAGAAACAATTTTTTAGTGGATAGACGGCTTCTCTTTTGTCTGACGACTCCTTTCCCTGTAAATTTCTCTCACTGAAATCACGATGAAGAATCTTCTCATAGGTACGCATATTCATTCTCATGCATACGAGAATGTATAAGCATACCTCCAATCAGATTCTTCATTGTTATTTCTTTGTGAGAAACTTGCATGTAAATGAGCCGTCAGACAAAAGAGCCCCCTTTTTGTCGATTAATCATCTTCTTGAAACAATCATCGCCTGAACACATTATAAAAAATGTGGTCCTACGAATGCATATTAAAACTCATGCATACGTAGAAGAATACTTTTCATAATGTTTTGAGTTGGTGAAAGTTGAAAGGAGAAGAGTCATCGAGAAAAGCGTGTGCCGTCAATCCACTGAAAATTGTGCCAAGTTATTACAAGTTATTCATTTTCATAATTTTAACTATTTATTACTAATAATTACTATTTATTAATATTTATAACCATTTATTACTATTTTTACTATTTTTTACTATTTTTTACTATTTTTTACAATTTTTTACAATTTTTTACTAGTTTTTACTTTTTTTTACTATTTTTAACTATTTACTACTATTTACTACTAATTACTAGTAATTACTACTAATTACTCCTCATTACTCCTGATTGCTACTATTTACTACTATTTACTACTATTTACTACTATTTACAACTATTTACAACTATTTACTACTATTTATTCCTATTTATTCTTATTTATTACTATATATTACTATTTATTACTATTTATTACAATTTATTCCTATTTACTCATATTTATTCATAATTATTACTATTTATTACTAATTACTACAATTTAGTACTATTTATTACTATTTATTACTAATTATTCCTATTTATTACTAATTATTCCTATTTATTTATAATTATTCCTAATTATTACTATTTATTTTTAATTACTACTATTAAGTACTAATTACTACTAATTATTCCTATTTATTACTAATTAATTATTCATATTTATTCCTATTTATTCCTAATTACTACCAATTACTACTAATTAGTACTAATTAACATCAATTACTACAAATTATTACTATTTATTACTAAAATACAGATAAAAAAACAATTTAAATCTAATTTAATTACAACTAATCAACAATAATTAAAATTAACATAAAAAAATTAAATAAATACTAAATTAAATAAAATATAAATACCTTTAAACTTGATCTCCTGTTGGTGTAAGCGCATTCATAACTTCTCCGTAAAAAAATTTAACTGAGAGAAATTTTCACTCTAAAATTCAAGTTTAGTGAGAGAGAGGAAGTGAGAAATGAGAGGAAGGGAAAGAAATATAGAGAGGGTATATATAGGTCTGATTAGTTGAAACATGTCTATTAATGACGGGATTACCGTCACAAAAAGCACTTTTTGTGATGGGGTCCGTCGCAAATACCTTCGACCACATTAATTATGGGAAGCAGTTAAAAGCTTATTTGCAACAGGACTCGTCCCAAAAAGTGACCTGCTAACACACCTTTTGCGATGGGACAACATCCAATTGCAAAAAATCATTTACTTTCACTGGTATTTGTGATGGGACCCGTCGAAAATACCCCCTGACCAACACACTATTTCTGACGGGGGGCCCCTGTCGCAAATAACCTTCATGTGCTTTGGTGTGCACCCCGCGCCAAAGCATGCATTACCTTTTATGACAGAACCCCAAATCCCATCTCAAATAACTTGTTATTTGTGACATGACAAACCCCTCGTCCCAAATAACCCCTGAGACGGACCATTTGCGATGGGAATTAATCCCGTCGCAAATACCCCATCGCAAAATTCTGTTTTTCCCGTAGTGATAATCTGAGAGAATACTTCTCTACTTGATACTCCTATGGTCATCCCTACAGTTACCTCATGATCTGTTGTGGATCATTCTTCTTCTGATAAGTGGATGGGAAAATTAACTCTTGTTCCTATTACCCATCCTATAAAGTGTTGACATTAGAAATTTATTCTTTAATGGGGATATTCACATAACATTTTGTTGTATCTTTATGTCTGTACTTCAATTTCTTTTCATAATGAAAATTCTATTACAATTCATCTTCTATTCCAATTTTTTTCCATATTTTCTTTTCATTTTTTGATAATAATAGAATGGGGAAAAGACTCTATGTAATTTTTTTATAGTGGTGTTTCTTTGATAACTTTATTAATGATATTCCCTATGATTCCATATATGTTTAATTCTTTTCTATGATATCACTTTATCTTTGATACTTTTACTATCTAATTACCATTGATACCATGTGTATTTACCTAATATTAAAACTATCACTATAGCTATTTAATGTGGTAATAATATATATTTTAACACCATTGTATATTCAATACATGGTTTATAAAATGCTATGATTTTTTATCATAAAAAAGGGGGATATTATTAGAACCCTTATTTTAATGTTCAAAAAAACATGTATATTATTCTATTAATGAGTTTTATGTTTTATGGTAGCATTTTATAATAACAAAAAGTTTGTAAAAAATTTGGTTAAGTTCTAGATAGACCCATCATTTGTCTCTACTCACCTCCAGACATGACTCACCCTTGAGGATGATAAATTTGGATAAGTGTTGAAAACACCCACCGACAGAGATGAGTCACCGTCAGGATAATTTTTTTTTGAAAAGTATGGAAATGAATCACCACTAAAGGATGACACGCCCTTAGAACATAGTCACCTACAAATTTGGAAAAGTGTTGAGATGACCTACCACGAGAGAATGACCCACTATCAGACTTTACCTACCACCAAGAAAATTGGAAAAGTTCTGAGATGAGTCATTGTTGAGCATGACCTACCATCATCATAACTCACTATTGGTCTATCTCATCACCAACCAAGTCACCAGCAGATTTTTCTCACTATTAATTAGAGTCACCATCATTATTTCGATGAAATTGAATAATTATTTTTTGATGGATATATTATCAAATATAATGCTGAAATTTATTTAAATTATTATTCTTAAAATATCGAAGACGATATATTAAAGTTTGTGTCAGATGTCCAATATGAGGTGAAATGTATCTTGATGATTATTCTTCTTTAATGATGATATTTTGGGAATCATAGTTCCTCATGTGTCACACAAAGACATATACACGCACACATGGTGTGAGCTTAAACCATATTGGAAGATCTTGAAAATTTCCACTTGCTAAGAGCTTGCATGGTGCATCTTGTCCACACATGACTATGAGAAAGTGGAGCATAAAGATCATGCATATCATTTCCTATTATCATAATAAAGAGAACATATGATGATATTTTTTACTACTAATTTAAAAAAAAGACTTGATCTCTTGTTCATGCTATATTCAAGAAGACTCAAGATTTATAGCCAATAAGATAGAGAAACTCTATATTTTCTACATATTTACTCTCTCTCTCTCTCTATTTGTTGTCTTTTTTTTAAGTAGTGTGTGTTTTACTCTGTATATTAAACACACACACTATATCCTTTACTTTAACTAGAAGATATTTGATATCTTCTCTACTCCCTTTACATTTATTTACCCTTGTGTTGTGAAAGAGGTCCTTGTGTGGTATGTGTTTGTTGTTTTCCCATGGTTATTGTGGAAGAGGTCCCTACATGGCTTGGATAGCTTGTCAGAGTTTTTATTTACCTATTCTAGGTTGTGGATCAAGATTATTTAATATAATCCTCTAAGTAGGAGGTGATTTTCAAGTTGATAGGATTAGTTCTTTGCTTTAGACCAAACCTCTTATATTTATTCCAATGTGTATTTTCTTATTCTTTTCAAAGATTTAAACTGAATTTATTTTAAACAATAAAAAACATTACTTTCGTAGTTAATATTAATTAGTGTTTATATAAATTTTTTATTAAGTGAATTGATTTCAAAAGTTAAAGTAATATTCACATATATTTTTATATGAGATCTAATCACTCTTTGATAAAACTCTTAAAATATCAGAACTTTTATCGATTTACTGTTTTGATTAACAAGGATATTTTTAATTTAACTGGGGAATTTTATTTAAAACTATTTGAACAGATATTTTTATTGGGTACTCAGTTCAACCCCCTCTTGGGATACTCACTATAACCAACAATTCCCATTGTTAACTTGGTTCCTCCAAGTTCCCCCATTTACTAAAACAAAAATGGTTTGTTTGAATTTATCAAATAAAATAACAATAAACCATTTTATAAAGAGAATAAAAACTTGGATTTCATTAAATATTCCACATTATATTCAAATATTTTGGTTGAACCTCTAATCCCCAAAAATAACCATAATTATTCATTACAATAATAACCCTTATGGTTATAGAAGAATACAAACTTATTATCCGAATCCAACATATTAACCCTTAAGGATTGCTAAATATTTTAAATTATGATCATATAATAATATATTGACCTATAAAGTTATCTATGCTATTAATTTGATACCAAATATAATTCCATAGACACATACACTCATATATGGTGCTAAAAACGTATTATTTACATATTGGTTTTGATACCAAATGAAGCAGCCAAAACATAAACTTCTATAATGAAATTTTCAATACAAAATAATGATTTACTTGTATCCCAAAGAACGTTTTGGATTATATTATTATAGTATTAATAAAAAAACATTTACTTAATAAAACCCATGTATTTTTCATAAAATTTTCATTTACCAATAACTTATTATTTTATATAAACTCAAAAATATATCTAAAAATCTATCCACACATGATACCTTATAGACATATCATGTATTATACTCATCTTCATAACCTGATTTAATGGAAATATAAGATGGTTGAGCACAAATACTTAGCAACAGTGAACATAGGTGTTAAAAATCAAAGATCATAAGTGATCATAAGATGAGGATAATGGTATGATAACATAATTAAAGTATATGTACATAACATATGATATTTATACAAAATAAACATGATTCATAAATCATGATTCATGGAATAAATATTTATTATAACATAATAAAAAAGTCATATGTGTCAACAATAATGATCCATGTGTAATAAATATTTTCTCGATAGAATCACTAAAACTCATATCAAGTATATAAAAACCTCAAATGTGTCTTGGGACATCAAATTCATCTCCCATTTTAACACATATTTCACTCATAATTGAATATAATATTATTAATTAATTGTAAAAGTCATTTATATATGGAATAAAAATCTCATGGGGATGAAATTTCAATATAAAACTCATAAAAATAACCATCATTCTATTATATCTTGATTAACCTATGGAAAATAAATATGTTTCATGATAATTTCCTTAAAATATCATCATAAGCCATCTAGAAAAACAAGGTGGATGGTATTATTTGAAAATAAAACTAGTGAAGCATATAAATCATTAAAGGGTGTTGAAATGGATGAAAAATAAATTTATAAAATAATTAGAAATATATTTTGAAAATAATAAGAAATATCCTTTTTTGTAACCTTTAAAAACCAAAAAAATCATTGAACACTGGAAAAAATATTCTTTGAAAAACCATAAAAAAATTTAAAGTAAAATTAATAATGAAGAATTGTCATAATTATGGGAAATTATACCAATTGATAAATGTTAAAAAATAATTTTACACTTTTATAAACAAAGTTAAAAGTCTTAATGGTTCAAACCTTCCTAGACATTTAATGGTTTAGACCTTCTTGAGCTTTTATTTCTATTTTCACGGGGCTCAATGGTGTAGTGAGGGAGTTTGTAGGTGTTATAAAAGATAGGGGAGTGATATTTACCATTATGAGAGTCACCATTCCCTAGTGATGGGAATAGTGGTTCATGTTTTGGTGTTCGGTGGATGGTCGTGTGGTGTTTGGTTCACCACAACCAGCAAAACTACATGTTAATTCATTTTGGATGATTTTTTTCCCCAGTTTATTCCTATTTGAAATAGGAAACTCAAAATTCTTGGTCGAGAGAATGTAATTAGGGTTAGTTCCTTGGAGGACCATATTTATAAAATAGGGATAGGGATATCACCACACCCATGGGTTTGGGTGTGGTGAGGGAAAATGTTATGGGCATAGGAAACACGCCCCAAAAAAAGTTGTTTCGATATAGAATGTTCAATAACACCGCGGATATATCTAAACCATTTTGGATGATATAGTTTTGTTAAATGGGTTTTAATTGTATAAAATAATTAACATTATTCATGGATATTTACTTGTTTTATGGGGTAAAATGTTTTTGGTATTTTGGGGGTTTTAAATGAAATTTTAAATTGTTCTTTCCCCTATTAATTGATATATTCATCTCCATTTGGTGTTCCTTATAAATAAAGATGCTTTGGTGAACCTAGGTTATGGTTAATAATTTTCTCACATGAATTTTCCATTGATGGATTTTTTTATTGGTATTTTTTGTTTCTACCTTATTGGTTTCATATGATCAATTCGTGTGAGAATTATAACCCCTTGGATATTTTTTATGTTTTTTTGGATCTAGATATGTTCTCATTTTATCTTTTCCCAATGTTATTAGATCATTATTTTATGACAAGATCACAAAAAAGGAAGACTATATTTTTTGTGTTTTTGGGGCATGGTTTGATTGTGGCCTATGGTTGTTACGATCTAGCTAGTCTTCCATCATCTTGTTAGTGATTCCTTTATTGGTGGTTGATCCTCGGTCATCTGTTCTTACACAAAGAACGTTAAACATCTAGATAAAGGTAAGGAATTTATTATTTATCCTATTTTATGAAAAATCATAAAATTATAATACTTTATCCCATTGAATAATGGTGTTATTATCCTTTAATAATATTAAACAAGGTTAAAGAAAATAATTGTTTTGGATGTAGAGATCACATGTTCTTATATTGTGATAACGATTTGCCTATTTATTTTCTTAATAGTGTTCTATCCTTGTATATGTTATGTTTAATCATGTTTTTGGTACTTTTAATTGGATAAAGAATGTAAATATGGTAATTATTTCTTGATAAATAATATATAGCAATGTTAATTGAAAGTTTTATTCCATATAACAAGATAGCAATCAAAGTGATGTCTGATGCATGTTTAATTTGAAACCATTCTTCCTTATATTTTTATGAAACTGGATGTTATGCTTTAATATTGTATAAATAATCCATATATTTTGATAGTTGATTGTATAGTTTGTTTGTGGCTTTAACCTATGTTAAATAAATTGATTAACTCAAGATGTTAATGAAGTATTTTTTTGATAAAGATAAATTATTTGGGTTTGAAGGAGCCTATTTTTTTATAAAGAGTGGATTCATTGGTTTTAGGTCCTAGATACCCTATTGATATTTGGTGTTTTCTTTCTTTCTTGTGTGCTTACATTGGATGAGGTCCCTTGCTATGTAATGTGATGTGAGCCTAGTATGGACAATTGTCTAAAAATGCATGTGTGGGGAGGCATGTGTTTATAATATAATTTAGTGCTTATAATGGAATTATTCATGGTGATATGAGTGGTGGTGTCCGGGATTAAACTGAGGCTGATAAAACATATTAATGAATGGATTTCCTATTGTTATTGTGTTGAAAAATGGAAATATTTCTTGATAATAAATCTGATTAAATATAGGATGGAAAAGTTTCTTGGTTCTACACTCATTTACTCCCTTCTTAGATCATATGGTTGTGCTTGGCTTATGCATCTTTTTTAAGTACCTTAGGATGACTCCTAGAGTACCTAGAATTATGGAATGATAATGAATAATTAATGTTGAATAATTTTACTCATGGGTTTAGTTCTTGAATGGAACTAAAAATGATGATAACACTTGAGGAACCATGGGATTGGTTTTTTTATACCTAGACGGCATGGATTTTGGTTGGACAATGCCAAAAGGAAAATAAAATTAGTTGATAATTAATTTAATTAAGAAATATTTAAAAGGAAATTTTAATTGAAACTTTTTTGAAATGATTGTGTTCTTATAGGATATCTAGTCCTTAGACGTTATAGATGGGTGTCTTGGAGATGATAGATACAGTTTAGTATAAGGTTAGGTTGTTTCCCATAGTGTGGTTTTGTATTATATGTATATTATTATGTTATGGGATTTCAGACACTACCCTACCCATGTCGGTAGGGTGACTAACACCAGTAAACTCTGTATGGTGTTTTCCCAACATCCAGGTTGGCGAGGAATGAATGGTCAAATAACCTTTCTTTTCCCCCTCTCTTATCCTAGTAGTATTATCTGTTGGTAAGCATGATGGTTATATTTACCATATCTATACATATGTGTGTGTGTGTTTAGAGGTATGTAAGAGATTTTGGTTATTTCACACACATGCATCTTTAAATATAGTACCCTAAGGATTAATATAGATATGTTGTGTATGAGTTGTGATGTCTTGAGGTATAATGAATGACATATGGGTTGTGGTGGCTTCCAAAAATGACTCAATTATTTTCCAACGATATAGATATTGATGATGAGATAATGTGATGAATGGGTTTCATGATGTGTTTTGATGATGAGATGATTTGATGCATGTAGTGCATGATATGATACAATTTCCCAAGGTTCTTTGAAGAGGCTTACTTTTGGAGAGAGACGGCTTAGGATCTGCAATATTGTGGTTGAGTGATAGCCTAGTGGGGAAGTGGTAGTGGGGTACATTCAATTTAAATTATGTTGGTTATTATGTTCAACTTTTATGTGAAACTTGGTGAGAGATCCATGGTGAGGCTAGGAACATAGCATACCAGATTAGGTGATGAGATAACATCACCTATTTATTCATGGGGATTTAGTATACTTTATTTATCTTTTCCATGAGATGATCCAGGGAGTGTAACACCCTGAGATTTTACGAAAAATATTATTTTAATTTCATTGATGTCTTCTATTATACACCACACCAAGTTTAGCTTGTACTATATGCAACACCGTATTATCTTGCAGTATACGCAACGCTATTCTTGGAACGTGTTACACACAATTTCAAGTTCATTTTATAATAGTCATTCTACGCAACATTGAGTGTGTTTATATATATATATATTCAATGTATAAATAAAATATGGTTGGATTCTGTTATATGAAACAACGAAGGATTTTTGAACAACACAGAACCCTGACTTGGCTTGCATTACACGCAATCGCCCCCTTCCTCGATAGCGTGTGTTATACGCAATACCGAGTTTTAATAAGCAACGATATATTATTATAATATTATTATGAACTAGCTGTTATGAATAGTATTTACTAAATTTTTAATTTTATAACATTATTATTATCTTACACATTTTCTAGAACATGGTATAAGAACAAAATAAATTTTTCGGGTAAAATAAGTATTTTTCAAAAAATGCAGTTTTGCCGCCTTTTGATGGCGCACGCACTTTAAATCTAGTTTTTGACATGTTTATAAGTTCAATTTTACAAAATTAAATTATTATTTGGATTCAGGATATAAAATTTTACCTTGGATAAATTTTTCATATTATTCTGATAACTTTCATATTTTAATGAATAGTAAAAACATGCTATATTTTAATTAAAAACAACTTTTTTCATCGTAATAAATTATGTGGTTAAATTATAATATTTAATGGTTTTAAAGTATAAATAGAATATATTTTTACCATTTAATATAATTTATTTCATTAGAATTGATTTTACCTTTAATTCGTAGGTTAAATCAATTCAATCTTTTGCAATGTTTTAAAGAAAAACCTGTTTTCTTTCGACAACGGGATTAATTTTAATTTAATTTCTGCAAATTCTATGTATTTAATTTGGAAAAATGGATTCCATATTTGGAATCAGTGGGTCCAAATTATATTAATAGACTACTTTTTATTTTTGGGCATTATGAATAGTAACTACGGTAAATTTTATTTACCATAGTTAAAGGTAAATCGGGTAATTAAGGGTAAATATAAGATTATAAAATTACCCTAACACCTTCCAAAATCCTATTGGATGGCTAAAAGTCGACCCATATCACCTAAGGGTCAGATTAGAATCATTTAATGGACTTTTTTCCATGAAAATAAGTTAATTATTATTAAAACCAAAGAAAGTGACAACATGTCACTCTCTTAAATCTAATAAGTATATTAATTTTAATTTAGTGATAAACTTAATGAAACTTAGAACATGAATAATATACAGAAATCTAATGAAATTATCTACATCATATGAATTTATTTATAATTTTTAGGGATTAAATAATTATCATTAATTGTAACACAATAGTGATGCAGAAATTGTTTATCTAGTAAAAAATCAAGAATATAGTTTTTATTAAACTAATAGTAACCATAAAATGCCCAAAACCCTGACCAAAACTTATTTTTAATGTATATTTAAACCATAATCATCCAATGGTATAATATTTGACCATTTGGAGCCTTATAAAACTTATTATGACACTTATATTATTTTATTTTAAATGATGCCAAAGTTGTCACCTTCATAATTTAATAAATATAAAAATTTAAATATTGTGATTTTAAGATGAAAAATTCGAGTAAAAGTATTATTATAAAATTTAATAGATTTATCTTCATCATAGGATTTTATTTTTAATTTTTATTCAATAAATAAGTATATTAAATAATTATACAAAAATGTTGTAGTAATTATTTTATTAAGAGATAACCCAAAAAAATGGTTTTAAAAATAATAAAACAAATATTATATGAACTATTTAATGTGCTACACTAATATTATAAATACATATGACCTTTTATGATTCTGTTAAAGCTTTTATTTCGGACATATTCTCTGTATATATTTTATTTAAATTCAAATAAATGAATAGTGTCAAAATTGACACTATTGTTATTTTATAAAAATAATATATTATAAAATTGTTTAAAAATAACAAATATATTTAAAAATTATAAATTTAAATTTATATGGTATAAAATTTTATAAAGTATCCAATTATGTAAAATTCACAACAAATAATTAATTATTTGTTATAATTTAAATTTTAGAATGTTATTACCACAAATAAAATTAAATTGATTAAATTAGGATAAATCAAGTTGATAATGTTTAAAATAAATTCATAACATGTATAAATTTGATTGGTTGATGATATTACAACCATATCTCATATAAAATGCGGATATGAGTCATTTTTTGAGGTTTTTAAGTGGGTTTAGATTTATTATAAATTAATATTTTTAAGAATTCCAAAGGTGCCCCTCTCCTTCCTTATAAAAAGGCACCTCCTCCCTCTCCTCCTCACACGAATTTGAGCCTTCAAGCTCAGCCAAACCCTGAAAAATTATCTTATCCACTTCCCTAGAAACATCCTAGATGTCCTGGTTTTCTTCAAAGACCAATTTTAGTGCCCTAAGAGGAGGTCTCAAAGAGGCGCTTCAAAGAAGAGGTAATGTCCACTACCAATTCTTTCAACTTTATTTCTTCTTCCACTTCTTATTTTTTAGTTGTTTCATTATGAGGTAATAAAATAAGTATTAATAATATACTTATATGTTATTATAAGTATTAAACAACCATATTTCACCATCTATCCATCCAACGGAAAATGAAATCACCGCGCGTGCGTACGTACGGAATACCATCTCCACGCCGTGGTGTAATCTATTTTCCACCACCACCTTACATGGATGGATATAAGGGTTAAAGTAATGAATATATATGATTATTGTAAAGTTATATTGATTCTTTAATATTATACATACACTTTAATACAATTCCACGATCTTGGGAATGATATCATCGCTCGTGCGTACGTACGGACTACCGTCTCCACGGCGCGATGAGATTCACTCTCCATGTTAACCATTCATGAATGATTATAAAGTATGTATAATGAATAATAATGAAATATATGACATAATAATGATACTAGATTTATGTATGTATATATATATATATGTCATTTACTTAATTCCATTCAATTCAATAGGGAAACGAAAACAGTGTTCATGCATACGTACGGCCTACCGTCTCCATGAACGGTGCATTTCTTTCCATTTATCGATCCATTATATATATATTCTGAATATATATTATATATAAATCATGTTTTACATTCTGGATTTATTTAAATCCAGATATAATTAGTAATATCAAGAACGACAAGTCAAAACACATACGATAAATGAAATGATTTTACCCAAAACGCTACTTTAACATGGAATTTATAAAAGAACGGGTAATATAAAGTCATAAGTGAAACATATATGATATCATAACAATGAATATAATTCTGTAATAAGTCAATGAATTTATTTAAATTATTATACAGGAGTTTCGGATACGTACAAAAAATATCGGACCTAAGGTAAGGGAAAATTTTGCAAATCTCATTTTTATCTGAGATTGCTTATTCGTAAGTATTTACTAGGGTTATTTATATCATCCATGTCCATGTTTTATAAAAGTGTTTTCATGTATGTTTAAAGTCCTTTTTACCCATTTTTTACTTTTACTACATGGTATGTAAGGAATATTTCTGTTGTTTACGTTACGAGGTACTTTTTTGACTTTTCCAACAAAAGTATGAGGAGAATGCTATTTTTAACTTATACGGCGTGAACGGATTTTTACGGTTTCATAACGCCTCATTTTCATGAAGATTACTCTACATGATTTTATGAATATTTTCAAAAAAATACTTTTATTTTAAAAGTTCATGGAATTTTTTGAAAAGATAATGATTTTGACGAAGAAAGGATATTTTCCTCAAGAATTCATTTCAAATGTTTATCAAAACCATTTTCCATATAAGATGACATTATTTGATATGTGTATGTTTCAAGTTTAATGTCTCTATGATTTACATGGTTCATTTTTCTTATGATGAAATGTCCATTTGTTTTATATGGATTACGAAATGATGGGATGATGTTTATGAAACCCATTTTATTCTTTGGGTTATGATGAATGTTTTAAGTTTATTTTGTGGCACAAGTAAGAATGATTTGATTATGATATGGGTGGGACCTATATCTCCCTACAATGCATTGGGTAAAGATTTATATCTTATGAGATATACATGGATGGAACGGCAAGTTAAACCAGTTCAGTAATACAGCACTGGAACGAGGAGTGAACTCAATTCAGAAAGGGACTTTTTCCACTAAGATAGTATTGGCAGCAATGCCTTGGCTACTATGGAAATCATAACATGTGCTTAATGGTTTCCACAATTACGTGTTTTATTCCCATGCTATTTTATCGTGATTGATATTCCTTTATGATATATGCCTTATGTACTTCCAAGATTTATGTCTTTACTCAAGGTTTTAATGTTTAGATTTCATGTTCAAGTTTTTGCTTTCAAATGTTTATGGATTGTTTTATGTTCTCTATATTTGCCCTTACTGAGCATTTTAGCTCACCCTTTTTATGTTTTATTTTCCCCAGGAAATAAAGAATGGTTTTAGGTAAGGAAACTAAAAGGGGAAGATCATTATGGGAGATGTTGAAGATCTGTCAACATGATTAGTTGTTTATATTCCGAGTTTCCAAAGACACTAAACTATTATGATCCTTGTGTGTCTTTTTTTGTTATGTATTAAGTATTCCGCAAAATTAATGTAATTTGCATGTACGTCACGCTTCGGGTCTCTACATTTGGTATCAAGGAAAAGGTTTAGTCAACCTTTGGAAACTAGGATGCAAAAATGTTAGTGAGATCCCTAGAGATATTTCTAAGTTATGTCTAGGGATGTCCCTAAGGATAAGTATACGTATAGGATATAGTCCTAGAACAACGATAACGATCTTAGAATTTAACCTAAGATGTTAGATATTGAGGGTGCTCCCCCTTTACTATGTTGTTTTCCCTAGCATGATTTTTTCCTCTCACAATATTCTTTTTGGGTTTTAGAAAATGGCTGGAAAAAAGAAGATTCATGATAATGGATGATATGACGGACAATGGAATGATATTCTTCATGAGAAACCAAATGAAACGGGATTTGGAAGTCCAAACATCATTATTATGCCTAATCAGAAATCTCATAATATGATCAATAATCTCAACTTTTGTAAGATTCCTGACTCAGATAATAAGAGAAATATGGAGTTTCATGATGATCATAGGGGAAAGAAAGTTCAATTTCCCTCAGGTAAATCAAGTGGGAAGAGGCATCGGGGAGATTTTTTCAAGGGAACTGGAAGATGATTTGGGTGTGGAAAATAAGGACACAAATCCAGTAAGTGAAAAGGAAAAGGTTCAGTTAAAACCATGGATGAGGATAATGGTATTTCTACGACATCAACAATGGTTAAATGTTTTAAATGTGGAATGTACGGGCATTATGCAAACCAATTCCCTAAAGGAATGTCTCATGAAGAGAATCAATACGGTCGTATGGGTAGTATTTATATTGATGATGATGAAGAGACTAAAAATGATATGTGAGATGAAAGAATTGTTGAAGCTCGGTCAATGGTTTAAGAAGGTAGTGGAATGATTACATGTTTATCAAGTGTAATGTTGTATAAGTAATCTCATGGTACTATGGAATAAAGAGACATCTAAGGATTGTTACACTGTTATCTTTCCTTGAGTTTTGAAATTTTATGTTTAATGGTACCAATATCCATGAATGGTTATTCAGATATTTTTGGAAAGTAGATGATATGCGCATAATGAAGGGACAAGAAGATAATGAGTTGTTTAATTTTATTCATGAGCTCATGACTGATATAAGGACTAAGTGATATTATGGTTTGAGTATATAGAATTTTTGGGATTTTGGTATATGGAATGTGTTAAAATTTAACAACATTCATGTTTTTACTAAGGTTTAATGGGTATTCATTTTTCAAGAGAATACATGATTGGAATGTGACCAACAAGATATATGGGGGATAAATGATGGTATTCACATGCTTGGTTGATGACAATTCAAGTAATCATTTTCTTTATACTATGAGCTTGGACCGAAGTATTTTAGATAAGCCTAAAGATTGGAATGGATTATGTTGGACATAAGTTAGTATTGTTTAAGGATAGAAATGTTTTTCGATATTATTGATGGGATGTTATAGTAATGTAGTTTTAGAAAAAGGACAACCTGCAGGACGGGCGACAGCCCATCGCGTCGGACAAGGCTGTGGGAATCGAACCCACAACCAAAGTGCGACTGGCCTTTATCACCTACCACTGGCCTACAGGAAGTCTCTGGTTAGTAGAAACTAGTTTTATTTTATTAAGCGGTATGATATATGAAGTATAAGTTCATTTTTGGAATCGTATATGATTAACCTCACCATAGATGGACTTATGTATATTTGATAACTTTTCATGAAACATATGGAATGACCCATCATTCTATCACATGATCTTCTAACTCTTCAAGAATAACAAATTCAACTTCATTTCTTTAAGAGATGAAGTGTAAATTGTTCAAAGCAGGAACAACAGTGAGATTGTACCAAAATCAAGCAAATATTTCTTCTAATTCAAAATTTTCAACTTTAGGGAAATGATATTGAAACCCAAAAATGTTGTCTTATTGCTGTTATATCCGATGAATCAGATGGTACCTTAGATCATCACAAATCTATGGATTTGTGATTGATGGCTTTTTCATAGCCATGTTCTCTACCACTCTCCATCAGAACATGATGGTTAGATTTCACTTCCATATCCATATTTTCACCTATGTTCTCATATGTGGAAACCCAGTGATTAGTTAATTTGGGTAACCATTACATTTCATACATTAGTTTTTAAAGTCATGTTTTTGTATTCCTTTTTATGATGTGGGTTTCTATTAAAGAAATTTTCAAGTAGCAAACCATTTATAACCCCGACGAATTTCGGGGGCGAAATTCATTTTAAGGGGGGTAGAATGTAACACCCCGAGATTTTATGAAAAATATTCTTTTAATTTCATTGATGTCTTCTATTATACACCACACCATGTTTAGCTTGTACTATACGCAACACCGTATTAGCTTACTGTATACGCAACGCTATTCTTGGAACGTGTTACACACAATTTCAAGTTCGTTTTATAATAGTCATTCTATGCAACATTGAGTGTGTTTATATATATATATATATATATTCAATGTATAAATAAAATATGTTTGGATTCTGTTATACGAAACAACGAAGGATTCTTGCACAACACAGAACCCTGACTTGGCTTGCATTACACGCAATCGCCCCCTTCCTCGATAGCGTGTGTTGTACGGAATACCGAGTTTTACTAAACAACGATATATTATTATAATATTATTATGAACTAGCCGTTATGAATAGTATTAACTAAATTTTGAATTTTATAACATTATTATTATCTTACACATTTTCTAGAACATGGTATAAGAACAAAATAAATTTTTCGGGTAAAATAAGTATATTTCAAAAAATTCAGTTTTGCCGCCTTTTAATGGAGCACCCACTTAAAATCTATTTTTTGACATGTTTATAAGTTCAATATTATAAAATAAAATTATTCTTTGGAATCAGGATACAAAATTTTACCTTGGATAAATTTTTCATATTATTCTGATAACTTTCATATTTTAATGAATAGTAAAAACACGCTATATTTTAATTAAAAACAACTTTTATAATCGTAATAAATTATGTGGTTAAATTATAATATTGAATGGTTTTAAAGCATAAATAGAATAAATTTTTACCATTTAATATAATTTATGTCAGTATCATTGATTTTACCTTGAATTCGTAGGTTAAATCAATTCAATCTTTTGCAATGTTTTAAAGAAAAACTCGTTTTCTTTCAACAACGGGATTAATTTTAATTTAATTTATGCAACTTCTGTGTATTGAATTTGGAAAAATGGATTCCATATTTGGAATCAGTGGGTCCAAATTATATTAATAGAATACTTTTTATTTTTGGGCATTATGAATAGTAACTACAGTAAATTTTATTTACCATAGTTAAAGGTAAATCGGGTAATTAAGGGTAAATATAAGATTATAAAATTACCCTAACACCTTCCAAAATCCTATTGGATGACTAACAGTCGACCCATATCACCTAAGGGTCTGATTAGAATCATTTAATGGACTTTTGTCCATGAAAATAACTTAATTATTATTAAAACCAAAGAAAGTGACAACATGTCACTCTCTTAAATCTTATAAGTATATTAATTTTAATTTAGTGATAAACTTCATGAAACTTCGAACATGAATAGTCTCCAGAAATATAATGAAATTATCTACATTATATGAATTTATTTATAATTTTTAGGGATTAAATAATTATCATTAATTGTAACACAATAGTGATGCAGAAATTGTTTATCTATTGAAAAAATCAAGAAGATAGTTTTTATTAAACTAATATTAACCCTAAAATGCTCAAAACCCTGACCAAAACTTATTGGTAATGTACATTTAAACCATAATCATCCAATTGTCGAATATTTTACCATTTGGAGCCTTATAAAAGCGATTATGACACTTATATTATTTTATTTTAAATGATGCCAAAGTTGTCAGCTTCATAATTTAATAAATATAACAATTTAAATATTGTGATTTTAAGATGATAAATTAGAGTAAAAGTATTATTATAAAAGTTAATATATTTATATTCATCTTAGGATTTTATTTTTAATTTTTATTCAATAAATAAGTATAGTAAATAATTATACAGAAATGTTGTAGTAATTATTTTATTAAGAGATAACCCAAATAAATGGTTTTAAAAATAATAAAATAAATATTATATGAACTATTTAATGTGCTAAACTAATTTTATAAATACATATGACCTTTTATAATTCTATTAAAGCTTTTATTTCGAACATATCTTCTGTATATATTTTATTTAAATTCAAATAAATGAATAGTGTCAGAATTGACACTGTTGTTATTTTATAAAAATAATATATTATAAAATTGTTTAAAAATCACGAATATAATTAAAATTTATAAATTTAAATGTATATGGTATAAAATGTTATAAAGTATCCAATTATGGAAAATTCACAAAAAATAATTAATTATTTGTTATAATTTAAATTTTAGATTTTTATTACCACAAATAAAATTAAATTCATTAAATTAGGATAAATCAAGTTGATAATGTTTAAAATAAATTCCTAACATGTCTAAATTTGATTGGTTGATGGTATTAAAACCCTATCTCATATAATAGTCGGATATGAGTCATTTTTGGAGGTTTTTAAGTGGGGTTAGATTTATTATAAATTAATATTTTTAAGAATTCCAAAGGTGCCCCTCACCTCCCTTATAAAAGGGCACCTCCTCCCTCTCTTCCTCACACAAATTTGAGCCTTCAAGCTCGGAAAAACCCTGAAAAATTATCTTCTCCACTTACCTAGAAACATCCTAGAGGTCCTGGTCTTCTTCAAAGACCAATTATAGTGCCCTAAGACGAGGTCTCAAAGAGGCGCTTCAAAGAGGAGGTAATGTCCACTACCGATTCTTTCAACTTTATTTCTTCTTCCACTTCTTCTTTTTTAGTTGTTTCATTATGAGGTAATAACATCAGTATCAATAATATAATGATATGTTATTATAAGTACTAAACAACCATATTTCACCATCTATCCATCCAACGGAAAACGAAATCACCACGCGTGCGTACGTACGGAATACCGTCTCCACGCCGTGGTGTAATCTATTTTCCACCACCACCTTACTTGGATGGGTATAAGAGTGAAAGTAATGAATATATATGATTATTGTACAGTTATATTTATTCTGTAATATTATACATACACTTTAATACAATTCCACGATCTTGGGAATGATATCATCGCTCATGCGTACGTATGGACTACCGTCTCCACGACGCGATGAGATTCACTCTCCATGTTAACCATTAATGAATGATTATAAAGTATATATAATGAATAATAATGAAATATATGACATAATAATGATACTAGATTTATGTATATATATATATGTATGTCATTTACTTAATTCTATCCAATTCAATAGGGAAACGAAAACAGCGTTCATGCGTACATACGGCCTACCGTCTCCATGAACGGTGCATTTCTTTCCATTTATCGATCCATTATATATATATTCTGAATATATATTATATATAAATCATGTTTTACATTATGGAATTATTTAAATCAGGATATAAGTAATAATATCAAGAACAACAAGTCGAAACACATACGATAAATGAAATGATTTTACCCAAAACACTGCTTTAACATGGAATTTACAAAAGAAAGGGTAATATAAAGTCATAAGTGAAACATATATGATATAATAACAATGAATATGATTCTATAATAAGTAAATGACATTATTTAAATCATTATACAGGAGGTTCGGATATGTATAAATCATATCGGACCTAAGGTAAGGGATAATTTTGCAAATCTCATTTTTATCCGAGATTACTTATTCGTAAGTATTTACTAGGGTTATTTATATCAGCCATTTCCATGTTTTATAAAAGTGTTTTCATGTATTTTTAAAGTCATGTTTACCCATTTTTTACTTTTACTACATGGTATGTAAGGAATCTTTCTTTTTTTTAAGTTACGAGGTACTTTTTTGACTTTTCCAACAAAAGTACGAGGAGAATGCTATTTTTAACTTATACGGCGTGAACGGATTTTTACAGTTTCATAAAGCCTCATTTTCAGGAATCTTACTCTACATGATTTTATGACTATTTTCAACAAAATACTTTTATTTTAAAAGTTCATGGAATTTTTTGAAAAGAAAATGATTTTGACGAAGAAAGGATATTTTCCTCAAGAATTCATTTCAAATGTTTTATCAAAACCATTTCCATCTAAGATGACATTATTTTATATGTGTATGTTTCAAGTTTAATGTCTCTATGATTTACATGGTTCATTTTTCTTATGATGAAATGTCCATTTGTTTTATATGGATTATGAAATGATGGGATGATGTTTATGAAACCCATTTTATTCTTTGGGTTATGATGAATGTTTTAAGTTTATTTTGTGGAACAAGTAAGAATGATTTCATTATGAGATGGGTGGGACCTATATATCCCTTTAATTAATTGGGTAAATATTTATATCTCATGATATAGACATGGCTGGAATGGAAAGTTAAACTGGTTCAGTAATATAGGACTGGAACGAGGAGTGAACTCGATTCAGAAAGGGACTTTGTCCACTAAGATAGTCTTGGAAGCAATGCCTTGGCTACTATGGAAATCATAACATGTGCTTAATGGTTGCCACAATTACATGTTTTATTCCCATGCTATTTTATCATGATTGATGTTCTTTTATGATATATGCATTACGTACTTCCAAGATTTATGTCTTTTCTCAAGGTTTTAATGTTTAGATTTCATGTTCATGTTTTTGCTTTCAAATGTTTATGGATTGTTTTATGTTCTCTATGTTTTCCCTTACTGAGCATTTGAGCTCACCCTTTTTATGTTTTATTTTTCCCAGGAAATAAATAAAGGTTTTAGGTGAGGAAACAAAAAGGGGAAGATCATTATCAGAGATGTTGAAGATCTTTCAACATGATTAGTTGTTTATATTCCGAGTTTCGAAAGACACTAAACTATTACGATCCCTGTGTGTCTTTTTTTGTTATGTATTAAGTATTCTGCAAAAGTAATATAATGTCCATTTACGTCAAGCTTTGGGTCTCTACAGGGAGGATCTTAATAATTATACTTATTATACTCACCATATATATATAAACTATATTTATTTTTTCATGATCTAGTTGGTGATCGAGCTGGACATTATGATCCCATGAAGTTGATTAGGAGTTGTTTAGTCATCAAGATCGTTGTTCAAGTTTTCTTTTGGTACTTGTAGTTTCCTTTTTCAATTTTTTCAGTTTCATGTCATCACATGAATGTATTGGGATATTTTATTACCTTTTTTTATGATAAAGATTTTTTTAATTTTACCTTATCTATTATTCATCATGTTCTCTTAGAGGGTAGTGCCTCTCATATCTCTGTATGATATAACCTCAGTTGTTGTCTCCAACCCATGGCCTATTTGAGGTGGTATTTGGGAATCAGTATCTCCCCTCTCCCATTTCTATCCTAGGAGGGGTACCTTCGGTGGGAGTGTGTTACAACAGAGTGGTATCAAAAGTTATATTGAGGAATAAGAAAGAGTTTAGTGGTAGGCACTTGTGAGGACAACATGGGTTAGTATGAAAAAAATATCATGTTAGCCTAGTAAGTAATGTAAACAAGGGAGACCGGCTAGGAAATCACTATTTATATACCTTTGTGATCCAATGTGGGGAGACTTATGTTTATTGAGCCTAATAAGTAAAGTGATACTAGTTTTGGGGTAGATACCAAGGAAAAGATCATGCATTATTTTTTTCACTTGTGTTTGAAATGGGTAGACCATGGGATTAGGTTGAAACATAATTAAATAATTAATATTTAATATTTAATATTATGGGTTTAAAAGTCCCTAAATTTTTTTCTTTTTCTGGTATGGATTTAGGTAAATGTAAATTTTAGGTTAATACTAAAGATGTTCAATAGGATGTGACAGTGAATCATCATAGAGTTGAGGTTGATAACAATTAAATTTATAGGAGGAAACTCTAAGAGTTTTAGTTCTATAGTTCATAGAAGTATGAGGGATCCATTTTAGAATTATTGATAGAGGACTTGTTGTAGGTTGAATATATATACTTCAGTTGGATCTATTCTTAGAAGAATCACATGGTTTCATTGGCGGTGGTGATGTTTCATGGGGAATCCAGGAAGTGGGGGTTCTTATTACTTGAGAATCCTGGGGATTTATCAATTTCAAGGTACATGTATTGAGATCAGTTCTGATCCATGTTTATTTATTTTAATGTAAAGGAGGATGGTTTCTAGGTTTTGTTTACCCTTCAACAGGGGAGTTCCAATGAACATGAGTTTTGGATTGGTTTTAGGACTCTCCTCTAATATTCTTTTGACAAATTTCTAGATGAGGAGGCCAAAGAGATTCATTTTTATGTATATTTTTATCCAAATATATAGTTTTAGTTCACCCCATATGTATTGATCAAATGTATTTAGGTGGTAGAGATAGTATAAAATTTTTGGAGGATGTTATCCCTAACCATTTCATTATGAGAGGGATTCATAATGATTCTCTGTATAGAAAATATGTGATCATAAGTTCCCAGTTTTCTGGACATAAGTGTTTTCAGATATCATGTGTAGGTCCCAGCACTCATCATCTTATTTATCTACAGTGGTGGCTCTGAAGCCCCTAATAGGGGATCAACTATTTTTTTTCTATGGAGAACATAGTCATCAGTGGAGAGAGTGCATGGAATTTCTAAATAGAAATCATGTGGTCAGTGTTCCTCTTCAAGTTAAACATTTGTATTGGTTTCAGCTGAGACATTAATATCAAGGTGCTATATTGTTTGTTTATTGTAGAGTATATGGGTAAGGTTTGATGATTCTCTTAATCCTCGGTGAGTAGATCATGGTTGGTGCGATGGTCATCAATAGGGTCATAGAGGTGAAGGATAAAGTTTTAGTAATTTGAATTCTTTGGAGTTTCCAACACCAGTTGATTCATATTTCATTAAAGGTACCCTTTGTTTTTTTATACTTTGGTTCATACTTAGTTTTATTCAAGAGCTACACGCTATTTTATATCACCTTCCCTCATTCATGTTTTTTAACATATGGTGGAGAGGCTTCCAGTGCCCTTGGGATTGACTATAATAGTTGTAGGTCAAGATTATCTATGTGAAGTCTGTATAGATTTTGATCCAGTGATGGGGAATCACCACTCCTGGGGATACTTTCTATGTTTATAGATAAATCCATACAACATCATCCTCAGTATGAATAGGTTGTATTTGGTATAGTATATCATGGATTACTTCCAGAGTAAAACTATTCTCTATGATAATGATGGAGATTTTGTAGTGTTTTTTAACGAGTGAGACCATCAGATGGGTTGGAGGCGTGTTATGTACTTGTCTTCCTTGATGGAAAATTAAATGCTGATATCATTGGAGGTTCATCCGATATCATTTTCTAGGGTTGTGCAAGAGTACCCCAAAGTCTTACCTAAGGTGGTTGTGACGTTAACCCCCTGATGGGAGATCAATTTTGGGATAGATCTATTTTTATTTACTTATATAATATCAATTTCTCGGTATAATATGGCACCTTTTGAGAATTAATAGATATGGATACAAATCAATTATCTCTTGCAATGTGGTTTTATTTAACTGAGCATGTCAACTTTGGGTTCTCCAGACTTGTTTATAAAGAAGGTTGATAGCAGTCTCTGTATTTATATCAATTATCATCACTTTAATTAGGTGATAGTGAAGAAATTTTTTCATATTCCCTGGATTTATGACTTATTTGATCAACTTAAAGGATCTAGTTGGTTCTCAAAGAATGATCTATGATCAGGATATAATTAGATGCTAGTAAAGGGGGAAGATATAAAGAAGACTAATTTATGTTATCATTGAGGGAATTATGAGTTCTTTTTAATGTTTTTATGTGTGAAAAAACACTCTCTTAATGTTCATGGCACTAATTAATTCAGTGTTCTAATAGTTTCTAGACCAGTTCATGGTGGTTTTAATCAATGACATCCTTGTGTACTCTGCATCTGAGGAAGAGCACACAGATAATCATTAGGTAGTTTTGAAAGTTTTTCATTATGAAAATATATTCAGAAATCTATAAAAGTGTGAGTTATAGGATAAATAATTTTTTTCTTGGGGAATTTAATGTCACATTATGAAGTGGTTTTGGATCCATCAAATATTGAGGTGGTTTTTTCTTAGGCTGGTACCAAGACTATTGCAGGGGTGCAATTTTTCCATGGTCTTACAATATATTATAGGTGTTTCGTACCTAAATTATCTTTAATTTAAACTCCTATAAAAGTATTTAATATAAATAATTAGAAATTCTTATGGACTGAAAAATGTTAGGTAGCTTTTTAGTATTTTAAGGAGAAGTTTTTCAGTGCCCCGAATCATCATTTTCAAAAAGATGGTGTTCAGTTTGAGGTTTTTTATAATGTTTCACATCTTATATTGGGGAGTATCTTGATGCATTATAGATTGGTTATTTCTTATAATTCTTAGTGGTTATGCTCCCAAGAGGGAAACATTTCCACCCATGATATTTATTTTGTATTGGACATGTTTTCCTTGAAGATTCAGTGATACTACCTTTTTGATGAGCACTTTTTTGTTTTTCAAAAATCACAAGATTTTGAGGTTTGTATTCTCTCAGCATGAACTAAACCTGAGAAAATACTGGTAGATGGAATTATTATAGGACTATGACTTCTATATTTTATATACCCTGAGGAAGGGTAATGTTTTAACTGATGTGATGAGAATGAATTCACACAATGATGTTGTGTGTGAGTCTGAATATTATTATTTAGCGGTGCAAGATCTCTTTGTGATGCATCTCAATATTGGATAGGTTGGTGATAAAGGATTCCCTTTTCAGAAAAAAAATTCCATCTTATTTATTACAACATGTAGAGGAGACCCATCATGGGGATTATGAGGTGGAAGTTTGGCACTATTGAGTTGTCTTTCGTAATTCTCATGATGGTTGGTTGGAAGATGATCACTATTGGAAGTTATTTTAGGGGATTTTATTCATTCCTTTAGTGATACATGAGGTTTTTATCTATGAGTTCCATATATTATCCTTATAAGTACATACTATAATGAAAAATATGTATTTTTATTTGATATATCATTTTTTGGATTGGGTTAAAGTGATCATTTGTAGAGTTCATGTTTAGATGTTTAGTATTCCAAAAGATGAAAATTGAACACCATATTCCTAGTGGTTTTATCCTACCATTATATATTCCTTAGTGGAAGTGGTAGGATATATTGATAGACTACTACACTAATTTACCTCAAGATGAGGAATGATATGATTATATATAGGTTGTAATGGACCATTTGAAAAAATTGACTAGATTCTTATCCATCAAGGAGTCAAGATCAGTGGAGGGTTTTTAGGGATGTATCTTGATAATTTGGTGAAGCTCCATAGAGTTCTAAGGATGATTATCTTTTATAATGATCCTAGTTTCACCACCAAGGTGTAGAGAGTCCACCAACATACTTTGGTCTCTCATTGTTTCCTTAAAATTACTTTTCATTTGTAAATGGATGGTTAGACAGTGTCGACCATACATAATCTTAAATACTTTTTTAATGACTGTGTATAAGACTCTAGAGGTTTTTGGATAAGGTACCTAACTTTGGTCAAGTTTTATTATAATAATAGTTTCTAATTCTCCTTTTTTATGTCACTGTTTGAAGATTTTTTTGGCCGACCATTCGATTCTTTATTGTATTGCACTAGGGTCATAGAGTTAGCAATTTTCAGGATGGAACTAGTGTAGATCATGAAAAAGATAGTTTATGTGATTCGTGAGAGGATGAAGGCAATGTAAGATCATCATAATTCCTATTCCAATCATATAAGGACACCTCTAGAATTTGATGTTGGATATCATGTGTCCTTGAAGGTGACTCCTCATCGTGGTTAGTGAAGGTTTGGTCATAGGATTAATCTTTCTCCCTGGTTTATTGATCATTTAGTAGTGTTGTCTCAGGTTGTTTTTTTCATATTAGATAGCACTTCCCCCACATATGATCTTGATTCGTGGTTTCTTTCATGTGTCACAGACTTTGTTCTACCTTCATGAAAATTATCACTTCAATAATTGTGTAGAGATCAACATTGAAAAGGATGCGACCATCGTGGAATAGCCTATTGAAATCCAGGACCACCAATGATGCATGAGAATTCTATTCCCATGGTTCATGTACTCTAGTGACATGGTGGTGTGGAGGAGAAAATCCAAAAATGTGAATCGTAGATACACACTATGTATCCCAAGTTGTTTTATTTTTAGATCTTCTTTTGTATCGATGTATTATGCTTTTTGACCAGTAACTAGATTATGATATGGTTTTATCTTTTCAATGCCTTACTTGTGGAATTGATCATGTTTGAGATGCATCTACCCTAAGAGTGTGTTTGGGAGATAATTTTTAGTGTTATGTAGCTTTTCTCCTTATTACTCTAGGTGAGGTATTTTTTCTCCCATGATGGTGAGTTTTATTGGAACCAGATATGTTCTTTGCTGGAAAAGGAGTGTGGATTGTGTTTGTCGTCAATCCTCTCATATATTATCAAGTAGATTGAAAGGAAAGGGATCATATAGTTCAAGGAAAAAGTATTATTTAAGGGTTCATTGTTTCCCAGTGTTTTCCAAAAATTTTAGGACCAAAATTTGGAGAACAATAGGCATTGAAAAAAGTGGTTCTTATTGAAGGCCTTATGAAAATATGGAAAAATCATGAGTTTCGAAGACATGGGATTCAGGATGTTTTTTTTTTGCGAAGGATTGAACTATTATGACAGTGTGGTTTGTGATTACGAGAATTTGAGCTTCGTGAAAGGTATTTTTTAGGAAAAAAGTCTTCATAAATATTGTATAGGCTTGGATTTCATGAAGACTAGCTTGAGGATTTAGAATATATTAATCATTGTGATTTGAGACGGTGTTACTTAGTTGTTTCAAGAATTGGAGCTCTGCAGCTTCCCAAAGTGTTTCGATGGAAATATCTACCGTTATGATGATCTTTAAAAATAGATAATTTACATGGAGCTTTGTGAATGGAGGAGAATCGCAAAGATTTTTTTGACCGATTTGTAAAATTCTCTAGAGGCAGTGGATATTTTCAATGGGATAATCTAATAAATAAAAGGCTACCCCTCTTAATTTGAGTTGAACTTTTCAGAGAGAATCCAGATTCACTTTGATTTTTTGAAGCAAGGGGTGCTCCATGAAACTGGGATCCTATGCAAGATTGAGCTTCATGAAAATTCTATTCTATTCTTGATCGAAGACAATGATTCTATGTATTGAGTGCTTCATGAAGATGGTTTGTTCCACATTAGCTCAGTGAGCTTCACGAAGGAAGGTTTTTCAAAGAAGGCAGTGTGCTTCACGATGACAGGTTGTTCCACAAAGGTGAAGGACCTTGGTGACATAGTAATAATTGCAAATTAGTGAGCATTATGAAGAAGTGATATCTATAAAGGAGTGAGATTTGTGAAGGATACATAGAAAGTAGATTTTCGAAAGGCAGTTTTTGAATATCAGGTTTAAGTGGAAAAGGCTTTCAATGTGAATCAACTCAGGTCTACGATTTAAGTAGAGTCCCATGCTAAGACAGGAATAAAGATTTAAATGACAGATCATTGAATAGAAAATAAATTTAATAGACTAGGTTAGACTTCTCTCAAATAAATGAGCTATGTGGAGTTAGTAGAAGTGTTTTGAGGGATGGAGTGACATATCCTTGAATTCTAGTTAAGGTAGTGTGTCTGGAATAGAGGGACTATAACCAAACTTTTGTATTCCACAGCAAGTGAAGATTAGTAAATTTTGGTATGACTGACACACTATCGGTGTATGATCCTTGGACATATCCCTTAGTGGTGAACCAAGTAAAAGTGTTGTGTCGTCTATTTTTATGTGAATGTTTGATTATTGATCATATTCATCATAAATGTTTAATGAGTTATTACTAATGTTTCAGTAAGATACATCATTTTGAAAGAAAAATAAGACACCCTAATTCTCCCCTCCCCTATAGAATGCCTAGTTTGAGGTATGTGACCCTTTTCTATACCTTTCTATGCATATGAAGTGGTTGGTAAAGGTTTGGTAGAGTTTGGAAAGGTCTTGGAAAATATTTGAGGCCTTTTAAGGCTATAAATTTTGATCATGGTTAGTGGAAACCATGTGATAATACTAGGTAACTGTGTGATATGCCACTGTTTGGATAGTAGCATCCACATTATTAGCACACAGTTTATCAAACCGTTCGAGATAACCATTCGGCCCAATAAAAATAGTTTTTTTAAATGGGGTTAGTCAAGATTTTCCCTAAATCATCCATTCCTTCTCCTATACAAACCCTGCATAGTATTTATTCTTCTATAGGGATAGGGGTGCCCTCAAACTAGTTTTGTACGTGATTTTAAGGGTTTTCAATGTGTTTTAAAGGTGGTTCATATCAGTTATGTCTTCTCTTTTGGTTTCATTGTGGTTTTCTCTAGATCTTCTCTCTTACCTCTCTTGGTTTTCAAGATCTAAATCTGTTTCATGTAGATCTAGGGTATTTTTTACCTTAGGTGATGATTTTATGGATTTTTAATGATAGGTAAGGATATCTAGAGTGTTTTTGGTGGAGCATTTGTTCAGATTATTGGTGAGGTTGATTGTGGTTTATTTTTCCAGAACCCTAAAGGTAGGTGGATTCTCTCTCAACTCCACATTGAAAAAACTTGAGGCCTTGGTTGTAATTAATTTTTCTTTCTTGAAATTAATTGTTGATAAGATGTGAAAATATTATTGTAAATCCATTGGGTGATGATTTGAAAATTTTGGGTGAAATAGGATATTGTTTCAAAAAGGGGCTTGTTGTGTGATTTTAAAATAAAGATTTTAAAATTGGTTGCTTGGTTTGGTCTATGAAAATGGTTTCGGAAAATGGTTTTCAATAATAATGTGGTGTGTTGAAATTTAGTGTGGCTTGAAAAATGGTTAAAGGGTGTTTTCAATAAATGGGAGATTTTTTGAAGTGATTAGCATGTGTTGGTAATGGTTGTGTGCATAATGTATGGCATTGGTGTGCTTTATGCTTGTAGTTTGGTATACTATTATGGCATGTGTTGTTTTTTTGTGAAGTGGGAAGGAATTCTCACTATAAAAGGTGATTAATAGTGGATATAATGGCCACCAATATGGATAAGTGGTAGGGAAGTAAAACTAGTTTGGAAAAGTAGTAAATGGGATTGGTCAATAAGTTCCACCATGGTTGTTTGCCTTGTTGGGTGTTTCTATGCAAGATGAAAATTTTTGGGCTAATGTAGAATGGTGAAATGACTTATGGCATGGTTTCTTGACTTTCCTTTAGGTTTTATTGTTTGGGTAATGTGGCTAGGTAAGGGTGTGTTTGTCTTATCGGTAATGGTTAAACTATTTGATGTTTTATATAAAGTGTTTTATATAAATTTTATAATGGTTTTATCTTAGTGGCATGTGTAGGGAAGACATTTAGGTAAATCCTACAGAGTATTATTACTCACCCCATCCTTGGAACATTGGTTCTTTTGCAGATGTTTTATTTAGGGACACGGTTAAGAGTAAATCATCTCATTTTTCTATTGGTTCTTCATGATTCTTGGGTGGTTTGGTGGTGCTTGAAGTATAGAGGTTGTTGTGGAGCAGTGGATTGTGTCTTGGTTTACATTGGGTCTCTTGTTTATCCTTCCTCTTGGTACTCTGACTTTGTTTTAGTATGGTTTGGTTGTATTCATTTTTGGGAAATGTTATGGAATATATTGGTTTTATTTTGGTAATATATGGTTCATGTTGTTGTTTTAACATGCATCTTGTAGTTTTGTTGGAACAATCATTTTTGGTTGGTTGTTTTATCTCAAGGTAAAATCATTCCCCAATTTATTCTTGAAGTACTCAACATTTATTTCCAGCCTTTGGATCCTTGGGAACGTCTCTTAAGGGCTAGTAGCGCCACACCACCTTCTCAAGACAATGAAGAAGGGGGTGGGTTTTATATCCCCTCTCAGGGTGTCCTAGGGTCCTACAAGATTATTGAGAGCTATCTCATGGGATGGTTGTTTGGGTGAACCCTTCTTTTTTCTTCTCTCTATGATTGGTTTTAATTCCCAAGTACAAGAACTATTTGAGAGGTATCTAGTGTAATGTTATGGACCTTATAATCCTTTAATTTGTGTTTTCCCAAGGATTAGTGGTGCCAAGAGGATGTTAAAATGTGTTCTGGAGGATAGGGGAGTCGTCTTGGCCATTATGGGGTCACCATGCCCTGGTGGTGGGTGTGTTTCTGGGTGTTTTGGGTGATCGGCGGTTAGTCATGTGGTTCTTGGTGTACCACAACAAAGACATTTTATATGTAAATTTTAGAGGCTAATTTGTCCCTAGTTTCCTCCTATATAAAACAGGAAGCTCAAAACACCTGATTGAGGGAATTACTCTAGGAGAAGTGCCTTTGAAGACTGCCTATAAAAAAAGAAAATATGATCTCATCACACCCAAGGACATGTTCATGGTAAGAAAAAAATTCTTGGGCATGTGGAATATTCTTAGGCATAAGTCATTTTGATCTGGAATGTTCAAGAACATCGTAGCAATGGAAATTCCATGGTGGTGGTCGGACTAGTTTTGAAAAGGTTGAAATCAAAAACATTCTTCATGGATCTTGACCAGTTTGAAGGGGGAAACATATGTGATGTTATGGGGGTTTAAAATCCATTTTAATTCATTATTTCTTCAATTAATCAATATTCATCCCTCCTTTTAGTGCTCATTTGAATTCCAGATGCTTTAGGGAACCAAGGGTGTGGGTGAGAATTTTATTTCATAGTGGTTTCGTTGATGGAAATTTTTACTGGGTAGGTGTTGGTTCTACCCCCTTTTCACCATATGAAAGATACCTATGGGGTTTCTAACCTCTTGATTTTTTTTCATGTTTTTGAGAATCGAGGTATGCCCCTTTTTCTCTTTTCCCTCTTTTATTAGCTCCTACTTTTATGAGAATATCTCAATCATGAGAGGCCCTATTTTGGGTGTTTTTTTAAATTTTTTTAATAGTTGATTGTGGATTTTGTGTTCTAGCTAGAATTTCTTTTGGTTTTTGTAGTTTCTTTTAGCGGTGGTTGATCCTCGATCATCCAATCTAGCATGGAGAATGTTGAACATATAAATTGAGGTAGGGGATTCATTGATTCTCATGTTTTATGTGAAATCATAGAGTTATAATGGTTTATCTCATTAGATAATGGTGGAATTGACCTTAATAAAGATTAAAACAGATTAAATAAACGAATTATTTTGGTTATAGTGATCAAATATTTGTATACCATGATAATATTTTTCCTCTTAATTTTCTAGATATTGTGTTTTTTTATGTTATGGTTTACCATGTTTTTTGTGCTTGGAATTACATAAATAACATAAATCTTGTAATTATTATTGGATAAATAATAAAGAGGCATGTTAATTCAATTAGTTTTTTACTTATAACTTGATGTAAATAAAAGTGATGCTTGAGAATGTTTAAATTTAAAATATTCTTTACTATAGTTTAATAATAGTGGAAGTTATACTTGAAGCATGTTCAAATAATTAATACTTTTTGATAGCTAATGAATTATCATTCTTATAGTTGTAACTAATTTTAAATGATATGAATAATTCAAGATGATAATAAACTATTTGTTTGATAAAAATAAATTATTTGGTGTCATGTGATATCATTTTCTTATGAAAGCTGGATGCCTTTGTTTTAGGGTCTAAATGCCCTGTTGAACGTTTTTGTTTGCCTATTGATTTTTTTTATTGTTTTGGATGATGATACTTGTTATGAGATATGATATGATCATATTTTGGATGATGGTATGACAAGATATGGGTGGGGAGTCCCGAGTTTATGGAAGAAGTTGGTGCCTATGATGGAAGGATGTATGGTGATGTTGGGGATGGTAAGGACTGATAGAGAAGGTTAAATCTAGGCTTACCAATATTTTTATACTAAAATATATTATGCTTTCTTAATAATGAATTTACTTAAAGGATGGATGGCCGGGTGTATTGTTTCTGTATTCTTTTCCCCACTATTTGAAGTATTTAGTTGTGTTTGGATTATGCATCATTTAAGGTGTCATAAGATTAGTCCTAGAGTTCCTTAAATTATGAAATGATAATGAACAATTAATTTTAAATAATTTAACTGACAAGGTTAGTGCTAAAATGGAATTCCAAATATTGATAACACTTGAGGAATCATGGGATGAATTGGTTTATTTCAGAAGAAAATGGATTTTTTTTATTCTTCCTAGAGGGAATAAAAATTAGTTGATAATTAATATAAAAATTAATTTTTTAAAAAAATAATTAAATGTAATTATTTGGAAATTATTGCGTGCTTATAGGATATATAGTCATTAAAAGTGGAAGTCAAGTGTGTCATAGATGATAGTTGTAGTTGAGTATAAGGACAGGTTGTAATCTATAGTGTGATTTTGGGATATATATACTCTTATGTTATGTGATTTCATATTCTACCACCCATATTGATAAGGATACTAACACTAGTGGACTCTGTAGGGTGTTTCTTGAACATAGAGGTTAGTGAGAAATAGGTGGTTTATTGCCCCCTCTTTGCATGTTCTCTTATTCAGGTAGTATTATGTTCTAGTATGAACAATTGTAACCTTTACTATATATATGTTTTTATAGAGTTATGTAATAGATTTTGGTTATTTCACACACATGTATCTCCAGATATGATTATTATAGGTGTGTAATGTTTCATATGTGATTACTTGATGTGTAATACATGACATTAAGGTTTTGGTGGCTTCCATAAACTACTCATTTATAATCTATATAAATGGATGTTTATGATATGATTATTTAATGCATGAGGTTCATGATATGTGTTCATAATGATATGATGTGATTCATAGGATTAATGATACGATATAGTTTCCTAAGTGTCTTTTGGAGGCCTTCTTTTGGAGGGAGATGTCTTAGGACATGTAAAATTATGGAAGAGAAGTAACCCAATGGGGAATTGGTAGTGGGGTACCACCATTTTATATTATGTTGGTTATTATATTCTAATTTTACATGATACTTGGTGAGAGAGACATGGTGAGGGTGGTAATATAGTATACATGATTAGGTGATGAGTTTTCTTCACCTATTTATTCACTGGGCTTTAGTATGATTTCATTATATTTTCCAAAATATTCTTTAGGGAGGATCCTACTGACCATACCTTTTATTCTCACCCAATTTAGTTATAAACTATTATTCAGGTCCTTAGGAGTTGGTTGGTTATTGGTTTGGACATTACTAGATCATTGAGTTGTTTAAGAGCTATATGGACTTCGTGGTCACTACTAAGGTTTTACTTTTTGTACTCATAGTTTCTTATTTCAATATTTTTAGATGTATAACCTTGTATGCATGTATTGGGATATTTTATTACCTTTGTTATAAGTAGTAGTTTTTTAGTGGTTTTATCAATCTCTCATTCCTCATATTCTCTTAGAGGGTAATCCTCACATTTTTTTGTCTGATATATCCTTAGTTCTTTATTCCATCTTGTGTCCTATGGGAGGTGAGATTTAGGTGTCATTATCTCCCTTCTCCCGTTATTGGACCAGAAGGGGTACATTTGGAGGAAGGGGTTGTGACAAAAGTGACCCATATGGAAAACATTAAAAGGTTTTTTTAACACTTTTTAGAAAGTAGAATATAGTTGAAAATGAATTTAATAAATCATTTAATCTCGGCGAACCCATTTTAAAAAACTATAAGTAATATGTATATGGATGAAAAATAGTTTAGTAAATGAATTCAAAACCTTTAAAGAAACATTTTGAAGAAATCCCCTTATTACCTTTTAGAATAAAAAACCAATTTGAAATAAATAACATTATAAGGAAATTAAAATTACATGATTATAAATAGAGTAATAAAATAATATGTCAAATAGGAATTATATACACTATATAAATGAATATAGGTTCATAATTTGAAATTTGTCTCAAATAAGACAATATGAGACTAGAAACTCGTACAACTTTTGTAATTATTGAATCAAAATGTCATTGAATGAAATAAAATGATATGATTCTATAAAACCCATGATTTTCATTAAATAATATGTAAAAATACATTCATAAGATATAAGTTACACCATATAAAATAAATCATGGTGTGCAACATGAAACATGTCTCATGGAATTGACATTGACACCAAGAACCCTTAAAAGGATTGTAACATGTGAAGTAGGAATCAATAATAGAATTTATTATGTGAAAAATGATAAATAAATATAGTTTTTTAAAAATAAAATATAAAATAATCATAATTCATAACACACATAATCAAGGTATGATATATTCAATGATGAATTGATGTAACCTAATGAAATGAAATTTAGTTAAGAATCTCATTGCCTCGAAATTCCACTAGGTTAGACAAACTCTAACCTCTTGTATAATAAATTCAGATTTATTATAAATATACATGAGAACCATATTTATACTTATCTTACTTTATAAAATTCACTTATAATTTCTTATTACCCACTTAGTAATAATTATTTATTAAAACCAATATTTTTATGTTAACTATTCAATTTTCCATGCATGTTTTGATTCAACGGTTTCAGTACTTTCACCATTATCTAGGTTTCATCATATACATAATGGTATTGAATATTTATATCATGTGTCTGATGTAGTTTTTTAGTTACATAGTAACTTTATAGAACTCTAATAATGGTTTGTATGGAACCCTTAAAAATTACCTTCTGATTAATTATTGAATTAACAACAGAATTCAATTTTTAGGTAAATATAATTTTAAATACTAACAAAATATAATTATTAAAACATTTTAAATTCACTATTATTAAATAATATTACTATTAAATAAAATTTATTAGTCATTCAAGACATAAACTATATAATAATGTTTATATAGGTTGTAAAATCGACCACAATAAGAACACATTATAACAGTTGAATGATTAAAAAACTATTATTTTATAATTATAAAATAAATTTTATACAAGATTATTAATTTTTAAAATACAATATACATACATTAAATATTTTTTTATAATAATCTATGTAAGGCCGTAATGATAAATTAAATACATCGTACATGAAAGTGATAGTATGCACGTACACACAGACAATGTTTTCATTTTTCAATGGATGGAAAAGAAATAAGGTAGATAATGATTTATCTTTAAAGAATAATAATTATTTAACTGATATAATATTAATTCATTATATTCATCTATATAAAATTTCATGTGATGTGGTGATGAAAAATTAAATATATCATTTGTGGTGGCGATAGTCTGCACGTATGCACGAGCGATGTTTTCATTTTCTAATGGATGGAACGAAGGTAAATAGTGATTTTTTCATCATAATGATAACATTTATGTATAATAATAATAATTTTTACCTTATATTAGTACGTTTTTATCATATTTTTAGGATTTTAAGTAAAAAATAAACTTGAAATAATTTGATGAAGAAAATTACATCTTCTTTGGGTATCTTCCTTTGAATCTCTCCTAAAGACTTCTTAGGTTGGTATTATGGTGATACAATAAGATATAGGTTGTGAATAATGTTATTTAGAATAGATTTTTATTAATAATGGTATATATAAAGCACTCAAAATTGTTGGAGAAGTGAGAAGATGTAGGGTCCTTTTATAAGTTATGGTAGTGGTACTCTTCTAAAAACTCTTAACTTTAAGATAATATAAATTCATTCTCAAAGGAAAGTGGAAAAAAATGAAAAAAAATTATAATATATGATTAGGTGTTCTAAATAAACTCAGTAAATTAAATTTATAAAAGTATTAGTGAAATTTGAAGTTGTATCCCTTAGTTTAACTCCCTCTTTAACCTACTGCGGTGACTTATCTTTACTATGGTAACTTAATTTTATGACTAAAAATGGAATGGATATTATTAAATAATTTTAATATATTAATTAAAAATATTTAATTCATTTTAAAATATTCAATTTCAATAGGTGGTAAAAAGTACTTTTAATGTAAGTATGAAAAATGCAAAGAATTTTTTTTTTGGAAAATGACTTTTTAAGAAATTCAAATGATTTTACACAAAAATAAAGTGTAATATTGATCCCCATAAAATTTATTGGTTAATTAATAAAAATGTATATTTATGTGACTTTAAAACCTATCAAAAAACTAATTTAATCTTATAATTAAAAAATTAAATAAAATGATCAAAATAGTAAATTTATTAGAATAAAACATCACTTAGGTTCTAAAATGTCAAAAATGGGTCTCTAAATTCAAAAAAGAATTATTAAGTGATTTATTTTAATCCTTTAGAATATATTTTTTCTATAAAAAATATTTTATAAAGTTTTAATTCGTTCTTATATCATGTTGATGTCATAAAAGTTGAAGTATTTGTAAACAAATTATTTATCATTATTCATCCCAAAATCAACCTTTTCAGAAAAATTTAGAAACTTAAAACAATGATAATTATGAAATTATAAATTAAAAATTTTAATTTAATTTTTTAAAATTAAATTACTTAAATTCGTAAATTTTTCTTTTAAATGAAAATACAAATAATAAAGAAAATGCACTTTATAGAAAAATTACCCTTTTAAACATAAAGTATTCTTAATCTTATTTAATATAAATTTCTAATTAATTGAGTGTTAATATATTATTTAATATATTTAAATATTACATATAATATTTTAAAGGTGATAAATTTAATTTATTAATATAAAATACACAACACTTTAAAAATATCTATTTGAAAAATATCCCTTTATAACATTGAATAAATTAAATCATATTATATTAATTACTTATCCTCAATTAATAAATCAATAATAAAAATATAATGTTGGTAAATTAACTTTAATAATTTTATTTACATTGAGGTTCTAAACTTTTTTTAATTTCATAATGATGTTTCACATTGTATTCTCATAATGTATTGTAATAAAATTTATAGTGATTTGTTTTAGTTTAGTGTTGTGTTTAACATAAGCTATATAATATAATATTATTCAAAGGATAATTAAAAATTAAAATCTCAAGGTGTCACGACCTACCTTCTCCTATATGAGGGAAGGGATAAAAAACTTCCATACCCTTCCTTCCTCAAGATTAAGGAGAGATAATGACCCGATAGTCTTGCCTTCAATAGGCCCTAGAGTGGAAACTTGCACCTAGGGTATATAGTCTCACTCAAAAATGGAAGGCATAACCCTTTTATTTAATAAAATAGGAAGATAAGATGGTAAATCCCAAACAACTCCAAATACTAAAATAAAATTAAAGCCCAAAATCCATTCTCATATGTATATCCAAAATAAAGTGATACAAAGTACAAGAAATTCTGAAGAAAAGTACCAAAAGAAAGGAAAAGCTGCAACGGCAACTCCCGACGCCCAAGCTAGTATGGTCCAGCATGGTCCTTATAGTCCTCATGGAAACCTGAAAGTAGTTTTATATACATAGGGTGAGTATATATGTAATGACCTGAAATTTTGAATAAATTTTGTTTCCTAACTTTGTGTGTTATTTAATTTTATACTCAACAAAACTATTTCATTTAAAAAAATGAGTATAATTAAAACGAGATCGTTGGGTTTCGACTGTTATATTACCGTTAGTCAATATGACCGTTGGAAACTAAATGTTGAAATTATTGTCTATAAATAAAAGGGATGTTGGTTAATTAATATAGAAAGAAGATTCGATGACCTCATCTAGTAGTCCTGATCCGATCGAAGCCCATCTAACGGAACTTGGGAAGGAGTTAGCACCACTGGGCTTTTCTCTGGACCAAACCCAAGCCAAACTTCATCGTATGAAGATGGAACGAAATCACCTTCGTGAGAAGTTCAAGCTGATAGAAATCTCTACTCGGGCAATGTTGGTCGAGCCGCCCTAATATTCTATCACCTTAGCACACCTTACACTTAGGTCCTATATTGGTGTAATAAGGGGCTATGCAACGAGACCTTGGCTGATTTATGTAATCCTTTGATATAAATAAAAATTGTGATTTATTCTTATGGTGAAATTTGTGAATTTTCAAATGTCTGAATAAATATAGTATTCATATTATTGATGAATTCTAGAAAAAGGATATTTTAAAATATTTATGTAAAGATTAAATAATTAAAAATGTGTAATGATTTTCAAAAAATGGTCTTCTACAACTGTGTTCGATATGAAATTTAGAGTCTAATAAGATCAACATAATTTTGTGTGAATAGTAAATTATGAATAGAGATTTTATGCTTTTGATTAGTAATGTGACCAAATGGATTAAGTAACTTCACTTAAGAAAGTATTAATATAATTTAGGCACATTGATTAATTAATGTGATTTAATAAAATAGGTAAATAAATATTTCAGAAATTATTAATTAAGTATTAGTTTTTTTGCGTGAATAATTTTTTTTAAATTAAATTAAAAATATTTAGAAAATTATTTTCATAAAATGGAGTTCATTTTTTAAATTAGAGTATCGATATTTGGTTAAGGTGAATTTTTGGGAGTTTTCCGAAATAGTTGAATTTTCAGTGAATAGAGTTTTTATTTAAAATTTTAATTAAAAATATTTTGAATTTTTTTTTTCATAAAATGGAGTTTATTTTTGAAATCAAAGCATCGATATTTGGTGAGGTAAATTTTTGGGATTTTTCTGAGAAAGTTGAATTTTCAGTGAAAAGTGAAAATACAGTTTTTGAGTTTCGGGTGTTTAATGACATCATTAAGGATTTAATAGTTATGAAATAATCATGGTCGACTTATGAATAGTAAGATAAGGTATTATTTTTCACAAGTGTCCAATACCTTGGGAAAATACCATGGGCAAGCCCACAGTTTTTCCAATACCACCGATGAGGTGTCCCTTGGCAATTAATGACTTGTCTCCTCACCTCTTTTATAAATACCAAGCCATTATCTCATTCATTTCATTTCTAGATCATCCTCAAAAAAGTTCGAATCTTTTTACCTCTCAAGGAGTCCTCCCAAGGTTCCCTCAAGCCTCCCAAGGTCCCGAAATTCAAGCATTCGAAGTTACTCTTCAAGGTAAGGGATCCTTTCACCCTCATCTTTTAATTCATGACTTCCATTATGTTGTGTCTTCTAATTTCTTAATATTTATGTTGAGGGTATGTTCTTATATGTTCTAATTTCTTTCCATTTCATGTATAATTATTGAGAGACCTTCTCTTATCTCATAAATTTGTTTTCTGAATTTGTAAGTGATGCCGTTAGGCTTCTGAATATTTCGTAAAATAATTTCGCATCTTCTCTTTTCATTCATGTTTCCTTTTTCAGGTGGTATGTCATTATAATATACATACCATGATCTTATTCAGTACCCATACTGTATTATGAGTAATTTATGAGTGGGTGACCCTTTTCCCCTCTCTTTTCAATGTTTTCTAAAACCATGTTTTATAGCCGTTATGCTGTAGAAATTTCGTCTCAAGATTTCTATCTCTTTCTCTCAAGAAATTATATTGTTTATTTATGTGAATACCCATACTTATTTCGTTTCCATGGGTGTTAATAAATATATAAATATGATATTTGATTCTGGAATTGACACACATATAACACTCACTCCCTTCCCATGAGTTATAAATGACATAATGATCTTATTTTTAAGCTCTTTTTAAACGTCACGATTTTGACATGAAACCCATTTCTTTGATTCCATTTGGGTTATTTATGAAATGTTTGATTATGATCTATGTGGCTCATATGAATTTTAAGACATATTAATGGTGTGCCCTAATATTTCTCCAATGCATTGGGTAAAGAATTAATCTCTAGATATGACAAGTTTTACGATACCTTGGTGAATATAACCTTGGTAATTTGTATGACACCTTGGGGATGGACCTTGGTGATATGTTAATGAATGTCTAAATGAAATGTTATAGCCACATATTCAAGTTATGTTCCAAGTTATTTTCTTTATGATATTCCTATTATTCCATTTCTCATGTCTTTATGTTTTTATTCAAGTTCTTATTGATATCACATGTACATTAATTCCCTTGTTTACCCTTACTGGGCCTTCTACTCACACTTTCCTTTGGTGTATGTCTCCAGCATATGAGATGCAGTAAATGTACACAGGATGAACCTATGATGAAGACTTACAAGTGGTTTATAAGAATGTTTTATGTTTTTTTCATGTATTATGTTTATGATTTCCAAGACACTAGATTTTAAAGATCCTCTGTATATAAAATGTAATGAAAAGATACGTATTAAAAAGGCAGGATTCCATAGTTGGTATCAAAGAATAGTTTAGTTATTTATTGAAATTAGGATATGAGAAATCTAGGAAGAACCCTATAGAAAAGTTTAAATATAGGAAATCTTCTTGGTATTTTGGTGAGTATTGAGTAAGTGGTTTATGAAGAGAATTCATCTCTGTCTAGATATGAGAAGGTAGAGGTGGCTCTGGCACAGATGTACATAGGGGTAAAACCCGAAAATAATGATTTCAGTTAGACTTGAATGAGAATTTTTACACGACAATGGGCCTTGCTGTACTCTTTTTTATGACACCCCCGGGGGATAAGTTTTGTTAATCTCAAGCTTTTTATGAATCATTATGAAGGAATTATAGAAATTAATAATTATCTAAGCATGAAGTTTTAAGACATAAAATCCTTTTTAGTTAAAAGATTCATAAATAAAATAAGTTTTTCATAAAGGATTTATTCTTTTAAATAATTTTACCATCGTCTAGAAACACATTGACGTATTTCCTGAGGAGTTACCCGGATGTCCCCTAGAAAGAGAGGTAGAGTCCTCATTGAACTCGTACCTGAATCTCATCCGATGTCAAAGTCCCCCTATAGGATGGAAAATGTGGAGAAAGAGGAATTAAAGATACAACTCCAATATCTTTTGGAGAATGGGTTTATCCAACCAAGTGTGTCTCCTTGGGGAGCACCAGTTCTCTTTGTGAAGAATAAGGATGGATCGATGCAACTATGCATTGATTATAGAGAACTGAATGGGATCATAGTGAAGAACAAATACTCTCTTCCAAGAATTGATGACTTATTTGACCAACTTCATGGGGCTGAATTCTTCTCTAAGATTGATCTTTGTTCTGTTTATCATCAATTGAAGGTGAATAATGATGATATTCCAAAAAATTCCTTCCAATAAAGATATGGGCATTATGAGTTTGTTGTTATTCCCTTCGGACTGATTAATGCACCTTCTGTTTTTATGGATCAAGAATAAGTTGATTTTGAAAACTTATGTTTTATCAAATGAATATCCTTTGTATAGGAAAATGATTTGGTAATTAAATGATAAAGGTTATTTTGGGTGATGTTTTCTTTTTTGGAGTACTATATGCCTAAGGGAAATAAAATACTAGAGGATTTAAATTGTGGAGGAATGGTTGAACTTTTTTGTAAGAGTTTATGTATTTATTGTGGACATATGTTGATTTGGGTTATTTCTGGAAAATGATGAACCTAGAATAGAGAATATGTGATTAGGTTAATTACACTTTATTATGAGACATTAATAGTATTCGATGTTATTTGGAGATAAATTTTAAGTTTTATTGGGGAAGACTATATGATTAAATCCTTCTGAGTTTTGGGTTCCAATCTTACTTTGGATTATTCTGAAAAATTTTAAGGATGATTGTGTATTGAATAGTCTCTATGGAACTTTTGGTAATTTTTGTTGAATTTTGGAGATTAATAGTCATATTTCTTTTTATAAAGGATTATCCTTTTTGTGGATTATATGATCTCATACTAACCATTTTACTTTTAGTTAACGACTAAAGACAAGGAAGATATATATTTATTCTTCTGTGGATTATGTGATTCTCTAGAAGATGAATCTTGTGCTTTTGATGAGACCAAGTCATTTTGAATGCTCATTGTTTAAAGAAAAGATTATTCTTTGTGGAAACTTTTTAAAATATGAAACTCTACTTTAAGGTAAGTACATTTCCTTATGTTTTTATTCTATGTTGTAAATGAATTCCTAAAAATTGTGAAAAGGAATGTAAAAAAATGTTTTTTGTTTACGTTTCCTACTGGGTAATCAAAGACTGTTTAACACATCATAATTTTGTGATCTTCTTGTGGTTAATTTTCTCCTAATCATGTTTTCTATCACTCTCCATCCGAACTTGACTCTTTGTTTTCTCTTCCATATCCATGTTTTTTTACATGGAATCCTAGTATGGGTTAACTTGGGTGACCTTTGTACGTCCCCTTCTTTCTTTTAAAGTAATAGTTTTACTGACTCTTTTTCTGATGTGGGACTTTCAATGAAATTTCCAAGACCAATTTTAAAATTGAGAGGATTCAATTTCTTAAGGGGGGAAGATTGTAACGACCCAAAATTTTGAATAAATTTTTTTTCCTAACTTTGTGTGTTATTTTATTTTATACTCAACAGAAATATTTCATTTAATAAAATGAGTATAATTAAAATGAGACTGTTGGGTTTCGACTATTATATGACCGTTGGTCAATATGACCGTTGGAAAACAAATGTTGAGATTATTATCTATACATACAAGTGATCTTGGTTAATTAATATAGAAAGAAGATTCGATGACCTCATCTAGTAGTCTCGGGTCGATCAAAGCCCATCTGATGGAACTTGGGAAAAAGGTAGCACCACTGGGCTTTTCTCTAGACCAAACCCAAGCTGAACTTCATCATGTGAAGCTGGAATGGAATCGACTTCACGAGAAGTTCAAGCTGATAGAAATCACCACTCGGGCAATGTTGGTCGAGCCACCCCAAGATTTTATCTCCTTATCACACCTTACACTTAAGTCATATGCTGGTGTTATAAAGGGCTATGTAACAAGACCTTAGCTGATTTATGTAATCCTTTGATATAAATAAAAATTGTTATTTTTTCTTATGGTGAATTTTGTGAATTTTCAAATGTCTGGATAAATATAGTATGCATATTATTGATGAATTCTAGAAAAGGGATATTTAAAAATATTTATGTAAACCTTAAATAATTAAAAATGTGTAATGATTTTCAAAAAATGGTCTTCTACAGCTGTGTTCAGTATGAAATTTAGAGTCTAATAAGATCAACTTAATTTTTGGTGAATATTAAATTATGAAGAGTGATTTTATGATTTTGATTAGTAATTTGACCAAATAGATTAAGTAACTTCACTTAAGAAAGTATTAATATAATTTAGGCACCTTGATTAAGTAATGTGATTCAATAAAATAGGTAAATAACTATTTCAGAAATTATTGATTAAGTATTAGTTTTTTCAGATGAATAGTGTTTTTTATTTAAAAATTAAATTAAAAATATTTAGAAATTTATTTTCATAAAATGGAGTTCATTTTTGAAATCAGATCATTGATATTTTGTTAAGGTGAATTTTTGGGAGTTTTCTGAAACAGTTGAATTTTCAGTGAATAGTGTTTTTATTTAAAAATTAAATTAAAAATATTTAGAAAATTATTTTCATAAAATAGAGTTCATTTTTGAAATTAGATCATTGATATTTGGTTAAGGTAAATTTTTGGGATTTTTCTGAGAAAGTTGAATTTTCTGTGAATAGTTAAAATATTGTTTTTGAGTTTCGGGTGTTTAATGACATCATTAAGGATGTAATAATTATTAAATAATTCTAGTCGACTTATGAATAGTAATATAAGGTATGAGGTGTCCCATGTGGCCAATACCATGGGAAAATACCGCAGTCAAGCCCATGGTTTTTCCAATAACACCGTTGAGGTGTCCCTTGGAAATTAATGACTTGTCCCCTCACTTCTCTTATAAATACCAAGACATTACCTCATTAATTTAATTTCTATATCATCCTCAGCGATGTTATGGTCTCTTTACCTCCCAAAGAGTCCTCCCAAGGTTCCTTCAATCCTCCCAAGGTCCCAACCTTCAAACTTTTGAAGTTACTCTTCAAGGTAAGGGATCATTTCACCCTCATCTTTTAAGGAACGACTTCCTTTATGTTGTTTCCTCTAATTTCCTTATATTTATGTTGAGGTTATGTTCTTACATGTTCTAATTTCTTTCCATTTCAAATATAATTATTTAGAGACCTTCTTCGCTCTCATCAATTTGTTTTCTGAATTTTTAAGTGACGTCGTTAGGTTGCCGAATTTTTCGTAAAAGAAATCTCAACTTCTCTTTTCCTTCATGTTTCATTTTTAATGTGGAATTTCATTAAAATATCTATATCATGATCTTATTCAGTACCCATACTGTATTCTGATTAATTTATGAGTGGGTGACCCTTTTTCCCTCTCTTTTCAATGTTTTCTAAAACCATGTTATATAGCCGTTATGCTGCAGAAATTTCATCTCAAAATTTCTATCTCTTTCTCTCAAGAAATTATATTGTTTATTATTGTGAATACCCAGACTTATTTTATTTCCATGGGTGTTCAAAAATATATAATGATTATATTTTATTCTGGAATCAAAACACATATAACCCTCACTCCCTTTCCATGGGTTATAAATGACATAATGATCTTATTTTTAAGCTCTTTTTAAACGTCACGATTTTGACATGAAACCCATTTATTTTATTCCATTTGGGTTATTTTGGAAATGTTTGACTATGATCTATGTGGCTCACATGAAAGTAAATTTAGATTAAGGGTTCACCCTGATAGCACTCCAATGCATTGGGTAAAGGATTAATCTCTAGAGATAACAAGTTTTACGATAACTTGGTGAATAACCTTGGTAATATTTATGACACCTTGAGGATGGACCTTGGTGATATGTTCATGAATGTCTAAATTAAATGTTGTAGCCACATATTCAAGTTATGTTCCATGTTCTTTTCTTTATGATATGCCTATTCTTCCATTTCTCATGTCTTTATGTTTTTATTCAAGTTCTTATTGATATCACAAGGACATTGATTCCCTTGTTTAAATTTCTCTGGGCATTCTACTCACCCTTTCCTTTGATGTATGTCTCCAGGATATGAGATGTAGTAAATGTACATAATATGAACCTATGATTAATCCTTACAAGTGGTTTTGAAGAATGTTTTATGTTGTTTTCATGTATTATGTTCCTGATTTTCAAGACACTAGACTTTAAAGATCCTCTATATGTAAAATGTAATGACAAAATATGTATTAAAAAGGTGGGCTGACATAATATAGGTATACTCAGTTGGGAAAGAAAAAAATCCCATGCATGAGTGGGGAGACATTTTAATTCCTCATGAGAAAAATAGAGGTAACTAAAAGACATATCATGGAAAACTAACCAACCATTCTCACCAAGGCATGCTCCCCAAGTAATGCATGTCAGGTAAAACAATAGTAATATCACATCGATATTTGGGTACCCCGCACTACTTTCCCACTAGTTATTTTGAACATCCTATGATTCAGACCTCCCCTGCAAATCTCACTAAAGTCCCAATACTGCAACAACAATAACTATGTGTACATCCCAACTGTACATCTATCCCACCCGAAAAAACCTGGGCCACCACAACCAAACATAACCACACCTGCAGACACCTGGGCCACAACAACCACCACCATGCCCAAAGACACCTAGGCCAGAACAACCACTTCCACACCTGAAAACACCTGGGCCAGAAAAACCACTACCACACCCAAAGACATCAGGGCCTCATCCTGAAGAAACAGGGGAAACAAACCTGCCCTTGTACACTTGGGACAACTACCACAACACATGATTCCAAAAGATTATAAAGCCATAATGATCCATAGGTCATCTCATCCTTCCTGAAGAGTCTTGGGCTACTTGGGAGAGGCATCAGAAAAGGAGCTAATAACCATTCACTCATAGGAATGTTGGTAAAAACATCCTCCCCAATAAACTGGGTGGGGTTAGGAATGAAGTGATCTATATGGGTGGGGTGTGTATAAGAAACACCAGAACTAAATTTTGTACATATATGTAATCAATCACTCATCCCAACCTAATGGTCTTGAAACCAATGACCAGCCCATACACAACCACTTTTGCTATTATCAATATATTCACAAGTACACAACAGCCACAACTAGAGCATAACCCATTTCTATAAAATAGTTCCCCATTGGTGGAAATTAGAGACATATAATAGAAGGAAAACTATAAATGTTTATAGTTAGTGATTGAGATCATCAATCAAAAACAATTGTAAAATTTAGGGCCTTAAATTAATCAATCTATGATGATTTGAAATAACATCGGTTCAACAAAACATAAGGTATTAGGATAACACATTTTTGGTTTTAAGATCCCTTCCCTAAATTTTAATAATTAATTTACACATATAATAATAGGGGGAAATTATATATATATATATATACTTGACAATTTGAGTTTCATCCTTCAACTAATTTCTACAACAAACTCATCTTTCACTCCAAAATATTTCAAAATAAAAATATTCTATTTATCCTAATCATATAGGGTTCTAAAAATAATGAATTTATAATTCACCTATCAATCCCTTTAAAAAAAACTAGATTATACAATCCAAGGACTCCATGTAGTCTAGTGGTAGGTGATAAATCCCAATCGCACTAGGTTTGTGGGTTCAATTCTTACAGCTTGTCCGACGCGACGAATTGTCAAACGGTCTGCGTGTTGTCCTTTTTATAACAATCCGAAAATAACCTTAACAATAATATCCAATTTCAAACTTAATCCATTCTATCCTTTAGACTTATCCAAAATACTTCTATCCAGACTGACATTCCAAAATTTATAAGGAAGTCAAACACAATGAAGATCCTTTTTTCCATGTAATATCATGTGAACACCTTCATCATGTATTCTTTTCAAACATGCTAACACCATGAATTACCATAAAACCTTTATTTATTACCTTCATGCTCCCTTATCCTTTATATAATACTAAATATATTCCATATATCCAAAAATTTAGAATATTCCAATAATCCTGAAATAAGCAAACAATTAATAGTTCCAATATATTCATGAATATCCAACATAATTTATCCAAATCAACCATCTCTTATTCCAAAATTACTACCTTATTATCAGGACCATATAATCTCAAATTCCCAATGAAATAGTACTAAAGTAAAATCCTTATTTATTTCCATAATTCATATAACCAGTACATCGATGATACAACAATCAAATGAAATAATCCTATAATAACAACATAAGAACACTAGTCATTCCTCTTCATCTTTGGTAGTATCATAACTTGAATCTTATCCAAAATCACCATTTGAGGTATACTCTGATGATTTGGACATTGATTCACGTAGTGTCCCAACTCCTTGCAGATGAAGCATTGTACATTTGAAACTTTTTTTACCCTTGCAATCACGTACTTGGTGTCCTTTTTTCTCCGCACTTATAACAAACTCTCATTCCCTTCAAGTAGTTACCAAGGTGATTCTTTCCATAGTTATCACATATGGGAAAATCATTCTTTTTTCCTCTTCCCTATATCCATCTTTCTCTCTTCCATCCTTTTATTCTCTTTCATCCCTTCAAATCCATAGGACTTAGATAATTCTTTACTTATCTTATTAACACATGATACTATTTATTCATAAGTTGAGAATACATGGAAGACTATTACCCTTCTAAATGTTGGATTAATAACATGAAAGATATGATCCTTCTTACTCTTTGGATCATATGTATTGTTGGAGTTCACATTCCTTCTACTGGGTGCCATTTCTATACAATGGCATAAACTAGGTCAGTTTATGAATTGCAATGAATAATTCCAAACTTGTAAATTACCTAACATAAATTGAACAGTTTATGGATATAATCCATAAAAATATTTTCTTTGAGGAGGTATATACTCATAAATACTTCATAATTATTTGTAAAAAAATGATAATTATCCTAAGCATGTCCCCCGGGAGTGTCGTAACCAAGAGTGCCGCAAGGCCCGTTGTCGTGCACCAGTTCTCGTTTGAGTCTAGCTCAAAGAAGTGTTTTCGGGTTTTACCCCAAGGTACATCTGTGCCAGAGCCACCTCTACCTGCTTGTATCCAGAAATGGATGTATTTTCTCAGAAAACTCACAAAATCTCTACATTACCAAAATTATTGGAAGTTCTTCTATACTAACCCATAAACACTATCTTAGGGTAATGTTCTCTAATCAGAGTTTATCTAAATATAGTCTCGAAGGTTATTTCTAAACTTCCTCTGATACCAACTATAATTCCCCGACCCCAAATACCGAGAGCCGGTGAATTATTTTAATACATTGGAATGATTAGAAAGAATCATGTCCCGAAGGACCGATCAGTTTAGCAGTCTTGGAAAATAGATTACATACATTAACTTTACATTAAAATTTTAAACATAAACCATAGCATAAATAATCCTTTATTAACACCATTATTACATGGGCTTAACCATGCATATCAATCACAATACACTTCTTGAAATCCTGGGAAAAATAAAACATAGAAAGGGGTGAGCTCAAATGCTAAGTAAGGGTATGCAATACAATGGAAACTTTCATAAATAAGCATAAATATTTAGGGAAATGTATAAAACTAAAACAAAATCCTTTTAAACATAAACTTAATCATAATATGGAAAATATAAATCAAAATAATTCCACTTAATTACTCACATGGATACTCTACTAGTCAAATAATCACATGCAATATCAATAGCCACTTTCATAATGATGGAATGCATAATGCCAGACTATCATAACCACATAGTCAAGTCCTTGTTCCAAGACTACGAATAATATTTTTGTCAAGGCCTTGTTCCAAGACACTAGTTTTCGCATGAGACCTACCGATGCATTGAGGAGCTATAGCGGGCTCCACCTGTCACTTACTAAGTCCAATTCATTCCTCATATGAAAAGGTTTAAACTTAACATAATCATTTGTATTAAAACTAGCATACTAAATGTCAATACTTTACCCATAAACCATGAATGGTGTAAAAATAACACATCCACAGTCAAAAATTTCACAAAACCTTCAATACAATATGGAATATAGGTATCATAACAAATCAACATCAAAATAAGTTTAAAATCTATTAAATGATTTTGACATAGATGAAAATTATTTGTAAAAATATTTGAGAGGAATATCAATTTTTCATGAAAACATTTAAAATTCACACAATTTAGAAAGGAAGACATTTAAAGACATTCTTGGATCAAAGTTTCCCATACCACTTTGAAACTTTTTAAAGGAATTAAAATTTTAAAAACATTCATTTCCATTTAAATAAATCCTTAAAACCATTTTGAAGACATGGACATTAATGAGAATGGTTTAGAAGAATAAATCTTTAAAACATTTAAAATTATGTCTTAGTAAAAATTCCCTTAAAAATAATACCTTTGAAAACATTTTTATGAAACATGGACATGGATAATAAATATTTCCCAGTAGATACTTATGTAAAAACAACCTCGGATAATAGAGAGATTGTGAAATTAACCATTACCAATTTGGTAAATTACGAAAAATACACCCCATGAAAGAGTTATCATACAATGAAAATGTAAATACACATTAATTAAAGTTTATTACACAAAGAATAAAATTATGGGCAGTACATACACCACATAAAAGGTAATAGTTACAAAATGGCATGAATCTCACGGGAATAAGGAGTGAGATGAAAACCTATTACCTTGCACTTTCCTTTAGTCGAGGGTACGTTTAACCTCTTGTATGAAGATCGTAGTATATTATTAATGTATACCAGAACCATATTAATATTTATGATATCATACATGATTCATTTATTACTTTATACTACCCATTTAATATTAATTTCCATGTTAAATTAACATTTCGAGTAATAATCACTTTCTTTATCGTACGTGTTTTAACATGTTACTCTTGATTGTATCACTTAGATCAAGATTTAAATAATTAAAGAATAAAAAAAAATTCTATATATCATATATATTTAGAATATAAATATGTATAATAGACATATATATGAAATGAAAAACACAGTTTATGGAGACGGTAGTCCGTACGTATGCATAAACGCGGTTTCTGTTTTCATATCGTATTGAATGGAACTAAGTGAATAAAATATATGTAAGTAAATATATATATATATATATATATATCTCCAATAGAATTATTATTTCATATATTACATATTTATTAGTAATATATATTTTTATAATCGTCGATGAATGGTGATCGTGGAAATGAATCTCATCACGTCGTGGAGACTGTAATCCATACGTACAGACGAGCGACAATACCATTTCATTAAAGATGTGGAATTGGATGGTATATTAATTTTACAGAGACATTATCATTTCATTTTCATTATTTATATACATATTACTCATCATTATATCCATCCAAATAACATAGTGTTGAATACAAAATTACACCACTGTGTGGAGACGGTAAGTCGTACGCACGCACGCATGGTGACATTATCATCCATAAGATCAAAAGAATAATGAATATAGTTGTGCCATATTTATATTAACATCACAATATATAAAATATACTGGATATATTATTTTATAATGGAAACAACAAAGAAAGAGTAAGTGGAAGAATAAGATAACATGAAAGAGGGTAGTGAAATCATTACCTCTTCTTCGGGTTCTTCCTTTTGATTTGGTCAAAAGGGATCCTTAGGTTGGATTTCTGACCAAAGGAAGGCCTCTAGGATGAATTTAGGATAGTTTAAAGGATATTTGGGCAGTTTTTGGACGATCCAAATGGTTTTGGAGGTGTGAATTTGAGAGAAGGGGAAGTGTCCTTTTATAAGAGGGGTCAGGGGAACCATTAGAAAAACTTAAAATATTAATTTATAATAAATTCATATTCAGTTTATAATGGCTCCAAAGTGACTTATTTAGAGGATAGGGTAGGTATGGGTCTAAATACTTTCAAAAAATAGGTTTTATACAAGTTTAGGTAACCATTTTAACCTTATCGTTTAGATTTAACTCTAAGTTAAATAATTTAACTTTTACAGTGTCTTCTTGTATTCTTAAAATATATAGTTAATAAACTTACTATATACTTCTAATTGAGCCCCAATTGGTTCATTAATGTCATATATATTATTATATAAGTATTTTGGCAGAAAAATAAATTTTTAGGACCATTATATCAATTAATAATATAATATATTTTTTTAAAAAACTATTTTACGTCATTTTTGACACTATTTGGTATTTGTTTTTTCTTAAACTAATAACAGCATGATTACTTCAAAAAAATACATTAAATCAATCCTACAATGTCATATTAATCTATAAAATTCTTGGATTTCCTAAAAACATTACAATTATATTTATTTTAATACTAATAATACCATTTATTTGATTCTTTCATTAATATGGTAATTACTGCATCATCATTTTTTCATTTATAAATTTAATTATTTAATCTTTAAAAATTATAAATAAAAATAAATTATGCATGAAATCTTTTTATCTTTCTAATGAATATTTATAGTCTAATTTATTATATGTATAACCCTATATTAAAAATTTTTTAGTTATTAAACTTTGATTTTAACTCTTTTAACTCTTCTTTAAATAAAATAATAATAAATGTTTTAATCTAATCCAAGTGGACCTAAAGGGTCATATTTTATTCCTAAGGTTGTTTTGGGTCGACTTAAACTTATCCAATAGAATTAGTACACGTGTTAGGTTAAGAATAATATTATTTTTACCCTTAATTTCCCTATTTACTTTTAACCGTGGTAAATAAAAGTAAAACGTTACTATTCACCAAAAATTATTTTCATCTTATCAAACCAAATTTTTCTTACTGATATCAACCTTTTCTCTCAGATTTTTGAAATTCCACTCACATAAGTGGTAAAATTAAGTTTTATGTGAATTTGGAAATTCTCCAAAGAGGTTGGTAAAAGACAATGAAAAGTTCAATAAAATTTTATATATCTAATATTATTAAAAAATGACTCCAATGAATTACCCTGAACATATATAAGTAATATGTATCTATTTTGACCTGATATAAATTTAAAAAAAATAAATAATTATTTAAATAAAAATTTAGTTTTAAACAATAACTCAGTGTTTTTTCACTATTCATAAAAAATTGAACATTTTCAGAAAAATATCAAAAATTCACATATGGATAATTTTTATATTAAAAATACAAAAATGAAGTCAGTTTTACCAAATTCAAAACATATATGTTTCATTTATTAATTTAAAATTAATTCTCGTTGTTAAAACCAAAAGGCGTATTTTTAAGAAACAATAATTATCAAAAGATTGACACTTGTTTATGTCCAATCTCAAAGTGAAATTACTTAAAATGACCAGAATTGGATTAAATGGTTAAAATATAATCTATTTATACTTACAAACCATTAATATTTTTAATTTAACACTATAAATTATTTTGATTAAAAAAGTTGTTTTCAGTTAAAATATAGTATTTTTAACTATTCACCCAAATATGAAAGTTATCAGAAAAACACCAAAAATTTATTAAAACTAAATTCTTATGTCCTGATTCTAATGAAGAAGTTTATTTTGTCAAATTTAATATATTAAATTTTCAAATATTGGATTTAAAAAGGGTTCACCATTAAAAGGCGGTAAAAGTGCATTTTTGGAAAATACATCTTTTATCTGAAAAAATGAATTAGTTCTTACATTATGTCTAAGAAACTCATAATATGGATTCTCAAATCATAAGGATTATATATAGTTCAAAATTCAGTTAATACTATTCATAACCTCTTTTGAACGGCTAGTTTGGTATGTCATGGTGTGCTTGAACTCGGTGTTGCGTGTAGTGAAAGTTATTGAATTACTTTGAAGAAATAACGTACTATGAAATCTTGGGGTGTTACAGAAATAACATAGTTTCTTATGCCACTTTTCATCCTCTTACTCTCATTCAATCCTCCACTGATTGACCAGATCAACCTGTCGGGCCTCGACTGGCCTCACTACTTGTGGTCATCATCCGGGTACCATATCTAAAAAGAGAAAAAATGAATTCCTAATCCCAAGTAGTGAGGAAAATCCATGTTTAAATCTTGTTTAAATTTTTTATTTATTTTAAATTTTACAAAACACCTAAGACACATAAGAACACAAGTCATTATGATGCATGTACCTTTCCTAGGGTCTCTACACTACAATCAGTGTAGTCTCACTTGGTCATTCAGTAGGTCCACAGTCCTTACATCGGATCACGGGGGCCCTAAAATTTTGGTTCCTAGCTGGTCTTCCCTGGCCTATTTCAGGCACCAAGATTTCCTTTCCTTGTTTCCCTACCATCCCAAACAATACTCACTGTGCCTAACCCCGAACTCCATCCTATATCTCAACCATGACCTCTAATACCATTTTGACATGACCCACCTTTTCCAATAAGAGGGAAGGGACAAAAAACTACTAGACCCTTCCTTCCTCAAATTTAAGGAGAGATAATGACCCACGAGTCTCGCTTTTAATAGGCCCTGGAGTGGAAAATATAACCTAGGGTATAGAGTCTCATGTAAAAATGGAAGGCATTACCCTTTTTATTTAATAATATCAGGGGATAAGATAGTAAATCCCAAACAACTCCAAAGACTGAAATAAAAGTGAATCCCAAAACAAAGATGGTTTCATGTTAGTTTATTATCTTTTTTAAAGATGGTTTTATCTACATCCCTAGGTAACATCATCATACCCACCCCGCATGATGCACAGTAAATATAGATGAAGGAAAACCCCCTACTTGGATGGTCATGGATCGAAGTTTTCCCATTGTTCCTAGAATTGGGGAAGTGCAACTTGTAGGTAGAACTCCACGTCTGAGCAGAAAGAGCTCCAGCACAGGCGCATGATTCATCTCTAGATGAATTCTTGAGGCACACTTAGAGAAACAAAAAATAAGAAGGAAGAGAGGATCTCGGCTTAAGAAGAGGCCAGATCCTAAAATCAAGGAGACTATTTCAAAGTAATTAAAATTAGAATTGTGGATTGACCATGTGGATTGGTAGTTTCACACAATAGGATTAATTGATATTTAATAATTCTCCTCATAAATGGTGGAGATAGACCATCAGACGGTTGTGAGTTGATAGATTTCCTTTAAATGTAGAAAAAATGTAACAGGGGCGAAACTGGAAAAACACAAGAGGCTGGAAAAAGTAAAAAAGGGTGTGACATACCAAAAGTTTTGGTAATCGAGGGTCGCCCCACTATTAGGGGATTTAAGATATAATTTAAGGGATTTAAAATGGCCTTAAATCACATTAAAAGATCATTTAAATCACTTTTATGTCAAAATATATGTTACTGAAGAAAAACTGGAAAAGTATGAGAGAAGATGAAAATGACTCACCGATGGGTGAGTCACTGACACCCTAGCACCATTTACATGGCATTGTCCCCCTATCACTGATGTATGATGGTGCCATTAAGTCCCATCGATGCCACCAACACCCATCGATGCCACCGACTCCCATCAGTGCCACTGTTTATCCAAACTAAAATTTGGAAAAATCCTCCACGAGTCACCAATGGTCCATATGATGCCTCAAACATCAAGATTTGGAAAAGTAATGGATGACGAGGGTCCATTCCTTTACACAAGGTGTTATAGGATATTATTGTTTTGACTAAATCATTGTGCAATTATAGACATACAATGCATAGTGATATCCCAACCACATGGACACATCACCAGTGTATCCTCCTTCGAGTAATCCTTTGTGCTAAACCAATAAAGACCTCTACATAGATAAATATATGTTATTTATTTTTATATTTTAATTTTATGATTGATATTGATATATTACAAGTATTTTTTCAAAAATTAGAACAAGACTCATCAGAAGTTTGAAGTGAAAAGGAATTCAAACCCTAATTCACCCCTCTTCGAGTGTGTTTGTGAAGTTGTGGTTACAATTGTTTCCAATATATAAGTATTCTATATTTGTTAAAAAATTAAGGATATTGATGTGATCAAGTCAGATTCATGTACCCATTGATGATTTTATGAATTTATTAATGATATGTATGAATTTTTTTCAATATATACATATAGGATTTCATGTATTAAAGATCATAATGTGATAAAAAAGACTTTGGTGGACATCTTGGTTGGAGTATCACTTGGATTATAAAGGATGAAGGGGATTTTGTGATTCCTTATGATAAATAAATGAGTTTCCATTGGTGATAATAATTCATGTTTATTAGGTGATAGATATCTCTTGCAAACACTATCCAAATCGATGATGTTGTGGTATAAACCTCCTAAACGAGTCATCAATGGATTCTTCCTATAACGAGGAGTTCATGACACACTAAAATAATTAATATATATACATATATATGTTTTTTTCATTATATTACTTTTGAGAGGATATGTAACATCCCTATTTTTTCCTTGAAAGCCTTTGGAATATATTAAGAAATTTTTTCAAAGCCAAACGCTAAGACGGTATGAGATTCTGAGGCCTAGTGAGTCTCGATATTGATATAATAAAAATATTAAATACATCATATTATACACATTTAGTTTTTCATAAATAATGGGATAACTCCTGAGAAGAGTCTCGTCTCATAAATATAAGACCTTCATTGAATCCAAAATATGGATCTAACCATAGGCATGACATAATCATTGTACACGTCAAGTGTTTGTCTTGGATGTAACTACAAGTAAAATAATTAAATAAATTAAAATATTAATTTATTTATTTTAGTTAAATCCTAACCTAATTAAATCCTCTAAAAATATTCATTTTTGTAAAATCCCAAGAGTTATCGACATAACCCTGGGGATTGAGAGAGGAGTCGTTGGAGGAGCTTTTGTGGATGACCAACATCGGAATGTGCTTTGGCAATCAGTGTGCCAATGGAGTTCATGGATATAACCAATGATGATGCGACATAACATTTATTCACTAATTATTGATCCAAACTCATGGTACGATGTTTCTTAGTGTTTTTTGTCTTGTTTTTGAATGCCTAATGTTGAAATCAAATTAATTCTTTGTAACAATTTGATTTTAGGGTGATGAATGAATTGCAGGTTTTGTTTTATGGTTCTAGAATATTATGAATTGATATTATTTATTTATTTTCTCTTAAATCATAATTTTAATGGAAACAAATCAAATTCAATAGAAACAGCAGACAAGGTTCATTCCTCATTTGTGTTTCCTGGATTTTTTCCTCCATTCTTCACATGATTCATCATCAGTGTTTCTTTGTACAACAGTTCAAAATAACCAAGTATTTGATCATTGTTTGAACATTTTTTAATGAAAAAAGATCTATACCAAGGGTTAGATCTCATGATCTATGAATATATTGTGGTGAAATGATGTTGGTGGATGATCGGAGTTTGATATGGTGTGGATCTGGAGTTTCCCATTCTCATTTTTTTGCCTCAACACAACGATGCATTGGGAGGGGCACCATGAGTAGATCGTAGGCTAGATTATAGTTAATGGATATAGATTGAGGTCAGTCAACCTCATATTCGACTTCCTTAGTGTGATTCAAAAATAAATCGGCATAAATGGAGGCACAAGGTGAAAATTCATGAAGAACCTATGGGTTTTGTAAAATCCTACACTATATGGGGTATAGTCCAAAGAACACACAATGTGTAGTCCCTCTTATGTAGTTATAGGGTTTATGTCACCATGTGTCATGTGTCACAAGACATGTGACACATGTCACAAACGATATGACATGACCTAAAATCTCAAAGTGTTCCCTTTGGGTATAGAGGCACAAATAGAGTACATGGGCAGGAATTGGGACTCAAAAATGGCCAGGTACCCAGACAAGACCTAGTACATGGGCACATCTAAAGTACACGAGCATGGCCTGGGGTACAAGAGAAAGGGATAGCACACATGGGTAGACCTAGGGTAGGAAATTTACATAATTTACTACCATTACACTCCATGTACTTTCTCTAGGATAGCTTGAGGCCCTTTCTCTCTTTAGTATGGACCAATTTCCTTAGGTTGTGTTCCATCGGTTCATCACCCATGAGGGTAGAGTAAGGAATCATATCCTAAGAATATCATTTGATCCACTCTATGGGATTAGTCTCAAATAGCATTGTTGGAATCCCTAATTAGTCCTAGGGTGGGATCCTCAATCATATCTCTTATCCTAGGTGGGGTTTAAGGTATTAGTGTAACCAGAATTTGTGGGTGTTGATCCCTTACTTATAGGGTTAATCCAGTTATGGTCTATGGTTCCCCCCATGACTATAGGGGTGATCCCCTATTAGTGTTTCAATATCTTTGTATATCCAACATGTACTTATTCCTAGAGAGAACTGATGAGCACGAACTCTCGAATGTGTTCCATTAGTGTTACATGGCTCATAGAGTGGGTTATACAAAATTAGAATTAACTTATAATATTAAGTAGAATCCTTGGTTGTATTTTCAATTGTGACCATACCCTAATACTTTGTATCTATCAAGAGTATATCTAGATGTTATCATTGTATTTCTCATATTCTGATTGACACACCCTTATTATGAACTGAACACTCTATTCATTATATATGTTTATTGATTTCAGGGTGTCTTACTTGGTATTATTAAACTCACCCTTGTATATAATATTATTTCACATGTTTTTAATATGCATATGACAATTGATTCAATGAGGTCCTTGTATTACTAGGAGAATATAGGACATATCTCATCTAGATAGATTGTGGTTCGTACTAAGTGTCATATTTGACTACGGTCCCCTTATTCTACCTTATTGGACTTATTTACAGTTTTGGTTGGATTGTATTTATACCTTTATGCTTTCCAGTATTTATTTTGTACATTAATTCTGGGATTTAGATTAATTCATGCATTGGTTTCATTTTTATTTATCTCTCATCATTTTATGGTAATTTAGAGATGTGTGTGTGCATATAGGTACCTTATGATAAGTCCTACCATTAAATTGATATACCTATTTGGCATTTTTCACTATCCCCTCGCCTATTGGAGATAGGCTTGGGGAGTTTCACTCAGTTAACTAATGGCTAGTCAGGCCCCATTGGGTCAAGTCATGCTAGGGTGGTATTTGAGTGGTTTTATATTAGGACCATAGTTTGAAGGTTAACTAGCAGTGAGGTTTGGTTTTGAATTTATGGAAGAAGTGTTGGAGTGTTTTAATTTTATCTCACAGAACAAAGAATCTAGTTTTGGTGTTGTGGACAACATATCCATTCACTAGGAATTTGATAAACCACTTGTTTATTTGGTACATGTAGACACTGGCTGTAGGGAAAACATTGATACATGCATCATATTGGAATGGGATATGGTTTCTATGTCCTTATTATCTCTCCAGATATACTCCTGACTACGGTACATATTTTCTGTTTCATGATTCCTACATGGTGATTTCTATCTAGGGTTCTATAGTAGGATCACGAGGATGATCCATTTAGTGATGAGACTTTAATGTAGGGACCTATTTAGGAGGTGGTAACTATGGGTGGTTTTCAATCCATACCTCTACCCATCACATAATAGGTTATACTAGAAGTTTCAACAGATGAGGAACATAGTATGAGCCCAATTCATGAGTTTCTTTGACAACAACCCCCCAGTTTTCGATGTGACCTATACTCCTAAGTAGCTAAGTACTAGCTCGATGTAGTTACATGAGTCTTTCACCTTGTTATGAAATCTACAGACCAGATAGTGGTCCTAGTGGTGATCCATTTGCATGGATCCATAGGGTAATGGTGGGTTATGTTATTAATTTATTCATAACTTTTTTTCTACTCCATTTAGTAAATTTCACGTAAAAGTTCATAATTGGTGTTAAATACCCCTGTTTTAATACAAAATATAATTTTTTAGTAATATTTTAATTAATCCAATTGATTCAGTTTATAATTTTAATTATAACTCTAAACCTACTCATCCAAATGGTATGAATATTATTTTTTATGGTTCCTTATTCAATTACCTACAAATAATTAAATTGGAGTTTTGTACAATTCAGTCATTTGAAGGTTCATATGGTCCACACAAGATGTCCCAAAGAATCTATGAAGAAATTGAACCATCCATGAGGATAAAATTTATGGGCTCAATCCCAAAGCCCAAATTTTTATGAAACTCTTGAATACATTCCTGAATATATAAAATAATAATGGATAAAAATTCTAAGTCCCAACTTCACCAAAAAAGGGGCCCAAATGATGCTTTGAAGTCCATCCCTCCATTCTATCTAGGAATTAAAATCAACACATATTCCTTGACTTTTCTCTTAATATAGAAATAAAATGGAGATTATATTTTATAGTTTTAAATCCAATATATAAGAAGTATAATTTTTCGAATAAATGGTTTTGATTTGAGGTCATCTTCCTATTCAAAAACCCATTAACATTTTAGCCTTTGAAAAATCCTAGATAGAAATGGACAAATTAAAATTTTTTATTAAAACCACCATAACTTTGTCTCCTTAAGTCCAATGGATGAAAAATTTTGAATGTATAATTTCAACATTCATATATAAAACTTTTATGAATAATATTTCTACATATTTAGCTCTCTGAATTATCAAATTGGAGATCCATGTGGAGGGGTAGGTTTGGAAAACAAATATTCCACCACCTTGGGCTATAAATACATCTCCCTCCTCTCCGTGAAAGTGGTTGGAATTTGAGAGAAAATGAGGATAGTTTGGCCTGACCAAGGATTTGAAAAATTCTATGAAGGATCTTTCATACTCAAGTTTCTACTTTCAATACAATTCATCCATGCTTCTTTTGAATTACTTTTTTATTTTTTTCGTTTGTAATCTCCTAAGTTTTTATGTTTGTAATCAAGTTTTAATGCATGTTTATTTATCATTATCTCTTATTATCATTCAACCTCTATTTTTTTATATTAATTATCTTAAAAAAAATTTAATCAAGTTTAAAATAACTCCCTTATTTTTATTTCTCATTCAATTAAAAGGATGTTTTTAACTCTCTTCATCATTCGTGTGTGTTTTCAGAGCACTAATATTTTCTTATCTCATTCATTTCATTTACTTTAAACTCATCACCATAAAAAATTTTAAACTATATTAATAATGATATCAATCACTAATTAAATCTACTATTCGTTTGAGTCATGATTTGGGTATATTAAGTGATAGATGGCTTTTTCCCGTGGAGTATTCTTTAGGTTAACATTGTTTATGTTGAACTAAAAATGTCATGGATTAATGAAATGTTTTGTTTGAAATGTGTATTCCATGGATTATTGGAACCATAAATACACTATCATAAACAAGTTCTGATTTATATTTGAACCCTAAGTTGAGTTAAGGCTTGGACTAGAGCCTCAACACCTGGGAATTCTGATCAAAATCATCTTGTGAAGTGGGTGTTAATTTGATGAAATATAAAGAAAAACTCAAGGATATCATAAGATTAAAATACCCAATAATGAATTCACCCCAATATTTATTAAATTTTTAAATCAAACATCATCCATTAATCAATTTAGTTAATATCTACAAATAACCCCTATTAAAAAGACAAAAAAATTAACTATTAAAATGTAATATGGTCGAGGATTCGACCCCAGTGCCATTATACACCTTAGTAGAGCACTGGGACCTTGAAAGGTTGATAGACCAAAAAAATTCATGATTCAAATGGTGTCCTTATTGGGATGGTACGTTAATTAATCAGTAGTTTTTGATTTCTTTAAAACAAAACAAAACAAATTAAAAAAATAAACCAAAAAATTATGAAAAAAAAATAGAAAGAAAAACCAACCCTCCTCATCCTTCAAAACTTATTTGAATGTGTTGTAGCCTACCAAAAAATCCCTCGGATCTATTTAAACCTGAAATATATTAAACTCTTCACCAACTTAGGAGGAACATTATAGATAATCAAATCACTCAAGATCCAATAATTATCTAACCAATTGGACTAGATATGGATAATACTATGGAACAAACCCTTAATGAACTTTCTAATCATGATATGAATTACCAAACCCTTGGTATTCAATATCCATACATCAAGGCTAACTTAGAACTCAAATCAGGTTTTATTCATCTTCTACCTCATTTCCACAGACATGCCAGTGAGGATCCACATCTTCATCTCAAAGAGTTCCAAGTGGTCTTCTCTACCATGAATCCTAAAGGGGTTTCTGAATAAGAAATAAAACTTTGATAATTCCCTTTATCTTTATCTGACTCCACCAAGTTATGGATCTACTACCTCACTCCTAGTTCCATAACCACATGGAATGACATTAAGTTCCTCTTATTATAGAAATTTTTTATAACTTCTTGTATTGATTATATCCAAAAAAGAAATTAGTGGTATCCATAAATTCCCTAATGAATCAATCCATGAGTATTGGGAGAGGATCAAAAATATTTTGAAAACTTTTTCAGACCATAAAATCCTTGACTAAATCACAATACAATACTTCTATGAGTGGTTATTAGCTGTGGAGAGAAAACTCGTTGATGCCGTAAGTGGTGGTGTTGTTGTTGAAAAAACTCCTGTAAAATCTCATAATCAACATGGCTACAAACACACAACAATTCCATAATCAAGAAAATGCTCAGGTAAAACAATTCAAAGATAATCAATCCATAGAGTTGAACAAGATAACAGAGTGGATGAGTGAACTTACAAGTCTTGTGCAACAATTAGCTATAGCAGTCAAAGCCCCAACCTCATCTTCTCCACAATCTATGTTCCCTAGACCTATCAAGAACTTCAGAATCTTTAACTCACCAGATCATCTAATAGACACATGTCCACAACTTCAATACAATCTATCTAATTCAACTATTCCAATGGATCTCAATGTAGTATATACTTAGAAGAACACAAACCCTCAATAATCAGTTCAGTTCATTTGAAAATTAAACTAACCCCACTTTAAGGAATTCTCTTCAACCTATAACCTAGGCCTATGGTATATTAATCCCATATCTCATCCCCCTCAATTCCATCTTCAAAAACCCAAACCAATTCCAATATGGTCAAGGTGTTAGTAACTTCCAACAACCTTACACTTTTTGTTCCTCGGCCTCAAAGGATCAATCGTCCTCTTGGTCCCCCTAGATTCCACTATCCTAATGAGCCTTCCCAATTCCCAACAAAATACATGCACTTTAACAAGAATAAAAATCAAGTAAATCCTAATTCGAGACAAGCCTCTTCTTCCAAGAAACCATGGAAAGTGTAGTGGAAGATTTTTCCTCCTTCACCCATTCTACCTTCAAAAACATTGAAACTCAAATTTTTCAACTCGCATCCCACCTAAGCCAGTAGCAACAACCAAATTCTTCCCAAATCCCATATAAACTATTTCCCAACCCCAAGGATTATGTAAGTAAAATTTCACTTAGATTGGGAAATAAAATTGTTATGCGTCCTGATGATCCCTCTTACTCCCATTTAAATATTGATTTAGAAAATGAAAAGAAATAGAAACCAGGAAAGCAATATGAAGCCACTCCCTCACCTCATTCCATTCCTCTAAGTAACTCAATTTATTTTATTCATTTCATTTCTAAGACAAGGAAATCCTTTGAACCTGATCTTAAAATGCTCTACATGTTTAGATTTGTGGAAGTGAACATTCCCCTAATAGATTTCATAAAACAAATTCCTTAGTATTCCAAGTTTCTTATAGATTTATGCACCCATAAGAGGAAACTTAGGACCTTTGAAAATGTTTTGACCCAAGATTCCATACCCATGAAGTGCAATGATCCTGGGACCTTTACAGTTCCATGCCAAATAGGAAGTTCAAACTTCTATGATGTACTCACAGACCTAGGAGCCTTGATAAATGTCATGTTTAAATCCATATTGTCCAACCATATTCTATGTCCCTTACATCCAATGGGTATTTTCATCCAGTTATCTAATTGAAGCACTGCTAGTCCTAAAGGAATAATCGATGATGTCCTTGTCCAAACTAATGATCTTATGTTCCCATATAATTTATATGCCCTTGAAATGGAAGGTGATATGACCTCTTCTCGATCTCCCATAATTCTAGGAATACCATTCCTCATGATAGCTATAACTAATATTCATGTTCATGTGGGTATCTTATCCATAGAATTCAATGACCAACAGGTCATGTTAAAAAATATTCAATCCATGAGATACCCATCTGAGGATCACTCTATATTCTCAACACATGCTTCTAAGGACACTTTTTAGAGTCAATTGAACCCCATTCCATTATTCATCATGTTCAAATGATAGAGGAGATTGTGAAATTTTCACCATGATTAACCATTTCATAAATGGGGAAGTTTATGTGGACCTTTCATTCATAGACTCCATCAATATAAAAGATCTTGAAAACTCTCTAAAATCCCACACCAACTCTTATCTCTAATGCTTTACCTTGGGTAGTATTAAGGAAAATGAATCATAATAAATTAAAAGCCCCTCCTCTATTATTGATTTGTCTAACCCACAAATGAAAGATGAGACTGATCTAAAGCATCTTCCTGCAGACCTAAAATATGCATTCTTCTTCTATGTTATCTCTTATCCTATCATTTTCTCTTATACACTTACTGAAACCGAGGATTCCAAACTTATTCAGGAGTGAGAGGAAAACAAAAAATCTTTATGTTGGAACTTAGATGACATACCAAGAATCAACACTTATCTTATCATGCATCACATCCATATTGGAGAGTTACACAAACCAATCAGAAAACCAAAAATAGAACTTAATACACTCATCCTTGAGGTATTTAGGGAGATATCAACAAGCTTTTTCAAGCTGGTATTATCTACCCTATTTTTAATAGTGAATGGGTTAGTATGATTCAAGTGGTACCTAGTCTTGCCCAAATTTACCCAAGATTTTAGGTTTAAGCATTCTCTTGTAGTTTAGCTTGGGTTGTCGCTTCCTCAGAGACCTAAGAAGTAACCTATGGACACGTACATTCTATGGAATGTTTTTTGATATTAAGTGGCCAACTTTGGGTTGATTTTTGATGGGTTTAAGTGAACACTAAAAGTATTAAGTGAATTATAATTATGAGAAGGGTTGATCCTATGTTATTACAAGGGGTGGATTGGATGCATTCTTTTGTTATAAAATATTTCAATTTATTATATTTGAGATGGGTTAATTTAAAGAGATCAAAAAAATCATCACTTACTGGTTTAATGAATACACACCCTAATACTAATCACCTATACACTTTAAGGATCAATGTTTTGAGCACTTCAAGGTAAAGGTTCGTATTACCACATCAAGTGTGTGACCTTAAATTCAATAAGGATGAAGTGGTTTTAAAATCATCAAATCAAAATCTCATTTAAAAGAAGTGATTATCCATTAATGGAGTGAGAAATAACATCCAATCTAGTCCCTTGATACTCCCTTGGATCAACCCATAATTGGGTCATCCCTCCATTGTTCTTATGGTTTAAATGGAAGCGAGAAGTAGACTCATGAGGGAGGAATTCGAGAAGTAAAAAAACAATGAAAAAACAATCACTCCACCACTGTGTGATAATATCACAAGGTTTGGTGTGAAAAATTTCACACATTGAACCAATTGTATCAAAGTGATATGAAGAAAAATATAATAAGAGGAGAAGAAGAAGTTTTATTAAGAAATTAAAATGAATTGAACAACATACATGTGAAAGACAAATTTGAGATAACAAAATCGCATCATAACATTACAATGAAAGGAAGCTTCAATGATGATAGACTCCACCACCAACGCTGCCTTAAATAGGAATTTTTTGAGACTTGTGTTGAGCCTCCAATAATACAAATCATCCCACTTGATTATGGTAGGCCTAGGGTGGTGGAATGTAAGGGAGAGTGGACTTCTTTATCCTTGACTCGAAGTGGCATCCAGCTTCATCCACCGAACAGATGCACCTAGATGGCCTTCTATATGGACAAATTAAAATAGTCTAGAGATAGAAAAAGTGAATCACCAGATGTATCCTAGATCTCCGAAAAATTTCATACCAATGGAATTTTTTGTTTCCAAGATATGATTACATTGGTGGGATGTTTTTCTGGGCCCGCAGAATATGGCCCAGAATTTTATCTCTAAATTGTGTCGCCTAAATAACCACAATGGATGCCGAATTATCACTATATATTGAATAATTATATTTTCCTATATATTTATTCTATCATCTCAAGGAATTTGGGTCTCATTGGATCGATATTGGGGGCCCCAAATTTTCATCAGTGGGATGGTGTCCAATCTGACTTCTCCAGAAGATTTTGCATTAAATCCCATTTTGTTGGTCTTCCAATGTGAATATTACAACAATCCACAAGTATGAATTGTTACAAATATAATGATAAACCTGAAAATTAAATATTAAAATAAAATCAAGATCATTGGTTACTTTAAATGATGTTAAAAAATGTACCATATAATAGTTCCTTTTAAGAAGGAATTATAATCATAATGTGAAATGATGTTCAAAGTGTAAAATGCACTAAAATGGTGTTTATTAATAATAAAGAACATGAATATTATATATATTAACAATGAATATTAGTCTCATTCAGTGGCTAATCACACCCCCAACTTGAGTTTTGCTAGTCCCGAGCAAAATATATCTCAAAAAATGTGAAATTCGAATTCCATTTTCCAAGAACATTTTAATAAACAATAATCACCCAAAACATTTATATCAAACAACCATGAAACCCATCAAAATATTTTAATACAAAATAGTTTCATAATTATATCCCAATCCCAATCCCATTCATTTGTTCAAATTCATCACCACATTTCATCCAATATCAATTAAGAGTGATGATGTGTTGTGCATTGCATTAGACATGGGGGTTCAGCTTTATTCAAGGGGAAAATTATGGAAGTTCTAGGTGGAATCACATTTAAATATTAAGATGAGTATTCAAATTTTTTATTGTTTTTTTTGGCAATTTTTTTATGGTAATTGAAATTGCACTCAAAAGAGTCAACCCCTGTAGTGAGATTTTTCCGATGACTCCCAAGATCAAAGACCTTAGGGAACCAAGTGAAGCTCACATACTTGGGAATCATCTTGAGTTAACTCATTAAAAAAAGTAAAATTACCATAAATAGAGATAAAATTACTAACTTTGGGCTAGACAACTATGGAGTCACGATCCCAAAGTGTTGAAAGCCACGCATTGGGTCATTTCATTGCTCTATGCGCACATTTATTGTTTTTTTAAATACTCATATTAAAACTTAAATTATCACCAAATCTATGATATTTATTTGGGGGACCCCATGAGCTCAAAATAATACCCCACCATCCAAAGGACATGCATTGTGATCTCTTTTTTTCTTTTTGGATGAAAATATAAACCATGAAATATCACATTAGATAGCCATAATTTCCAAAAATATATGCTCATAAAATTATACATGGATTAAAATTAGAATCAGGGCATGCTAAATTATTTGATATTAAGTTTCAAAGTTTGTAATTTGTATTATCATGTTCATAGTTAAAGGATTTTTTCCTTCCATTTTCAAAACTTTCTTTCAAGTCATTTTTTTCACACAAGAGAAAAAAATTACCCAAAATCACAATTTTTTATTTCATCTCCCCCCCAACATAAAATAACACTATCCCCAATGTTTGAAGAAAAGATAATTTAAAAGGGGGTAGAGGTAGAGAATGGGAGTCCAAAAAGGAAATTGAAAATGAGGATTATGGAATGAAGTCACCTGGTGGTTGAAGTTCATGATACTCCCTTTTAATCCCCTGATCTCCATGTCACCCTAAGAATTCCCTAGTGGAAGAAAAACAAACAAAAAAAACAAATATAGATATATAGATATATATATTTATTTATTTATTTATTCATATAATAAAAAAAGTAAAATATAAGTATATATATATATTATAGAATGAGGAAGCACTATAAGCCGTAGTTCAGTGGTTAGCATGAACTACTCTCTCCCTTCGGTCCCAGGTTCGAGTCCCCGCGGCTTCGCCGATTGTGACGAGGTTTTCCCCACAACCTAAAATGTAGCCTTTCAATTTTATTATTATTATTATATATTTTTTATTTTAACCTAAAAACACATAAAAATAAATTTAAGTGATGATACATTGTCTTTTTTTAAATTTTTTGGTAAGGTATTACTCAAGGATCACACCACGTGACCCAGATGAATATGGATCCCCCCTTTCATACCCATCCATAATCATAACAGAAGAACAGGTTAACAGTATATTTTTTTCATTATTTTCAAATATCAAAATTATTCATTAATCCTATTTAAAATATAAAGATGATTCAAAAATATTGGAAACATGAAAACCACTAGTTGCCTCCCATGCAGCGCTTTTGTTTAACGTTGCTAGTTTGACTTCAACCCCCCAACTTACCCAATATAAACTTTCAACATTTTAAGGACCACATGTTTCACCAGTTCTACTAGGTTGATATTTATTTAATGTTTAGAATTTCTTTCATTCACAAACCTATGTTCTAAAATGAGTGGGTAAATCCAAGGAATATCAGAAATAGTGGGTCTAGTTGCTTCTCTAGTCTTACCTAAGACATCAATAATCATTCCTAAATTTTATTTTTCAATAGAATAATGAATTACAATAGAAAGGTCCTGAAACTACCCTATTATGGGATACTTTATTGTGTATGTAAGAATAATAATTTTGATCTCAGTTTGGATATGACATTCAAACATAGGTTGATAATTTAAATCCAACTCAGATTCCTTTTCCAAATTTATCAAAAAAAACGGTTCTTTTTAAATAGAATATTCAACACCAAATTGGAAATATTAGAGTCAGGGATGGGTACGGACTCAATGTTTTTTATTTCACCCAATGTTTCAATGATTATTGTTTTTGAAAAATCATCAATTGAGCTATAATAGGGGAACTCAATCCATGATGTCAAATTTTCCTCTTTTGAATCCAAAAAATAAATTTCCCCTTGATTTGAAAACCCTTCAATAATTCCTTAATCATATTTATATATCCTAAATACAAAGGTTGATTATTTAATAAATAAATGAGAGGTTTTTGAGAGAAAAGAGTCTTCTATCAATGACGAGGAAGTGATATCACGAGTGGGAATGGGTTCCATAATCATCTCAATGTTTTGTAGTTCTAATCTCAATGATGAAACCTAAAAATTCATTATCTCCATTTTTTGACATAGTTTCTCAATTAATGGATGTGTATTAGGATGGATAATGGGTTGAGACAAATGTTCACTTCCAATTGGATAATTAAGTTGTTGGAATAGCACATGAGGATGTTCAGATTGGCTTTATAGGGGTTGAAACTCATTATATATTGGAATGTTTTGTCTATAATAGGAGTTAAAACAATATGGATCATTATAATTTTTATGACCCCACTAGTATAAATTAGGATTTTCATTGTACGTCACACATAGGGTTGGGTGATCAAAGTAGGGATAGGTTCCCCATGTTTGGATTTCGTCAAAATTGCCTTCCATAGGAGTGAGGGGGTGAGAACAGAGAAGTGGGATAAAAGGAAAAGGATCATAGTGTCTAAGATAATTTACATGGGTCCCTAGAAATGGCCCTAAAATTTGGTCTCACCCAAATTTACCCAATATTTTAGGGTTAATTGGTCTCTTTTTGTTTAGCTTGGCTTGTCGATTCCTCAGATACCTAAGAAGTAACCTACAGACACATATATTCTATGGACTATTTTTATTTATTAAGTGGCAAACTATGGGTTGATTTTAGATGGGTTTAAGTGAACACAAAAATTATTAAGTTAATTAAAATTATGATAAGGGTTGATCATAGGCTATTACAAGGGGTGGATTGGATGCATTTTTTTAACAAATATTTCAATTTCTTTTATTTGAGATGGGTTCATTTAAAGAGATCAAACCAAATAATCACTTAATGGTTTAATGCCTACACACCCTAATACTAGTAACCTATACACTTGAAGGATAAATGTTTTTAGCACTCCAAGGTAAAGTTTCGTATTACCACTTGAAGTTTGTGACATTAAATTCAATAAGGATGAATAGGTTTTAAAATCATCAAATAAAAATCTCATTTAAAAGAAGTGATTATCCATTAATTGATTGATAAATAACATCCAGTCCAGACCCTTTCTACTCCATTGGATCAACCCATAAGTGGTTTATCCCTCCATTTATCCTATGGTTTCAATGGAAGCGGGAAGTAGACTCATGAGGGAGGAATTGGATAAGTAAAAAATGAAAAAACAACCAATCCATCGTTGTGTGATAATATCACAAGGTTTGGTGTGAAAAATGTCACACCTTAAACCAACGATATCAAAGTGATATGAAGAAAAACCGAATAAGATGAGAATAAGAACTTTTATTAAGAAACTAAAGTGAATTGAACAACTTACATGTGAAAGATAAACTTGAGACAACAAAATTGCAGCATAAAATTACAATGAAAGGAAGCTCCAAAGATGATAAAATCCACCACCACCACTGACTTAAATAGGAATTTTTGGAGACTTGGGTCGAGTCTCTAATAGTACAAATCATTTCACTTGATTATGGAAGGCTTAGGGTGGTGGAAAGTAAGGGAGAGTAGACTTTATTATCCTTGACTCGAAGTGGCAGCCAACTTGCATCCACCGAACAGACGCACCTATATGACCTTTGAGATGGCCGAATTAGAATAGAACATAGAATAAAAAAGTTAATAACTGGATGTATCCTATCTCTCTGTAAAGGTTCAGCCCAAATGAATTTTTGTTTTCTGAAATATGATTACATTAGTGGGTTGTTTTTCTGGGCCACAAAATCTGGCCTAGAATTTTATTTCTAACATGGGCTGCATGAATAACCACAATTTAGGCCTAATTAGCACTGGCTTGTGCAGATTTATATGTTCCTATATATGTCTTCTACCATATAAATAAATTTGGGTTTCATTGGGTTTGTATTGTGGGCCCCACATTTTCATCAGTGAGATGGTGTCCAATCTACCTTCTCCAGAATTGTTTGCATTAAATCCCATTTTGGTGAGCTTCCAATGTGAATCTTTCAACACTCCACCAGTATGAATTGTTCCCAATATAATTATAAACCTGAAAATTAAATAAAAAAATAAAATCCAGATCATTGGTTACTTTAAATGATGTTAAAAAATGTACCATATTATAGTGCATTTTAAGAAGGAATTACAATCATAATGTGAAATGATGTTAAAAGGGTAAAATGAACTAAAATGGTGTTTATGAATAATAAATCACATGAATATTATATATATTAATAATTAATATTCATCTCATTCGGTGGATAATTAGTACCAAAGAAGGTTGGCATAATTGTTGTCACAAATTAACATGGGGAGGTGGTCCCAACTTGTGTGAAAAAAATGGCATGTGTGCATTTTCTACCAAAAATTTAATGTTGAAACATGAAAATATCACTAAAATCTTCCATTCCTTAAAAAAATGCAAGAATTATTAGCCAGAAAGTAACATTATTGTTTTCTCGATGGATACACCTACTAATTTAAAATACTAATCACACCTAAAGACCAAGAAAAGACTACATTCATTATCCCTTTTGGAATATATGCATATAGGAGAATGCCTTTTGGATTTTTCAATACTCTTGAAACATTCTAGTGGTGTATGTTGTGTATATTTTCTGAATTCATTGAACATTTAATAGAGGTATTCATGGTTGAATTTACCATTTATGGTGATTCATTTTAATCTTACTTGCATACACTCTCTCAATTCCTTTAAAAGTGTGTCAAATGTAACTTTGTGCAGAATTTTGAAAAATGTCACTACCTAGTTACAAATGGGATCATTATAGGGAACATATTTTCATAACAGGGTATTGATGTCGATCCTAGAAAAATTGAAGTCATCCAATCACTTCCTAAACACATATTTGTTCAAGAAATCTGTTCATTCCTTGTTTATTCTAGTTTCTATTGATTATTCATCCATAAATCCAGTAGGATTTCCCTCCCACTCACTCGATTACTCCAAAATTATGTTGCATTCCATTTTGATGAATCTTATAAGAGAGACTTCATTGAACTCAAATTTTTTCTTACATATTCCCCAATAATCCTACCCTCATATCGGTCATTACCCTTTAAATTGATGTTTTATGTTTCTGATAGGGACATTGGGGTTGTTCTTGGTCAAAGAATAGAAAATATGCCTTATGACATCAATTATGACTTAAAAACATTAGATGAAACTCCATATCACTACACTGTGATGAAAAATTAACTTTTAGATGTGGTTTTTTCCTTGGATAAACTCCATCCCTATCTCTTAGGTGCCAAATTCATCATTTTTATAGACCTTTTACCTTTTAAGTTCCTACTTAATAAATGTGATTCCAACCCGAGGCTAATAAGATAGAATTTAATTATCTAAGAGATTGACATTGTGATTAAAGATGTACCTGGAAAAGAAAACCATGTGGTTGATCAACTAAGTAGAATTTATAATTCTTATAATTCTTAAATAATTGATCCTAATTTTCCAATTAAACACCTCTCATCTATCACTCCAACATTACCATGGTATTACCCAATTATAAACTACTTGGTAGCTGGTGTTTTCCCTAAATTTGTTTCAAAATAACCAAAACTAAAGATTAAAAGTTATTCAAAATTATTTTTTTGGGAAGATAATAAATGTTGTAAAACTAGGGCCAACATGGTAATTAGAAGATGTGTCAATGAATATTAACATTCTTCCATATTGTAATTTTGTTACTCAAAGCTTGGTGGTGGAAAATTTGGACCACAAAGGTCCTCCTAAAAGCTCCTTGACTCAGGATTCCTTTTTCCTTCACTCTTCAAGGACTCCCATGATTTATTTCAATCATGTCTCACTTTCCAAAAGATTGGAAAAATTTACAAAATAAATGAAATGCCCCAAAATCCATTAATCTTCTATGATATCTTCAATGTTTGGGGCATCGATTTCATGGGATCATTTCCCCCTTACAATGGATTCTCATATATTCTTTTGGGTATTGATTATATTTATAGGTGGGTCAATACCAAAACCACTAGAAATTATGATTCACATACTATTAGTGAGTTTTTTAAAACCCACATTTTCTATCAATTTAGAACACCACATTCCTTGATAAGTGACTTAGGAACTCAATTTTATAATAGGACCATGGAATCTCTTTTAAAAAAGAATGGGTTTGTACATTAAAATTAAATTTTATATCACCCACAAAAAATGGCATGGATGAAATTTCAAGTAGATAAGTAAAAAAGAGTTCTTGATATAATTGTAAAGCCCACTAGAAAAGACTGTCCTGAAAGACTTGGTGAACCATTTTGGGCTTATAGAACTACCTATAAGACACCCATTGGGATGTCACCATTTAGGATATTTTTTGGTAAATAATATCATTAACCTATTGAAATCCAACATAATTCATTTTGGACTATGAAAACATGTAATTTTGATTTTGAAAAATCTGGTGAAGAAAGATTATTGTAGTTTACTGAATTAGAGGATCTTCGACTTTATTCCTTTGAGAATTCTAATCTCTATAAAGAAAAGGCCAAGGTACTATATGAGAAATATATCCTATGGAATGTATTTCATAAAGGTGGAAAGGTAATACACTTAAATTATCAATTTCATAATCAACCAGGTAAGATTTATTCTCATTGGGAAGGTCATTTTATTTTTACTAATGTTTAACCATTTGGTGCAGTTAAAGTCCAAGACCCCTCTTCTAAAAGGAAATTAATGGTTAATGGACATTGGTTTAAGAATGACCATGAGAGGACACAAATCTCAGGCACCACATCTACTTCCATTAGATCCCCAAATTCTATAGTTGACACACCATTGGATGGAGATGGCGACCCACCAAATCCAAACAAGGGGCACCTTTTTCCTTTTAACTCACCTTCTCTCTCTATCTATATATCTATATTCTTCTTCTTACTCTCTCATTATCATTTTTTTACCACTTTCCTCATCAGAAAGTTTATTTACTATTTCTCTTTTTTGTGGGTGTGTCTTTATAAAAAACAAAAAAAACTAAAAAATATGAAAAAGTGTCATAATTACTCATAATCCACCTTGGAAAATTTTCCCAGCCTTTTTGGGGTGTCCAAAGACATTTTTTCATCTCAAAAATTTATATTTTCATCATAAATTTGGATAAATAATCATGTGTCAAAACAAAAAATAATATTTCATTCTCAATTCTGATTGGTAAAATTATTCTTCCCCACCCATGAGGAACAACATAGATTTCATAAAAGGGTTACCTATTACAATATTTTAATTTTTTGTATTGGTCAACCCTGATTGTGAGTCTTGAGTTTGAGGACCTTTGAGTTGAATTTCCTACTTTAGTGTGCTTTAATATGATAGAGGAATTTTTTGAACCATGTGAGAATCACAATAGTCAAATAGTCTCCCTTTACCCTTACATTAATCATCCTTTTGAAATCCCCTTTGAGTCTATAAAAATAATTTTCTTGATAGCCACATTACAATCCCAAAACCATTTTCCCACCCGACAATTACATGGGTTTTCATTGCATAATTTTTTTAGAAATTTAACTATGGGGTAGACTGGTTTTCATTTTGGGAATCCATTTATTTATTTTCAATGTGTTATAATATGCTTAATGAAAAACATATAATAATGTTTTTGGGAGAGTTTTTCATTTTTGTGAGTCTAGGTAATGTATTTTTATTTATTTAATTTTGTATATGTTATTGAAAAGTGTTCAAAAAAATGGAAAGAAATCAAAAGAAAAAAATTTATGGGTTGTATCTTGGGAAGGTCAAGAATCTCTCTTCCTTAATCTTTGATCTTATTATTACTATTACAATTGGTGTTATAAGGAGATCAAACGTGGGTTCGGAGACGAGTGTGAGATTTTTTTCTTGTTCAACTTTCAAAAAAAATCAAAAAATAAAAATAAAAAAATGCTTCAATTATATATTATTGTGTCATTGGGTGAATTTTTGTGTCTTTTGCGTATTTAACCTCTTCATCTCCTTCAAATTTTATTCCTATATTTTTTTCATCCTTCACATAATCATTACCTTGTAAATATGTTTTCCCATAACCTTCCACGTCTTATTTCAAATTGTGAATTTATTTTTCCATGTTATTGTTTTACCCCTATTTCCCTCTCTCTTGGACATTAAATTCCTACCACACCATTTCCACAGAAAACCCATAAAAATGAATCTTGATTCTTTTACACTTTAGTATAGCTAATGGAATATGAGATCTCTTACAAACACTAAGATTTTCACTTTTGGTTGGTGAATGAGTGAACCTCCATAAATAAATTTTCATCATCATGAGAGGAGTGAGTTTTGAGTCCCCACATTTTCCATTTCTATATTTTAGCATGAAAAATGATTTTTTTGGAACATTATTTCTGTAAACATTTGTGGGGGAATTCAATATGGATGATTGAAATGCTATAAACCTCCCCTAATTGGGGAAAATAAAATTTTAATATTTATTGGTGAGTGAGAATGATTTTTTTATAGTTTTATATTTTTATATTTGTTGTTCATGAGGACATTAATAAGACTAAGTGTGGTTGAGTTGGTATTATTCATTTATTAATAACTTTTTTCCACTCCCTTTATTAATTTTCATGTAAAAGTGTATAATTAGTGTGAAATACCCATGTTTTAATACTAAATATATTTTTTGAGCATTATTTGAATTAATCCAATAGAATTAGTTTACTATTTTAGTTATAAATCTCAACCTACTTATATAAATTGTATGATTCTTGTTTTTTTGGGTTCCTTATTTAATTTCCTACAAATAATTAAACTTTAGTTTGGACCAATTCGTCCATTTTAAGGGTCATATGGTCCACACAAGAAGGCCTAAATAATCTGTGCAGAAACTAGGCTAGCCATGATGATACAATTTCTAGGCTCAATCCATAAGCCCAAATTTTTTTAAAAATACTAAATATATTATTTAATATCCAAAAAAAATCATGGATAAAAATTTTAAGTCTCAAATGATTCTTTGAAGTCCATCCCACTATTCTGTCCGAGAATTAAAATAAATACAACATCCTTGACTTTTCTATTGGTATAGACATCAAATGGAGATGATATTTCATAGTTTTAAATAATATATATTGGTGGATGAATTTTTAGAATAAATTTTTTGTATTTTAGGGAATATTCCTATTCAAAAACTCATTCACATTTCATACTTTGAAAAAACATGTATATAAATAGACGCATTAAAATTGTTTCTTCAAACTGCCATATCTTTGGCTTCATAAGTCCAATGGCCATAAAATTTTGAGGGTATAATTTCAACATTCATATATAAAAATTTGAACAATAATACTTCTCCATTTTTAGATTCATGAATTATAAAAATTTTCTCTCCTTGTGGAGGGGATAATTTGGAAATAAAATAGTCCACCACCTTGGGCTATAAATACATCCACCTCATCTCCTTTAATGGTGTTTTAATTTTATAGAAAAGGTGGATATTTTGGAATAAAAAATATCTTACAAAGTATTGTAAGGATCATCTATATTTATGTTTCTAATTGAGATACCATTCCATGCTTCTATTTATTTACTTTTTCATTTTTCTTCATTTATAATCTTCTAAGTGTTTGGGTTTATAATTCTATTTTAATTCATGTTTATTTATCATTATATCTTATTATCATCCACCATCTATTTTTTAATATTAATTTTCTTAAAAAAAATTAAATCAATTTTAAAATCACACCCTTCTTTTTCTTTCTCATTCAATTGAAAGTATATTTTTAACTCTCTTCACCGTTCATATGAGTGTTCAACGCACTACTCTTTTCTTATACCATTATTTTCATTTTATTTTAAATCATCACCATAAAAATATTAAACTATATTAATAAACATTTAAATGTCAGAGTAAATATACTATTTTGGTAGGTCATGATTTGGGGATATTAATTGATTGATGGATTTTTCTCAGTGAGTATTCTTTAGGTTAACATTGTGTATATTGAACTTAAAATGTCATGGAATAATGATATTTTGTGTTTAACATGTGGATTACATGGATTATCATAACCATAAATACAATACCATAAACATTTTCTAATTTAGATTACAACCCTAAGTAATGTTAAGGCTTGGACTAAAGCCACAACACCTTGTAATTATGATCAAAATCACCTTATGAAGTGGGTGTTAATTTAATGCAATATAAATAAAATATCAAGGATATCATAAGCTTAAAATCCATAATAATGAAATCACACCAATATTTATAAAATCATTAATTAAAACAACATACATTAATTAATTTAATTAATCTCAAAAAACAAACCCCCTATTAAAAAGAAAAACAAAACAAAAGAATCTACTATAAAAAAATCATCAATGAGGATTGGACCGGAGTTCCACTATACACATTAGTAGAGCACCAGAACCTTGAATGCTTTATTGGAAACAATTGGTTGTGATTCAGTGGGACCTAGTGAATCTATCATGTAAAGAGATGACTCTTTCATAGATGTAATTTGATAACCTTTTTTTATAGGATTTATTTCTTGCTATGTTTTGGGATGTTTCCATATATGAGATTTTGGGGCTCCACTAAGGCATCGTGATGGTGGATGAGTATTTATTGAGGTTCACAAAACTCTCAAAAGACTCTATTGATAAGGTTTTTGGTCAGTTCTTATGATCATTGTCCTTTGAGTGAGTCCTAAAGAGAGATATAAATTCTAGCATGATACCGCTTTTCATTACTACCTATGTTGGGGTATTAGAGCATAATTTGGTATTAGAGAGATTTTTGGCTGAGAAGACATTGTCAGTGTGTGTTAGTGGTGGCAAAAGTAGGAGATGGGACATTGGTAGTGAGTATTTGATGGTAGTCACAGAGATCTAGAAAGGTGAGAAGTTTTAGGAGGTGATATCATGATAGAAGTTCTACTGATCAAGGATCTTAGTATGGTTCTACTATACCTAGGGAGAGTAATTTATACTCTAGTGATGGTTGAGGAAATCTCATGAGGGATTGTCTAACCCTCCATAAAGTTAACATAAATATAGTGAATGGACCTCCTAGGAAGAAGAAGTGGTAGTAATAGAGAATGTTTCCATGAGATGGATGAAAAGTAGGGAGAGAAATTGGAGGTGGAAGATGATTCGACTTGTTACCATAAACACCCCAAGTGGTCCCCACCAGGCTCAGAGAGCAAGTGGTTAGGGGTGAGGATAGCTACATGTGGTGGAGGCCTATGACCCAAATTCTCTCGGGATGATTATATGTATGATCATTTTCTTTTCTACCATATCTAAATTACTTATAAATATAGTCATGAGACACTCTTTTCTTTCCACATCCCTAGTTTTAGACTTATAGATTCTAGTTGATCCGTTGGCTCGACCCTTGCACTTGGAGACTCCAACTAAAGGGGATTCAACGATCACGTTCTACTACATATAGTGTGACCTGTAATTTGGAGGAGAGATCTTCCTATGAGATCTCTTTGTATTAGAGATGATTCCTTATGAAATAATATTCAGTATGGAATGGTTTTCTATAGTTTATTCCTAGATTGACTATTTTTGGTGGAGGATGGGATGTGTCTGTGGTGATAGATTGATATTTTCCTTAATGGGTGAGAAGGAAACCCAAGAAGATAAGGATAATCTTATACATAGGAGGGTGTAGACAATTACTCATCATTTTTATAGTATTACTTTTTGAATAGTATATTTTATAAGATTTCTGATTCCTATTGTGGTGGTCGAGTATGAGGGAATCTTTCATGAGGATGTTAACGTCTTCCCCACTGAGAGATAGACTTCTACATTGAATTTCACCCCGGTACTACCCCGAAAGCTATGATAGTATATCAAATGTCTCTAGAAATTATTTGTGAGATGAAGGTTTAGTTAGAGGACTTGTAGAGGAAGGTCTTTATCAGACCGAGTGTGTTACCCTAGGTAGTAAATGTTTTTCACCAAGAAGGTGGTTGGGAGCTTTAGGTTCTATGTGGATTACCGTTACTTGAACCATATGACCATTAAGAATAAGTACCCACTACCAAGGATAGATGACCTCTTTGATCAGTTTAGAGGGGTGAGGTGGTTTTCAAATATAGAACTCAGATTTGGTTATCACTAGCTTTGTGTATGAGATGTAGATATACTGAGATGGAATTTTGATGTCGGTATAGTCATTATGAGTACTTGGTGATGCCTTTCATCAAGAAGAACACCCTAGTAGTTTTCATGGGACTCATAAACTAGATCTTTTATCCTTTCATAGACTAGTTTGTGGGGGTCTTCGTCGATGAAATTCTAGTGTAATCATCATCCAAGGAGGAACACACAATACACTTGAGGATAGTATTACAAATGCCCCGAGAGATCCATCTTTATGGGAAGCTCTTGTAGTGTCAGTTATGGATTTGGGAGGTCTATTTCCTGGAATATTTCAACTCATTAGAGGGTGTCTCTGTGCACTCGGTGAAGGTTGAGATAATTTTTTCATGGGATCCACCCAAGAGAGTGACAGAGGTAAGAAGCTTCCTTTGGTTAGATAGATAAAACATGATATTTGTGACCAATTAATCTAGGATATCAGTAACATTAACTATTTTGACTTGGAAGGGGAATCCATTCATTTGGATGGAGAGTCTCTAGTAGAATTTTTTGGAGTTGAGGAAAAAGTTTATGAGTTCCCCCATTTTGATATTTTTAGAGGAGGGTATCGAGTGTGTACTATTATAAAATTTCTCAAGGACCGAACATATATCTTTCCAAAGGCATAGGTAGGAAATGATATCCCATGGATCATAGTATCATGGGAAAAATTACATGACCAAAGATCTGGATCTAGAAATGGTAGTATTTTCCCTAAATATGTGGTGATGCTACCTTATGGTTGAGTGGTTTATCATCCATTCTAACCAAAAGAGTCTCAATTATATCTTCTCACAAAAATATCATTACTTGATATAGAGTCTATGGCTATAGTTCTTTTATGATTATGAATTAGATATAGTCTATTCTCCTAGGAAGGGGAATGTGGTGGAAGATACTCTCAATGGGAGATCATGTTCAAATTTATTAGCTGAAGAATTAGTAAAATATGCCTTATTGTAGTCATATGTAGTGGATGAGGATAGTGAAACATATCTACATTTGATAGTTATTACCCTACCACAATAGTAGCTTTTTATGGAGGTTCAACTAGGATATATCGACTATGAGACCTTATGTACTCAGATATCCACTAGATGTGATATTGATGGTCTTTATGAAGGTTAAAAGAATGTCATCCATTTCAGAGTAAGGTCAATGGTACCAATGAAATTTCATAAGGAGGTGTTGAGGGAGTTTCATGCATCCCCTTGGTGGTACATCCAGGTGTTCCAAAGATAAACTAGGACCTTCAAAGTCAGTTCTAGTGGATGGTAATGAAGAAGTATATATAAAATATTGTATCTTAAGGCCTCACATGTATGTAGGTGAAGTTTAAGAACTAGGTTCTATTGGGATTATCTCAAGTCCTTGATATATATAGTGTAAGTGGGATGATATATCTATGGACTTCGTGAAGGGGATACCACCGACATCTAGAGGAAACGAGGCCATCTGGGTGATCATAGACTAAATCATCAAGTTAGACCACTTTATAGATATATGATAGAAGATTTTAGTAGAAAGCTTGGTATTTATTTATGGTAAGGATATGGTCTATATTCATAGAGTTACTTTAAAAATTGTTTCAAACCATGGTTCTCTCTTCATGTCGTGATTATGGAGAGGATTGTAAGAGACCTTTGGGACTCAATTGTGTTTGAGCATAGAATTTCACCCCCAGACTGACATCTAGACTGGGTAGACCATTCAGGTTCTGGATGACATGATTTCTTCTTGCATGTTAGACTTTGGTCATATTTTGGAGGATCATCTACCCTTGGTGAAGTTTTTATACAACAATAACTACCATTCCATAGTCAATATGGAACCATTTTTGACCTTTTATAGGACACCCTTTAGGTCACCATTATGTTCAAATGATCCAGGTTCATCAACAATCATCATACCAGGTTTTCCATGAGCTATGAAAGAGAAGATAAAGATCATCTAGAAGCTGATGAAGACTTCCTATAGCCATAAAAAGTATTATGTTGACTGAAAATAGAGGCCTTTGGAGTTTGAGGAAGGAGACCATGTGTTCCTAAAGTTCTTACCTTGATGTGTATTGTGAATATTTTTCTGAGGTGGTAAGTTATATATAAGATTCATTCGAACTTTATAGATACTGTATAGAGTGGGTGAGGTGGAATACCACTTGGATCTACCTCTATAGTAATACTAGTAACGTGATATATTCCACGTGTCACAACTAAGGAGGTATATTCATGACCTATCACATGTTATCGATTGGGGAGATCTAGACATCGAGGATGGAGTTACCTTTATAGAGTACCCAATAGATATTTAGGATTAGTGGGAGAAAATACTTCATGGGTGAACTATTCATTGGGTTCATGTCTAGTGGTAGCATGAGATTCTCTATGAGAGCACCTAGGAGTGAGAGACCCAGATGTGAGCCTAGTACCCTCATATTTTTGAGTAGGTTTTTCAATTTTTTGAATAAAAACACCTAAATTTGGGATAATGTAACATCCATATTTTTTTCTTATAATACTTTTGAATATATTAAGATATATTTTTGGATCTAACCACTAAGATGGTGTTATATTCCGAGGACCGATGAACCCCGATGTTGATATAATAAAAATATTAAATATATTATATCATGTGCATTCATTTATTCACAAATAATGGGATAACTCTTATATTAAGTCTCAAATTATAAATATAAGGATTATATTGAATCTAGAATGTGGGTTTTACCCAAGTCATTACATAATATTTGTATGCATTGGGTGTTTGGCTTGGGCTCCATCACCGAGAAAATAATTAAAAATATTAAAAATATTTATTTAATAATTTTAATTAATTACAAACCTAATTTACTCCTCTATAAAAATGTGTTTATGTAAAATCCATAGGTTTAGTCTCAAAACCCTAGGGATTATGAGATGATACATTGTAGTAGCTTTCATGGATGTCCAATGTTAGATCATGATTTGGAAATTTGTGCACCAACAATGTTCATGGATCTCACGAATAATGATGGAACAAAACTATTATTCACTAATGATTGATCCAAATTCAAGGAATGATGTTTAATTTTTGTTTTTATCCCATTTTTTGTTATCCTATGTAAAAGAAAGATCAATTCTTCTAATAGTTTGATTTTTGGTTCGATGAATGAATTGTGGTGTTTGTTTTATCTTTCTAGAATATTAGCAATTAATATTATTTATTTGTTTATATTAATTCATCATTATAAAGGAAACTAATTGAATAAAACATGGAAAATGGTCATGGTTCATTCCTCTTTGGTGGTTTATGGATTTATTACCCCATTCTTCAAATAATTCATCATCAATATTCACAATTGAAAAAATTCCCTATTTCTACACACTTATTGCCATAATTTACTAAAACTGTGGAAATAGGGTAACATATTCCATGTTTTATTTGAACCATGGAAATATATTAATCTCCTAAAAAATCCTTATCCACTCATGATTGGCATCTGTAACATCCCATATCCAGATTTCACTCAGAGGTGCTTCATACCCAGTTGTCTACATGGCCTCAAGCACCTCTCCCTAAACACCAGAGGCTTCCGTCTAGTAGTGAAGGATTATGTGAGTATGTGGGGAGAATATGCCCTCAATACCAGAGTAAAACATAGTATAAGTACAATAACAGTTCAATAGTGTAAGAAGTAAACCATAAAACAGAATTAAAGAATGAAATATTGAAAGTATAAATAAATCCAGAAGTCATATCATATACAAGATGATGATACATGTCACGTGTTTCTAATAAAAAAGTTATAATATGTACACAACAGTCATATAAAATACAAGTCATGAATGTAAAAAAAGGCCAAAAGGATCCCAGTATCATGACAAGCCTCATCTTGGTATCATTCTATCCTACTCCTAAACAGCATATCAATTTCCAATAGGATGGATTTTTCCCTTATAAACACCTATAATCATATAATCTTTTTGGGTCCCAAAAAGTTTCCCAAATAGGGTGAAAGACTAAATCCCAATAGGAAACCACCCATGGTCTGTTCCAATTAGTAAATGAATATATATATGTGGTAGTGAGTAATAATGAAACTAGTAAGAAAGGAAGTACTCAAATGTAAACATACTGCATGCAAGATTTTTTATTTACATTCATTTCATTCAATTCATATTCATTTAAAAATTCAATTACACTGACTTTATAATTACCAATATTCATCTCAAACTCAACATCCCCCACATAACTGGAAGCACAATAGATGACTCAGAAGGTCATCTAATTGATACAATTCAAGACTGAATCCAAGATTGTGCTTTGGTTTGGATGATGTGTCATAAGTCATGTCATTTATAAACCAATTTATAAACTAAGTCTATCCTTGAAATTACTATGTTTTAATTAAAGTATGTATCTAGGTAAAATATGAACTGACACCATACAAGCCCATCCCTGGGGAACCTCTTAGGGACTCGGTATCGCTCTAGGTGAGGTATAATGTCCCAAATAATCTAGTCTATCCTCAACACTCTTCTACAGAATCCCGATTATCACCCATGTAATAATATTCAATTACCCTTTGATTCTATCCGTTGAATTATAATATAAATCCATGTATCACATGGAATATAATCCAAGACTCACTGATTCAGTCCATGGAATCATTCATTTGGATCCATGTCTCCTTCACAACATATATAGGTTCAATCCAATCGAGTCTATTAGTGGAACTAAAATGTGAATACACATATCACCCAAGGAATATAAGTCAATAAAAAATAGTCTATACCTAGAATTCCAAATTTGAATCCATGTATCACCCTATCCTAATAATATTTTAACCAATTCCATTTAAACATTCCAAGGTTAAAACCAAAGGCATTCAGTATAACTCACCTCAAAAGGGTGACTCAAGCAAGGACCATCCTCAAAGGCTTGACCATTCATTTCTTCATGTGGTCATAACATGAAACAAAGCTTCCCATGCTTAATAAATTGATCACATGTCATGGTCTCAACATTACTCACAAGGTATAGCAATTTAAAGGCCTATCAAATACTCACATGCCCATTTTTAATATAATAAGCCTAACAATCCTATCAAGCTATCACATGGATTAGTTATCATATAACTCACATGGAAAAATCTAAAATTAGAGTAATTAAATAAAATTGCATCAAATCATGGCATAGCCTCTACTTTACTCACATGGGCAAGGTAATACAAGGAAATCCTGCTTTAAACAAGAAATGGAATACATGGGTCAAGGGGAAATTTATTCATATCATACCCTTAATTAATTTAATTTAAAATTCAATTCATAAATCAATTAATCAATTTTATTTACATGCAAACTCACAAATGGAATCCCATTATCAAGGGGGGAAAGGAATGCATCATAGTAATCCTAGGACAAAATCTATAAAGGTCTATTTGAAAAAACTCAACCATGGGTGGTTTTTATTCAAGGTATAAAACCTATAACAAGTTTGATTAACCATCTTCAAAAAAAAGGTCATACATATCAATTCTATGATTTAAATTAAATTGAGGTGATGTCTATAATTTGGGTACGTAGTAACCTAGAATATATAAATAGCTCGACTCTAAGAAAAAGGCATGAATCCACCTACCTTAGGTTTGTGCTAGATAGCTCATCCAATATCAGGTCATGATTCATCATAGATTAGGATAAATCTGATGAATGGATGAAGAACAAGAAATTAGGGCATATGATCCTAAAAGAAAATAGCACATCTGGTAGCCATAGAAAAGTAGAATGGCAAAAAATTAATTTAGATCTTACCTTTATGGATACAAGGAGACATACAGCCTTCAAATCCAAGCTTAGATGGGAGAGATCTCTCAAATCCTATATTCGACAGAAAGGATATCCTCAAGAGGGGGATGTTGTGCATGGGGGTGAAACATCATTTAGGTTTATATTTATTTTTTAATTTAATTAAAAATTATAAGAAATCCAAAACTACCTGAGTTGCACGGTTTAGGATTACGATTTAGCAAACCATGCACTGATCATGTACGGATTACTATAGACCAAGGGGCACTCACATGGTTATCTTGCACCGTTTAAAAACCATGTGCAATCCGTGAGAAGAAACACTATCTAAATCTACTAAAATTGAAGACCTGGACACATAACTGTGCAGCCCAACCCACATGGTTTGCACTAATCGTGTAACCTCATCTTTTCTCCAAAAACATGGGTTTCAGGCTCCAGACCAGCCCCAAACACCCCTCAGCCCTCCCTTACCTCAACGGGAATTCATATTGGGTAATATTTAATTATTTATACTGATAATTGATGGAAAATAAGTGATCAATACATAAAAGAAAAACTAGGTTCTTACAAACATCCCCCCTTAATGAAATTCATCCCTGAATTGTCCTTTAAAGGGTGGTGAAGCAATGTCAGTGAGTAACTATGGACACTTAAATCAAAAAATTGTCCTCCCTCTCCCTAGTCTCATCCTGAACTCGGTCTTCATTCCATATAAATCGTACAAATGTAACATACTATCCTCATATAACCTTTTTTATAAGATCCACAATATGTATAAGATGATCCTCAAAGGGTGAATCTACCTATAACTCAACCTCCTCAAGCTAAAAAACATGAGACCTGTCTGAATAGTAACATCATAGCTAAGAAATGTAGAATACATCATGCAAAGCTCAGTACATATAATATAACTACAGCTAATAGGATATCGGCCTAACTCTCTCCAGAATCTCAAATGGCCCAACATACCTCAGTGAAAGCTTACCCTATCTCTTGGTCCTCTTGTTTCCCAGCCTCAGTGAAATGCATAGGAAAAAAATCCCTAAACTAAAACACTAGAGATCATCTCTATTAATAAACATATTATTTTTTATGAGACTGGGAATTATCCATCTACTTTCGAATCAATTGTGCCTTCTCTATGGTCTCCTGAAGAAGAGGAGGTCCCAGTATAGCTGGCTCTCCTAACTCCAGCCAACACAAGGGTGATAGGCATGGCCTACCGTACAAAGACTCATATGGAACCATCTAAATATTATCCTAAAATATATTACTATATACTAATTAACCAGGGGTATATGCCTCTCCCAAGAACCATTTATGTCTAGGATGGGTGGTCGCAGCATGTTCTCAAGCACCTGAATCATGCACTCTGACTGGCCATCTGTTTGGGGATGGTATGTCCTGCTCAGAAGCACCTGAGTACCCAATGCCCCCTATATCCCTTTATATAATAATGAAGTAAACTAATCATATCTATCTAAAATGATAGAATTTAGGACCCCATGAAGTTTTAATATCTCCGGGATATACATCCTTCTAAGCTCATCAACTGAAAATGTCCCCTTGATCGGCAGGAAATTGGAAAACTTCATGAACCTATCAAGAAAAAACCATAAAACATCATTACCTTAAAAACCCCATAAACCTATAATGAAATCCATCATGATTTCATTACACATACACTCGAGAATGGGTAGTTGCTGAAAAATTCCAACTGGTCACTGGTGTTCCACCTTCACCTATTGATTGGTGGAACACCTCATGAAAAAACTGGTTACATCTCGTTTCATACCCAACCACCAATACTGATGATGTAAGTCCTGATAAATCATGGTGACACCAGGATGAACTACCCATATAGAGGCATGAAATTTCCACATCATCTCCTTAGGCATGTCTTCTAAGAACCATAGGTGACCATGTACTCAAAGGATATCATCCTCGCCTACAATCCCACCAGGAGGAGGGTCCTCACCTGCCACAATATCCCATAGTACATGGTATTCAAAGTTCTATATATACCTTATCCTAACTATATATGGTAAGGTAGAAGTAATAGATAAAGAAGAAAAGGTATGTCCTCCCCTGAATATCAGGAACCTCCAACTTTATCTCAATGAACAAAGCCATAAGCTTCCAATCACTATTGGCATGTTGCACTGCTTGTATCTGAGTCCTCCTGCTCAGTTCATGAACCACTACATTTTCTTTAATAGAAATGTAGGCAATATAAATATTGAAATACTAAAGTTATTCCAACCACATTCATTGAATTTGATTTAGATCATGTTTTGTAAATATGTGCTTGGGGATTCTGTGGTCTGTGAACACCACAAAATGATCTGCCAATAAGTAATGTCTCTAACAACATAATACATGAACAACTTTAGCTAACTTAAGATTGTGGGTCAGGTAATTCTTGTCATGTGGACTCAATTGCTGAGACTGATTTTTCATGACTCTATCACCCGACATAAACACTAATCCCATCCTAATACATGATGTATTGTAGAACATAGTGAAACTCTTTCCTGGATCAGAAAAAATTAGTATCAACACTAAAGTCAATCCCTATTTCAACTCTTGAAAGGTTGACTCATAGTAAATTATCCATACATACTTTACACCCTTCTTATTCAAGGACGGCAGTGGTGCTACTAAGTCTGAGAAGGTATGTATGAAATGGATTTAGTAACCATCTATTCCTAAGAAACTCTTCACCTCAAATATGTTCTTGGGATTCTCCCAGGAAACTATAGATCTCACCTTCTATGGGTCTACTGATACTCATGTCTCTGAGATGATGTGTCCTAGGAAGTAAATTTGATTCATCAAGAAGTGAACTTTGTGAGGATAGCATATAATGGACGGTCTCTCTTTTTAGTGAAAATTATCTCAAGATATTTTGCATGGTCATGTAGACTATGAGAATACACCAATATATCATCCCTGAAAACCACTACAAACGAATCAAGATATGGATGTAACACTCGGTTCATCAGTTCTATAAAGACCAATGGAAATTTCATGAGACTGAACAGTATAAAAAATACTCATATAGACTATACCTTCTCTGAATGGTTGTGTAATGTATGTTTAATGGTCTAACATGCACCTAATGATAACTAGATATCAAATAAATCTTTTAGAAAACCCAATATCCCTAGAGCTGGTTGAAGAGATCATCTATCCATATTAGAGGATACTAGTTCTTAACTATAAACTAGTTAAACTTCATATAATTCACACATGTCCTAAGGGTACCACCCACCTTTTTTGAAAAAAGTACCGATGAACCCCATGGAGATGTATTGGGTCAAATGAAACCCTTTGCCCATAAATCCTATATCCACCTCTTGATCTATTGAAACTCTATCATAGTCATCTTGTAAAGATGAATGGATACCAGTGAACCTCCTGGAACTAGCTTGATAGATAAATCTCCCTATCTCACTGGAGGTAATCTTGAAAATTCATCCAAGAAAACGTCCCCAAAATAATAAACCACTAGAGGGAAATCAGTCTGACATGTTCCCTGATCATCCAGATACAAACTCGCAATATGGGTTGCCATCCCACCCAACTCATGATTGTTAGGTCCATCTCATCTTGAATGGACATCCCATCCGCCCTTGTGAATGTACTCTCCAGCCTATGGTGATGTAAAACTCACCCTACGACAATAGAAGTCAATGAAATCTTGAAGAGTAACCAACCATAAATCCAATTAAGGATATCAAAACCTATTATCTTGATGGAATAGAGGTACCATATGAAGTGAAACCCACAAACATCAAGGGGAAACTCCCTACATTGATGCACACCTTCTGTCTTAATCCCTAACAGAGTATCTAGTATCACAATTCCATTATAAGTATAAAAACATAGCTCAAATATCTCCACAATGTGTACAGATATAAAACTATGTGAATATCGTATATCAAAAAGTATATAACCTAAAACAAAGGCTACTAGAATAGTACCTTAGATAGTATATGGTCTGAGATCCTACACCTGATGGGTCTGTTTCACTACGTATGTCTAGCCTATACCACGGCCATGTGACACCACCTAGATACCCTAAGATGATCGACCTTGATGTCAGTGTAAGTCTATGGTGTGAATACCATGTCCATGACCACTACCCTGGCCTGATCGGACAGTTGTACCACATCTCCCTTCCTAGTGAGAAGTTGTTGACCCTGCTCTTGAATGTGGAGTTGGTGCTAACTCTCTCTCACTAGATTTTTGTGGAAACGTTCTATAGAAGAACTATAGATGGACTATATTTCCATAAGATCGACACACAATTGGGTCCCTCATACATTGTGTCCTTGCATGTACCCACCTACCACATTGTTACCACCTCACCTGGCTACCTAAAAAGATGTTTTGACTACTAATATCACTGCATGGAAGCTCCAGACAACGCTTCATACTACCGGTTGATGTAGTGCCAGACCTAAGTGTCAAACCTCCTTTAATCACACCTACCTATTCCCTAAGGTTATTCTATATAATTAGTGACTGATTCACTATTACTGATATATTATTCATCCTGAATACATTTAACTACGATTAGATGTCATACCTAAGACCATCCTCAAATCGCCTAGATTTTGATATCTGGTCACCCATCAAAATAAGTGTGAAGTGCTGGAGTTCTATAAAACAGGCTGAGTAATACATCAATGATAATGTTCCCTTCTCCATGTGTAAGAAAACTCAGTCACTATTGGACCTCAACTTCTCAAGAAAGAAATATTTGTAAAAGGTCATGTGAAAATCCCTATAGTACATCTCCTAATGACGATCAGTCTGGGTGATAAAAACCCACCATCTCTTGGTGTACTCATGCATAATATATGTAGAAAACATTAATATTCTGTCATTAGGTGTCTCTAAGTGCTTGAAGATAGATATCATGTGTCTTTCCATCACTCCGCAGCTTTTGGTCTTCAATCCCCTAAAAACATGGGTGGATGTTGCTATTAAAACTCACGCGTTAACTTTTCCATGGTCGGAGAAATTCAGGGTGATCCTTAAACGATTTGCATGAATCGCATAAATACTTCACAAAACTATGACTCTATAACACCCTAAGCTTCCATGATATGCCTATTTTTAAATAATTCAATCTCTTGCATTGTATGCAACCCTGAGTTCAAGCACACCACAACCTATCAAAGTAGCAGTTTAAAAAGAAGTTATTAATAGTATTTACCACATTTTTAAATTTCATAAACTTTATATATCAAAATAGACATAATTTTTTAATTCTTAATAAAAAAATTATATTAGGGTGAAATTTTTGTAATTTTTGGAAAAGTTTCAATTTTTGATAAATAGTGAAAAATACTACATTTTAATTCAAAACTGTCTTTTCGTCTAATTTATTTATATAGTAAGATTGTCTTTTTAATTGGTTTTAAAGTGTAATTGGATTAATATTTTATCATTTAATCCAATTATGGTAATTTTAAGTAATTTGACATTTAAATTTTACCTAAACATATATCAATCTTTTGGTAGTTTTTACTTCTTACAACCCAGATTTTGGTTTTGATAACAAAAATTAATTTTAAATTAATTACTAAAACATCAGTGTTTTAAATTTGGAAAAATGGATTCCATATTTTTAATTCTAAGTCCCAAATTTTTTAAATAGGTACCTTTTATTTTTTAAAATTATGAATAGAAATTTCAGTAATTATTTTTATTTACCATGATTAAAGGGAAAATCTGGTAAATAAGGGTAAAAAATAATATTATAATAATATTAAACTACATTAAGACATGTATTAATAAAATTTTATGAGATATTTCCAACAATGGGTATCCATGGGTCGATTTTAGGAACCCATGGTACCACATTGTTGTGATAATGACATGTTATAAGAATTAATTTAAAGTAAAGATAAATATAACATAAACATGCATATTTTACTAAAAAAATTTAATACAAGGTTATATAACCGATATCTTTGACTATAAATAGTAATTAGAAATATAAAATTATTTTCTACATCATGGTATTTTATTTATAATTTTTAGACATTAAAAAAATAAATTTATTTGGTAAACAATGATAATGCTGTGATTGCCTTATTAATGAAAGATTCAAAAAATGATATTATAAATATTAAAATAAATATAATTTTAGCAAATTGAATTCATAAATGAATTTTTTTTATTATATTGAAATATTATATTAGAGTTAATGAATTTTTCTGAAGTAATAAATTTTTTATGTCTTTAACAAAAATCAATTGCTAAATTGTGACAAAATTGACCTAAATGAGTTTTTAAAACAAATATAGTTTTATTAAATGATATAATAGTAATAAAAATATAAGATTTATCCAAATAAATTATATAATATTATAATTTTCATTAATTATCCACTTTTGGTTCTCTTGGAATTTTATTTTAACTATAGTAACCATATATTATGAAAACCAAAGAAAACATGGTTAGAGTTAATGTTTTTAACTAAGGGTTAGAGCTAAAAGATAAGGTTAATTTTGTTACCTGAACTTGTCTAAAACCTATTGGTTGAGATGATTATTACCCAATTTGATCAGAACCACTAAATATATCACTTTATAACTATTATAATTCTAAAATAATTTTATAATAAAATAATATTTTTAGATTTTCTTAAAGTGCCCCTCACATCTCTTATAAAAGGACACTTATACATCCCTTTAATTGACACCTCTAAATCCCTTTGGCTCAGAAAAAACCAGTCCAAATATACTTATAAATTCCCTCAATTCATCCTATATTAAAAACTTTGGGTGTAAAACTAGTTTAAGGAGTCCTTTTGTTCAAATCAAAAGGAGGTACTTGAAGAAGAGGTAATCGTTTTATCCCTTCTTTCAAAGTTCATTTTTTCTTCTACTTCCTCTTACTAAGTTGTTACCATACTAAAATAATAACTCCAAAATATACTATATTCTGAGATTTATTTATGATTATGGAACAACCATATTGCTCTTTTAACCATCTTATGAAAAACAAGATCATCATGCGTGTGTATGTAAGACTTACTGTCTCCACGTTGTGGTGTAAATATTTTTCATCTATACTTTATTTCTATGGATATAATGATGAATAAAAATGACATAAATAATAAATATAACATGATATTATTTCGTTAAAATTCATATTTCATCCAAATCCATACCATTAAACCCTTAAAGAAATGATATCGTCGCTCGTGCATACGTACGACTTACCGTCTCTATGACGCGATGAGACTCATCTTCCATGTTCACCATCCAAGAATGATTATAAAGATATATATTATGAATAATTATGAAATATATGACATAATAATACTACTATAATATATATGTGTGTGTGTGTACATATATGTCATTCACTTACTATCATTCAATATGATAAGAAAAACAAAAATAGCATTCATGCGTACGTACGGCCTACCGTCTCCATGAACGGTGTATTCCATTTAATATATATATATATATATATATATATATATATTATTTAAATTATGAATATATATGATATATAAATCATATTATAAATTCTGGAAGTAATTAAATCATGATCTAAGTAATATTATCAAGAATAACAAGTCAAAATGTGTATGATAAACAAAGCGATTATTACTCGAAATGTTGCATTAATATGGAATTGTTAATAAATAGGTAATATAAAGTCATATAAGAATCAAATATGATATCATAAATATTATTATTATTCTAATATAATTTAATAATATGTTTAAAACCATCATACATGAGTTTCAGACAAATACATAGAGTATCGGACTTAAGGTAAGGGATTTCATCTCAATTTCATTTCATTGACACATATTGTAATGTTATGCACCTTGGGATTTTTATATGGTGTATATTATAGATTTTAAATTATTATATCATGAATCTCATTATTTTTATGATATTATATTATTTACTTCAAGGTAATTATTGATAGATTCATATTACTCATTCAATATGGTTATTGATAAGGCATATTATTTATTTTGATTTGAGAAATACATTGAATTGACAATGATGGGTGGAGCTCAGACTTTATATAGCTCTTTAATGCATCGACAGGTTCTCATGATATGAATATGTTGGCCAAATGGGTTTCTTCCCTTACATTTAAACCATCTTGTGAAAGTTCTTGACAATAATAGGTTTTCATGTGCCTAATACATGACATCCTTAAATAAATTATTTCCCTTATATAATTTTAGTTATTATTTATCCATGATATTTTGCATTGACATATCTATAGAAGTATATCATTCTCTATTTTTTTATTTATGGAATATGTTTCAGTTTCTTACCCGCCATATTATTTATGCCTTATCTAGTTTTGTAAATGTAAATTGTTCTCAAATATTTACCTTTACATATAAATTTATTATTTCTTTGGTTGTACTTACCCTTATTGAGCATTTGACCTCACCCTTATTATGTCTCTCCCCAGGTTATGAAGATGAGAACTATGATTAGGATTTCTAGGACGCAGTTTATTTCAGTTTTTGTGCAGCATGTTTTATTTTATTTACCCAATGTATAATGGGTATCATGTATGTAATTTGGATTTCCAAGAATGCCAAACTATAAGGTCCTTTGGGATTTGTTTCCCTGTAATAATTCCAATGAAATGTAATAACGCACCAGTTTCATGTTTTCTAGGGTCCAGGAATTATAGTTGGTATCAGATAAAGTTTAGCAACAACCTTGGAAACTAGATTTTGAGAACATATAATAGGTAACATACCCTATGTTAGACTTTGGGAATACAATTATAATAATTCACCCAAAGTAACAAAAGTATAAGAAATATGATGAGAAAATAAATTGCAAGGAGAAGGATGTTGTGTTTTGTGAGGAAGATGTAGAATCCATTATCTTTATATTAGAAACATCATTACCTAATTCTTATCAAAATCCACACCCAATAGCTTCACTGAATGAGATTGTTGAAGAGGAAGAGAAAATAACATATAGGGATTAAGGAGGTAATACTCAAATTGATGATGTACCTATTGTAAAGGAATACATTGATTTTTTTCCTAAAGATTTACTTGGGCACCCCCCAGAGTGTGAAGTTGAGTTTTGTATTGATTCCATCCCTGATGAAAGTCCAATATCAAAAACTCCCTACACAATGGACACTGTGGAATTAGTAGAGATAAAAACTACTTGAATATTTGGGTCAAAAGGTATTTATCTAACATAGTGTTTCTCCATAGAGATCCCATCTTCTCTTTATCAATAATAAAGATGGATCCATGAGGCTCTGTATTGATTATAGTGAAATCAATGTGATTACAATAAAGATAATGTATCCTCTACCTCGTATCGATGATTTATTTGATCAAATTCTAGGAGATAAATTATTTTCTAAGATTGACCTTCATTCTGGATACCATAAATTATGAGTGAAGAAGGAAAACATTCTGAAGATATCTTTTTGGATGAGGTATGGTCACTACGAATTTACATTAATGCCTTTTGGATTGACTAATGCGCCCTTAGTCAATGATATTATCTTTAATTTACAATATGTGAATGATGGGTTTGTAATTTATAGTAATTAATCAAGGAAAATACTTGGTTGTGTACTTATGCAGAATGATAGGGTTATTTCACATGCATCAAGGAAATTAAAAATGCATGAAAAAATCTATCCAACTCATGATCTTTAGTTAGATATAGAAATATTTGCTATGAATATATGGAGACACTATCTCTACATTGAAAAATGTGTGACATATTATTATCCAAAGAGTTTTAAATATATCTTCTCCTAGAAATAACTCAACATGAGACAAACGATATGGATTGAGCTACTCGTGGATTATGATTTCACAATACACTACTACCCAGGGAATGAAAATAAGGTGGTGGGTTCCTTGATCAGAAAGGAACACTGAGTTCTAAACAAAATGAGAGTTGAAAGGGATCCTATGTTCATGGATCTAGTAAATATGCATATGGGAATTATCATTGAGGGTGGAGGATCACTACTATTTTAAATGGTGGAAAACCCATCTTTACTGTAAAGGATAAAAAGTTCTGAGACTGATGATGAGGAGTTTCAAAAGAAAATTAATGCTGTGAATAATAGTAGATTGATTGATTTCTTATTTGAATATGGAATTTTGAAATTTTGGAAGTGGATTTGTGTTCCCACTATAATTGAGTTGAAAAGGGAATTATTGGATGATGCTCATAGCTCCAATTTCTCTATACACCCTGGGGGCACTAAGATGTATAGAGATTTGAAGTAACATTATTGATGGGACAACATGAAGAGATAAATTGATGATTACATATTGAAATGTTTGGTTTGTCAATAGATTAAGGCTGGAAGACAACATCCTAGAGGATTCATGCAACCTATTCCTATACATGTGTGGAAATGGGATGATATTATGATGAAATTTTTCCTAGGGATACCGAAGACTCAGAGGAGAAATGATGGATATGGGTTATTTTTTATCATATTACAAATTCATCACATTTTCTTTCTATAAGAGAATATTTACCACTTAAACATTTAGAAAGACTATATATTAGTGAATTTGTAAGACTTAATGGTGTACCTTTATTAACGGTTTCTGATTGTGATCCCTATTTTACATCAAGATTATGGAAAAGTCTTCAGAAGGCCCTAGATACTGAACTTCATTTGAGAACTACATACCACCCTCAAACAGATGGAAAATCAGAATGGACTATTAAAAAATTATAATAAATATTGAGATCCTGGTCACATGACTTTCAAGGTATGTGGGATAATTATTTACTTCTAGTAGAAATTTCTTATAACAATAGCTTCTATTAAAGTATTTAGATGGACCCATATGAAGCCTTATATGGAAAGAGATTTTGTACACCAACTTGTTGGGATGGTGTTGGTAAAAGAAAGCTTGTAAGTCCATAACTTGTTGAAGAAACAATGGAGAAGGTGAAGATTATCTAAACCCATTTCAAAACTGCTCAAAGTAGGAAAAATAACTATGATGATAACTGAAGGAAGGATTTGGAATTTCAAGTATGAGATCATGTTTTCTTGAAGGAATATCCATGGAAGGGTGTTATATGATTTGGTATGAAGGGTTAATTAACTCCCAGGTACATCAGACCTTTTCAAATTCTAAAATTAATAGGAGTTTTATCCTACCATTTGGTACTGTGGTCAAGTCTCTTGAAAGTTCATGATGTGTTCCACATATCACTGTTAAGAAAATACATGCCAGACCCAACGCATGTACTCACCTATGAAGAAATATAACTAGAACTGGATCTATCTTATTTTCAGGATTCTATCAAGATTCCTGATACTAGATAACAAGTGTTGAAAAATCTTACAACTCATATAGTAAAATATCTTTGGAGAAACCATAAAATGGAAGAGGCAATGTGGGAACCTGAAGAACATATGATTAAGAACCACCCAAATATTTTTATTTCATGATATTATAAAATTTTTTAGGATGGAATTATTTTAAGGAGGGAATAATGTAACACCCTAAGCTTCCATGGTATGCTTCTATTTAAATAATTCAATGTCTTGCGTTGTATGCAACCTCAAGTTCAACCACACCACGACCTACTAAAGTGGTCATTTAAAAAGAAGTTATTAATAGTTTTAACCACATTTTTAAATTTCATGAACTTTATATTTCAAAATATACATCAATTTTTGGAATTCATAATATCAAAATTATCTTAGGATGATATTTTTGAAATTTTCTAAAATGTTTCAATTTTTATGAATAGTGAAAAATACTTCATTTAAATTAAAAACTGCACTTTCATATAATTTCTTTATATAGTTAGATTTTATTTTTAATTTGATTTAATGTTTAATTAGATTAATATTTTATCATTTAGCCCAATTATGTTCATTTTAAGTAATTTAACATTTAAATTGTACATAAACACATGTCAATCTTTTAATAGTTTTTACTTCTTAAAAACCCACTTTCTGGTTTTGACAATAAGAGTTAATTTTTAATTAATTACTGAAATTTATGTGTTTTGAATTTAGAAAAATGGATTCAATATTTGGAATTATAAGGTCCAAAATTTTTAAATAGTACCATTTATTTTTAGACATTATGAATAGTAGCTTCAGTAATTATTTTTATTTACCATGCTTAAAGGGTAAATCTTGTAAATAAGGGTAAAAAATAATATTATAATAAATTTAAACTACCCTAAAACATGTCCTAATCCTATTTGATAATACATTTCCGTCCATGGGTATCCCTAGGTTGATTTTAGGACCCCATGGGGCCACTTGGGTGTGATAATTACATGTTATAAGAATTAATTTAAAGTAAAGATAAATATAACATAAACATATATCTTTTACTAATTTTTTTTAATGTATGGTTATATGACTGATCTATTTGAATATAAATAGTAATTAGAAACTTAAAAATATTTCCTACATCATGGTATTTTATTTTCAATTTTTATACATTAAAAAATAAATTTATTTATGACACAATAATGATTTAGTGATTACCTTATTAATGAAAGATTCAAATAAATGATATTATAAATATTAAAATAAATATAATATGAATATTTTGATTCCATACATGAATTTTATGGATGATATTGACATATTATATTTGATTTAATTCTTTTTTTTCTAATTAATAAATTTTTTGTGACTTTAACAAAAATCAATTCCTAAATAGTGTCAAAATTGACATATATGAGTTTTTAAAACAAATACAGTTTTATTAAATGATATAATAGTCCTCAAAAAAATATTCATCCAACTGAATTATATAATGTTACAAATTTAATTAATGATCCACTTTTGGTTCTCTTGGAATTTTATTGTAACTATAGTAACCATATATTATTAAAACACAAGAGGACATGGAAAGAGTTAATGTTTTTAAATAAGGGTTAAAGATAAACTATAATGTTAATTTTGTTACCTAAACTTGTCTAAAACCGATTAGTTGAGATTATTTAGACCCAGTATCATCTTATCTTTGAAATATTTAACTTTGTAACTATTATAATTTCAAAATCATTTTATAATAAAATAATTTTTCAATCTTTTCTTAAAGTTCCCCTCACCTCTCTTATAAATGGGAACTTCTCCTTATCGTTAATTCACACCTCCAAATCCCTTTGTCTCGGCCAAACCCTACCCAAATTTCCTACCAACTTCCCTAACTTAATCTTATAGGCAAAAACGTGGTCATATAAACAACTTAAGGGGTCATTTTGTTCAAATCAAATGGAGACACCCGAAGAAGAGGTAATTGTTTTATCACTTCTTTCAAACTTCATTTCTTCTTATACTTCCCCTTACTAAGTTTTTACCATAGTAAAATAATAACGTTAGCATATAATATATTCTGATATGTTTTTATGATTATGTAACAACCATATTCCTCTTTTACCCATCCTATGAAAAACAATATCACCATGCGTGTGTGCATTTCGTTTACCATCTCCACACCATAGTGTAAACTATTTTTCATCTATACTTTATTTAGATGGGTATAATAATGAATAAAAATAAATTAAAAAATCAATATAACATGATATTATTTCTTTAAAATTCATATTCCATCCAAATCGATACTATTAAACAATTAAGGAAATGACATCGTCACTCGTGTGTACGTACGACTTACCGTCTCCACAACGCAATGAGACTCATCTTTCACATTCACCATCCAAAGAATGATTATAAAGATATATTTTATAAATAATTATGAAATATATGACATAATAATGCGACTTTAATAATATATATATATGTGTGTGTGTGTGTGTGTACAAATATTTCATTAACTTACTTCCATTTAATACGATAAGAAAACTGAAACAATGTTCATGCGTACGTACGACCTACCATCTCCAGCAGCTGTGTATTCCATTTAATATATATATATATATATATATATTATGAAAATATATGATATATAAATAATATTATAAATTGTTTAAGTAATTAAATAATTATATAAGTAATATTATCAAGAATAACAAGTCAATACGTGTACGATAAACAAAGCAATTATTACCAGAAATGTTGCATTAACTTAGAATTGTCAATAAATGGGTAATATAAAGTCATATAAGAATCAAATATGATATCATAAATTTTATTATGATTCTAATATAAACTAATAATATGTTTAAAACCATCATACAAATGTTTTAGACTAATACAGAGAGTTTCATACTTAAATGGGTTTCGTCTCACTTTCATTTCATTGAGGCATATTGTAATGTTATGCACCTAGATCCTTTCATACAGTGTATATTTTACCTATTGAATTATTATATCACGAATCTCATTATTTTCATGATATTATATTGTTTACTTCATGGTAATTATTGATATATCCATATTACTCATTCAATATGGTTATTGATAAGGCATATTATTTATTTTGGTTTGAGAAATACTTTGTACTGGAAATGATGGGTGGAGCTCAAACTTTATATAGCTCCTTGATACATAGATAGGTTCTCTTGAGATGAATATGTTGTCCAAATGGGTGTCTTACATTACTTTTAAACTATCTTATAAAAGGCCTTGATGGTAATAGGTTTTGATGAGTCTAAGACATGACGTCCTTAAATAAACTACTTCCCTCATATAATTTTAGTTATTTTTTATCCATGAGATTTTGAATTAATATATCTATAGAAGTAATTCATTATAATTTTATTGATTTATGACATATTTTTCAGTTTCTTACTTTCCATATTATTTATGCCTTATGTAGTTTTGTAAATGGAAATTGTTCTCAGATATTTACCTTCCCCTATAGATTTATTATTGCTTATATTGTACATACCATTACTGATCATTTGAGCTCACCCTTATTATGTTTCTCTCCAAAGGTTATAAATATTAAAACTTTGATTAAGATTTCAAGGATGCAATTTATTTCAGTTTTTGTGTAGCATGTTTTATTTTGTTTTCACAGTGTATTATGGATATCATGTATGTAATCTGGATTTACAAGATTGCTAAACTATATGGTCTTTTGGGATTTTTTTCCTTGTAATAATGCCAATGAAATGTAACAATGCACCAGCTTCAGGTTATCTAGGGTCGAGGTGTTAGAGCCTCAGCACCTGCATCCAGTATAATAGTTGGTTTCATAGCTGGAACTACCAAAGGATCCACCGGTAGCTCACAGCCCACTACCTCTAGAGTGTGATAATCACCACCCTCTCCTCATACAACTTGAGGTCTTTATGGTGTAATGGCTCTAAAATTCCAAACACACACCTCATTTCTAGATCATTATGAAGGCTTGTAGTTTAAAATCATAGGAAAAAAATAGGACAGGGACAATCCTTCCTATATAATAACACACCCATCTTCCTTCCCCATGGGTTAGGTCTAGGAATCATACAAATCAAGTAAAAATGAGAGATACTACAACAATTCCACTACTATGATCAGGTCGGGTCAGGTTCTCTACCATAATCCATTTCAACTCAACTTGATTTTACATATTTATTTCATTTGAAATTGTGTTAACATTTACATTAATTGAATTTATACTCATTTCATGTTTATCTTATTCCTTTTATAATGTTAAATCAATGGTATTCTGAATTCTGATCCATGGGGCACATACTCCCCATGGATAAATGTTTGGCATCCACCTATGTCACACCAAAACATATTCCACTTTAAGGTTTAACCATGATCTACCAAATTCTGATTCAATAGGCCCCATACACCTCAGGGACCAAAAAATTGTGTCCATAGAATCCATACCATAACATACCCCAATATACCTATCACATCAGCAGACATATCTATCACAATATTATGCAATTAGTAATTCATCCTAAATGGCATGACATGATCCATGGAATGTGAAATATATTAGGTGACTATATGATGAAAGAGATGTTATACCCTCATCTCATCAGGTTGAAATAGAACAGAACACAAAATTCATATAAAAAATAATAGCATAATTCAAGTACATCACCCAACGGACGGATCAAATCAACTGTAATAGTCAAAATCTAGAAAATATCAATTCAATTTGATGCAATTTAGATTTTACCTATACATAGGGTAACTAATCCCAAGCATAGAAAATTAACAAACTCAATTCTATTTATATCCCTTTCTATTGTCTACAAATAATAAAGGAGACAAGAAAAAATCCTTTGATTCTACTTAGTAACATCTCAGATCTGGATGCCCTTCAAAGGTGATTTGTACTCGGTTGGCCACATGACCTCAACTGAATCTTCCCAAACACCAGAGGTTGATGACTAGTAGTAAGGGACTAGTTTAGTCTATGGGGAGACTATTCCCTCAATACTATAGTGTATCACATAGGAAGTATAATAGTTGTTCAATAAAGGAAGCAGTAAACCATACAAAATAATTAAACAACATAAGACTGATAGTATAAATAAATCCATAAGTCATATCATATACAAGATTATGATACATTTAAAATTTTTATAATAAAACATCCAAAATAGGTCCACAATAGTAATATACAATACATGTCCCAGAATTTCAAAAATCCAAAAGTATCCCAGTAGAATCCCAAGCCTTGGGTTGGTCCCGTGCTCTCCTTCTCCAAAACACTATATCAAGTACATGTAGGAGGGAAATTTACCTTATCAACACCTATAATCATATAATATGTTTGGGTCCCAAAAAGTTTCCCAAATAGGGTGTGAGACTAAATCCCAGTAGGCAACCACCCAAGGTTTGTGCCAATCAGTCAGTGAATATATATAGCTGGATGTATTAAATAATGAAAGAATTAAGCAAGGAATTACTCAAAAGTAAAAAATCCTAAATGAATTGGTTTTAATTTACATTAATTTTGTTCAATTCATACTCATTTAATAATTCAATTACATCGAATTTATAAGTCTCAAGATCTGAATCAATCTTGGAATCCCTTGTGTAACGGGAAGCACAACAGATGCCTCATAAGTCTATCTAAATGATACAAGTCAATACCAAATTCAAGATTGTGATTTTACATGGAAAAATAGTCATAAGTCACTTCGTTTATAAATCAATTTATAACATGATCCCATCCTTGAAACTCCTATTTTGGAATTCAAGTATCACTCCAAGTGCAATCTGATCCAACACCCTACAAGACCATCACTAGAAAACCTCTCAGGAACCTAGTATCGCTCTAGGTGAGGTATAAAGTACCATCCAATTAAGTATATCCTTGATTTTCCTCTACGAAATCCTAATTATCACCCATGGCATAATATTCAATGCCCATTTGAGTTCTTCCATGGAATTATAATATGAATCCATGTATCATATGACATATAGACAAGCCTCACTATGTTCTTCCATGGAATCCCTTGTTTGGATCCATGTATCACTCACAATATATATAGGCTCAAGCCAATAAAGTTTGTCTGTGGAATTCTAATGTGAATCTACATATCACCCATGGTGTATAAGTTGATTGGCACAAGAGTCCGTCCATGTCATTACAAATCTGAATCTATGTACCAACCTCACCTATTAATCATTTAACCAATTCTATTTAAACATGCCAAGGTCAAAACCAAAGCCATTCAATATAACTCACAACAAATGGGTGACTCAAGAAAGGACCAACCTCAAAGTCTTGGAATTTCATTTTTTCACAAGGGTATAACATGATAACAATCTTCCCATTCTTAATTAATCCATCACATACCATGGTCTCAACATAACTCACAAGGTCAAGCAATTCAATAACTATTCAAATACATACCTTTCCATTTTTAATATAATAATCCTGACGACCTATCTCAAAATAACATGGATTAGTTATCATATAAATCACATGGGGAAATCAATAATTAGAGAAATTAAATCCAATTTAATGAACTCATGTCATAGCCTCTACTTTTCTCACATGGGAACGTCAATACTAGGAAAGCATGCTTTAAACAAGAAATGGAATACATGGGTCAAGGGGAAAGTCATCCATACCATACCATTAATTCATTTCATTTAAAATTTAATTCATAAATCAATTAATCAATTTGATTTATATACCAATTTAAAAATGGCATCCCATGATCAAGGGCAAAAATGAATGCATCATAGGGATCCAAGGCCAAAAGACATAAAGGGCCATTTCAAGAAAACTATCCCATGGGTTGATTCTTGTTCAAGGTATATAACCTATTACAATCATGATTAACCATCTTTAACTAAATAGGGATTACCTATAAATTCTTTTATTTAAATTCAATTTAGGTGATGACCAGAAATTCGGTGTGCGATGACCTAGTATATATAAATAGCTCGACTCTAAGAAAAAGGCATGAGACCACCTACCTTAGGTCTATGCCAGATAGATCATCCAATATCAGGTCCTTATTTAGAGTATATTATAAGAAATCTGAATAATAGACGAAGAAAAGGAAATTAGGTCATATGAGCCTAAAATAAAATATCACATCTGATAGACAGAAGAAAAGAGAATGACTAAAAATAATGTTAGTTCTTACCATTATGGATCCTAGGAGAGACACAACCTTTGAATTTGAGCTCAGATGGGAGATATATCTCAAACCCTACTTTATTCACCAAGGAGAGAATAAATAGGGAGATTTTGTGTGGGGGGAGTAAACCTCATTTATAATTATATTGAATTTTTAATTTAATTAAAAATTATAAAAAATCCAAAACATCCTAGGTTGCATGGTTTATGTGAATAGTTTAGAAAACTGTACGCCAATCATGCATGACTTCTTATAGGACAAGGGTCACTCGCGCAGTTTATAAACTATTCTAAAACAATGAAAAGATGCATTTTACAAATATTTATAAATTTCAATCCTGGATGCAAAGCTATGCGGTCTAAACCACTTGGTTTACAATAACTTTGTGGCCTCCTCTTTTCACCCAAAACATGGGTTCTAGGATCCGGACCAACCCTGAACACCACTGTTCCCTCCATTATCTCAAAAGGCATTCATATTAGGTAAAATATATGCATTTAAATTTAAAATTGATGTAAAAGAAGTGATTTTTACCTCAAAGAAGAATCGGGCTCTTACAAACCCACTTCCTAACCTCCATAAATCTACTCTTGACGACCCTTCCTATCCTCCTTTTCAAATCTTATGATGATAGGAATTCATAGATCTTCTTAATATCACTATTTTTATCCTCCCATATAGATATATTGATAACCCCCTTCAAATATCTCCCAATAAGAATCATCCTTGGATTCTTCTACAGATATCTCGATGAGACTCCTTTGTAGATTTGTGGATGATCCTCCTCCATGTATCTCTCAAAGACCCTTCCTATAATCCTCCTTAGATATCCTAATTACCCCTGAATAGATCTCCAAAGGACCCTAATATCTACTCTTGATGACCCTACTACAAGGTACCTGTAAATTATCCTATCCACCTCCTCACAAACATAGATCTAATGAGGCCTCTCTACCTCCCATGATCTACCTCCTTTGGTGCTGCACTAATTTGGATCTGGAATAGCTTCAATGCGGACCTGTTATTCAACATAAATATAGCTCCACTCCAAATCCCATAGTGATTCCCTCCACAACCCTCTTCCATCTATGAAATCAATCAATCTCCCATTTGAATCCCACAGTAATCCTCTCTAAATCCCAGAGAGCCCCTCCGAATACCTTCCCTCTTCCCCCTTCTTGATCAATCTAGCTCTCCTCTGAATCCCATCTCTCATTATGATTAAGCTCCGCTCCATAGTGCCTCCATATTCACATTTGATATCCCCTTTGCAGAACCTCCCTCTACCAAATTATGCCCCTCCATATTGCCTCACACTTTACAATCAATCCCCTCTGTAGAACCTCCCTCTTTACGATCGATCCTTTCCATAGTTCATCCCTTTTAGCGATCAAAATATGGTTATATGGAATTCAATTATACTATATTTTTTTTGTTTTTTAATTCAACTTAAATCTATTTTTTTGGTAGGACCTAATTAAGTTTCTCTAAGTTTTATTTAATTTAGGCCACCTTAGTTTATTTTATATTTTATTTCATTCAATTTAGTTATGTGATATTATACTCTAGTTTATTATATTGAGTTCAATTTAGTTTGTTTCATTTTAGTTGATTTCATTTGATTGTCATTAAAATTTGTTAAAGGGACACAGTGTAATAAGTTTCAAAGGTATCTTGTAGATGTGACATGCTGTTAATACCTCATGGAACCACAACACATGTCATTAAAAATAGTATACATAATCTTAAAAAATATTTTATATTTAAAAAAACTTCAATTCAACAAAATGAAATAATCAATAAAAAAGACTCATTACTTTTAAAAGAATAAAGACAATTTATTCCACTTACCTTCCCTAAGTAAAAAAACCACAATGTTGGGGACTGATTTTTCTAGTGTAGAAGTCCTAGAGTCATGAAGGGTAGGTAATTTTTATGTTTTGTTTTTTAAAAAGTTTTGATACCTTTTATTTTTTTTACCCATAAAAATGTTCTTTATTTTTTAGTTTTTTAGGGGGGAAATATTTCTTATCCTGACACTGACTTTGTTAAAAATTTCTTTTTTAGGGGTGTTCTTGATGTAGGCCTTCACTTAGAATGACTTTTCCCAGCCTAACACTAACATTGGCCCCCAAAAATACCACTTTTTTGTATTTGTTCATGATGTATGCCTTTTCCTTCGCTTGGAACCACTACACCTCCTATAAAGGCATGAATCTTAATTCCTTATGTGTCTTGAGGATCTCACCTCACCTAATCCATAGTGAGGTTACCATTTTTCTCCTCACAACACCTTGCACCAAAGCTTTCACCTTAGCATGTCTTTAATAACCATGGTGTCATTTATTTTAGGTTGGTTTTTTGGATCAGTTTTAGCTTTATTCTAGTGCGGGAGAGAAATAATGGTTAGTTTTTATTAGGTTATTTTAGATAATTTTTGTTCATATTTTTTTGTGAATGAGTCATATATGTTTTATTTTCATTTATTTTTGTTTATTAAAAAATATTCAATTTTATTCAATTTCGTTTATTCAGTTTGATTTAGTTTATTTTAGATCACTTTGGGTTAGACTGGGTGAGTTAAATTTAGTTTTATTTTGTTTTATTAGATTCATTTTAGTGAGTTTTATCAGGTCTGGTTCCATTATATTTTAGTTAATTTGGTTATGTTCAAATTGTGTTAGTTTTGGTTAGTTTAGTTTGATTCTGGTTAGGTAAGTTAGCTCATTATTATTTTTTCAGTTCTTTTTTAATGTTATTTTCTATTACATTCTAAAATGGACTTTCAGATTAAAATTTACGGTCGTCATATGTCATTCCTTTTTAAGATTCAATAGATAGAACTCTCTTAAAAACATGAGAAACAAGGACAAAAAATTACCAGCACCAAATTATAACAACAAAGAATAAAATTAAATATTCAACCTAATTTTAATTCTTTTATTGGTTTCCTTTTAATCAATATATTTTTTATCATTAATTGTCTTCTTTTGAAGAATGAACTTATGCGGTAATGACAATGGTGATCGATAAAACAATGATCAGTAAATAATTTTTCACCTCAATTGGTGAATATCATGTGGAATTTTAATCTTTGTATCTTGATTGGAATATTTCTTTATCATCATAAGAAAAATTATCAAGATTTTTAGTGATAAGGAAAATATTAATAATGAAATTAAATAATGAGAATAAATACCATGTACAAATCATCGATTGAAGAAGTGTTAAAATTTTGATTGGATCCAAAATTTCAAAAAAATTAAAGAAACGGAATGAATATTTATATATTTCAAATGAAAATATTTATGGTGGAGATGTATTAAAATTTTGGTGGGATTTTAAAAATTGAAATGCACGCTGTTAAAAAATTGAAATACTGAAACCAAGTATTTGAAATTTTATTTTTAATTTCATATGAATATATAACTAAATTTAAACCTCTTCTTGTACTGGGATTTTTACGTTGGTTTTTTAGATAACTGATTTTAAAAGATCACAACATTGTTATTTTCACAAACATTGGTTTTTATAAAAAAAAACCGATGTTAAAAATCCTCATAAAAGACTTTTTACATTATTTTTTTTAATCAACATTAAAAGTCGTTTGAAAGTCATTTTTTACTAAAAAATGACATTATAAACTGATTTCATGTTTTAGTTTTTTTCAAAATCATTGTTTTGACTACTTGTGGAGCTCAAACAGAGTTATAGATTACAAGTTATAGTCATTGGAAGTTGGACTTCTCTTAGACTATTCCAACATCTGATGACCATATCTTTTAATATGTAAGTCTGTTTGAGCTCCATGAGTAGTCAAAATGAAGCTTGTGAAATGAAATAAATCAATGAAACCATTTTTTATATCCATTTTTAGTAAAAAAATGACATTAAAACCAATTCTAATGTCACTTTTTACAAAAAACCGATGTTAAATTTATTTTAATGTTCAACTTCAAATGTCCACAACTTTAGATCCATAAATTCATTTTAGCTCCACAACCAGTAAATTTGAAATAATATTAAATTATATAAATTTTGGTAAATATTTTTTATTTCAGTTTTTTTTAAACCGAGGTTAAAATAAACTTTTAACGTCGGTTCTTGAAAAAAAATAATGTTAAAAGTCTTTCAGTGTTCAAATTTTGATGTCCATAACTTTTCATCTGTAAGTTATTATTAGCTCCATGACCTGTCAAATCAAATATTAAGAAATTATCTAAATCTTGGTAAAAATTTTCAATGTAATTTTTAAAAAAATCTATGTCAAAATAGACTTTTAATGTCAGTTCTTGAAAAAACCTGACGTTAAAAGTCTTTTAATGTTCATCTTCAAATTCCCATAACTCTTGATCCTTAAGTCTGTTTTAGCTACATGACTAGTAAAATTAAAGCATATAAAATTATATAAATTTTCATAAATATTTGTGACATTATTTTTTTAAAAACCAACATAAAAAAGTTTTTTTCAACATTGGTTTATGAAAAACCCCAACATTAAAAGTCTTCCATTATGGTTTTTAATGTCATTTAGTGAGTAAATGATATTAAAACTCCTCATAGAAGACTTTTAGAATCTGTATATAAGAACTGAAGATAAAATTTTGATGTTATAGATCATTTTTCTACTATTGGTGGTATGGTACACCTTGAATTTTTTAAAGATTTAATTATCAAATCATTTTCTCCATGTAAATATTCTTGATATTATTTTATATATTTATTCATATAAAAGTATTATAAAGGAAATTTTATGTCTATTTTAAATTTCATTCAAAAAAATTCATAAAGGAATCTTTTACGTGTTTTATATGGAATGTTTTGAGAAATGAAAAATGAATGTTCTATTCTTAACGAATATGGTGACAATGATTTCTATGATGTCGTTGATATTATATTTTTTCATCTTCCATTTTAAGATTTCATATTTCCTTAAATTAAAAAACATATTTATATTTTTTTGGTATTTTGTTATTGAAAATGGTTTCTCAAAGAAAATGGTGTTTTGGTGTTGAAAATGGGTTCTTAAAAGAAAAGTTAATTTTATATGAAATTGTTTTTTATATGGGTTTAATAAGAGTTTTTCCTCAATAATTATTTTGTGATATCATTTAAATCATTTAAATTATGTAAACATACTTTGTAGAATTTTATTATTCATTGAGTTTGATCTATTTTGATATCATTAACTATTTTATTATATGGTTTATGATCAGTTTGACTGTAGATGTGTTATTTTGATACCATTCACCATATTACTAATAATGGTTTTTTATTATGTTTACTAATTGGGGAAAGTTATTTACATTTCATATGTATATGTTTTTTATGTTTCACCCCATTATTATGAGGAATTAATTGGACTTATTAAGTGATAGGTGGGACCCTCTACAACCCCTCAATGCATCGGTAGTCACTGAGATGAAATCAGTTGGTGAAAAACCCTTTTCACTTGTTTCTAAAGAGTTTTAAATTGTCAGGATGATAGATATTTACAAAAATCAGAGAGGTTTCTACCCACAAAAATAAATTATCTTGAGGATAGATATTGAGAGTAACTATATTGAGGATAGATCTTGATAGTTCAAACATCCAGTAACAACCCTGAATTCTATAAATGAAATTTACCTTCTTATAATTATGTCATATAGTATAAATCACATAAAATCACATAGATAACACAATACAAACTTTATAAATGAATAATGAATGAAATAAGAAGTATTTATAGAAATTAAGGAAGCTAAATCAATGGAATAGTAACATGACCATTGGAATAGTAATGTGACCATGAATTTTAGTAACCCAACCAATGGAATAGTAAAGTCACCTATAAAATTTTAATTAAAATTCTGGAAATTTATAAATGAATATATGATATATTTATATCATGGAATAAGTGAATAAATTTTTTAAAAATGATAAATTGAGTATTCGTATTTTTGTGAAACAAAAATGTTTATTAAAAATTTTATAATTAATATAATAATTTAAAACCAATTTTATTTTCATAAAATATATTCAAAAATTAATTTTTTGTTGTCTTGGGATTATAAGATAATTTTATGAGACCTTAATTAATTTTTCAATGGTTTATAAAATCGGTTATAATTTTAAAATTAGTATCTTTTAAATAAAAGTTGATTTTAATTAGAAATAAATATATCATATTTAGAAAATTATTTTCATAAAATGGAGTCCATTTTTGAAATCTACATATCGAAAAATGGTTTGGGTGAATTTTTTTGGATTTTTCTAAAATAGTTGAATTTTTTATGAATAGTGAAATATGGTAATTTATGTTATAACCTAAATACATGAGTTATTGAGTCATGGTTGATGTATGGATGATCTAAGAACTATTAGTTCAAAATAACATTCACTTTTTACTATATTCAATCACATGAATCTGCACTATTCATTTTCTTGCGATAAAATAATAGCTTAATGAATAAAATAATCAAAAAAACACCCCTCTCCTCCCCAATAAATACTACTCCTCACCACCTCTTCTCATCACACATCAAAATCATTGAATATGGTCCAAATTATGCCCAATACTCTTACCAAGTATATTTCCCATGTCCATGAGCCTTTTTTCCCAATAAAATACCAAACTCAAGTGCCTCAAGGAGGTTCTCAAGGAGAAGAATTCAAGAGGTAAAAACCACTTTCTTTTTCTTTTAATTTCTTGTTAATTCCTTTTATTTTATTTTCCTATCCTAAAATCCCATTATACAAGTGACATTATATCTCTATTATATTTTATATACTATAACTTTATTGTATTAATGAATTAAACCATCATCATTTAACTTCCCCTCCCCTTTTGTTCTAAAAATGAAAACATCGTTCGTGATGTGTAAAATTATCACATTCAAGGATGATGAGTTTTCAATTTCCATTACCGCCTTTAAGGATGGTAATAAAAAAAATTAATGTGTTAAAAAGATTATAATATATTTGTTACGGATTATTTAATGTTATATAGAATGTATATATACATAATATTAATTAATAAAATAAAACTAGTTCGTGATGACTGAAAATATGCCAAAATAATCTAAATTGTTATCATTAACATTTTATCTAATGAATCATCCTCGCATATAGAAACAAAATTATATTTAATACCATTAAATATTATTTAATTTCATTAATAATATATAATTTCATTTTTTTTAAACTATTCTCATTTTACATGATCTTCCATACACATATACAGGTGAATCGATCATGAAAACCAAGGAAATAAACACTCATGAACAATGAAATTGTATCTTATAACTCATAAAAAATGCCATTAATGAAATTAATAAAATTATAATAAATATAATAAATGTATAAATGGTTATTAATTAATTAATTAATTAATGGATTTAATTTTATTATTCAGGACATTAAGATCAAGTCTAGAACATTTTCAACCATAATGTATGGGATTATTTCCAAACCTCCTTTTCCCCTTATGGTTATGCTTTCTCTCTCTTTAACCCAATGTAATTACTATTTCTTCTTATACACTTCTTATAAATTATGTTAGTATGTTCCGAAAAAAATTATCCAATACAATTCTTCTTTCTTTGATGGGGAAATACATGTTGGTTCCATTCTCAATTCCTCTTGATAAGCAAGCCCAATTAAATGGAACTTCTTTATTTCTTAAATGTTTTAAAGTGAAGTCCATAATCTATTTTAATACATTTTTATTTTATTAAAATCACTAATTTAATCATGAAAAACTATCTTGGTTCATTTCTATTTTTATGAAAACAAATATTCCTTTTTCCGCTATAAATGCCACTTCATATTTTCCCTAAAGTGCACTAAATTGTTTCATTTAGAAAATTTCTTAAACACTCCTTTTACATTTTTCTACTTCAATTGGATATCATTTATTAGTATATATGACTATTTTACATTATTAATTACCATTTATGATTTAAATCCATTCTTTCATGGACACTTTTATGATATGCTCATTTGTTATGCTCCATGACATGATTACGATACTCATTTATTTCCATGGGTAACCCTTATGTTTATTTTTGATTCCACATGTATGATTATTCATGTGGAACAAAAATCCATGAAAATGTTATTATGGTTTCACCCATATGGATATCCAATGTATTGGGTAATGTTTAGTCTCATGAGACATCATTTTGGAATAGGGAGTTAGCCTTGACTCATGCTCCTCCATGTGTAATGGTATCATAAGTTACCCTTGACTCATGCTTATGTAATTTTGTATATTATTTCCAAATTCTTATGATTCTATTATTACATGATCTCATGTTATAAATTTTATGATTCCTTATGTTTATTCATGTTTCATTCCTTTTTATTTCATCATGGTATGCTTTCTAACCCTTATGCTATATTTTATTTCTATGTTTATAACCTTACTAAGATTTTTAGCTCATCCTTTTGTTCATTTACTCCCCAGGTTTTCCAATGAATATTTAAGATATCAATGGAAGTTAGGATATAATTATGGATATTAAGTAAAATATGTTTTTATTTTAGTTTTATTTTTTTAATTATGTGCCTAATCTTCCAAATACACTAGAATTTATGATCCCCGGTTGTATTTGATGGCTAATTATGATTAAAATAATTTAATAATATGTTTAAAAGGATAGGTTTGTTTTAGTATATATTAGAGGATGGTCTAGTTATTTTTTAGATATTAGGACTGGAAAACATTAGTATGAACCCTAGGGATAATTTTATCACCATGGATAACCTAGATTAAAATATAGGGAATCACAATTTAGGATATAATTTTCATTTACAAGTTTATCCTTTTATGTCCAAAGTTTTCTTTTTATATGATTATTATCTAAGTATTCAATCCCCCCTACTTTTAATTTCTTTTTCTTAGTTAATGGATGTAAATGAGAGAAAACGTTCCAACAATCGATGTTATTGGAATTGTGAATGTTTACCTAATGAAATTACAAACTTTATGGGAATGGGTGGACAAAACATCATGATAGTACTTTCTCAACTGGATCAAGTTATGAATACTAACTTGAATAATGTGGAACTCCCTACTTCTCCTCAGAAAGAGAAAGGTGTAGTCAAATCCTTTATGAGATAAATTCCTCCCACATTTAGTGGGTCTTTTGATCCCCTCCTCACAAAACAATAGATTAACTCCATTGAGAAGATATTATCTATCCTCTAGTTCTCAGAATAAGAGAAAGTTGTTCTGGTGGTTTATTTTTTTATAGCGAAGCGGATCAATGGTGTAAACTGATAAAGAACACAAATTCCAAGGAGTAAATTGATTCCATCGAATGGGAAGATTTCAATAAAATATTTTTCAATAAATATTTTCCTTGAACCCTTCATAATTAGATGGAAAGGGAGTTCTTCAAACTAAAGAAAAAGGAAAATGAGTCTATCAGGGTGTGTGAGGAAAATTTTACAAGGCATAGAAGATATGTCTCTAGATTTTTCCTGAGCACCAAAATCAAGGTGGATCAATTATTTAGTGAACTAAATCTGAGTATATGAAAATATTTGGTAATTTGAGGATTCTATGGCTATGAGGATATTGTTTTTTGTTCCCTTAAGGTTATAGAGATCAGAAACTCTTAGTGGTCTCATGGGTCTAGAGATAAAAAGAGAAAAATAGAGTTTACTATGGGTGGATAAATAGATAAATCCCCAGATGGAAAGAAAATACAACATCCCACATGTCAAAATTATTGGGGGAAGTATCTTGGGAAATATATAAAGGGAACCAATATATATTTTAAATGTGGAAGAATGGGGAATCTAGTTAATAATTACCAAAGGTATATGAATAATTCCACTAATATCGAAGTAGAAAGGAAGGTTTAGATCAATAGTCAGCCTTTAGTACAGTGTTTCAAATGAAAATAACAAGGGAATTATGTGAGAAATTTACCTAATACAAGGGTTGTTATAGGTGATCAACAAAAACAACCTCCAAGGTAGCTATGAAGGGCATATGATATCACTACTACTAACGTGGATCGTGACAGCGATGTGGTTACAAGTATGTAGGTTATTAAATAAATAATAAGGAATGTTCTATTTGATTATGGTTCTACACATTCTTTCATATCTTTCATGTTTAGTATAAATATTCAAAAACCACCTCAAAATATGGAGTTTGATTTATCAATGAGAACAGAAAATGTGGAAATTATTTCATCCAAAATATGTAACTCCTCCCTAGTTAATGTTTCTGGACTAAAACTCCCAGAAAATATTTTCATACTTCCTTTGATAGATTTTGATTCAATATTGGGCATGTATTGGATATATTTATATAAATCTAACCTAAACTATTGGGAAAGGGATATCAATCATCACATCTAAAAGAATTAACCAATTTTGTATAATTGTAATTAGGAAGATGAATCTCTTTCAGAATCATCATCTCAAGTGTGTACATTATTTCCTTATGAGAAAGAATATCTAGCTCAAATAATTGAGACAGAGGAGAGAATCATTGTTAAAGACATTCTCATTGTGAGGGACTACATTGATGTATTCCCTAAAGAATTTTTTGATCTTCCTAATGACCTAGAAGTTGATTTCTTAATTTAAATTATTCCTATATCTCTATCTATATCAAAGACACTTTATATAATGGACACCATTGAGTTGGAAGAACTGGAAAAAAAATACAGGAGTATCTCGACAAGGGTTTTATATGCATGAGTGCTTCATTGTGGGGTGCACCAATACTCTTTCTCAAGAATAAGGATAGATAAATGTGCCTTTACATTTATTATCACGTGCTCAATAAAATAACAATAAATAACAAGTATACCCTACCATAGATAGATGACTCGTTTGATCAACTATGTGGGGCTATGTATTTCTCTAAGGTGGACCTTCAGTCAGGATATCACCAATTAAAGGTGAAGAAGTAATATATTCTCTATACTACCATTCAAACGAGGTATGGACACTATGAGTTCATATTTATTCCCTTAGGAATCAAAAATTCTCCAGAAATTTTGAAGGATTTAATGAATATATTCTTTAGATATTACCTCAAAAAATTTGTGGTGGTATTCATTGAAGATATTCTAATATAATTTAAGAGAAAGGATGAACACAAGGATCATTTCAATACTATGTTGAAGACTTTGTGAAGGGATAAAATATATGAAAAGTATATTAAATGTGAGTTCTATAGGTAGTGTCATTCCTGGGGCATGTTATCACCAGAAAAGGAATATTTTTTGACCCTTCCAAGACAAAGGAAATTTAGGAGTGGCCGAAGACAACATCTGTAATGGATATCTATAGTTTCCTTGGTCTATCTGGGTATTATCGATGATTTTTGAAGAACTTATCACAATTATAAAACCCGATAACCAAGATAACTCAATAGGGAGTAAAGTTTGTCTAGACCAGTGAATGTGAATACTTCTTCAAATAGTTGAAAGAGAGGTTTATCACTACACTAGTACTCACACTATCACCAACTGGGAAACTCTTTGTGGTGTACAGTGATGCTTCAAAGAAGGTATTAGGATTTGTACTGATGAAAAATGATAAATTGATATCCTATTCCTCAATAAAATTAAAAATTCATGAGAATAATTATCCCACACATGATCTAGAGTTGGCGTCCATGATCTTTATGTTGAAAATATGATGGCATTATCTCTATAGGGAGAACTGTGAGATATATACTAATCATAAGAGCCTCAAATATATATTCACACATATGGAGATTAATATGTTCCAGTGAAGATGGTTAGATCACATCAATGATTACAACTGATCAATCTACGACCATCCTGGTAAAGAAAATAAGGTGGTGGATGCTCTATGTAGAAAGGATCTGGCATCTTTATCAATGATGAGAATCGATAAGGATCCAATATTCTTATACCTAAAAATGATGGAAATGGGAATAATTAAGGATGGAACATCATCAATCCTTTCTCAAATGATTTATCAACCATCCCTTATAGAGAAAATAAAGGATTCTCAAATATATGATGTTGAAATTTAGAAAAAGGTGGAAGCTATCAGAAAAGGGAAATCATCATAGTTAAAATGGATGAGGAAGGATTTGTGATATTTGGGTCATGAATATGTTTATCATCAAAGATAGACATAAATAAAGAGATTCTGAATGACACACATATCTCAACCTTCTCTATTCACCTAGGGAGCACAAAGATGTATCAAAATCTCTGAGAGCACTATTGGTGGGACAATATGAAGAATGATATCATTGAATATACATCAAAGTTACTTGTGTGTCAACAAGTCAATCATGAAAGGAGAAAGTATAAGGGTATAATGAAACTGTTTCTGACACTTTCATCGGGGTGCACGCATCTGTCTGTTTGAGGAATCTCTGCTCTATTGCAATGCATTCCCTCTTTCCAAAGACGGACATCATTCATTCCTTGTTTAGGGACATTTTATACTTGATCAAAATCGGATGATGGGATGTTGGTTCTTCCTTTTGTGGATTCCTCCTTGAAACTCTTCACCTAGTCTGGGTCTCCCTTATAGATTTAATATGTAGTTCGTGAAGCTATTCCCAGTGTCATATCTTCATGGACACCGGTTAATTAAACTGCATCTGTCGGGACATTCCAAGGGGTCCGGTCAGGGTAGCAACCTTCGGTCAGAGGAGTAGTCACGTTGGACATCACTGGGGTGTCTGGACACTGGAACACTAGAGCTTATGTCTTTTGTCCCTTATTATAGGGCTTCTTGAGGGTATGGAAGCCCGAGGCATCCCATGTCAAATGCGAGGAATCGTATGCCCTAGGCATGTCTCTGAGGTTTTCCTTATCTTCCCATGTTTAACACAGGGTATTCCTCAATTTTAACATCCAACGGGGATAGATCAAACTAATAAAAACACTCACTAGAGTGGATCATATGAGTGTAACCCCTGGCGGGTACACTGATGTAGGGAGGTGAGTATCCATGACCTCAACGGGACGTGGTGTCCCGAGTAAGAATCAAGATGGATGATGGATTGTTGAATGAAGTGGATGGTGAATGGGATGGAACCTCCATGAGGATGATGATGATTTTGGGATTGAGCCTCAAAGATACTTCCTATGTATCCTCATGGTAGGGAATCAAAGTCCACGTAGTTCATCTGACAATGTCTTACCGCCGATTTAAGATTTCAATGGATTACCGCCAATTGGGGATTTTAATGGCTTACCACCGGATGGTGGATCGCAATGGATTACCACTGGATAGGGTCACAATGGCTTACTACTGGATGGGGTCACAACGGCTTACCACTAGATGGGGTCACAACAGCTTACCACTGGATAGGGTTGTAATGGATTACCGTTGGATGGGGTCACAATGGCTTATCGTTGTATGGAGTTGACAACAGCTTACCACGGTATGGGGGATAGTTTAATTTCATGTGCGAAAAAAGGGTGTGCAATTTAACGTCATGCAGGATGGGGGTGGACCGACGTGAAGGGGTTCGGAACCAATGGATGGTGGGCTTGAACCTCAGGGATGCTTCCTATGTACCTTGCCCTGGAAAGGATCAAAGACCACGTAGTTCGGGTTGGGTTGGTGAACTGACGTGAAGATGGTCGGGAACAATGGGTGGTGGGCTTAAACCTTAGAGAGGCTTTGTATGTACCTTTCCTTGGTAGGGATCAAAGTCCAAGTAGTTTAGGTTGGGACATGGAACTGACGTGAATATGGTCGGAACCAATGGGTATAGGGCTTAGACCTCATAGAGGCTTCCTACGTACCTTACCTTAGTAAGGATCAAAGTCCACGTAGTTTGTGTTGGTGGTGGGGCTTACACTCTAGGCTTCCAAGATAGGATGTCATGGTAGATTCTTACTCTAAGCCCACATGAGTCATGCTCGGTGTGAGAAACAAGAGGTGGCAAAGGCCTGACGATCACATTGTAGAAGGTGCGTCTGTGGGAAGCAGAGTGGGGCTCATGCGTGGTTAGTGGACCAAAAATGAAACAGGGGCTTACGCATGGTTCACAGCCCAGAGAGATTTAGATAGGGACTTAATCCAGGGTGGAGGACCGAGTGGTGACAAAGCCCAGCGGAAGAGGGATTTGTCACCCATGAAGAGAGGAGGAGCAAGGATGTGACCTCCAGCAAGAAAAGCTAGGGGATTACACTATGGTGGTTGCCCTTTCCTCGCTGACAGACGTCACTCTAATAAAGAATATTTCATTCCATGTGAAGAATAATCTCACTCCCGTGGAGACCAGTGGCTGTAGAGAATATCTGAGATGGGGCACCATGTGTGCATGGAATGGGGCGAGGTCGCAGTTTAACGTCATGTGCTAAGGACAAAGGTGCTTAGAAGTTTAACATCCTGCAGCTCGGATGAGGTGGGCTCACTCCACACCCCTAGTACTTACATAATTGTCACCCTCTATACCTTGGTGAAGAGAAGGGACAGGCAACACCGTGATTAGGGGGTGTTTTTAGGTGATCCCATTGGGTGTCCACGTTAGCGTGACTAGGTGAATAAGCAATAGTCATTAGCGTGACTATGCGAAGAAGCATGAGGCAAAGCAACACAATGTGAAACACTGCCCATGGGAATTTGAAGTTACTTCATACGATCCTAGAGGGTCATACGAGAAAAGGGTGTGTGAAGAAGATGTTTTGGGCATGGGAGGCACCCGAAAATGATTTCCAAAAGAGATACATCGAACACCTATGCACAAATAGAGAGGCTTGCATGAAAATGGAACAGTTGCGCAGAAAATGTTGGGTCGACATGCAATTGAGACACTTATGTAGAAAATAATGGGTCCACACACAATGGGAGAGGTTGGTCACATAAAGGGGAGCTAAGGTTTTGTGCGCAAATAGAATATATTGAAAGCAAGGAATAATTGTTTTGTGCAATTGGAATGGATTGCGCACAATTAGAATGGATTGCGTGCAATTGGAAGGGATTGTACACGGGGGACGGGGCTCAATGGGATTTGGATGAGGGTTAAGCCCGAGTGGTCTCATGCAAAGTTGGACCCTTGGGCCATCGGTCGCAAAAAATCTCATACCTGAAATCCATATTTTTCGCGCATTTGAGGTGGATTTTGCGTAGAGGAGACGGTTTGGATTCTTCAGCCCTCAGAAGTTGAAGGGGTGCCCTTATATTTATAGGCACTTGGGGTCGTCGGATCTGTACGGAAACCGTCCCGCGTGAAATATTGTGTCCCAGTGTCAGTAGTGTGAAACTTGAATAGCGTGGGGGCAGTCACGCACAAATTTCCATGTTTGCGGTCAGTGGTGCAGAAGTTTCCACGCCTATGTGGAAAACTTCCTCGGATCCCACGATTTTCTGTGTGAGAGATATTTTTTTGTGCACACCTGAGATTTTTTTGTGCAGCCCTTTCGGGCCCCTTGGAATGGATCACCATGTCAAAATATGTCTTCGCTTTGTCACGCCAAAACCTTCTTCAACCCTTGAGCATTTTTCAGTGTCTACAAATTCCCCCTCAAAATCAGATCGGTGAGGGGATGCAAAGATCAGATTCCAAGGGAAACGCTAAGACACATAACTTCCAGGATTCATCACATGCTAAAAACCCACAGATACGCATAAAACTAGAAAGTAGTGTGCAAATCACTTTTTTTGGGCACTCCACCTCTTGTACTTTCACGTCGTATCATCCTTTTCGTGCTGAATCTATGAGACCTCTCCGGAATAAGGTGGCTGCTAATTGGCCTGACGCTGAGAGAGAAGTTGTGTTCGCCACTCGAAGGGCTAAGATGGTTTCCATCCCTAAGGTTTATAGTGCCTGAAAGATCATATCCAGCAACTATACTCTCTTCAACATGTTTACCCCATCCCAGAAGGAGTATACACTATCCGACAACTTTCCAATATGGTACTTTGGTATTTTGGAGGAGGTACTCGTGCTGGGATTTGAAGTTGACACACCACAATCATGGGTGACCCGTGTGGATGACCTCCCTCAGTATAATATCACTAACAAATGACATCCTACTAGAGAAACTAGATATATGGATGTTTACGTCCTGAACCCTTGAACCAAAACCATTTTGGGAAGTGACCCGGTCGCAGAGGATTCTCTGGCCCATTACGTAAGTACTTTTTGACAGAGTGTCACTGATGAAACTAAAGGCCATTTGTAGGATTGGGACTTGTGGTCTGGGAGAAATTTCACAAGTGAATGGGCCTAGTCATATTGGGTACGCCAGACGTGTGACTATTTTGGGGCCGAACTACGGCACATCAAGTTTTTCGAGGCCTTGTGGACATCATAGTTCCATTTCTACCGTCAGCATGAACTTGGGCCAGAGTTGTTTACCCGATGGTCCCCTGATACCAATGCCTTACATCTTTACCATGGAGAGGTTGGTATCATCCTTTGGGATGTTCATTTCATCAGGGATATCCCTTTGGACGAGCATTAGTATGATGAATCCCTTCTAACTATGAACATCTGGGGAGACAGATCTCGAGCTCCCATCCTAACATGGAATCTGTTGGAGCTAGCTAAGGAGAGGATGGATGTCAAGGTATTTATGAAGGAAATCGCCTACAAAAAATGGTTTATCTTATTTCTCCAAAGAGATCTTGAAGTCAAGATGCCAGGGTGAGGAAGACGGTGTCCAGCCGCGGCATAGAGGAGAAAAAGAGGATCATATTGGAGGATCCTGGAGGTTGGGGAATATCAATAATGGGGCTTCAGTATAAATGAGATTTGAGACCCGAATGTCCGGTACACCAGATTTCTTGAAACCCTCCTAAGTGGGTGGCTCCTACCAGTGAAGGACATGAGGATGGGAGTTCGTCTGGCGAAATTGGTGATGGATGGCATCTTGGCCGCTAATTAGAGGTTCAATTTGGGTGTCCCTATGTTGGTCCATTTGTATGCCATTTTGGGATGCATTTCAAGAGGGGGTTCACCGAGGAGGATCTATGTCCCATTCTAGATCCTTCATGAATTGATCGAAGCTCATTGTGGTGGATATGCCTTTCCAAACGCTCTTCTCCCTCCGGGTAACGGCCTACGACCTTCCTTGCTGAATATTTTCAGGGTCATGTCATTGATGCTCAACGAGGAGGGGGTAAGGATCAGAATCGGTAATCATGCCAATTTCACTTTTAGTCTGTTCCCCACTCTGATTGGACAAATGATAGACAATGGTCAAGGCTCATTGGAGCAAAGGGAATACTTCCAGAGCATCATAGGTGGGGTGTTTGTGGCCCGGGTTGACGGGAAGATCCTTTGTGAGCCCTACGTGCCGTCAATATTTTCCAGGTAGTTTGGATGCCTCCAGTAGTTGCTGAAGAAAGTGTGTACAGATGTCCAGGAGGAGAGGCGCCCATGTGTTCTTCGCCAAATGTGGATGATGTTCATAACTCATGGCTTTGGCGACGTCATTACCCTTCCTCTCACCGGAGTTGATGCTATCCTCTCGACAGAATATGTCAAACATTGGGTTGTACCATACCCTGAGGGGCTTTTGCAGAAGAAAATCGAGAAGCTCAAGGTAGCCAGTGTAGAACCCGGGTGGCGAGAGAGAAGATAGGTTCTTGTTGGGGAGGAAAGGCTAGAAGCAAGTTGGGAAACTGGGCCCGCACAGGTCAGGACTACAGCAGCAGGAACGTCGCACGGTGTGGCCTTGCCCTCATCGACTAGGGGAAGAGGGGATCATGAAGCGGCCAGGGAGATTCTCAGGAACCAGATAAGGTACCTGCTCTAACCTTCTGATGATGCAATATTACCTAGCAATGTGGTCGGACTGGTTGACCCTATGGCGGTTGATGGGCACCTATGCCCTCTAGAAAAAGATAGTACGAGATGGAATCCAGCTACCAGAGGTTGGACTCATTCAAATTGTTGACAGGGTGAACTTCCATTGATGACATGCGTACCTGATGACCATGGATGAATTTTCATGCCAACGGGGTTGGAGTGAGGAACCAACTTTCTTGGTGAAGGTAATTCTCGGCCAGGATCATGATCCAGAAAAGATTTCATCCAAGGATGACTACACCGACGAGGAGCCAGGGGGAAATGATTCAGAAGATGAGGAGGAAGAAGGAGAGGGTGAAGGACTGGGGGAAGCTGGAGATGAGCTTGGAGATGGGGGTCTCAAGGGATGGCCCACCAAGGGATCCTTCAGGAGAGTGGAGATATTTTTGGCTCTAATACGGACATAACTGAGCTACTTGAGGTATGTCTCATTCTTTATCCATCCTCCCCAACCCTTTTCTCCTCTTTTGTAATTTCAATCGAATTTCTTTATCCTTCTCAGGTGCGTATTGGTGTTGACCAATAATCTCTATCCAAAGGGGGAGGAGGTTCCAATAGAACAATGTGAGGAGACGACACCCATTATTGAGCTAACAAGTGCTGAGGGATCCCCCACTGTGATAGCTCTTGCAGCGACAGGAATGCCAGAGGCCGATGCACTGAGTTCTTGTAAGTCATTTTTTTGTATAACTTATATGCTTGTATTGGCTATCATAGAACCCAGATGATTAGGGTGTTCATTGTTTGTGCAGTAATCATGACATTGGAGGCTCGGCAGGTTTCTGTATCCATACCATCCGTGAGTGATTCGATGGAAAATGTGTCAGCCTATTCAGGGAACATATCCCAAACTGAGCCGACCCGAGAACTTGGTGAGCAAAGAGCTATGGAGATCAGTGGTATTAACACCAAGGCGGGGCTTGAAGTTGGAGAAGGAGATGTCGAGACTGAGGTGAGAGAGGAAGGTCTCCCAGACATTGAAAATACCAACCCATTGGGAGGAATACCGAAAAAATACCCTACCGCTGATCTCTTGGTTGATTTCCCCAACAATCAGCCTACAGATCCTGAGGAGATAGATGATTCTGATTTGTAGGCGGTCGATGAGATCTGTATGATGTGGCGCAAGGGGTGTAAGTGTATCAAGCGATTTATTGGTCAAACTCAGAAAGAATGGCTAAAATGGAGGGGATCCCTCCACACATGGTTTCACTTTCTCTGTGCTGGAGGGGTGGATGCTCACCATCTTCATTCGGCAGTCTGTGACTACATGGCCGAGAAGTTGCATGAGAGCAGCCAACTCTCTGATGTTGCTCGATGTTAGAAAGAGTTGGGGGGTACCCAAGCATTTCTAAAGGTGGAACAAGAGGTTTGACACCATGAAAAACAGATGAAAGAAATGAGGTATTCATTGCCAACTGTTTCAAGCTTGTTGAGCAATTGAGGGCCCAGCTGGCAGATGCCTAAGAGCAGCTAGTGGAAGTGGGTCACTAAATGACTGAAATTAAAACTGAATAGGAGCAAGAACAGGCTAGGGAAGGTGAATTGTGCTCTGTGGCCACTAATGAAGAGAGGTTTCTCAGGGGGTGAAAGGAAATCCTAGAGTCCACTAGCCAAAAGGTAGCGGTGCTGGAATGATCTATCCAAGATGTTGATCCTTAAGGGCCCTGTTTTGTTTAAAATCATAAACTCATTTCTTCTTACTACCTCTTGTTCTGAACTACATATACGGATATATATATAGATTTATTTATTTACTTTTCCATTTGGTTTAATGCATTCAACCACAATCCTGAAATAAATATCAATCCATTCCTAAGATCACATGGGTCGTACCTGGTGTGAGAAACAAGGGATTCTCGCCCAATTACTTCTTTTAAATATAGGAGTTCCAACCAAGCTTCAGGCACCCAAGGTTCGAACAACCAATCTGGATTCCCAGGAAGAGAAGTGAGAGGCTTGATTAGGGGATGAGGACCCCATAACAATCAACGTGTCATCTTTCCAATGTGATCTAGTGCACGAGCAGCGTAATGCCAGGGGAATTTGAAATCAACTCGAACATAAGGGAGTGGAAAGTGTAAATCACAATACCCTAGATTCATAACAATGTGGGGGTGGTGTGATAATAGAGGATAATTTTTTACCATGTTCAAAACACAGTATCCATATTGCATTATCCTGAAATGGGGATGACAAATGAGGGTCGACCGTTAACCATGTTCAAAACACAGGGCCTGAATAAGAATGTCATCCATTAGTCTTTCGGAACATTGGCCCAGGATAATAGGTGAGACATAGGCTTAGCATCCATACTACTAGGGGGTTCCTTTAGACATGAAAGAGGACGAGGGTCCAAATAAAGGGCATGCAAAGCATGGAAGGTGGAATGGTGGTTTTCTCAAATGGAATCCAACACTCTTGGCGTTAGGCCACCTTGGTGAGAACACATTAAGTGGTCGCACCGGTCTGATCGTGGATCATTCCTTATTCTAAAAATGAATTATCTGGAGAGGAAACTATCACCTTCCAACGTTATCATGGGGCATCCAGAACTTTTTCAGGGTAGAACTATGGTTATAGGGTTCCCTAAAAGAGTTCGGGCCAAGGGGCTAAAATGAGAAGGAAACATGATTTCCAATTCCTAGGGCTAGACCCAGAGATGAGGTGTCTGGGAGTTCCTACGTATCCCATGAAGATCGTAATCAAGCCACATGTAGTTATGAGGGTGGAATGGTAAGATATTGGTGCTAGAGATAAGGTCATGCGGGTCTGTCCCTTGCACCAAGAGAAGCATAATTTGATAGATCTTGTTTGTTTTTTCAGGATGAATGTGTTTTTTTTTTGTGAAGCGATGGACATAGGATGGAAGGTCCAGGTATTTCCACAGGAATAAATCCATATGCAAGCATTCACAAATGGTATGGTGTGTAACCGATACAAAACATGACGTCCCCTTGGCTGAGGAAATCATAATGCAGTGCCATTTTTCCTCATGCGGCCAGGACGATATTGTCACAATTTAGGGTCATGTGATGGGACCAACCATGCATTTTTAATGTCGTGTATGATAGAAGAAACAGTTTAAATTCATGTGGGACTAAGCATCATAGTTTAAATTCATATAGCTTAGACGTATACAGGAGAGATAAGGTTCCAGAGGGGATGCACATGGCATGATAAAGCAGACATGATGTGAATGAGGACAAGGTCCACACCATACCGTGTGTAATTCCGAGGAGGAAACCTCAGGCCGAGGGGCCAGGAAATATTAGAGGATAACGGGTAGGAGAAACTAGATCCCAATTGAGCTGGACCCAAAGATGAGATGTCCGGGTGTTCCTACGTATCCCATGAGAATGGGAATCAATCCACACGTAGTTCTTAAAGGTACCTTTTAACGTCGTGTGGGACAACATACATTTTCATGTCATGTGGGGCAGGAAGTAGGGGGTTAAATCCTATAAAGGGGTGTACGTGGTGTGGCTAATGAAAAACCAACGTGAATGAGTACATAATCCCATACCACGCCATGCAGTCCCGTAAGAGTTAAAGCCTCGAAGGTATAACAGAAGAGATAAATTAGTGGAACTCGAGCTGGACCGAAAGATAATATGTCTAGGAATTCCTATGTATCCCATGGGAATGGGAATCAAGCGGTATGTAGTTCTAAAAAAGATCTTAGTTTATGGTCTTAGATCTTGGACCATAGAGAAGCGGAATCCTTCCAAGTAAGTGCAGACCTCAACCTGATCCTTAAGCCCACGTGAGTCAAACATAGTGTGGAAAACAAGGGCAGAAGAGGTTTTTTGCAATACCCGGAATGCACACCAAAGGGAAATAAGTGTGGATCCCCGAGTGATGCCTTTACTACGGTTTTGTCATCCTACCATGCCAATGTGCACTGAGGGCTAGTTCCAAGAGTGTCGAAATTCCACTTTAGACATAATGAGGTGGAAAATGATGTAAATCATGCGACCTATATTTTGGGCTTAATGGGGTTGGTTTGACGATGGAGGATAACTTTTGACTGTGTTCAAAACACAGTATCCATATCTTGTGACCAAAAATGGGAACAACAAATGAGCATCAACCACTGACCGTATCCGCAACGCGGGACCAGTATCAATTTGTTGTTCTAAACCCTAGAGGACGTCGACCCGTAATGGTAGGAAGGCCCTTGAGCTGAGCATTCATGCCATTTGGGGGTCCCATTGGATGTGAATGGTGATGAAATCCCTAATAAAGGGGACCACTATTCCTGGAAGGTGGTTTCGAACATGTCCAGGTAAAATCCGACACTTTAGACGCTGAGCTAGAGTACTCTTGGGCACATTGGTGAATCACCAAAGAGGGTCGAGGGGCTCAACTTGAGAGTGGACGATTTGTGAAGATTATTATAGAACAACGGGATAGAGAAATATCAGGATAAATAGGAACATGGTGTGGTTGTTATAGACCCAACGTGAATGAGGACATATTCCCAAACCACACTATATACCCCTCTCCCTAGGAAAGTACAGGCCAAGGGGCCAAGGTGAAAGGGACACTTCTAAAAGATGAAGCTGGACCCAAAGACTTAGATGTTTGGGCGGTCCTACATATCCTATGAGGATGGGAATCAAGCCATACTTAGTTCTAGAATAGGGTAATGTGCAGTTTACTGTCATGCAGTAAGGACACAAATGGGTAAAATTCCCCAAACAAGGGAGGTGTATGGCGCGATGAGTAACCCTATGTGAATAAGGACATAATCCCATACCACATCATACAATACTATGTTAAGACTTGGGCTGGGGGCCAGAGATTGGGCCAAAAATAGAATGTCATGGCCATATTTCATTTTAACGTCTTGTAGTGAAAACGATAGTGATCGTAGCTTAAGTTCATAGATCTCGGATCGAGAATGGACAGTTTTTGATCAGATTCACAACACAACATCCATTCTTGTCTAACCGGAGGTCAAGGCAAACAATTTAGTGTCAACTACTGACCGTATGCGCAATATGGGACCTGTATCAATTCATTTGAAATCCTCGAGGATGTTGGCCCGTAATGGTAGGAGGTCCCTTAAGCTGAGCATTCATGCCATTCGGGGGTCCTTTTGGACATAGAAGAATAGAAACCCAAATGATGGGGCATGCGAAGCTTGGCAGGGCCTGTGCTCATGGAAGGGGCATAAGTGGATAAGGAACACCTCATGGGGATACATGTGGTATATCCAGATATCCCGACATGAATAAGGATTATAGTCCATACAACACCATGCAATCCTGTATGAATGCTTGAGCTGAGGGGGTGAAAGGGTTGAGGGACCTAAGATTAGGTGTCCCGGTTATCTGTGGCCACATAACCTCTTATGTGGGTTTTGCCTCATGATAGTTTCTAAGCCCACTTGAGCTATGCTCGGTGTGGGAAACAAGGACTAAGACTTGGCCCTCCCCATTATATAAGGGTCAGATAGCTGGAATCGCCCATGGGAGATCACCGCTTAGAGATACAACGGGGAAAAATGAACCACTACACTCAATGTTTCGGACATCTTCGGGTGGCTCTAACGACAAAGGATAGTTGTTGAGCATGTTCGAAACACATCATCCATATCGCGTGACCTATAATGAGAACAACAAATGAGCATCGACCACTGATCATATATTCAACGCGAGACTTGTATCAATTTTTTACATCAAATTTTTGAGGACGGTGGCCCGAGATGGTAGGAGAGACCCTGTACTGAGCATCCATGCCAATCGGGGGTACTTTTGGATGTAAAAGATGATGGAGTCCCAATAAAAGCAGTGGGTGGAGTATAGTTATGCCCATGCATTTTTAACGTCAAGAAGGGCAGTGAAAGTGATGGACATCTTTGGGGAGCGGGACGTATGGCGGGGTTATGATGAACTCGACGTGAATTGAGGAAAAATCCCGCACCACTCCATTGGTCCTGACCTAAGGGGAGATTCTGAAGTTTGGGCTGGGCCAACAGACGAAATGTCTGGGCGTTCCTACGTGTCACATAAGAATGGGAATCATGCCACACATAGTTCTAATGGGGCCATGCAGTTTAACGTCATGTGGTAAGGGTGGGGAAGGATTAGAAGAATGAGGAGGGGCACATGGTGAAGTCATATTAGTCATGACATGAGTAGAACCAAAGAAACTTGCATGACATCATTTGGGATTCTCCAAAAGAACTATGCCCAGGGGGAATAGTAAAAGAAAAGAGTTTGGGGGCTGGACTCAAGACGAAATGTCTGAGAGTTCCTACATATCCCATGCGGATGAAAATCAAGACACATGTAGTTCTAAGGGTGTGGTTTAATGTCTTGTCGGACGACATACAGTTTAATGCCATGCGGTACATTTCATAGCAGTTTGAGGTCTTGCAGGACCTAATACAGTTTAAGGTCGTGTAGGACCAAACAGTTTAGGGTCATGTAAGACCCAACAATTTACAGTCATGCAAGACCATCTGGATTAGAAAAAGTATTTCTTGAGAAACTTGGCATTGGTGGGGGGAGTTATACGCTCACCATCCATAGTTATCAGGTAGTATGCACCATTAGCATAAAACTTGGGAATTATGTAAGGTCTTCCCATTTGGGTTCTAATTTTGGTGGCTTCCATCCCAGAATCATTGGCATCTTCAAGGCCAAGACCAAATCACCTTATAGGATAGAGTGGAGTTTAACCTTCTTGTTGAAAGCTCTAGCTATCTTATTCTGATGCCTTTCCAGATTGTTCAGGGCACGAAGCTTGTTTCCATCAAGTGCTTCCAACTCGGCCAGAAAAATTTCATCTACTTTATCTGGTACCTACTGATCATAGACCATTTTTCGTAATGAAGAAAAATGAATCTCAATGGGCAGGATGGCCTCAGTTCCATACACCAGGGAATATGGAGTCACTTGGGTGGAATTATGAGTCTTTGTCTAATAAGACTAGAAGGCATTGGGGATCTTTTCCGACCAACTCCTCTTATTCTCACCAACCATTTTCTGAAAAATGTTGGAGATGGTTTTTTTGAATGCCTCAATATTCCCATTTGCTTTAACCTGGTAGCTGGAGGTATGGTTAGAACGGATGTTGTACTTGGAGTACAATTTCTTCAACTCGGCTGCCCGGAAGTTGGTGTCGTTATTAGTGAGGACGGCGTAAGGGACTCCAAACTGATAGATGATATTGGAGATCATTACTTCAATGATAGAATGGGCCTTGACATCCTTGAGCAGAACTTCCACTTCCCACTTGGAAAAGAAATCCGTAGCGGTTAGGATGAACCGATATTGGCGAGCTGTCGCCGGTGGATATGGTCCCATGACATCCAGTCCCCAGATTGTGAAGGTCCAAGAGTACTTGGTAGTGTGGAGAGGCTTGCGTGGCCGATGCATGAAGATGGAATGAACTTGACACGCATGACACCTTTTGGAGAAATCGATGCAGTCATGGATCAGTGAGGGCCAAAAGTACCCCAGTCTTTGGATCTGATGGGACAGCTTTGGCCCAGTCTGGTAGGCACCATAGGAACTGGCATGGACCTACTGTATGACCTAAGAAATTTCAACTCCTTAGATGAAATGGAGGAGAAGACCATCGAATCTGTGCTTTTAGAGAATCTTCTCCATATTGGGACCACTCTGGAGGGTAAACTGCAGCACACAACGTTGGATTCACTCGTGCTTGGCCCGATCTGTCGGGAGATTACCGTGTTGGTGGTATTCAACCAAAGGTATCCTCTAACCAGTAGATACTTCAATCACTTCATCCTGGGGACCTTGGGGTCCTAATGTGAAGGCGCCGATAGTAAGATGGCTTACCTTTAGTCCATCATCATCATCTGGAATGATGCGAGCAATGACTCTCCAATGTTCCACGTTGATAATCCGGTCATCCAGCTTGGGATCTGCAAGTGATGAAGCTAGGTCGGCCAAGGCATCAGATCGAACATTCTATGACCGAGGGACATGGGTAACCTCTGGCTGAGAAGGTAACTGGGTTATTAGATAGAGAGTGTATTCCAATAATAGTATGAGCTCTGGCTTCCTGACGAAATAATCACCGTTGATTTGTTTGATGTCTAGTTCAGAATCCCCTTTCACATGTATATGGGGCACGTCAATATCAAGGGCCAGTTCGAGGCCAGTGATGAGAGCCCGATACTCTGCCTCATTGTTGGTGCATCCTTCAGACAATAGGAATGAATATGGTAGAATGTATTGAGTCAGGGTAAGGAAGACGATACCTAGGCCCACTCTGTTGAGTTTGGGGTCATTGAGCCTTCTGCCGGTGGGGATTCGGGAAGCACCATCGAAATGCATCTACCAACAATAGGTGTCATGATATACAGAGAGGATTGCCTCCTCAAGAAAATCAAGGTCTAGGGACTGGTCTGCGGGGCTTGGATGGATAGCAAGGAAATCTTCCAATGCTTTCCCCTTAATAGCCTTCTGAGGGACAAACTTGATGTTGAACTGCTGGAGGATTACCGCCCACCATGCTAGGCAGCCTGTCGGCATGGGAAAACTCAGGATGTACTTCAGTAGGTCTACTCGGGACACCAGCTGTACCTCATATTGATGCGGGTAATGTCGCAACTTTTGTTCTGCGAATATGAGTGCAAGGATGATTTTCTCGATGGGGGGTATCTGGTCTCCGTATCTAGGAGCATACGGTTGAGGTAGTATAGGTTGTTTTTAGTTCCCTCATTGTTCTTTTGGGAGAGAAGGGAGCTGAGAGATCCTTCCAGGGCGGTTACATAAAGGACCAGCGGTTTTTTGGAAATAGGTGGCATCAAGACCAGAGGCTAGAGTAGATACTGCTTGATTTCCTCAAACACGGTTTGGAACTATTTTTCCCATTCATATGCGATACCTTTCTTCATGATCTGAGAAAAGGGATTACACTTTACATCCATATTTTTAATGAGTCAGCGTATATAGGCTAAGTGGCCTTGGAATCCCCGAAGTTCCGGAATGTTACTCGGGGGAGACATCTGGCTGATGGCCTTGATCTTCTTAGGGTCAATCTCAATACCTCGATATCTGACAAAAAATACAAGGAACTTCCCAGAGGTGACCCCGAAATCACATTTCAATGGGTTCATCTTCAAGTGGTGAGAACGGAGGAAGCCAAACATTTTCTCAAGGTCCTTGCGATGGTCTTGGAACTGGTTAGATTTGAAAACCAGATCATCCACATAGCATTCCACCAATGTCCTGAGGATTGGCTTGAATATATGATGCATGGCCCACTGATAGGTGGCTCCTTCATTCTTTAAGCTGAAGGGAATGACTTGGTAAAAAAACGTACCTTGTGGTACCCTGAAGGCTGTAGACTCCTTATCCTTGGGGGCCATCCGGATCTGATTATATCTATAATACCTATCCATGAAAGAAAGGGATTAGAACCCAGTTGTAGCATTGATCAGCAGTTCCATCACTAGAAGGGAAAAATAATCCTTTGGGAACTGATGGTTGAGATCTTGGAAATCGATACAGACACTTATCTGTCTGTTCTTCTTCTTGACCAGCACAATTTTGGCTAGCCAATTAGGGTACTGTACCTCCTTAACGAAGTTGGATCTGATGATCTTATCAAATTCCACCTCAACCATGGCATTGTGAGAGGGGTGCATATTTCATGGAGGCTCCAGTCCTGGTATCTCGTCAAAACTCTAGGAGACCAATTCACAGTGTTGTTTCAAAAAGTATATGTACTATTGTTTCTCCTCGAATTACATGGTGGAGCTGATCGATGTTGGTCTTAGTTCTACCTCGCTACTGAGTTTCACTTGTACCAACTCATCGACTATGGCAGAGAAGCCCTCTTCAAAGGTAGGAGGCATCCTCTAAAACGTCATCTTCACTTGTATAGGGGGAATCCTTGGTGGGAGGAGTCACTTTTGAGTCGACAGAACCTGATGGGAAGCTGGTACCCACCTGAGTGGTAATGGACATCACATCGGAAGACACCTGTGCTGCTGCAACCATAGTTATGAAGGTTGTCGATTCGATCCCATCTGGCCTTCGGCCCAAGGGGTTACGCTTGATGATATCGAATAAATAATTGTGTGTTGGCTTGTGCCAGTTAGTTCCAGCCTAGAGGAACAAGAACGTATGACGTATTATCATTTCCAGGGGGAGGAAATCCCAATACCTTATGGGGGTAGGAGGCTCCGGGATCACTTGAGTGTGATTTGTATAAGAGTACGAGGTGATTTTCCACCATCTCTTAGACTAGGGAATGTGTTCCCCCTCATCCCAGACACAACAAAGCATTGTCCCATGTCCGAGGTTGTAGCCTCCAATCGGTGGATTGGAAAGACGTAGGAATCATCTAGATCTATCCACGGGTCAGTCGCAGTCGTGGCATGCTTGACTTCGTTGGTCTGAATCTGCTTGTCCTTCCTCTTGTAGTAGTTGGCATCCAGATAGCGGGCCTCACAAGAAGAAAAGTGAGATGTGTCATCATAAATCACGCCCACATGACCATTAAGGGGGTAATTGCAGCACTAGTGATAGGATGAGGGAACTTCTACATGTAGGTGGAGCCATGGCCTTCCCATCAACACATTGTAGGCGGTGTCTTTGGAGACTACCATAAATTTGGTGTTGGAGACTAGGCCACCAGACTAGGTCTTCAAATGAATCTTGTCGAACAGGGTCTGTTCCGTCCTATTGTAACCTCAGATTCTCAGGTTAGAGGGAGTCAGACCATCCTCAGATAGTCCCATCTTTTGCAGTGTTCGAGTCAGGATTAGGTTAATTCTAGATCCTGTGTCGATAAGACAAGAACAAACCTTTATTCCATTGAACTGGTTTGTGATGTAAAGTCGGTGAATGTTCCCCTGTATAGGGGAGGCTTTATCTTCTCTAGAGAACAAGATAATGGCCTGGCATTCAACATTCTTGATGGCTTCAGCATGAAAATATTTGGTGGCTGCTACTTCCATCTCTAACTAGAGGGGTATTCTTAAAGTCTCAGCGAGGGCCTCACTCATATCTGACAACAAGCGAAGGGCCTCAAGGATGGAGAGCCTTTCAAGACTACTAGAATGATTCTTAAGAGCATATTACTTCTGCGCTAGGCATGAACTTCTACTTGTAAGAGGTCGCTCTATGACAGGAGGTATGGTGGGCCCTGCTGATTGGATCGGCGGCTGACTGGTACTGGTAACATCCTGATGCCCACTATTCAAAGCAAGTGGAGTACCTACCGTACTGGGGCTACTCGACTGGGACCATTACAGGGTGGAACGTTGTTGACCATGGTGAGGACTAGATGGCTCTACTTGGTTCAGTAGCACAAATGGTGGTGGAGGTAGACCTGATGACACCAGATGGGGAGGCTGCATGTGCAGAGCTCTGCGCTGGGCCTACTGTCTAGTCTCATTGGCATGCACGTCATGGTTGGAAGTGTCAACTGATGTCCCTAGATGACACATATGTTCGTGGATCTGCCGACGTTGGCGTCAGCTGGGGACGTTGGGGAGATCTTCCTGGCACTCCTCATCGTCAGGAATCATGTAAGGAATTACCAGCTCTACGGTGTTAACCGAGGTGTACCCTTGACCATCACTTGAGGAGTCGTCCACTACTGGATGGATTCTGGGAGGGATCTCCATCTCTGTGGGCATGAAGTCTCCAAGAGTAAGGGATGAAGATGGCATCAGCAGGGGACTTTTCTTTCCCTTGTGTCACTGGGGTTTGCTCTTATGTGAAGAGGCCGACTGAGACGACGATGCAAAAGTAGTGGATACAGATTCTGAATGCTCTGGCCGACTCAGGCATTTCCGGATGACACCCTAAGCATGGGAGACTATTTTACGAGCCATCCAGACGCCATATTTCTGGGACCCATGGTTAGAAACCTATTTCCACTCAATTTCGTTGCCACTGCTGCTATCTGGCCTCATGGATACACATGCCACCATTCCCAGGGCTAGGCACAATCTAACTATGTTGTTGTCGACCTGGTCTTGGATCCATTCTTTGAACACATAACATTGGTTGAGGTTGTGCCCTAAGATTTGGTGATAGGGGAATTAGTTGGAATGATTAGTGAGGTTTGCCTCTTATGGCCTTCTGTACTCAAGAAAACGCACAATCCCTTATTACAAGGAATTTCAGAAATAATTGGGGACCTGATTCTCACTAAACAATTAGGTCTAGATTCTTCTTTCTGAAAAGGGGTGCCTTGAAGCTTGTCTCTGACGAGGACCTGGAGGATCCTGTCATGCAGGCGGAGCCTGATTATCCCACCTGGGTGGTGGTTGTGCATTGCGCGGGGGCACCTACCAATTTTGAGGTGAACATTGTAGGGCCGGAGGCTGTGCCTGTGGTGGTGGGCCTCTGTGAGGCTGTGGAGGCGGCTCCACTGGTAATAATTCTAGTAGTATGGGGGGCTCTATTTTGGCCACTACGGTAGGCTCAGCTCTGGAATCCCTCCTCGTAATAATTACAAGAGGTAATGGATGTTCCTGGCTGGCATGCTGCAGGGCTTCTTCCAGGAACTAGGCCTTATCAAAGAAGTCTCATAATCCTCTAGGGTAGTTTTGGGTTATCAAAGAGGGAACTAGTTCCGTTTTACCATTTCCTACACACATCGTCAGTAATTTCTCCTGAGTTATTGGAATGTCAAGGGAGTATTTAATCCCTTTCCACCAGGTGATAAAATCCATGACATTCTCATCAGACCTCTGTTTTCACTTGAAGAGGTCTGTGATACTCGTCTTACACGTGGTGGAGCTGAACCAGTACATAAACTGCCTGTGAAGATCCTACCATCCTTTTATTGACCCAATGGGGATTTGGCTATACCAGACAAATGAAGGCCCTTCCAATGTCTATACAAAACATTGGAGCTTGGCGGCCTCTTGTTATGCTAGGGTTTCTAACATGGATCTGCACCTTGAAATAAAGTGGGCCAGATGCCGTGGGGGGTCACCCATCCAATTGAATGGGAAAAAGGTGGGATTTTTTGAAACCTGAGGGCACTGGAATATCATCCACCCATGCTGGATATGGCTTGCCATCAGGTGGGAGTCTCACCTACCGTGTTTCCAATGCGTCGAGGTGGGCGATGAGTGTCTCCATTAGATCATTTGGGTGGGGTTTCCTATCTTGACGGGGGTCCCTGAGCACCAATGCATTGATGGGTTCTTCAACACGATAATCAGGCCTAGCGTCTCATGGAGTGACTACTGGGTTGGCATGTGGAGAATCTATGGGAACCTGAGTTGGGTCCCGAGGATTAAATTGTCACTTGGGTGGATTTGGGAGCACATATCGCGCCCTTTTTCCATAATTTCCAGCCTCTACCTTCTCTGCTTGGTCAGGATGTTCAGGATTACCTGGAGGCAACTCACTAGGGGTAGTTGTGTCTGTCCCTTATGTACTAGTCGTGGATCGCCGTAATCTGGGATTTTTTCCATAGTGCATTCATCTAGGAGGTTTTCAACCAAATTTTTCTACTCGGCAAGTTTCTGATGCAACGCAGCCTTCTTAGGGTCTTCCTCTATCTTCTACACTGATGTGGACGAGTTGGAATGTTTGGTGGCATCAAGGTTCTCTTTACACATACCAAGATTCCTACTGAGAACCAATGCCTCAGTGGGAGGAGGGAGCCCCAGTAGATTCCTTAGCTGGTGAGTAACCCTTCCTGATAGTTCCAGTAGTTGTGGCACGCCCTCATGGGGTACGTCCCCGTCATGTAGATCCAGTTCATTATCCACCTCTTAAAGGTCGTCCATGTTTACTATGACACTTCTTTGGGCATGTCCTCGATATCGCCTATCGAGTTGAGTTGTCGTCAGATAGGATGGAAGTGGAGGGCAGTGTACTGCCCCCATCCATGGACTTGCACGTGGAGGGAAGCTTCCTTGATAATCCTGCAGAGTACCTTGAAACTCTGAATGCATTGTTGTTTGAGGGCTCTATGGCGGCCTGGTGACTTAGGGCGTTGGACCATAGGGAGAGCAGCCCGATCAGCCAGACGGCATTGCTCGCCGATGTCTTCAAAATGTGCTTGGATTTTGGGATAATCCACTCTCTGATGACTAAGGCGGAAGTACATTTCCCAAAGGGTTTGATGGAAAAATTCGAAATCTGCTTGGGTAAGGGATCCCAGCGCACTGAAATTCAGTGTCGCAACTGGCCAGAACATCTCGGGGAAGTGGTCCGCTGAAAGGATATCCCATAAGATCCTCGGCTCAGATTCAGGGTCTAGCCCTTGATTTCCCCATTCTCCAACTAGGTGGTTGAGGAACTGGAAATGGTACTGAGGCAGACCACTGGGATGGTAGGCTGGCCGGTGGGGAATACATTGAATGGGTTGACTGGCCGCCGAATCTTAGGTTGTCCTCGAAAGAGTGTAGTGACCTGGACGCTACGTCGCGATAAGACGGGCTAGCGACCAGGGTTTCTGGAAAATCATCTACAGCCGCTGGTGATGGACTGTGTCATGGATCTCCCTCCATTGATCCCCAAAACAACTCTCTGTAGTCTCTAGTCGAGGTAGAGAGTGCTTCTGGTGATGGTGGTGGTGACTGCGTGGTTAGTCCCTGAGGAAAATCTAGATTTTTGTCCTCGTGTATGTACCTATGAACGGAGGAAAGGATCTGGTGGACCTTTCACTTCCAAATTCTGAGGCTAATGCACCTTGTTCATGCCCCAACCCTTAACTCAGAGGAATTAGGGGAGGGTTCTAGTGCTGATCCGTACTCTGCTTCAGAATCTGAGAAGCAGAATGGCTTGATCTCAGTCTGGACCTTCCCAGAATTCTTCTTATGGTGGTGATGACCTGCCTTCCTACCCCTAGATGGCTCTTCTGGAAAGGGTATATTTCTAACACGAGGAGGTCTTTTGTCCATACTGGTGCTGGGGTGGAGAGGGTTTTAGCCTGAGTAGGCTGGGGTGTGCGGAGCCCTAGGACAGATATCAAAGGGGACATGGGTAGGACCTTTGTGGGTAGTTCTGAAGCAGGTAAGACCTCTATTGGAGCTGGTAGGAGCATGGGGAGGACCTCCATGTTTATTTCCCCTGGTGACATCAGTGTGAGGAAGGTCCTCATACTAGTCGAACTGAACACGGGTAGAATCTCCGAGATGGGTGCTGGTGAAGTGAAGTTAGCCTCCATACCTCTGATTTCTAGGGCGAGAAGTACTTTGAAAAACTACTGTGAGGACATGGAGAGGTCCCCTGCATTGGAGAGTGACCTAATTTTTAACGTCCCCACACCAACAGTCTAAGACAAGAGGAATGACTCCATACCCGGTGTAATGACCACGGGAGAGACTTTAGGTCTGAACGACACCACCATGGGGTGGACCCTCATTTGGATTGAAGGTGGCATGGGGTGGACCTCCATGCCCAGCTTGGAAGCAGGGAAGATCCTCATTCTCCATGGTAGTGGTATGGGGAGGACCTCCATACTGGGTGTCGTTGCCACGGGTTAGTCTGTGATGGACACTGCATGTGCCAGCGACCAAGAGAGTCGACCCAGCTTGCTCGTGGGGTTGTTGGGGCCTCGATCTAGGTCGGACATATAAATACCCCTGCTCAACGTATATAGGGAGCTGGTGATATGCATCGGTGGTGGCTTGGGCCATAGTAGTCGCTGACATTGACGCCCCTTGGCAGGCGTCCTCTTCAGCTTGCGCCCGACGCTGGCGTCAGGTCAGACAGACTGGAGCCAGTGGTGCAGGCATGTGGCTTACCTGCTTCTCATCCAGTAAGATCGGGCGACAGTGCTGACACAGCCGGGTGGGGGCCCCCGTTGGGAGTCCCTAGAATGGGACTCTGACCGGGCTGGCTTGGACATCCCCTACCTCGTTGGCGTAGGGCAGGGATTCATTGAGGCGTTCCAGGGACAGGCTCCCAAAATGGTAATATGTTGGAGTGGGGAGCAGTGGCTCCCTACGCGGCCCTAGGGGTAGCATTGATGAAGAGGTGTAGATGTCACTATATCCAGGCGGGTCATATCCCTTGTAGGGATGATCCCCTCCTCCTCATACCGGGGTACGAGGTCATTGATCACCCTCCATTGAACAACCTTGGATGGGGATATAGGGCATGGGTTCCCCATGGTCATGGTCATTGAGACTGTCATAGAAGAGGTGGATCCATGTGGTACAGTCATGCCAGTACTTCCCCTGCCCCTGCGTCGGTGGGCGGGCGGTGATCGAGTTCCGGGTGCAGCAACTTGATTCCTGAAGAGCATGGAGAGTAACTCATTAGTAATGAAAGAAAAAAGGAATCGACGACCAATTCCCCAACTTCATCTCGTATTCCATGACCAATAATAGGGGTCTATTCTGACAACGTTGCATATCGGGATGTCCAATGTTTTGACTACCCCAACTTCTGGTGAGTTTCACTCCAGGCCCACTATTTTCTTGGAGGGACCCAACGCCAGATGATTAGATCTGGTGACACGCTAATCCACTGATGTATCAAACGATACTAATCTCCATATTGAGTAGAAGAAATTCATGTCGAGTTCACCATTTAGATTTCTCACGCTTTCACCGGGGTGCGAGAACTTGTCTGTTTGAGGATGTGTTGCTATGTTGCCCCACATTCCCACTTTCCAAAGGCGGACAACATCCATTCCTTGTTCAGGGACATTTTCTCCTTGATCGAAACAGGATGATGGTATGTCAGTTATTCCTTCCATGGTTTCCTCCTCGAAACTCATCACCTAGTCTGTGTCTCCATTATATATTTAAGATGTGGTTCGTGAAACTCTTCTCAATGCCATATCTTCATGGACATCGTTTAATTAAACTGCTTCTGTCGGGACATTTCAAGGGGTCCGGTTAGGGCAGCAACCTTCGGTCAGGGGAGTAGTTATTTTGGACATCACTGGCATGTCTGGATGCTATAACATTGGTTCATCTATCTTTTTCCCCTTATTATAGGTCTTCTTGAGGGCACGGCAGCCCGAGGCATCCCGCGTCGAATGCAAGGAATCGTATGCCCTAGGCATGTCGATGATGTTTTCCTCATATTTCCATGTTTAACACATGATATATCGCAAGTTTAATGTCCAACAGGGATGTATCAGACAAATCAGAACACTGACTAGAGTGGATCAGATGAGTGTAACCCCTGTAGGGTACACTGATGTGTGGGGTGAGTAGGCATGACCTCACTGGGACGTGGCAACCCAGGTAAGAATCAAAATGGATGATAGAGTGTTGAATGAAGTAGATGGTGAATGGTATGGAACCTCCATGATGATGATGATGCTTTTGGTCTTGATCCACAAAGATACTTCCTACATATCCCTGTGGCAGGGAATCAAAGTCCATGTAGTTTATCTGATAACAGCTTACCGCCGATTGGGGATTTCAAGAGGTTACCTACAATTGGGGATTTCAATGTCTTACCGATGGATGGTGGATCGCAATGGCTTATAGCTGGATGGGGTCACAATGGATTACCGCTGGATGGGGTCACAACAGCTTACCGCTGGATGGGGTCGCAAAGGCTTACCGCTGGATAGGGTCACAACGGCTTACCACTAGATGGGGTCCCAACGGCTTACCACTATATGGAGTTGGCGACGGCTTACCGCTGTATGGGGGATAGTTTAATGTCATGTGGGATAAAAAGTGTCATGTAATTTAACATCATGTAGGATGGGGGTGGACCGACGTGAAGGGGGATGGAACCAATGGATGGTTGGATTGAACCTTAATGAGGCTTCCTACATATTTTTCCCTAGCAAGGATGAAAGACCACGTAGTTCAGGTTGGGTTGGTGAACTGACATGAAGATGGTCGGGACCAATGGGTGGTGGGCTTGAACCTCACGGAGGCTTCCTACGTACCTTGCCTTGGCAGGGATCAAAGTCCATGTAGTTCAGGTTGGGACATGGAACCGACATGAAGATAGTCAAAACCAATGGGTGTTGGGGTTGGACCACATGGAGGCTTCCTACATACCTTTCCTTAGCAAGGATCAAAGTCCACATAGTTCGTGTTGGTGGTGAGGATTACACTCTAGGCTGTCCAGATATGACTTCATGGTTGATGCTTACTCTAATCCCACGTGAGTCATGATCGGTGTGAGAAACAAGAGGCAGAAAAGGCCTGATGATCACGCCGTGGAAGTTGCGTCCGTGGGAAGCATAGTGGGGCTCACACGTGGTTAGAAGCCCAAAGAGGAAACATTGGCTTACACATGGTTCGTAGCCCGGGGAGATGGAGATTGGGACTTACTCCAGGGTGGAGGCTCGGGTGGTGATAAAGCCCAGTGGGAGAGGGATTTGTCACCCAAGAATAGAGTAGGAGAAAGGATGTTACCTCCTGCAAGAAAACCTTGGGGCTTACACCAAGGTGGTTGTCCTTTCCCCGCAAACAGACACTGCTCCGATAAAGAAGATGTCATTCCATGTGAGGAATGATCTCACTCTTGTGGAGACCAGTGGGCATAGAGAATGTCTGAGATGGAGCAGCCCACTTGCAAGGCATGAAATGAGGTTGTCGTTTAATGTCATGTGCTGAGGACAATGGTGCTTGGCAGTTTAACATTTTGTAGCTCAGACGAGTTGGGCTCACTCCGCACCCCTACAACTTAAAAACTGGAACCCTCTACACCTTGGTGAAGAGAAGGGACAGACAACGTCATGACTAAGGGGTGTCATGAGGTGATCCCATTGGGGGTCCACGTTAGCGTGGCTATGCGAAGAAGCAATAGTTATTAGTGTGCCTATGCGAAGAAGCATTAGGTGAATCAACAAAATGTGAAACACCGCCCAAGGGACTTTGAAGTTACTTTGTATGAGCCTAGAGGGTAGTATGAGAAAAGGGTGGCTGAAGAAGATGTTTTGGGCATGGGAGGTGCCTGAAAATGATGTCTGGAAGAGAGACATCTAACATGTGTGCACGATGAGGGAGGCTTGCGTGCAAACAGAACAGTTACGTGGAAAATTCTGGGTCGGCGCACAATTGGAGATGTTGGGCACGTAAAGGAGAGTCGAGGTTTTGCGCATAAATAGAAGATATTGCAGACAAGGAATATGTGTTGCGTGCAATTGGAAGGGATTTCATGCAATTGTAAGGGATTTAGCACATGGGATGGGACTCAAATGGATTCGGACGAGGGTTAAGCCCGAATGGTCTCGCGTGAAGGCGGACCCCTGGGCGACCTGTCATGAAAAATTCCATATCTTAAATACAACTTTTGTGCATAGGGGAGGTGGATTTCGCACAGAGGTGACGGTTCGGATTCTTAAGCCATTAAAAGTTGAAGGGGATCCCTTCTATTTATAGGCACTCGGGGTTGTCAGATCCATGCAGAAACTGGTCCGCATGAAATATTTTGTGCCAGTGTCGGCAGCGTGAAAGTTCAACCGCGTGGGGGAGGTCGCGCGCAAATTTATATGCCCACGGTTGGTGGCATGGAAAACTTCCTTGGATCCCACAGTTTTCCGCACGAGAGAGACTTTTTCACGCACACCAGAGACTTTTTTGCGTGGCCCTTCCAGGCCCCCCGGAATGGATCACTATGTCAAAATATGTTTTCTTTTTGTCGCACCAAAACCTCCTTCAACCCTTGAGCATTTTTCATCATCTATAGAAACCATTACCCATAACAACATGGAAATGGGAAAACATCACCATGTAATTTCTCACTGGACTTTCAAATAAATCCAAAGGAAACAATGTTATAAGGGTTTTTATGGATCATCTTATAATGACATCTCACTTTATCAAAATTCAAGAGGACTTATCACTCGATCAACATGCATGGATATATATCATACAAGTGGTGAGGCTTCATGGATTACCATTATTGATTGTATTCAATCAAGATCTGATATTTAGCTTCATGTTTTGGAAAATTCTCCAACATTCTCTGAACATTAAGTTGAACTTTAGTACCGTCTATCATCCAAAAACTGATGGCCAATGTGAGTGGAAAATTTATAAACAGGAAGAATTGTTGAGAGTGTGTTATATGGACTTCAAGGGAGGATGAGACCAACATCTACCTCTGTTCGTGTTCTCTTACAACAATAGTTTTTACTCGAGCATCTAAATGGATCCATATGAATCCATTTATGTGAAAAGATGCAGAACACCATCATGCTAGGATGAAGTCAGTTAACGTAAGATTCTAGGACCTGAAATGGTCAAAGAAATGGTTTAAAAGGTGAAAACCATTCAGCATCACATCAAGGAAGCCCAAAGTCGATTAAAGATATATGCATAAAATCATTAATGAGACCTGTAGTTTTTGTTGGAGACATGGTATTCCTCTATATATCTCTATGGAATAGGATCATGATATTTTTGATAAAAGGAAAGCTAAGTCCCATGTACATCGACCCCTTCACGATTCTTGATCATGTCAAAGATGTGGCCTATCGACTATCTCTTCCACCAACCATATCTAAAGTATATGATGTATTTAATGTATCCCTCGTAAGGAAATACATACTAGATCCCTCACATATATTGATTTCATAGGTTTTATAGTTGGAAAATGATCTCTCTTATGAGGACCGGCCAGTGAAGATCTTGGACCTTAGAGATAAATTTATACACAATAAGACTACTCCCCTAGTCAAATTACTTTAGTGGAACCATAAGTATGAAGAGGAAATGTGGGAACCGGGGGATGTAATGAAGAATAAGTACCCTCACCTGTTTTCCCCTTAGTTTGTAAAATGAAATTTCGAGAGAGAAATTTCATAAGGAGGGAAGAATGTAAAGATCCAGAATTATATCAATGAAATTTCTCTTCTTATAATTATTTCATATAGTATAAATCACATAAATTACTTAGATAACCCAATAAAAACTTTATAAATGAATAAATAATGAAATATAAAGTATTTAAAGAAATTAAGGAACCTAAATCAATGGAATAGTAACATGACCTTTGGAATAGTAATGTGGCCATTAAGAATACTAACTCATCCAACAGAATAGTAATATAACCTATGAAAGTATAATTAAAATTTATTTATATCATAAATTAAAATATGATATATTTATATCATGTAATAAGTAAATAAATGTTTTAAAAATGATAAATTACGTATTGGTATTTTTGTGAAACATAAATGTTTATTTACAATTATATAATTTATATAACGATTTAAAAGAAAATTTATTTTGTTAAAATAAATTTATAAATTAATTTTTTGTTGTATTATTATTAAAATATTATTTTATGAGACCTTAATTAATTTTTCAATGTACTATAAAATTTGTTATAATTTTAAAATTGGTATTTTTCAAATAAATGATGTTTTTAATTAAAAATTAAATTTCTCATATTTATAAAATTATTTTCATAAAATAGATTCCATTTTTTAATTCTAAATTCTGAAAAATAGTTAGGGTAATTTTTTTTGGGATTTTTCTAAAGTAATGGAATTTTTTGTTAATGGTGAAATATGATAATTTACGGTATAAGCTCAATGCATGAATTATTGAGTCATGGTTGGTGAATGGATGATTTAAATATCATTTTTTCAAACTCACAAGAACTAGTTACTATATTTAGTCACTATAACCACCAATATTCATATTCTTGATCCAAAATAATAAAAAAAATGAATAAAATAATCAAAAAACACCCCTCTCCTCCACTATCAATACCACCCCTCACAACCTCTTCTCCTCACACCTAAAAAGCCTTGAAACTTATTCAAATTATACCCAATACTATTCCAATGTATCTTATCCATATCCAAGATCCTTTTTATCAATATAATATTAAACTCAAGTGCCTTAAGGAGGTTTTGAAGGAGAATAATTCAAGAGGTAAAAACCTCTTTCTTTTTCTTTTAATTTATTTTCAATTCCTTCTCTTTTATTTTCCTCTCCTCACCTCCTATTATATAAGTAACATGATAACTATAGCATATTTTATATAATAAAATTTTATTATGTTAATTAATCAACCCATCATCATTTCTCTTCCCCTCCCCTTTTGTTCTAAAAATGAAAACATCGTCTATGATGTGTTAAATTATCGCATTCAAGGACGATGACTTTTCAATTTCTATTACCACCTTCGAAGCTGGTAATAAAAACATTTTTATGTTTGAAAAATATTATAACATATTAATTACATATTATTTAATGGTATGGATCAAGTATATATACATAATATTAATTAATAAAACAAAACTACCTCATGGTGACCGAAAAATGACAAAATAATCTAGACCATTATCATTAACATTTTATATAATGAATCATCCTCTCATATGGGAAAAATTATATATAAGACCATTTAATATTATATAATTTAATTAATAACATATAATTTAAATTCTTGAAAACTATTCTCAATTTACATGATCTTCCATACACATATACAATTGAACAGATCATGAAAACCAAGGAAACAAACACTCCTAAAGGATGAAAGTGTATCTTATAAACCATAAAAAAGGATATTAATGAACTTGATAAAATTATAATAAATAAAATAATAATATAAAATTGTATTAATTAATTAATTAATGTATTTAATTTTATTATTCAGTGTATTAATATCAAGTGCAAAACATTTTCAGACAGAAGGTAATGGATTCTTTACAAACCTCTATTTTTTCTTTTAGATTATGATTTCTCTCTCTTTAACCTAATTTAATTCCTATTTACTCTTATATAATTCTTATAAATTCTATTTGTATGCTCAAAACTTATGTATCGAATATAATTCTTCTTTTTCTGATGGGTAAATATATGTTTTTATAACGTTCAATTCTCAATTCCTCTCAATAAGAAAGCACAATTAAAGGGAACTTCTCAATTTCTTACCCATTTTCAAGTGCACTCCATAATCTATTTTAATCCACCATTATTTTACTTAAATAACTAATTTTAAAATAAATAACTATATTGGTTCAATTCTAGTTTTATAAAAACAAATATTCATTTTCTCTCTTTAAATGCTCTTTAATATTTTCTTTCAACGGCACTAAAATGTTTTATTTATAAAGTTTCCTAAACACTATTTTTAAATTTTTCCAATTAAATTAGACATAATTTATAATTATCTATAACTATTTTAGTTTATTAATGTCCATGTGTTATTTAAATTTATTCTTTCAAGGCTATTTTTATGATAGACCCATTTTTTTACACCATGACATGCTTATGATACCCATTTCTTTCTATGGGTAATCCTTATGTTTATTTTTTATTCATAAATTATGATTATTCAGGTGGAAATAATATTCATGAACATGTTATTATGGGTGTGTCTATATTGTTCTTCAATGCATTGGTTAATTTTTAGTATCATGAGACATTATTTTGGAACAGAGAGTGAACAAAAATCCTTTATGGAACATCTTACACCATGTAAAATGGTCTTGGTAGTTAGCCTTGACTTATGATTATGTCATGTTATATATTGTTTCCACATTCCTATGATTCCATTATTACATGATCCCATGTTATACATGTTATTCTTCCTTATGTTTATTCATGTTTTATTCCTTTTTATGTCATCGTGTTATGATTTTTAACCCTTATGCTGCACTTTATTTATATATTTACACCCTTACTGGGATTTTTAGCTCATACCTTTGTTCATGTATTCCCCAAGTTATCTTATATAGATGTAAGATATCAATTGAAGTTTGGATCTCATTATAAAGATTAAATAAAATATGTTTTTATTTTGGTTTCATGTTTTCTAATTATGTACCTAATCTTCCAAAGACACAAGAATTTATTATCATTGGTTGTATTAGATTGTTAATTATTTTTAAAATAATGTAACAGTATGTGTAAAATTATAGGGTCGTTATACATAAAAAATTATTCATTATATAATTATTATTATTCCATGTGATTATTTGATTAGTTAAAATATCCATTATCAAGTTTTAAGCTGATGTGATTATTTATATGGAATTATTCAATCATCATTTATTCTTAACATATTTATTATTCATTATTAATTAAAGATATATTCTATTGTACTTTACCCTTACTTATCATTTGATCTCACGCCATTATTATGTTTTATTTTTACCTAAGATTCCAAGAAGTCAATTATGACTTATATGCAGTTTCAATCTAAGAGAATAATGGTTTCGAAAAGAAAATACTTTCTATATTTAATGTTAAAATGTAATTATAATTTAAAATATTTATCTATTTTACCAATGATACTAAACTATTCAGTCCTTTGGGATATGATCTCTTGTATCTTATGCCATTGTAATGAAATAAGGCACCAACTCTGGGATTCTGGGTTCAGGGTGTCAAAGATATAGGTTATTATATAAACATAAGAACATCTCAGTATATTGAAGATAATGTTTTTATTATATTAATATAATTTAAGAATATTTTAATTATTTTTAAGAATAAATAAAATAAAAAATCTCAGTTAGGCATTTTTCCTCATCTCAGACCACCTCTTTAGAATTATACCTAAATCCTTCCTATAAAGGATTTATAATCATAAAAAGGCTTATAAGATTACATAAAGTAATTAAATAAGTTTTTTGGGAAATTATTTTCCAAAAAATGGGCTTTGGAAGTGTAAATATAAGAGGAGAGTGGGTGGAATTTTATAAGTGTAGGAGATTACAGAATTAGTATTTTTTAAAATAATAAAGTTTACCCCCATTTTTTATATGAAAAAAGGATCAAAAATGGTTTACTCAAGAAAATAATAGGTGATAAGGTCTAAATATGTTTAGAAATGGATATTGTACAAGTATTGGGTCATTTTTTAACCCTTATCGTTTTAATTTAACCCCCAGGTAAACCCATTTTTACCTTAACCATGGAAATTAATATTTATTGTTTTTTTATATTAATTAAGGTAAAAAAATAATTTGACCTCACTTTATAGTATTAATTATTCCAATTATTTATATGGAATCCTTTTTTCTGTATTCAATTCGTAGAATTAGAATTTAATTTAAATTTAATCTCGCATACGTGATGAATGTAACGCCCTGACCCGAGTTACCCAGAGTTGGTGCATTGTTACATAATATTAGCATGATCACAAGGAAATCATTTCTCAAAAGACCGATCAGTTTAGTATTATTAGAAACAAGATTCATACATAAGTTCAACTTTACATCTTGAAAAGAAATACAACACGAATTTATTCCATTAGAAACATCCAAGCCTCCTAGATTACGCCTTCATGTCACTCATAACTAACTTATTCATATCCTGGGAAAATGAAACATAACAAAGGGGTGAGATCAAGCACCTAGTAAGGGTAAGCAATACAGCAGAAGATAACATAAATATTAAGAATGGTGAATAATTGAAACCACGTGCCTTTACCAATAATAAACATGAATACTTTTATGGAAGGAATATGAGATAAGTAAATAATGCCATAATAAAACATAATCATGGGTATTCTACTAGTCGAATGACCACATGAACCATCAATATTATTTTCATAATGATGGAATGTATAATGTCGGACATTCTAAAACATTTTGTTAAGGCCTCGGCTAAGACGTCTAAAAATGATTAAGGCCTAGACAAAACCATATATTAAATTGGGAAAGGCCTCAGTCAATTCCACATCTAATTGTCTCATGATACCGGCCAATTCATCGGGGAGCTATAGCGGGCTCCACCTGTCACTTACTGATTCCAATACATTCCTCATATGAAAAGGTTGAAATATAACATAAACATTCGTATTAAAACTAGCATATGAAATGTCAATACATTAAACATAAACCATGAATGGTATAAAAAATAGAATATCCACAGTCAAACATATCACAAAACCTTAAATACAATATGGAAGTTTTGTATCATAATAAATCAACTTCAAATAATCTTAAAATATATCAAACGATGTTGACATAGATGAAATCAAAACCTTTTTTAGAGAAATATATCTTTCTATTTTAAAATCATTTAAGAGTAACATAATTATAAAGAAAAAATTTATTTTGAAAATATTATTATAATCTTGTAAGGGAATCTTTGACGATGTTATAATGGCAGAAAATAGCCGCACTCGTTGTATAAGTTAAAAAAACGTTCTAATCTTAATTTTGTCGAAAAGGTCATAAAGTACCTTGTTTGGAAAACGACGGAAAGATTACTTTAAAAACATCTTATAAAAGTAAAACAAGGGTATAAATTACTTTAACCCATAGTCTATAAAATAGTAAGAATGTTTTGAAATACATTTTTAAGAAACATGGATATGGATGATAAAGAGGTCTCAGTAGATAATTACGTATAAAAAACCCCAGATAATGAAGAGATTGTCGAATTAAACCTTACCTTGTAATTTTACTTGGTCAAGGGTAGGTTAACCTCATGTATAATGGTTAAATAATTGTTATTAAATTATACAATAATCATATACATTAATATTATATCATATATGATCTTTTAACATTGCTTTGTTAAAAATATCTTAGTATTATCATCATTTCGGGTGTTAACTGATTCGTTTTCCTTTATATGACTTGTTACGTAAGTAATGTTTGTTATGGATAGGATGTATATTATTCATATTAATAATTATATTAAGTCTTTAAACATTATTTTTAATCATCTAATGAAAATTATTCTTGAATGGATACGATGGGGAACGAATCTCATCGCGTTCGTGGAGACGGTAATCCGTACGTACGCTCGAGCGACAATATCATTATTTTGATATTAAAATAATATATAATTTGATGGTATATAATATATACAGAATAATTATCATTTTATATTTATTATTTACATTAATTACACATCATTATTATATCCATCCAAATAATAATGTATTGAATAACAATTACACCACGACGTGGAGGCGGCAAGTCGTACGTATGCACATATGGTGACATGTCATTAAAATGATGGATAGAATAATGAATATGGTTGTACCATATTTATAATAACATCACATTATATAGAAGATACTGTAGTTATTATTTTATATTTGAAACAATAAAGAAAGAGGAAGTGGAAGAAGAAAAGAACTTGAAAGAGGTGATGAAATATTTACCTCTTCTTCTGGTTCTTCCTTTTGATTTGATCAAAAGGGCTCATTAGGTTGGATTTATGACTAAAGTAAGGCCTATATGATGAATTTAGGAAATTTTAGAGGGTATTTGGGCCGGGGTTATCTGATCCAAATGGCTTTGAAGTTGTGAATTAGAGAGAAGGGGGAGTGCCCTTTTATAAGAGGGGTGAGAGGCGCCTTAGGAAAAGCTAGAAATATTATTTTATAATAAAATAATTTTCGGTTTATAATGGCTCCAAAATGGATTATTTAAATTCTAAGGTGGTCTTGGGTCAAAAACCACTCAACCAATATGTTTTAGGAAGGTTTGTGTCACTATATTAACCTTATCTTTTAGATTTAACTCTTAGTTAAATAGTTTGATATTTATCATGTCTCTTTGTATTTTTAAATTATATGGTTAATAAACTTACTATATACTTCCAAGTGAACCCCAAGTGGTTAATTAATGATACACATATAATTATATAATTATTTTTTCTGAACCTTAGATTTTTTGGAATAGAATATCAATTAATAATATAATATTTTTTTGAAAATTATTTTCCGTCAATTTTGACACTATTTGGTATTTTGTTTTTTTTTTAAATTCCCTAAAGCATTATTAATTCAAAAAAATCATTTAATCAATACTAACATGTCACATTAACATATAAAATTAGTGTATGGAATAAAAACTTCCAAATTATATTTATTTTAACATCTATAATACCATTTATTTGATTCTTTCATTAATAAGAAAAATACTACATCATCATTGTGTCATAAATAAATATATTTATTTAATGTCTAAAAATTATAAATAAAATATCATGAGGTAGGAAATATTTTTAGACTTATAATTAATATTTATAGTTTAATAGATCAATTAGATAAATTAATATAAAATTTGTTTTACTAAAAGATATTTTCTTTTGTTATTTTTGTCTCTACTTTAAATTATTTAATATATAAGGTCATTATCACTTCCATGTGCCTTCATGGGGTCCCAAAATCGACTCAAGGATGAATATGGTCGGACATGTATCATCCAATAGGTTTAGGACACGTTTTAAGATAATTTAATATTATTTTTTAACATTATTTACTGGATTTACCCCTTTAACCACGGTAAATAAAATATTTACTGAAGTAAATATTCCTAATGTCCAAAAAAATAAAGTTAACTATTTACACAATTTGGATATTATAATTACAAATATGGAATTCATTTTTACAAATTCAAAACACATAAGTGTCAGAAATTAATTTAAAATTAATTCCCGTTGTCAAAACAAAAAACGTGTTTTTAAGAAATAATAACTATCAAAAGATTGACACTTGCTTATGTCCAGTTTAAATGTAAAATTATGTCCAATGACCAAAATTTGATTAAATGGTAAAAATATAACATTATTATACTTAAAAACTATTAAATAGTATAATTTAGCACTATAAATTATTTTGATTAAAAAAGTTGTTTTTAATTAAAATTTAGTATTTTTCACTATTCATCAAAATTTGAATGTTTTCAGAAAAATACCAAAAAAACACCCTAAGCTAATTTTGATATTTTGAACCCAAAAATGAAGTCCATTTTGAAATATAAAATTGATAAAATTTCAAAAAGTTGGTATTAATATTCATAACAGCTAGTTTGATTGGTCGCGATGTGTAAGAATCTCGAAGTTGCGTACAACGCAAGTTATTGCTTTATTCAAAGGGAAACGTACCATGGAAGCTTGGGGTGTCACATTCTAACCTAATTCATATAATTGTTTCCTAGAAATTTCTAGAATATTAATGCATAAAAAGACTCGGTTGGTTCTTCATCATAAGTTCATCGGGTTCTCACGTTTCCTCTTCTATCCTATGGTTTCTCCATAGAACTTTTACCAGACGAGTCGTCCGGTTTCTCAGTACTTGTTCTCTTGTATCAAGAACCTTTACAGGATCTTCAAAATAAGACAGATCAGGTTCTAGCTCAAATTAGTCATAGGTTAGTACATGCGTTGTTCAGGGGTGTATTTTCTCAACAGTGATACATGGAACACATCGTGAACTTTGGAGAGACTTGGCGGCATTGCCAACCGGTAAGCTACAGCCCCAATTAATTCTAGAATTTCGAAATGTCCGATGTACCTGGGACTTAAGTTTCTCTTTTTACCAAAAATTTATAACACCCTTCCATGGAGATACTTTCAAGAAAACATGGTCTCCTACCTGAAATTATAAATCCTTCCTTCGGTTATCGGCATAGGTCTTCTTCCTACTTTGAGATGCTTTGATGTGGGTTTGGATTACCTTCACCATTCCCATCGTTTCCTCCACAAGTTCTAGTCCTACGAGTTTTCTTTCACCAACATCATCCCAACAGGTTGGTGTGTGACATCTCTTTCTATATAACACTTCATATGGTGCCATCTGAATACTTGAATGGAAACTATTGTTATAGGAAAATTCTACCATAGGTAAATATTGATCCCACATACCTTGAAAGTCAAGTGATCATGATCTCAACATGTATTATAAGGTTTGAATAGTCCATTTTGATTGTCCATCAGTTTGGGTGTGGTAGGTCGTGCTCAAAAGAAGTTCAGTTTCTAGGGATTTTTGAAGACTTTTCCAGAATCTTGATGTGAAACGGGGATCATGATCAGAAATAGTCAATAGGGGTACTCCATGATGTCTCACAACTTCATTAATATATAGTATTTCTATACATTCAAGTGGTAAATCTTCTCTTATAGCAAGAAAATGTGTCGTCTTGGTAAGACGATCAACAATGACCCATATTGCATCATTCCTTCTAGGAGTCTTTGGTAGTCCCATGAAAAAGTCCATCGTAATATTATCCCATTTCCACTCAGGTATGGGAAAGGGTTGCAAAACTCCTCTAGTCTGTTTCCTTCCAGATTTCACTTGTTGAAAAACCATACATCTTGACACAAAATCAGCAATCTCCCTCTTCATGTTGTCCCACCAAAAATGTTCCATAAAATCTCTATACATTTTGGTGCTCCCAAGGTGTATAGAGAAATTGGAGCTATGAGCATCATCCAAAAATTATCTTTTTAGATCAGGTATATCAGGAACACAAAGTCTCTTCCCAAATTTCAAAATTCCATCTTCATACAAAAATTCACTCAATCTCCCATCATTCATAGCTTTAATATTCTTTTCAAACTCCTCATCATCAGCTTGAAAACTTTTTATCCTTTCTAATAAAGATGGTTTGGCAACCATTTGAAAAATTATTGATGATCCAACTTCCATGGTTATTCCCATATCCATCTTTATTAGATCCATTAGAATAGTATCCCTTTCAAATCTCATATTGTTCAAACTCCATGTCCTTTTCTACTCAAAGCATATGCCACCTTATTTTCCTTCCCCAGGTGGTAGTGTATTGTGAAATCATAATCCTTGAGTAGTTCAAGCCATCGTCTTTGTCTCATGTTGAGTTCTTTCTGTGAGAAAATATACTTCAAACTCTTGTGATCAGTATATATCTCACATTTTTTACCATAGAGATAATGTCTCCATATATTCAAGGCAAAGATTACAGCTGCTAACTCAAGATCATGAGTAGGATAGTTTTGCTCATGAATTTTCAGCTTTCTTGATGCATAGGTAATAACTCTATCATTCTTCATAAGGAAACAACCATGTTCTTTCTTCGATGCATCACTAAAAATAACAAACCCATCATTCCCAGATGGTAGATTCAAGATAGGATAATTTACTAATCTTATCTTCAATTCTTAAAAACATTCTTCACACTCTTTTGTACAAAAAAATATAACCCCTTTTCGTGTGAGCTTTGTTAATGGGTTAGCCAACCGGGAAAAATTCTGGATGAAACGTCGATAATAACCTACTAAACCAATAAAACTTCATACCACAGTTATACTCGTCGGTGCTAGACATTCTTAGATTGCCTTGGTCTTAGAAGGATCAACAGAGATTCCATCCTTGGAGACAATATGGAAATGAAAAGAAATCTTTTGAAGACAGAATTCACACTTTATAAACTTCCCATATAATTCATGTCTTCTAAGAGTCTTTAGGATAATGCGCAATTGATTTTCATGATCTTCATAGCTTTTGATGTATACAAATATTTCATCAATAAGTACCACTACAAAGTCATCAAGATATTCCTTGAAAAAATATACTCATTAGATCCATGAAGACAGAGGGTGTATTAGTCAATCCAAAAGGCATTACTATAAACTCATAATGCCCGTACCTGGTTCAAAATGCTGTTTTCGGAATGTCTTCCTTCTTCACACACAATTGATGATATCCAGATCGATGGTCAATCTTTGAAAAGTATTGAGCTACATGAAGTTGGTCAAATAAATCATCAATGAAAGGTAAGGGATACTTGTTCTTTATTATTATAGCATTGATCTCCCCGTAGTCAATGTAACGCCCCGACCCCAGTTACCCAGAGCCGGTGCATTATTTTAATACATTTTCACGATTACAAGGAATCAAGTTCCTAAGGACCGATCAGTTTAGCAGTCTTGGAAAATAGATTACATACATTAAATTTACATTACAATTTGAATCATAAAACACAAAATATATAGTTCTTTGAGAATTCCATTTTTCCCTTTAGCTTGACCCTGCATATCAATCATAATACACTTCTTGTAATCTTGAGAAAATTAAACATAATAAACGGGTGAGCTCAGATGCTCAGTAAGGGTAAATAATTTAGCGAAAGCTATAAAATTTTAAGACAAGATGTGTAATAAAAAAACATCCTTTTAAACATAAACTTGAACATAATATGGTAAAAATAAATGAAACATTACCATATAAACATGCACATGGATATTCTAATAGTCGAATAATCACATGTAATAACTAATTTCACAATGAGGGAATGCCTAATACCGGACATCATTACCACATAGTCAAGGCCTCGTGCCAGGACTACAAATAAATTTTTTGTCAAGGCCTTGTGCCAAGATACTAGTTTGTCTCATGAGAACTACCGATGCATCAAGGAGCTATAGTGGAATCCACCAATCACTTACTAAGTCCACTGCATTCATCATATGAATAGTTGAAACATAACATAAACATACGTATTAAAACTAGAATATGAAATGTCAATACATTAACCATAAACCATGAATGGTATAAAAATAGAACATCCACAGTCAAACATATCATAACTCATTCAATACAATATATAATATCGTATTATAATAAATCAACCTCAAAAAATAATATCTAGTAAAGGATGCTGACATAGTTGAAAATGATGAGTAAAATTGTTTGAGAGAAATATCCTTTTTTGTAAAATCATTTAAAAGTAACACATTTATAAAGGAAGTAATTTTAAATAGATTTCTAAATCAAAGTGTCTCATACCACTTTGAAACTTTTGAAAAGAATTATCATTTAAAAATATTCATCTCCATATAAATAAATCCTTAAAATCATTTTGAAAACATGAACATTAATTAAAAAGATTTTGAAAGATAAATCTTTAAAACATTTAAAATTCTGATATTGATAAAGAGTACCTTTTAAAAATCCTTAAAATATTCATTTTTAAATCATTTTCTTAGAAAATGGACATGGATGATAAAAATGTCCCAGTAAATACATACGTAAAAACAACCTCAGATAATAATGAGATTGTAAAATAAACCCTTACCAATTTGGTAACTTACGAAACATACACCTCATGAAAGAAGTATCATACAATGAATATGTAAATACACATAAATTAAATTGTATTACACAATGAATACAATTATGTGCAGTACATACACCACACAAAAGGTAATATTGGCAATATGGCATGAATCTCACGGGAATAAGCAGTGAGATGAAAACTCCTTACACTGCACTTTCCTTTAGTCGAGGGTACATTTAACCTCCTGTATGAAAACTATAGTATGTTATTAAATTATACCAGAACCATATTAATATTTATTATATCATACATTATTAATTTATGACTTTATACTACCCATTTAATAATAATTTCCATGTTATATTTATATTTCTGGTAATAATCGTTTTCTTTATCGTACGTGTTTTAACATGTCACTCTTGATTGTATCACTTAGATCATGATTTAAATACTTCCAAAATATAAAAAATGATTTATATATAATATATATTTATAATATAAATATGTATAATAGACGTATATATGAAATTGAAAACACCGTTTATGGAGACGGTAGTCCTTACGTACGCATAAACATTGTTTCCGTTTTCATAACGTATTGAACGGAACTAAGTGAATAAAATATATGTAAGTACATATATATATGTATATCTCTCCAGTATCATTATTATGTTATATATTACAAACTTATTATTAATATAAATATATATATATATATAATCGTCGATGAATGGTGAATGTGGAAATGAATCTCATCGCGTCGTGGAGACGGTAATCCGTACGTACGCACGAGCGACAATATCATTTCCTTAAAGGTGTGGAATTGGATGGTATATTAATTTTACTGAGACATTATCATATTATTTTAATTATTTATATACATATTACTCATCATTATATCCATCCAAATAACATAGTTTTGAATAAAAAATTACACCACGACGTGGAGACGGTAAGTCGTACGTACGCACGCATGGTGACATTATCATTCATAAGATGGATTTAATAATGAATATAGTTGTGAAATATTTATAATAACATCATAGTATATATAATATACTGTAGTTATTATTTTAGAATGTAAATAACAAATAAAGAATAAGTGGAAGAAGAAAGGAACTTGAAAGAGGGTGGTGAAATCATTACCTCTTCTTTGGGTTCTTCCTTTTGATTTGATCAAAAGGTCTCATTAGGTTGGTTTTATGATAAAACTAAGGAATCTAGGTTGAAGTTAGAGAAGTTGGGAGGATATTTAGTCAGGTTTTGGCCGAGAAAAATGGCTTTGGAGGTGTGATTTTGAGAGAAGGGGAAGTGCCCTTTTATAAGATGGGTGAGGGTCACTTTAGGAAAAAATTAAAGTATTAATTTATTATACAATCATATTCGATTTATAATGGTTCCAAATGAATTTATTTAGATCCTTATGTGGTTATGGGTCTACATCCTCTCAACCAATAGGTTTTAGACAAGTTTATGTTTCCATTTGAACCTTATCATTTAGATTTAACTCTTAGTTAAATAGTTTAACTATTACCGTGTCTTCTTGTATTCTTACTATATATGGTTAATAAACGTACTCTAAACATCCAAGAGAACCTAAAGTGACTAATTAATGACATATATAATATTATTTAAGACCTTTGGCCGATCCTTACATTTTTAGGAATATTATATCAACGAATAATATATTATTTGTTTTAAATATTAATTTATGTCAATTTTGACACTATTTGGTATTTTGTTTTTGGGAAAGTCATCACAACTTTATTACTTCTAAAAAGATACATTTAATCATCCCTAACATGTCATAGTCACCTAGAAAATTTGTGTATGTCCTAAAAACTTTGAAATTATATTTATTTTAATATTTATAATACCATTTATTTGATTCTTTCATTAATAAGGTAATTAATGCATTATCATTGTGTCATAAATAAATTTAATTATTTAAGGTCTAAAAATTATAAATAAAATACCATGATGTAGTAAATATTTTTATCTTTCTAATTAATATTTATAGTCGAATTTATCTTATGTATAACCTTATATTAAAAATGGTTTAGTTAATAAACTCCATATTTAACACTTTTAACTCTTCTTTAAATTAAATAATAATAAATGTTATAATCTAATCCAAGTGGACCTAAAGGGTCATATTTTATTAATAAGGTTTTTTTTGGGCGAATTAAACTTATCTAATAGAATTATGACATGTTTTAGGGTAATAATAATATCATGTTTACCCTTAATTACCCTAATTACTTTTAACTGTGGTAAATAAAAGTAAATAGTTACTATTCACCAAAAATTATTTTTACCTTATTGAACCAAATTTTACTACTTTATATTAACCGTTTCTCTCGTATATTCGAAATTCAACTCACAGAAGTGGTAAAATTAAGTTTTATGTGAATTTACAAATTCTCCTAGGAGGTGGGTAAAAGATAGTGAAAAGTTCAATAAAATTTTTATATATCTAAAATTATTATAAACTGACTAGAATGAATTACATTGAACTTATATATGTATTATGTATATATTTTTACCTAAAATAAATTTAAATAAAAAAATAATTATTTAAATAAAAATTTGGTTTTAAACTATAACTCGATGATTTCACTATTTATCAAAAATTAAAAGTTTTCAGAAAAATACCAAAAATTTACCCTAAGCTAATTTTGATATTCCAAATTCAATAATGACTTATATTTTACCAATTTAAAAACATATAAGTTTCATTTATTAATTTAAAATTAATTCCCGCTGTCAAAACCAAAAGGCGTATTTTAAAGAAATAATAACTATCAAAAGTTTGACACTTGTTTATGTCCAATTTCAAAGTGAAATTACTTAAAATGACCATCATTGCATTAAATGGTAAAAATATAATCTATGAATACTTCCAAACCATTAAAATTTATAAGTTAACACTATAAATTATTTTTATTTAAAAAGTCGTTTTCAGTTAAAATATAGTATTTTTCACTATTCACCCAAATATGAAAGTTATCAGAAAACACCAAAACATTATTGAAACTAAATTATTATGTCCCGATTCTAAAGAAGAAGTTTATTTTTTAAAATTGAATATATAAAAGTTTCAAATATTGGATTTAAAAAGGCCTCACCATTAAAAGGCAGTAAAATTTCATTTTTTGAAAAATACTTCTTTTATCTGAAACAAAAAATGTATTTGTTCTTAAATTATGTCTAAGAAACACATAATATGGATTATAAAATTATAAGGATTATATAATGTTCAAAATTTAGTTAATACTATTCATAACCGTTTTTAACGGCTAGTTTGGTAAGTTATGGTGCGCTAGAACTCGGTGTTGCGTGTAGTGCAAGTTATTCAATTACATTGAATAAATAACACACTATTAAATCTTGGGGTGTTACATTATTCCCTCCTTCAATAAATTGCGTCCTCGCAATTTGAAATTATTTTTCGATAATAAAAGTTTTAAAATAGAAAATACCTTTGGGAAAACCCACATCCGAAATTAGGTTAATAAAATTTAGTATTGATAAGAGGAAAAGAGGAATAAAAAAGTCACCACCAAATTATGATCTAGATTAGGAGAACATTGGTGGAAATTAGAGACACATAATTGGAGGAAAACGTAAATATTTATAGGTAGCAATTCAGGTCATCAATCACAAACAATTGTAGAATTGTGGGCCTCAAAGCCACCAATATATGATGATTTAAAATACCATCGGTTCAACAAAACGTAAGGTATTAGGATAACACATTTTTGGTTTTAAGATCCCTTCCATAAAGTTTAATAATTAATTTATCCATAAAATAAGAGGGATATATATATATATATCTGTGTGTGTGTGTTTGTGTGTGTGTGTGTATGTATATATATACTTGACAAGTAGAGTTTTATCCTTCAACTAATTCCTACCAAAAACTCATCTTTCACTCTAAATTTTTTTTTAAAAATATATATATATTCTATTTATCCTAATCGTATAGGGTTCCAGAAATAATGAATTCATAATTCACATATCAGACCCTTTAAAAAACTAATTTATTCAATCCAGGACATCATGTGGGTCAGTGATAGGTGATACACCCTTGAAACCCTTCAGTTGTGGGTTCAAGTCTCACGGCCTTGCCGGACGTGACGGGTTGGCGCCCGACCTCCGGGTTGTACTTTTTATGGAAATCCAAAAATAACCTTTACAATAGTATCCAATTTCAAAATTAATCCATTCCAACCTTTAGAATTATCACTACTACAAACACGGCCTTTATCAGTGCTAAAAATTTCCTTTATCAATGCTAGAAAAAGCGCTGATAAAGCCAGCGAAGATAAAGGGGGGGTCCCCTTTATCAGCGCTTCCTTTATTAGCGCTTTCATTTTAGTGCTGATAAAGGACCATTTTATCAGTTCTTTTAAAAAAGCGCTCATAAAAGTTAAAAAAAATTAAAAAAAATGAAAAAAAAATTAAAAAATACTGCGAATCGGGTGGGATTTTATAGCGCTTGAGCCCCCCCATTTTACAGTGCTTTTCTGCCCCTATACATCACCCCACGCACCCCCTTCACCCTTTAACAGCGCTTTCTGCTATATTCCCCCATGCGCACGCGCCCCTGCCTCCCACAGGATTTGAACTCGAGACCTCCCCCCTGCGCGTCTAAGCCTTTACCACTACTCTATTTTGATTTGTCTTCCAATTCATGATATCTCTCTATATATATATATTTAGTTATATTTATTCATATAGTAATATATATTTATATTAATATATATATATAGTTATTAGATTATAATATATATATAGTTATATTATAATATATATATATAGTTATATTATAATATATATATAGTTATATTAATATATATATATAGTAATATTAATATATATATATAGTGATATTAATATATATCTATATCTATATATATATATTTAGTAATACCTTGGAATAAATTCAGGCCCCACCAAAAAAATCCAAAAATACCCCCTCAAACGAGGGTGAAAATCCACAAAATGTTAAAAGATCGGGGTACCCCGACTAAAAACTCAGATTTGGAGGCCTTCTGGGCCTCTTTTTACCTTGAAAATCCCTTGACTAGGGTCCCCTCGAGTCACAGCGACGTAGATCTCATCGCAGGCTTTGATTTGATATGTGGTAGAGCTCAAACGGACACCCGGATCCAAAGTTATGGCCGTTTGAAGTTTGAGTTGCGTTTTCAACATATTTTGAATCTTTTTTAAAAAAATTTAATTTTTTTAGTCCTCAAATTTTTATTAAATGACAATTACTTCATAATGATTATCAAATTATTAATTAAAAATATTTTTTTAATTTTTTAAGAAGCCATTTTCACTAAATATCATATATATATATTAAGTATAATAAGTGTAAATGTACATACTTATCTAAAATATATTTCAAAATTATATATTATATTTATATAACTATATAACTATATTTATATATTAATATATTAATATATTTTTAAATTTTTTTTGAAGCCGAACCTTTATCAGCGCTTTTAAAAAAAGTGCTGATAAAGGCCCCCCCTTTATCAGCGCTACTAAACAAGCACTGATAAAGGGGGGGCGCTGCGAAAAACTGTTTTTGTGGTAGTGTATCCAAAATACTTCTATCCAAACTCTCAGTCCAAAGTTTATGAGGAAGTTAAACATAATGGGGATCCTTTTTTCCAAGTAATAACATGTGAACGCCTTCATCATGTATTTTTACAACACCACAACATCCTGAATTACCAAAATCTACCATCTCTTATTCCAAAATCACTACCTCATTATCAGGACCATATTAAGTATTACCTTTCCTTCAACCATTTATTTTCCAAAAAGTGTAACTTACTATTAAGTCACTTTTCTTAGAACCATCTAATCTCAAATCCTCAATAAAATAGTACTGCAGTACAATTATTATTTACCTCCTTAATTCATGTAACCAGTATACTATTGATACAACACTCAAATGAAATAATTGTATAATAACAACATAAGAACACTAGTCATTATTCTTCATGTGAGGTAGTATCATAACTTGATTATTATCCAATAACATCATTTGCGGTATACTCTTATGAATGGGACATTGCTTCACGTAGTGTCTCAATGCCTTGAAGATAAAGCATTTTACATTTGAAAACTTTTTCTTACCCTTGCAATCACGTACTTGGTTTCCTTTTTCTCCACACTTATAACAAACTCTCATTCCCTTCAAGCATTTACCAAGGTTATTCATTCCACATTTATCACATATTGGAAAATCCTTCTTTCCCTTGGTCCCTTTATCCATCTTTATTTCTACCATCCCTTTCTTCTATGGCCTCCCTTCAAAGCCATTGGATTTAGAGAATTATTTACTAATCTTATTAACACATGATATTATTTATTCATATGATGATAATATGTGGGAGACTATTTTCTCTCTAAATGTTGGCTTAATACCATGAATGATATGACCCTTATTACTCTTTGGATCATACGTATTGTTGGACTTCTCATTCCTTCTACTGGGCACCATTTCTAAACAATGGCATACACTAGGTCAGTTTATGAATCGCAATTCATAATTCCAAACATGTAAAATACCTAATGTAAATTGAACAGTTTATGGATATAATCCATAATCACAAAAATGTTTTCTTTGAGGAGGTATATACTCATAAACCCTTCATAGTGTTTTGTAAAGAAAACAATAATTATCCTAAGCATATCCCCTGGGAGTTTCGTAACCAAGAGTGAAGCAAGGCTCGTTGTCGTGCACCAGTTCTCGTTCGATTCTAGCTCAAAGTGGTGTTTTTGGGCTTTACCCCTAGGTACATCTGTACCAGAGCCGCCTCTACCTGCTCGTATCCAGACAGGGATGTATTTTCTTGGAAAACTCACAAAATCTCTACATTACCAAAATTCTAGAAATTTCTTCTATACTAATCCTAAAAGTCTATATTAGGTCTATGTGCTCTAATAACAGTTTATCTAAATTTAGCTTACAAGGTTATTTCTAAACTTTATCTGATACCAACTATAATTCCCCAACCCCAGTTACCCAGAGCCGGTGCATTATTTTAATACATTGGCACGATTACAAGGAATCAAGTGCCGAAGGATCGATCAGTTTAGCAGTCTTGGAAAATAGATTACATACATTAAATTTACATTAAAATTTGAAGCATAAAACACAACATATATAGTTCTTTGATAATTCCATTTTTCAATTTATATTGACCCTTCATATCAATCATAATACACTTCTTGGAATCCGGGGAAATTAAAACATAAGAAAGGGTTGAGCTCAGATGCTCAGTAAGGGTAAATAATTTAAAGGAAGCTATAAACTTTTAAGGCAAGATGTGTAATAAAAACAACAGCCTTTTAAACATAAACATGAACATAATATGGTAAAAATAAATGAAACATTACCATATAAACATGCACATGGATATTCTACTAGTCTAATAATCACATGTAATAACTAATTTCACAATGAGGGAATGCCTAATACCAGACATCATTACCACATAGTCAAGGCCTCGTGCCAAGAATACAAATAAATTTTTTGTCAAGGACTTGTGCCAAGACACTAGTTTGTCTCATGAGACCTACCAATGCCTCGAGGAGCTAGATCAGGCTCCACCCGTCACTTACTAAGTCCACTGCATTCCTTATATGAATAGTTGAAACATAACATAAACATTCGTATTAAAACTAGCATACGAAATGTCAATACATTAACCATAAACCATGAATGGTATAAAAATAGAACATCCATAGTCAAACATATCATAACTCATTAAATACAATATGGAATATTGTATTATAATAAATCAACCTCAAAAAATAATATCCAGTAAAGGATGCTAACATAGTTGAAAACGATGAGTAAAACTTTTTCAGAGAAATATCCTTTTTTGTAAAATCATTTAAAAGTCACAAATTTATGAAGGAAGTAATTTAAAAGAGATTTTTGAATCAAAGTGTCCCATACCACTTTGAAACTTTTGAAAAGAATTATCATTTCAAAACATTCATGTCCATATAAATAAATCCTTAAAATCATTTTGAAAACATGAACATTAATTAAAAAGATTTAGAAAGATAAATCTTTAAAACATTTAAAATTCCAATCTGGATGAAGAGTAACTTTCAAAAATCCTTAAAATATTCATTTTGAAATCATTTTTATGAAAAATGGACATGGATGATAAAAATTTCCCTATAAATATGTACGTAAAAACAACCTCAGATAATAATGAGATTGTAAAATAAACCCTTACCAATTTCGTAATTTACAAAACATACACCCCATGAAAGAAGTATCATAAAATGAATATGTAAATACACATAAATTAAATTGTATTACACAATTAATAAAATTATGGTAAGTAAATACACCACACAAAAGGTAATATTGGCAATATGGCATGAATCTCACAGGAATAAGGAGTGAGATGAAAATCCCTTACCTTGCACTTTCCTTTAGTCGAGGGTATGTTTAACCTCCTGTATGAAGACTATAGTATGTTATTAAATTATAAAATAACCATATTAATATTTATTATATCATAAATTATTCATTTATGACTTTATACTACCCATTTAATAATAATTTCCATGTTATATTAACATTTCCGGTAATAATCATTTTCTTTATCATACGTGTTTTAACTTGTTACTCTTGATTGTATCACTTAGATCATGATTTAAATACTTCCAAAATATAAAACATGATTTATATATAAAATATATTTAGAATATAAATGTGTATAATATACGTATATATGAAATGGAAAACACCGTTTATGGAGACGGTAGTCCGTACATACGCATAAACGTTGTTTCTGTTTTCATAACGTATTGAACGGAACTAAGTGAATAAAATATATTTAAGTAAATATATATATATATATATATATCTAATAGAATTAATATTTCATATATTAAAAACTTATTATTAATATATATATATATAATCGTCGATGAATGGTGAATGTGGAAATGAATCTCATCGCGTCGTGGAGACGGTAATCCGTACGTACGCACGAGTGACAATATAATTTCCTTAAAGGTGTGGAATTGGATGGTATATTAATTTTACAGAGACATTATCATGTTATTTTTCATTATTTATATAAATATTACTCATCATTATATCCATCCAAATAACATAGTGTTGAATAACAAATTACACCACGACGTGGAGACGATAAGCCGTACGTACGCAGGCATGGTGACATTATCATTCATAAGATGGATAGAATAATGAATATAGTTGTGAAATATTTATAATAACATCACAGTATATATAATATACTATATTTATTATTTTATAATGGAAATAAAAAATAAAGAAGAAGTGGAAGAAGAAAAGAACTTGAAAGAGGGTGGTGAAATCATTACCTCTTCTTCGGGTTCTTCCTTTTGATTTGATCAAAAGGGATCCTTAGGTTGGATTTCTGATCAAAATAAGACCTATATTTTTAAGTGAGGGAAGTTTGGAGGATATTTGGGTAGGGTTTATCTGATCCAAATGGCTTTGAGGGTAATATTTTGAGAGAAGGGGAAGTGCCCTTTTATAAGAGGGGCGACGGTCACTTTAGGAAAAGATTAAAGTCATAATTTATTATACAATCATATTAGGTTTATAATGGTTCCAAATGAATTTATTTCGATACTTAGGTGGTTATGGGTCTAAATACTCTCAACCAATAGGTTTTAGAAAAGTTTAGGTTACCATTTTAACCTTATCATGTAGATTTAACTCTTAGTTAAATAGTTTAACTATTACCGTGTCTTCTTGTATTCTTACTATATATGGTTAATAAACATACTATAAAAATCCAAGAGAACCTCAAGTGGATCATTAATGAAATATATAATATTATTGAATCCATTTTTATGAACCTTACATTTTTTTTAATATTATATCAACCAATAATATAGTATTTGTTTTAAATATTAATTTATGTCAATTTTGACACTATTTGGTATTTTGTTTTTGTGAAAGTCATCACAACTTTATTACTTAGAACAAGATACATTGAATCAGACCTAACATGTCATAGTCACCTATAAAAAAAATTTATTTCATAAAAACTTTGAAATTATATTTATTTTAATATTTATAATACCATTTATTAGATTCTTTCATTAATGAGGTAATTACTGCATCATCATTGTGTCCTAAATAAATTTAATTATTTAATGTATAAAAATTATAAATAAAATACCATGATGTAGTAAATATTTTTATCTATCTATTTAATAATTATAGTCGAATTTATCTTATGTATAAACCTATATTAAAAATGGTTTAGTTAATAAACTTCGAATTTAACACTTTTAACTCTTCTTTAAATTAAATAATAATAAATGTCCTAATCTAATCCAAGTGAACCTAAAGGGTAATATTTTATTCCTAAGGTTGTTTTTTGTCTAATTAAACTTATCTAATAGAATTATGACATGCGTTAGGGTAATAATAATATCATTTTTACCCTTAATTACCCTATTTACTTTTAACCGTGGTAAATAAATGTAAAAAGTTTCTATTCACCAAAAATTATTTTAATCTTATTGAACCAGATTTTACTCCTTGATATTAACTGTGTCTCTTGAATTTTTGAAATTCAACTCACAGAAGCGGTAAAATTGAGTTTTATGTGAATTTACAAATTCTCCTAGGAGGTGGGTAAAAGACGGTAAAAAGTTCAAAAAAACTATATATCTAAAATTATTATATAATGACTCTAATTAATTACATTGAAATTATATAGGTATTATGAATCTATTTTGACCTAAAATAAATTTAAATAAAATAAATAATTATTTAAATAAAAATTTGGTTTTAAACTACAACTCGGTGTTTTTCACTATTCATCAAAAATTAAAAGTTTTCAGAAAAATACCAAAAATATACCCTAAGCTAATTTTGATATTCCGAATTCAATAATAAAGTCTATTTTATCAAATTCAAAACATATAAGTTGCATTTATTAATTTAAAATTAATTCCCGCTGTCAAAACCAAAAGGCGTATTTTTAAGAAATAATAACTATCAAAAGTTTGACACTTGATTATGTCCAATTTCAAAGTGAAATTACTTAAAATGACCATCATTGGATTAAATGGTAAAAATATAATCTATTTATACTTCCAAACCATTAAAATTTATAAGTTAACACTATAAATTATTTTTATTAAAAAAGTTGTTTTTAGTTAAAATATAGTATTTTTCACTATTCACCCAAATATGAAAGTTATCAGAAAAACACCAAAACGTTATTGAAACTAAATTATTCTGTCCCGATTCTAAATAAGAAGTTTATTTTTTCAAATTAAATATATAAAATTTCAAATATTGGATTTAAACAGGCTTCTCCATTAAAAAGCAATAAAATTTCATTTTTTGAAAAATACTTCTTTTATCTGAAAAAAATGCATTTGTTCTTAAATTATGTCTAAAAAAATCATAATTTGGATTCTAAAATTATAAGGATTATATAATGTTCAGAATTCAGTTAACACTATTCATAACCTCTTTTGAACGGCTAGTTTGGTAAGTCATGGTGCGCTAGAACTCGGTGTTGTGTGTAGTGCAAGTTATTGAATTACTTTGAAGAAATAACGTACTATTAAATATTGGGGTGTTACAGTCAATGAAAAACCTCATAAATCCATCTTTCTTCTTAACAAAAAGGACAGGGGCTCCCCACGGAGAAACACTAGGGAGAATAAATCCCTTATTACTCAATTCCTATAGTAGTTTCTTTAGTTCCACTAACTCCATAGTGGTCATTCTATAAGGGGTCTTCGATATGGGCCTTGAACCAGGATTTAAATCAATGGAAAACTCTATTTCTCATTCTGGAGGATGTCCAGGTAAATCCTCTGAAAATACATCAACATACTCTTACACAATAGGTACATCCTCTATTTGAACATTCTTCTCCTCACCCACAGTTATTTCACTCACTTCCTCCCCAATAATTGAATTTATTTGAGCTACTGGGGGTGGATCTAAATAAGAATTAGGTGGTGACTATTATTCTTTAAAGATAATGTGTTCTTTATCATCGTCATCAAAAATAGTAACCTCCTTATTTTTAAAATAAATTTTTTCATCGTGGTCTGAAATCCAATCCATACCGAGGATTATATCAAATTTAATCATGGGTATGATGATGAGATCAGCAGATAAATAACATTAATATTCCCTAATGGGAACTGGTTCACAAAACTTTGTAGCAATGGTACTTACCTTAGGAGTTTTTATTGACAACTCCCTTATTAAATCATATTGGAAATATCTAATTTTCTTAGCAAACTGGGAAAATATGAAATAAGGCGATGATCCAAAATAAAATAAAGCATTGGCTAAACTTGAGGAAACCATTAAATTACCTGACACCATGTCTTTCAGGGCTTCAACCTCAGTAGTAGTGATCACATAAGCTTGGCCTTGATCCCTTGGCCTTTTTTGAGGTAAGTTTCCCTAACACTTATGACATTAATTTGAATAATGTCCCATCTCCCTGTAATTGTAGCATTGAACATTGGTAGCGTCTTTGTTTCCCTTACAATCACCAGCAATATGGCCTTTTTGTCCACATTTTTAGCATACTCTTTTTCCTTTTAGACAGGAACCAGGGTGCTTCCTTCCACAATTATCACATGGTGGAAATTCAATTCTTCCCTTCTTCCATGTTTCCTTATTTCCTTTCCCATAGTGTTCAGCAGATCTCTTCATCTCTTGATTTTCTTTAAAGTCATAAGACTTAGATAATTCCTTTTCAGTCTTGATAGCACACGGAACGATATCTTCGTATGATAAGAAGGATTTTGATACTAATTCTTGACGTATAAATGGTTTTAACCCATAAAAGAAACAACCAATATTACTTCTTGGGTTACATATATAATCTGCAGCATGCCTCGCTAACCTTGTAAAGTTAGCCTCATACTTTGCGACATTCTCATCCTCCTTTTGCCTCAGACTCAAAAATTGTCTTTCCATATCCGCTCAATAGTCATGAGGAAAGTATTTTTCAAAGAAAATTTCTTTAAACTCCCTCCATTCCATATTTTATACTTCATCATCTTCCTTTTTGTTTTGAATCAATGACCACCATTGAGCAATATCTTCAGTGAGGCAGTAAACTGCCATGAAAACTTTTTCCCTTTCATTACTCCCCAAGGCGTAGAATATTTTCTCAAAGTAATTTATCCATTTCTCATCTACTAATGGATTTGTACCCCCATTTAATTTTGGTGTTTGTTGCCTCATGAAGAGGTCTAACATTGATCCTTTGTGTTGTGGATCAGGTTGCTCCATACGGGTAAGGTTATTATTCATAACCTGTGTGAGTTTTCCCAGTATGGTGATAAGCTGATCAGCACCAGTTGTATCACCAGATTCACAATAATTATCTTGATCAGGAGTTAAATCCCTATATGGAGTGCGTGCATTGATACGGTTTCCATTCCTTCCACTAGGCTTCATTTCTAAACAATGTCATACACTAGATTAGTTTATGAATCGCAATACATAAATCGAAACTTGTAAAACACTTAACATAAATTGAACAGTTTATGGATATAATCCATAATTATAAAAATGTTTTCCTTGAGAAAGTATATACTCATAAACCCTTCATAATGGTTTGTAATAAAAATGAGAATTATCCTAAGAATATACCCCGAGTGTGTCGTAACCAAGAGTGCAGCAAGGCCCGTTGTCGTGCACCAGTTCTCGTTTGAGTCTAGCTCAAAGCAGTGTTTTTGGGTTTTACCCCTAAGTACATTTTTTCTAGAGCCACCTCTAGTTGCTCGTATCCAAACAGGGATGTATTTCTTGGAAAACTCACAAAATCTCTACATTACCAAAATTCTAGGAAGTTCTTCTATACAAATCCTCAAATTTTATCTTAGGTTAATGTGCTATAATCAAATTTTATCTAAATCTAGTTTCCAAGGTTTGTAATAAACTTTCTCTAAAACCAACTATATCGTCCCGACCCCAGTTACCCAGAGTTGGTGGATTATTACATAACATTTGCATGATCACAAGGAAATCATGTCTCGAAAGACCGATCAGTTTAGTATTTTGGAAACAAGATTCATACATAAGTTCAACTTTACAACTTGAAAAGAAATACAACACGAATTTATTCCATTAGAAACATCCAAGCCTCCTAGATTATGCCTGCAAGTCACTCATAACTAACTTCTTCATATCCTAGGAAAATGAAACATAAGAAAGGGGTGAGCTAAAATGCTCAGTAAGGGTAAGAAATACAGAAGAAGATAACATAAATATTAACCATGGTGAATAATTGAAACTACATGCCTTTACTAATAATAAACATGAATACCTTTATGGCAGGAATATGAGCTGAGTTAATAATTCCATAATAAAAAATAATCATGGGTATTCTACTAGTCGAATGACCACATGAACCATCAATATTATTTTCATAATGAGGGAATGTATAATGTCGGACATTCTGAAATATTTTGTCAAGGCCTCGGCCAAAACCATATATTAAATTGGGAAAGGATTCATCCAATTCCACTTCTAATTGTCTCATGAGACCTACCGATGCATCTAAGAGCTATATCAGTCTCCACCAGTCACTTACTAACTCCAATACATTCCTCATATGAAAGGGTTAAAATATAACATAAACATTCATATTAAAACTAGCATACGAAATGTCAATACATTAACCATAAACCATGAATGATATAAAAAATAGCACACCCACATTAAAACATATCACAAAACCTTCAATAAAATATGGATGTTTTTTATCATAATAAATCAACTTCAAATAAACTTAAAATCCATCAAAGGATGTTAACATAGATGAAATCAAAACCTTTTTTAGAGAAATATATCTTTCTATTTTGAAATCATTTAAGAGTCACATAATTATGAATAAAACATTTATTTTGAAAATATTCTTATAAGATTTTAAGGGAAGCTTCGACGATGTTATAATGGCAGAAAATAGCCGCACCCACCGTATAAGTTAAAAAAATATTTTTATCTTAATTTTGTCGAAAAGGTCATAAAGTACCTTGTTTGGAAAATGAAAGAAAGATTCATTTATAAACATATTATAAAACTTAAACAAGGGTATAAATGACTTTAAACCATATTCCATAAAATAGTAAGAATTTTTTGAAATACATTTTTAAGAAACATGTATGTGGATTATAAAGAGGTCTTAGTAGATAATTACGTATAAACAACCTCGGATAATGAAGAGATTGTAGAATTAACCCTTAACTTGTACTTTTCCTTGGTAGAGGGTAGGTTAAAATCCTGTATAATGGTGAAATAATTGTTATTAAATTATAAAATAATCATATCCATTAATATGATATCATATATGGTCTTTTAACATTGCTTTGTTAAAAATATCTTAGTATTATTGTCATTTCGGGTGTTAACTGGTTCATTTACCTTTATATGCTTTATTACGTAAGTAATGTTTGTTATGGATAGGATGTACCTTATTCATATTAAGAATTATATTAAGTCTTTAAACATCATTTTTAATCATTTAATGAAAATTAGTCTTGAATGGATACGATGGGGAACAAATCTCATCACGTTCGTGGAGAGGGTAATCCGTACGTACGCACGAGTGACAATATCATTATTTTGATATTAAAATAATATATAATTGGATGGTATATCATATATAAAGAATAATTATCATGTTATATTTATTATTTACATCAATTACACATCATTATTATACCCATCCAAATAATAATGTATTGAATAACAATTACACCACGACGTGGAGACGGTAATCTGTATGTACGCACGTATGGTGATATGTCATCCAAATGCTAGATAGAATAGTGAATATGGTTGTACCATATTTATAATAACATCACATTATATATAAGATACTAGAGTTATTATTTTAGAGTGGAAACAACAAAGAAAGCGGAAGTGGAAGAAGAAAGCATCTTGAAAGAGGTGATGAAATATTTACCTCTTCTTTAGGTTCTTCCTTTTGATTTGATCAAAATGGTTCCTTAAGTTGGATTTATGACTAAAGGAAGGCCTCAAGGATAAAGTTAGGACAGTTGAGAGGGTATTTGGTCAGGGTTTTGCTGAGAAAAATGGATTTTAAGGTGTTAATTAGAGAGAAGGGGGAGTTCCCTTTTATAAGAGGGGTGAGGGGAACCTTAGGAATAGCCAGAGATATTATTTTATAATAAAATAATTTTCTGTTTCTAATGTCTTCAAATGGATTATTTAAAGTATAAGGTTGGGATGGGTATAAAAACACTCAACCAATAGGTTTTAGATAGGTTTGGGTCACTATATTAACCTTATTATTTAGATTTAACTCTTTGTTAAATAGTTTGACATTTACCATGTCTCTTTGTATTTTTATATTATATGGTTAATAAACTTGATATATACTTCCAAGAGAACCCCAAGTGGTTAATTAATGATACACCTATCATTATATATGTTTTTTTTAGAACCTTATAATATTAGGAATAGAGTATTAATTAATAATATAATATTTGTTTTAAAAACAATTTTATGTCAATTTTGACACTATTTGGTATTTTGTTTTTTCTAAATTACCTACAGCATTATCAATTCAAAAAAAATCATTTAATAAATACTAACATGACTAATTTTCTAGAAAATTCGCGTATGTCATCAAAACAATCAAATTATATTTATTTTCACATCTATAATACCATTTATTTGATTCTTTTATTAATAAGGAAAATATTGCATCATCATTGTGTCATAAATAAATATATTTATTTTATGTATAAAAATTATAAATAAACTATCCTGAGGTTGGAAATATTTTTAGCTTTATAATTACTATTTATAGTGAAATATATCAATTATATAACCTCACATAAAAATTTTTTTACTAAAAGATATTTGCTTTTGTTATTTTTGTGTCTACTTTAAATTATTTAATATATAATGTCATTATCACTTCCAAGTGGCTCCATGGGGTCCCCAAATTGACCCAAGGATGCATATGGTCATACATTTATCATATAATAGGGTTAAGACACATGTTAGGGTAATTTAATATTATTATAATATTATTTCTTTACCTTATTTACTGGATTTACCCCTTTAACCACGGTAAATAAAATATTTACTAAAGTAAATATTCCTAATGTCAAAAAAATAAAAGTTACCTATTTAAACAATTTGGACCTCTTGATTCTAAATATGGAATCCATTTTTATAAATTCAAAATACATAAGTGGTATAAATTAATTTAAAATTAATTCTCGTTGTCAAAACAAAAAGTGTGTTTTTAAGAAATAATAACTATCAAAAGATTGACACTTGCTTATGTCCAATTTAAATGTGAAATTACGTCCAATGACCAACATTAGATTAAATGGTAAAAATATAATCTTATTATACTTAAAAACCACTCAATAGTTTAATTTAGCTCTATAAATTATTTTGATTAAAAAAAGTTATTTTTAATTAAAATTTAGTATTTTTCACTATTCATCAAAAACTGAATGTTTTCAGAAAAATACCAAAAATTTAGAAAAAGTTAATTTCGATATTCCAAACCCAAAAATGAAGTCCATTTTGAAATATAAAATTGATAAAATTTCAAAAATTGGGTATTACTATTCATAATGGCTAGTTTGATTGGTCGCGATGTGTTAGAATCTCAAAGTTGCGTACAATGCAGGTTATTGCATTATTCAAAAAGAAACGTACCGTGGAAGATTTGGGTGTTATAATGAAAAGGTGGTTTTTAAAAAATAAAATGTTCAAAATTCTAAAAAGTTTTTATATATTAATTCAATATTAAATTGATTAAAATGAAATAAATTGGATTAATGAATATATAATTGAACTAATTTTACTTTTAAAACCATATTAAAAAAAATTAATCTTATAAATTCTTTAAATTAAAAGAAGTTTTTCAATAAAAACCAATATATATCACTATTCATAAAAAAACAATTTAAGAAAAATCACAAAAAAATAACCCTAAGATAAGTTTTACTTGATTTTTTAAAAAATTAATTTCATTTCTTCAAATAAATTTTATATAAGTGGAAAATTTATTTTTAAAATAAGTGTTCAGAATGCAACAAAACAGATTTTTAGAATAAATGTAGTTTTTAAGTGTAAGATTGGATTTATTCCTATCTCATACCTATAATACATATAAGATGAATGTTAAAAAAATCATTGAATATATAATATATAAATTTCATTAAAATCATTCACCAAAAGTTATTTATTTAATTTATTGATATAAAATATGTTTGTGCACATAAAAATAGTTTTTCAGAAAAAGACTTTTTTTATTTTCAAATGGTTACTTATTTTAATTTATAATTAATTGGTAAAAAAATGTTTCATTATATATATGTGTGTGTTTATAATATATATATATTTTAATAATTTATTTATGTCTATTCATACCCACTATTCCAACATATAGGTGATAACTATCATATTAAATAATAATATTTTAATAGTATTCCATGTTTCATTTAAATTTTTTATTGTATGTAATGAAATACATTGAAATAATTAAATCTATTTAAAAAATATATATTTCATAAACTCTGAAGTCATAAAATCTCATAGTGTTATAATATTTTTTTACATTTTATTAAAAACATCATTGAAAGTAAGTTAGTTTGTGCCAAAAAAATACACACTAATGAAAATCCAACAACATTTTAATAAAATGTATTCATTTTTTATGTTAATATGCTTTTTTAAATTATCGAACATTGGCCTAGTTCAATGGCCTAGGTTAAATAATCCCATTGGATGGAATAAAAAATCATTTTTATTAATAAGATTCTTTTTTTTTTGAATTTTTCTTTTTATAAGTTCCAAATTAGATTGAATATAATTTTCTATAAAAATTGTTATTATTATCAATTTTTTATTATGTCATTTGGGATACTATTATTAATTTGTTAGTATTTTTTATTGAATTGTTCACTTCACTTAGGTTGGGATTCTTTTTTTGTGATACGCTTGAGACCTCCCTTTATCCTTTAGATAAAATTACTTAACGTAGAACCACATAATCCATTCTCATTGATTTATTTAGTCTAATATAATTCCCTTGGTGTGTTTCTATTTGGGTAATCTGAGTGATCTTTATTTCAACCAATTAATGTTGATCACATGTTTGGGAGTATTCCTTGCCTTAGCTTCTTGAACTATTAGATTCCCCATGATCATTCAACCATTCTAAGATCCATGTCATATCCCTGTGTTCATGAAATTGCTTGTACCTCATATATAATATCATGATTGTAATGAGGTGGTATTATATCTCAATCATATTTGGACCAGTTTTATTTTATTATTCAAGAGCAAGAGAGGAAGGGGTTCTTTAGTGAATTTTTAATACCATGATTATGTTCCAATAATCCCTCATAAAATTCTTCCTCATGGTATTTCATACTCTATGGATCTCAGTTATATGAATTTGGTGGAGAGTACAAGATCTCACATCTTTCAAACTCAATTATTATGGTTTTGAGACTCTTTTTTAATTATATTATAGGAAAATAGGGATCAATATTTTTTTAAATAAATTAATTTGTCTATGATAAAATTATACTAAATTCATAATTTTTTATATTATGTTATTTAATTATATATTTTTTATTTATAATGTTCATGTGAATCAGCTAGAGTTTATACATTGAGGAGAGTATAAAAATTCCCTAAACTATGATTGATAATTGATTCCCTGTGTTGCAAATACACTAAAACATGGGTGATTTGTATTTTATGATTACCTTGAGTAATAAAACATAATATGAATAAGATGTATATCATGTTTTACGATGAAAATAAATTATAAGACATAATATACATGAGATGTATATTATATATTATGATTAGATTTTATTATATGGTGGAATAATATTTCATGGATTTCATATATCATATTATATGATTGCAATATGATATAGATTTTCATGGGATGTGTGTGCATGCATCTTCCCACTACCTCCCAACCAATTTCTTTAGTTTAAAATCAATGATGAATGATCCATTTATATATTTCACACATTTATTGATTTGTTAAATGAGTTATAACCCAAAGGTATTTAATTTATGAGGTTCATCAGATGGAACCCAATACATATCGATATGTTTGAGGCTCTTAATTTAATGAAGAGCGTCAAGGATGGATATATAAGTGATGTGATTCCTCCTGTTGGTTTACCATTGTTATATGAAAATGAGTCCAATACTCTCTTATTATTAGAACTACCATTTATCTTTGGAAGAATATGTCAACACCACTTTGGTAGGTTTTACATCCACTCAATATGAATAAGGATCTAAGGACGGTGTGACACCTATAGAGGTAGGAAGAATTGGTTGCTACTTCATTGATTTCCATAAAGCTTTGAGGATAGAGTTAGTTGCTTTTTAGGTATTCCAAGCCTATATTGTTCTTAATTTCTATGCATTTTGAATCTTTTAAATATAGATCAGGTTATTTCATGGGTTTCTTCTACTGTTTAAGATCACTAGATGATCTCCTCAAACCAATTTATGGTATCAAAGCCTTATCATTCAATGGATAAATGTGTATTTCATCTATTTTATCAAATAATTCATTATCTATAGTGTTTGATACATATTTTAATATATAAAATGATTTATTTATTATTATTTTTCATTATAATAGGGTACAAATTAGTTTTTTGTGCATGTGAGTGCATGTATTTTTTTTATTGATCATAAATCCTCCAATATTGATTAATAATATCATACGTTTAAATGTTTAATTATGTTCAATTGAATATTTTTATATTTTCATATTTATTATATATTTTTTTAATTTTATATTTATTAAAGTATGCATAACTTTGATCATATCATAATATTTCTTTACTTAAAATTTCTTTAGATTTTAGATTTTGATTTTTCATAACATGTTATAAAATTTTTATTTTGAGTTCCTAGTATAAAAAATTAATCTGGGAGCTTTAAAAATCATTTAAATGTGTTTTATAAAATTTCAATATAGTACAATTATTGTACACCACATAGCCAAATGGTTGTACACATAGCCAATTTAAGATTCGTGTAGCTGATTCTGAAATCCTCAAAACTGATTTCTAGAATAAATCTCCCAATATATTAAAAAAATATATATAATGATAAAGGAATGAAAATTGAGTGTTTTTTTATAGAAAGATAATAAGATTTCATATATTTCATCAGAATACATAAACATTCAAATATATCTCTTTCATGTCTTAAATTTAGTCTGAATTCACTGTATATTTCCAGTCTGATTTTGGTTGTTTGTCATAAAATTTTTGCCTCTATTTTTTTTATGAAAAAATGAGTTATATATATCTGATTAATATGATGATTTTTTATTTATAAATATAAGTTAAAAGTACCCAAATAGGATTTTTTCTTTATCAAGTTCCTTTTTAGCTATGAAAATTAAAAAGGAAATCTGTTTTCAGTTTTAAGGAATTCCCTTACATGAACTACCTATGTGAAGAAATTTTATACATGGGATAATTTTTAACCTAATGAATCTATTACATAAATCGCATACATGAATCTCCTATGTCGATTCCCTTATATATCTAATTCTCCTAAGTAGACAAAAAGTCCTATGTGAGGAAATCAGATAAATGAAATTCCCTTACGTAGTAAATCACTTGCAAGATTCCCTTATGTGAAATGACTACATAGTAAATCTCTTATGGGATTAACCTACACAGTCAATTTTATAATTTATAGAAAAAATTTCATTTTAAATTAACCTATGTAAATTTGGATATGTATCTTAATGAAAATTCCTATAGAAAATAATGCTTTGTTTTATGTTTTGTTTCAAATTTCGATTTCAGGAAGGTTCATGTCATGTATTTAAATTATTCTAATGATGTTTTAATTCATATCAATTTTTTATAACCTATGAGAAGTTCTTTTATTATTTTAAACATATTTTTTTGAATATCACGGATTGTTCTATATTATTGCATTAAAAATATAGATAATTCATTTTTTTATTTTAAGTTGTTTTCATCAATTTTATTATTTATACATTAATATTTTATGAAATTAAACTATTTAAAAAAATTAATATTTTTAATGTGTTGTTATTAAGTTTTTTAATTTCTCTTCATATTTAATTCTCATTTTAAATGGAACATTTTTTAATTTCCATTTTTTAATTTCAAACTTACTATTTTCATGGGATTTATTTTTGATATATTATTATGGATACCATTTAAATTTTTTAAGGGTTGATTTAAAATTGGTTAGATTAATTATTTATTGATTAAAATTTCAACCATGAGTTTAGTGATATTCATGCAATGATAATATATTTTTCTCTGTCCCCCACTGATAATCCAAATTTATTTTTTTATTGTTTTAAATTAGTCTAATGGTTTTATCGAGTGTATAGTCCATATATATTTGTATTTAAATAACTCTAGGTTTCCTATAAAAATGCACATACATATAAAATTATGATATTATGAGTTCATATGGCTTAAAAATAAAAAATGTGTTCATACTCTGCGAACCTTCAACTGATCTTGTACATAGTTTTTACTACTTCTAGACGATCTCTCAAGGGTTGAACAAAACATCTTTGACTTATACTTTATTGAAGATATGATCAAGTAAATTAAACACTCAAGAACCAGTAATTATGTTTTATTATTCTTATATCTATTTTTTGGGTTTTATTGAGTCTGTAACACTTCTTCCCATCTTTTACGCACTCTTTCTTTCTCTTTATATTTTCACATAAAAATAATTTTTCTATCATTCAGGTTGTAAATACTAGATTCTAATGTAAATCTTGTTAAGGATGTGAATCCTAGCATCAAAATTAAATTTTGTAATTAGGTTGTGACCCACAATAAAAAATTCATTTGTCTAGTTATAGTACCACTAGAAAAATAATTTTGTAATCAGGTTATGGTTTCACTTAAAAATCAGTTAGTACACCATGTATCTCTCACTAATTATAGAGGTATAAGACTGTAATAGGTCCACTTTGGATTAAAATAGTATAAAAATAATTGTCTTCATCATTCATTTCCACTGAAAATTAACACTATTATTTAAATTTAACAATTCGTTTAAATAATTAATCAATTTTTTTTTAAATGTATAATCTGTTTTATTCACCCCCCCCACCCACACACACACACCTTTAGACTCTTTATCATTACCCATTATAACCTAACAATCAGTATTATATGATTATTCCTTAAAGGATATAGACATTCTCTATTTATTCTAATCAAATACCTAATAATTGGTATAATTGTTTATTACTTTTGTAATTTATAAAATCCTTTTATAGAGACTTTTATTTATATTTTATTATGATAACTTATTCTTAGAGATCTCATTCTAAGTAAAATATCTTTAATATAGAAGGGGTGAACGTAAATGATTCTTGGATTATTCATAATATGCCACAGTTTGATAAAAATGCTTGTGGATACTAGATGTCTCAAATGAAGGAATAGCTCAAATAATTAAGAATAGAAAATTTTTCAATCATGGAAAACCATACAATCTACTATAAGTTAGACCATATACACTTACCAGAAACTATGACAGTAGATATGTGTTAAATTAAAAAGTTGTTAATATTTTATATTGTTTTATTAACATAAGTGTTTTTAGTCATGTGTCTATTTGTAAGGAGGATCATTTTATTTGGAAGATTCTAAAAGTTACTCACCTTGGCTCAAAGAAATTGATATCAACCAAGATTAAAATGCTTCGAGTTGAGTACCAAGACCTCGGGATGGGTGAAGTCAATGTAGTAAATCAAATGTTCTTATAATTCAAATGAATTGTAAATGGGATTAATTATCTTATAGAATCATTGTAGAACCTCATACTTATATAAATATTCCTAATAGATTTACTAAAAATGTGGAACGCAGAGAAGGTTATGATCGATGAAAGTAATAATTTCAAAGAATACACATTGGATGAAAACATCAAATCACTTCTTCAATATAAACATGAGTTGAAGAAAATTATGGAAGAAGATACTACAAAGATTAAATTTAATGCTTTAAAAACTTATATAAATGTTAATTTTAACTATTCTAAATATTAGGAATAGGAAAGTGACAAAGGAGATATTTACAACATAATAAAACGTATTTATAATTTGTTGAATAGAAAGAAAATTTTCAAAAATCAACCAAATTAAGATCAAAGGAATGATCAAAAGGAAAATAAGGGTAACAGTTATGGATCTGATGAAACATTTTATAAATGTATAAATAAGGGACACATCAAACACTATTGTCCTAATCTGAAGAAATAAGGTAGATATAAAAATACAATAAATAATTGAAATGTGCATATCATGTTGGTCGGCGTTGCAACGAAGTATCAGAATCATGTAATGAAATTGAAATTGAAAAGGAGATAGCTAACTTATGCTTGATGGTGATAAATAGAAATGTGGTTAGTAAAAAATCCAATTCTAGTTATTATTCTGACATTGATGGTTACATATTTGATGATTCATATAATGAAAATTAAAAACTAAAAAAATATTTTTTAAGAGTTAGTAAATTTTATAAAGAATTAAAAGAAAAAAAATAAAAGGATTATCAAAGAAAGTAAGAAACTCAATAAGGATAATGATTCTCCAAAATAAGAAATAATAAATTCCACATCATGTTATAAAGGTAAGATATATGATGATTTTGAGTTAGTTCAAAAAATATATTTATAATATTATAATGGAAGTTTTAATATTCAAAGATACATTATCTATATCTATTTAAGGAATGTAAAAATATGATAATATGGTATCTATAATCAAACTACAAAAGGATAAAAGTGGTTTTGGTTATAATCAATAGATTTCTAAATTATATAAGACTATGTTTATTAAAATTTCTAATAGAAAATTTTCTTTCATTATATTCTTCAAATTTTTTATGTAAGGACATTATGCTAATGAATGTTATCATATATATCCTCAATCTATTGGTTTAACCAATACTTTTATTTTTACGGATTTATCTTCTATATTGCCCTAAAATAAATGTTTTAAATCTATTTGGGTACCTAAAATTCTATTTCTAATCCATTTGGACCTAAAATAGCATAGGTACCAAAATATTCAAGTAATTTATTTTTTGTAGTAACAATTCTTTGGGTGTCTCAAGAATGACACATGGTACATGGAAAGTGGATGATCCCATCACATGAATGGTGACCTATCAAATTTTCTTTCTTATACCAAATGTGATGGAGGATCTTTCACTTTTGGAGATTACTCTAAAGGTAAGGTTAGTGGATTTAGTGAAGTAGATATTTCTAATGTTGTTTTAATTTCTAAATTTTTATACATTGAAGGTTAAAAATATAAATTAATTAGTATTTCAAAATTCTGTGATGATGGTATGTATGTTAAATTTAAAGATAATAAATATTTAGTTTTTAAAAATGAAAATGTTTTATTTTAAGATAATAGATGAGATAATATTTATTATATTAATTTATATAATCTCTAGAATCAAAATGTTTAGTTTATTAATTTTATATAAATAGATTATGTTCTTTGGAATAGAATGCTTGGACATGCTCATTTGCAGATGATATACATTTTATCCAAGCATGGACATGTTCTAGATTTACTGAAGTTAAAGGTAAGTAAATATATTTTTTGTGATTTTTTTAAAGTTAAGTAGCATAGGGAATCTTTTAAATCCATCAAACATGTTTCTACTTATAAACCTCTTGGATTATTACATCTAGATTTATTTGGTCCAAGGAAAACTTTTAGTTTAAGTGGAAAGAAATATTTTTGGTTATTGTTGAAGATTTTAGTAGATTTAAATGGGTTTATTTCATGTCTCAAAATCATGAAACATTATCTATTTTTATTGATTTTTGTATGCTGGTTAAAAATATGAAAGATTGTTTAATTATTTATATAAGAAGTGATAAAAAAGGTGAATTTATTAATTTTAATTGTAAAAAAATTATGAATAAAATGGTTATAATCATAATTTTTATTCCCATATAACACCACAACAAAATGGTTTTAAAGAATAGAAAAACAAAATTATTCACGAGATAGATTGAACCATTATTAATGAATATAATTTACCAAAATATTTTTGGGAGGAATCTATTTATACTGCTTGATATATTTTTAATATAGTATATGTTATTCCTTTGTTTAATAAAACCCCTTATGAATTATTTAATGTTAGAAAACCAAAGGTTGGTTATTTTAAAGTTTTTTGTTGTAAATTTTATATCTTAATTAAAAAATATAATTGAGATAATTTTGGTGATAAAATTATTCAAGTTATATTTATTTGTTATTATTTTAATAGTAAAACCTATAGAGTTTATAGTAAGCATATCATGACTATTGAAGAATTATAACATATAAAATTTTATGTATCTTGTGATATTCGAAAATATATTTTAAAAAATATTTAATATGTTTTCAGGGATTTTAATTTTGGAAAATAAAAACCACTAGATAATATATCTATTGAGGTGTAGAAAAATTATTCTCAAACAGATCCCAGATCCTAGAGGATTCATAAATATCATCTGATTGATAATGTTATTGGAAATTTTGGTTATAGTATGAAACCCAAAATATCTAATTTAAATTTATTTTCTAACTCTTATTTTGTTTGTGATCATGTTCATACTAATATTATTGATTTTTTAAATGATCAAAATTGGATAATTTCTGTGAAATATGAGCTTAATAGATTTTTTTAGAAATAATGTTTGGCATTTAGTCAAATTTCATGAGGATAAGAAGGTAATTTGAACTAAATGGATCTTTAGAAACAAGATGGATGAATCTGGACAGATTGTCAAAAATTAATCTAGACTTGTTGCCCAAGGATACTCTCAATAAGAATGTAAATACTTTAAAGATTCATTTTCACCTCTTTCTAGGTTATAGGATATTATAATCTTGTTATCTTTTAGTTTTTTCAAGGTTTTAAGTTATATCAAATAGATATTTAAAGTGATTTCTTAAATAGTTTTATAAATTAAGAAATTTATGTTTCCCAACCCCTGGCATTGGAAATGAAAATTTTCATAATCATGTTTTTAAATTATGTAAATATTTTTGTAGTCTCAAACAAGCACATCATGCTTTGTATTAAAGGCTTTCTTTGTTTTTATTAAATAATGGTTTTAATAAAGTAAATTTTTATCCTACACTTTTTATTAAAATAATTTCTAATGATATTTTAATTATGAAAGTTTATATTAATGATATACTTTTTGGTTCTTCTAAAGAAATGATTTTTAAGGATTTTTATACTTTTTGTCATCTAAGTTTTACATGAGCTTAATGGGAGAATTAAAGTTATTTCTTGGACTAAAATTTATCAAAGGAAATATTAGATCTTTCTTAATCAATATAATTATGATATACAGTGGGTTAAAAAGGTTTAGTCTCGATTCTCCAAAATCTATTAAAACTCTTATGAGTACTAGTTCTAAATTGATGTTGATTCATATATAAAAAAATTTATATTAATTTTTATATATTCATGACAGGTATCTTACTTTATTTAACTACATATTGACCTAATATCATTTTTAGTGTTTCTTTATATGAAATATTTCATGCTGATCCTAAATAGAGTCATTTTAAATCTGAGAAAAGAGTAATTATATATGTTAAAGGAACTATTAATTCTATTTTGTTTTATTCTAAGTATAATTTTTTGATTTAATATTGTATTATAATTATGATTTTGGAAGAAATAAAATTGAGAAAAAAATAACATAAGGTATGTTTTATTTTCTTGAAAAGGTTTAATTTCATGGTCTTCTAAGAAGAAATTATCTATTTATTTATGTACTACAAAATTATATCTATAATGCTAGTTTTTTCACTCAAAGTTTATGGATTAAGCATAATTTATGTGATTTTGGTATTTATCTTGATAAATTTCCTATTTATTATGATAATACGTATAAAATATTTTTTTTCTTAGAATCCTTTATAGTATTCTAGAAAAAAGCATATCGATGTTGAATTTCATTTTATTAGAGATCATGTGAATAAGGGTGATATTTTTTTAGATTTCATCCCTACCAAAAATAAACTTATAGATATCTTCACTAAGCCTTTAGACTTTTTCCGATTTCAAAAACATAAGTTTTATCATGGAATGTTGAAATCTTAATAGTTTTTTTTATTCATGTGTTTAGGGATAGTTTTAGTAAGATTATGTACTAAAATTTTCATTTTTATATGAAATCTATAAAATCTAGAATATATTTTTAGATTACTTATGTTAAATTTATATACATTTTTGTTCATTATATAAATATTTTAAAGATTATGATACATCTTATATTATGTTAACTTACAGATTAAATGATCAATTTTTATAAAATATTATTTTTAAAATATTTATAATTATTTTTTCTCAAACAGTCTAAAAAACTCTTATCACTATCTTTAAATATAAGTTTTAATAGTGGACGAAATTATCATAGCTCTTTGTTACATGTTTTTAAAAAAATATTTATTTGTTTTATTTAAAAAAATGGAGAATTATTTTTTTTATTGATGTTTGGTTTTGTAATCGGACAAATATGGGTGGATTTTTTTTTTCATGTGCTTTCATGTATTTTTGTTTTGATCGATTACAACTCCTCTCATGCTTCCTTAATATTATCATATGTTTAAATCATTAATTGGGTAAAATTACATGTTTTAATATTTTTATATTTTTTATATATTTTTAATTGTATATTGATTATATTTTACTTAACTTTGATAATATCATAATATTTATTTACTTTAATGTTCTTATTATATCATTTTTTTTATTTATCACAACATGTTCTACATGTTTTATTTTGAGTTACTAAGATAAAAACCTAATTTGGTACCTTTAAATATCATTTATATATGTTTTATAATGTTTCCATAAAGTAAAATTACTATACAGTACATATCCAAATGGATATCCATGTATCCAATTTAAGATTCCCGTAGGTGATGCTGAAATCTACATAGCTAATTTCCAGAACCAAGTTCCCACTATATTTTGAAATTATATTGGGATAAAAACTCAAAATTTAGTGTTTATTTTTTTTGTAACTCTAATAAAATTTACTATATTCCATTATAATATGTAAACTTATTAATCTATCTCTTTCATTTCTTAAATTATCTCTTAATTCATTGTATATTGTCAGTCTAATTTCTGCTATTTTTCAGAACTATTTGGGTTCTGTTTTTTTGATGATAACATGAGTTATATATATCTGATTAAGGTGGTTCTTATTTCTTTAAAAATATAATTAAATTATATAAATATAATTTAAAAGTAAAAAAATTAATTCTTCCTTTATCAGGGTCCTTTTTATCCATGAAATGTGAAAAGGTAATTTATTTTCAGTTTTAAGGAATTCCCTTACATGAATTCCATATGTGATAAATCTGTATATGTGAGAAAGTTTCTTATGTGATGAATCATTTGCATAAATAACCTACATGGAATATCCTATGTTAATCCCATAGTTGAATCACCAATGTTAATTCTCTTATGTGGCTAATTCTCCTACATAGAGAAAAACTCCTACATGATGAATTCGAATACGTGAAATTCCATTATGTAGTGAATCGCTTACATGATTCCCTTATGTGAAATGACTATGTCATGAATTTCTTATGCTATTCACCTTCATGGTAAATTTTTTAATGTAAATAAAATTTCTTATGTGAAATTTACCTACATGAATTTGGATACATATCTTAATGAAAATTTCTACATAAAATAATAATATGTTTTATGTTTTATTCCATATTCTGATTTTTTTTTCATGTTCATGTCATATATTTAAATTTTTCTAGTGAAATTATAAATTAATATTAATTATTTAGAATCTATGTGAAGTGTTTTTAATTTATTTAAACATTTTTTTAATATAATAGGTTTATTTATATTCACACATTAAACATACAACTTGCAACTCAAAAAATCATTTTTGTTATTTTAATTTGTTTTCAATGATTTTATTATTTCTAAATTAATATTAGTTGATATTAAACTCTTTAAAAACTATTTTAATATTTTTAATGTGGTCTTATTAATTTTTAAATTTATCTTCATATTTACTGCTCGTTTTAAACAAAACATTTTTTAATTTAATTTTTCAAATTCAAAATTTTTATTTTCGTGGGATTTATCTTAGAAATATTGTTATAGAAAAAATTTAAATAATTTGACAAGTCATTTAATTTTTTTAATAATTATTTATTATTTTAAATTTTTATCATGAGTTTAGTGATATTTATTCAATAATAATATTTTTTTTCTCTCTCTCTCTTTGATAATTTAGTTTATTATTTTTATTATTTGGAGTTGTTCAAGTGTATAGTTTATATAGATTTTTATTTAAAGGACTCTAAGATTCCATGAATAAAAACATAGACATATAAAATAATGAAACTATGAGTGTATATGACTTAAAGAGATAAAAAAATCATACTCGATGAACATTAAATTGATCATGTACACTATTTTTACTACTACTGGATGATCTATTAGGTGATAAACAAAATATCTTCAACTTCCACTTCCTTGAAGACACAATAAAGGTGATAAAACACTCAAGAACCAGTACATGTGTTTTATTATTCTTCTATAAAATTCTTCTGGTTTTCTTGAGTCTGTAACACTATCATTCAAACACTCTCACTTTCTATTTATGATTTTACGTAAAAAATAATTTTTTTGTATTTTGGGTTGTGACTCCCATATTCTAAATTCAAGACCATTCAGGTTGTGAATCCTAGTATCTAAATTCAAGTTTTAAATTAGGGTTTGAATCCCTATACAAAATTTAGGTGTCTATTTATTCTTCCACTATAAAAAGTAGTTTGTAATTAGGTTATGATTCCCCTTTAAATATTGGGTAGTGAACCATGTATCTCTCACTGAGTTGAGAGGTATAAGAATGTACTAGGTCTACTTTGGACTAAACCAATATAAAAATATTTATGTTCATTATTTATTTCTGCTACAAATTAACTATATTATTTAACTTTAACAATTAGTTCAAATAATAAATCTATTTTATTAGAAAAATTAATCAAGTTTATTCACCCCCCTCTAGACCATATTCCATTACCCATTCCAACATAACATGAGTTATATCATAATGTACGATGTAACTTAAACACAAGGATTTGTTTAATATCATATGTTATAATATATGATATCATAATCTATGATAGAATTGGGTTTTTATGAAAAAACGAGCATTATAATGTAAATACAATATCAACTCTATCATAAAATATGATAAAAGCTTTACGATAAAGCTAGTCATATTCAGATATTCCAATAATAGTGTACTAATGGGAGATATATCATAGAATAAAATTGATATTCATCTTTCACTCTTCAGTATCAATCGTATTTTATGACTGATAATTGGATTTTCAATCATAAAACATGATATTCAAAAAAAATTAAAAATTTATATTTTGATAAATTTACTTATGGTTTATAAAATGTATATAAATTATAAGTGTTATGTAAAATGGTATTTTTCAACATTAAAAAAATATGAAAAATTCATATTTTTATCTCATGTTTTGAAAAATAAATAGTGTTTATTTATTTCATAATTCATAATAATATTCATATTTACAAAGTGTTTATGAAAATTGAATTTAATTTATATAATAAAATGATTTTATGAGATATTGCATTCATTACATGCTATATATGACATCTTGATATTTAGTTTTTCATATAATTTGGCCTCGTTTTATTATAAAATTTTTGATCATGAATATAGTTATTTAACATATAGTTATTATGAATTGGATTCTCTATTTAGTAAAGTCTGCCTGGGGAGAGAGACATAAGATCAAACTACCCACTATACTATTGGATTATTCTTTATTCTGGAAGGTGAGGGGTTGGCTATCTATCATTTCAGATATAGAGGCCAAATCCTTTTACACATATTATTACATTATTTTAGGTATAATTATCCATTAAATACAAACCAAGGATTGAAAAGTCTAGTTTATTTGGAAGACTTGTTAAATAAATAGAAATCATAAAAATAAAATAAAAAATATTTTATTTAATATACATAATGATATCCTAACGTCATTTTAGTTCCTACAACTATATAGGATAACCTGGGGAATACATAGACAAAAGGGGTGATCTAAAAAGCCTAATAAGAGAATAAACATGGAAATAAATCATAACACGTGCGTCAAAAGGCATAACATGATAACATAAAAGGAATGGATATTAAATAAACACGTGGAGGAATATCATATAGAACATGGAATAATATTATCACGTAAAAATAGTAATTTTGAATCAACATATATCCTGACCTAAACATGAGTTAAGGCTAACTTCCAAGACTATATCACATGGTGGATTGATTCCCATAATGGATTAGGTTTACTCCCTAATCCCATACATAACATCTCATGAGACTAAAACATTTCCCAATGAATTCGAGTGATATCTAGTAATACCTATCATAACATGTAAATTCATATTTGTTCCACATAAATAAATCAAACTTAAGATATAATCATAAAGGTTACCCATGGAAAGAAATGGGTATCATAATAAAGTAATAAAAAAACCAAAGGGTGTATCATAATTTTATCTATGAAATAAGGGATTTAGATTATTCATAGACATTCATAAATGAAATATATTAATTTATCATGAATAATGAAGTCTAACTGAAGTGAAAACATGAATAATAGTGGCTAGGTAACTTTAGAAATGTGCCACTTAAGCATAGTTTTAGGGAAAATAATAAAGATTATTTAAAGAGAATATAGGTATAATAACTAATATAAAACTAAAAATGAAATAAAATTGTAATTAATGATAAATTTATTGATTTTAAAAAAAAATATTTGGATTCTTAAAATAGTTTATGGAGTGTTCTTGAAAATGGGTAAGAAACAGAGAAGTTCTATTTAATCGGATTTTCTTATCAAGAGGAATTGAGAAGGTTTTAAAACATGTAATTCCCCATAAATGAAAGATTAATTGAGATATATACATATTTTTCATACATATACATTGAATATATAATATGTATATAAGAATAATGGAGATATAAATTTTTTCAAATAGAGAGAAAGCGTAACCCAAAGGAAATATGGAGGTTCGAAGAGATCCCTTACATTATGTTTTCCTTTAGTTTAACATGCTTCAACATCCTATATAATGGTTTATATCATGTAATTAATTTATAAAATAAACATACTTATATTTTTTATACCATATATAATCCTTAAAAAACTTCTTATCTTCTACTCATTAATAATATTTCATTATTACCATTGTTTCGGGTGTTAATTACTTCATTTTTTTCATGCATGTTTTGTCAGGTAAGTTATGGCTCATGTGAATGTGATATAGATTCATCATCTATATAATTTTTTTATGAAATAATTATCATATTTAATTATATAGTAAATTTTTATTACCATTATTGAAATTTTGATATGGAAAATGAGTCGCATCGCTTCAGGGAGACGGTATGTCGTACAAGCGACGATATCATTACCTTAATGGCGAATGGGTAGATAAATGGATGATATATAAATTTTATAGAATCAATATAATTTAATAATTATCATATATATCTATTATTTAAATCATTATAACCATATATGTAAATTGGTGATGAAAAATTAATTGCACCACTACGTGGATATAGTATGTCGTACATACGCACACACGGTGCTTTCATTTTTCATGGGATGGATAAAAGGTGAAATATGTTTTATCTCGTAATTATAATAACATGTAAGTATATATATTATACTATATTTATTATTTTAGTATGGTTATAACATATTAATATGATTTATAATAAGAAATAAATTTGAAAGAGTCGGTAAAGATGATTACCTCTTCGATGAAGGAGCTCCTTTATAACTTCTCTTAAGGGGACTAGGGTAGGTATTTTGGAAGCTCCAAAACTACAAGAACTTAAATAATTATGTTTATAAGATAAATAGGTTGATTTATATACAGATATAAGGCTCAATTGTTTGTAAAGAAGTGAAGGAATGGGTTCTCTTTTATAAATGTGGTGAGGGTCACTTTTGGAATTTCAAAAAATATTAAAATATAATAAGACTATTCTAGATCCAAATGATTATAAATGGACTATAAATGAACAATAGATGAATTTTTATACCATAAATTATCTAATTTAAGATTATATAATATTTTTAGTATTTTTAAATAATTTAAAAAAATATTATATTAATGAAATATCATTATTGTCAATTTTCAAACTATTCATTACTTTGACTTTAAAAAAATCAAAAAATTATTAAAATTTAAATAAGATATTTTATTATAACTTAAACATGTCATGTTCGTATATATAATTATTGTATGTCATTAAATATCCCAAATTATATTTATTTTAATTTTTTAATATCATTTATTGGATTTTTCCATGAATTGAATAATTACAACATCAGCATTGTGTAAGAATTTATGGTAATTATTTATTCCATAAAAAGTAAAAATAAATTATCACGATTGATATAAATATTTAATAATTCAAAATATCATTTATATTTTAACATAACCTCTAGAAAACTCCATATTAAAAATATTACACTTAATAAAAACAAGAGTGTGACATATTTGAATTTTCATTAAATAAAATATTAAAAAGGACATAATCTTATCCAAGTGACCATAAGTGGTCATAAATTTTACCATTATATGATTATAATTGATAATTACTCATATAATAAAAAAATTCAAGTGTTAGGGTAATTTTTTTGTCCTTATCATATTATTTTTACTCTTAATTACCAGATTTACCCTTTACTATGGTAACAAAAATTTCCCATGTTACTATTAATATTGACCAAAAATAAAAGGGATATATTTAATAAATTTGGACCTCCTAATTAGAAATATGGAATCTATTTTTTTAAATTCAAAACACTTAAGTGATATAATTTCATTTAATATTAAATTGGAGAAATGAAACGAAAAATATTTTTTTTTAAAAATGCTTATTTAAGTATAAAATGATTTTATACAAAATTCATGTATAAAATTATTTTAAAAGACAAAAAATATATTATTTATAATAAAAAGAACTAATTAAATTTTAAAACTAATTTAAAATATATTTTTACTCTGTAAATAGTTTAAAATAAAATATAGTATTCAATATAAATGAGTATATTTCACTATTCATTGAATTTTCAAACTTTTTTAAAAATCTAAAAATTTAATTTTAATATATTTTTAACATTTTGAATTCAAAAATGAATTTTATTTCTTCAAATAAATATTCTAATAGTGTTAAAATTAATTATATTTATTTTCTCATTGAAATTAATAAAATATTTTTTCTAAGAAAACATATTTTTAATGAATAAAGTTACTTTACTAAAAATTAAGTGTTGTTTCCTAAGAATTAATAAATAAATAAATTTTATAACATGGTTATTAATATTAATACCCACCAATTCAATGTCTATATTATAATGGTCATTATAAAATGATAATATTTTAATAGTATATCATGGTTCGTTTAAAATCAATGTTGTGTACAACACAAGCTACAAAAGAAATAAAATTATTTAAAGAAAAATATTTCATAAAAAATCTTGGGGTGTTACATTCTTACCCCTTATGAAATTTTACCCTCAAAAGTTTTTTTACATACTAGGGTGAAAACATGTGAGGGTACTTCTCCTTCATTTCTTCCTCTGATTCTCATGTCTCCACTTCTTATTTGTGGTTCCTCCATAATACTTTAACTAGTTGAGTGGTATTATTGTGGAGAAATTTTTATATATAGTCTAATATATTCACTGGATACTCCTTATAAGAGAGATCATTTTCCAATTATACCACTTCTGAATTCAATACATGTGATTAATTTTGTATGTACTTCCTTAAGAGAGATACGTGGAATACATCATGTACTTGAGACAAGGTTGGTGTAAGTTCTAGTTGTATACCACTAATCTGATGCAATCAAGAATCTCAAATGGGATGATATACCTGGGTCTTAGCTTTCCCTTCTTCCCAAATCTCATAACTCTCTTCCATAGAGATATGTAGATTAATACCTTATCTATAACCTCAAAATCTAAGTCTCATTGATGATTCTCTACATAGCTCTCATGTTGACTTGGGCATCTCTGATGTTTTGGTGAATAGAATTTACCTTTTAATACCATTTCTTCAACAATTTCAGGTTCGATAAGATTATGTTCACTCACTTCATCTCAACGGGTATGTGTTCTACATCACTTCCCATAAATGGAATTATATTGAGCCATTTGGATGCTTGAGTGGAAACTATTATTGTAAGATAACTCGATCGGTGGAAGATGATGATCCCACCCTCATTTTAAGTTCATTGAAAATTCTCTCAACATGTCTTCTAGTGTTTGAATGGTATACTCTGACTAGCCCTCATTTTGAGGGTGATAATTCATACTAAAGTTCAACTCAGTTTTTAGATCATATTGGATACTTTTCTAGAACATGGAGGTAAATCTAGGATCTCAATCATATATAATTGATAATGGTACCATATGTATCCTTACTAGTTCTCTGATGTATATCCATGAATTTTGATCGAGTGAGAAGTCCTCACGAATTTTAATAAAGTGAGTGGTCTTTGTAAGACGGCCCACAACAACCCATATACATTATTTCTTATGAATTTTTTTAGAATTCTAGTGACAAAGTCCATGGTAATGTTTTCCCATTTCCATGTAGGTATCAGTAATGGTTTCATCATCCCATTATACTTTTTCCTTTTAGCCTTCCCTTTCGAACATATCGGGCACTTTGATGTATATTTAGTGATCTCCTTCTTCATATTTTCCCACCAATAGTTCTCTCAAAGATCTTGATACATATTTGTGCTCCCTGGGTGGATGGAGTTAGTTGGGAACTATTGGAAAAGAAGCTTATCCCAATGGTTTTAAACCATTGGAATTGGTCCCAAAACCATTGGTATAGCCTATATCAATGGTTTTTGTAGTCTTTTGATTATCATTAATTGGTATAGGTGGTTTATACCAATGGTCTCTAAACCGTTGGTATAGGTAATTCAAAAAAAACATCGGCTAATTTTGAACCCCAAACCGCTAATTTATATCTCAACGACCTAACCACTAAGTTATAATGTTTTTTTGAAATATAATATGATAAATATGTATATGTATATTTATAAGTAAATTAATTCTTTATGTCTTCAATGTTATTTAATAAAATAATTAATTAAAAATTAAAATACTTATACCAATGGTTTTCCAAACTTTTTGTATAGATATTTTAAATTTTGGAACCTCTACCAATGGTTTTGGAAAAACCATTGGTATAGGGTCATTAAATAGACTTTATACCAATGGTTTTATCCAAACCATTGTTACATCCATCACATATACTAACGATTCCAGAAAAACCGTTGGTATAGGGTCATTTTATGGAAGTTATACCAATGGTTTTGCTAAAACTGTTGGTATAGGGTCATTTTATGGTACCTATACCAATGGTTTGGAAAAAAACCATTGGTATAGGTATAGTTTCTAGTAGTGGAGCTATGTGAATCATTTAAAATATCCCTATTTATCTCAGTATTTGATGGTACACATAGTCATAACCCAACTATTATAACTCCTTACTCAACAATTTTGAACTCCATAGATTTCCCATTTCTAATAGATTCCACCTTTATCTGAATTTCCACATCATTTATTTGAGCATCCTTTATCTTATCCATAAGATATAGTTGAGTAATAATTTAATAAATTAATGATCATATTCCTTAATTTATGAATCCTATGTCCATCCTTTGTAAATCTAAGAAGGTTGTATCCTTATCAATTCTTATCATTGATAAAGTTGCACGATCCTTTATACTTAGAGAATCTTCCACTTTATTTGCTTTACTAGGATTATAGTTGATTGAGCATTCATAATCCTTGATAATATATAACCATTATAATTTAAACATATTAAGCTCCTTATTTTTAAATATATATTTGAGGCTCTTATGATCAATATATATTTCACAGTTCATCAGATAGAGATAATATTTCTATATCTTCAACATGATGATCACAATCGCCAACTCCAGATCATGTGTGGGTTAGTTTTTCTAATGAACATTCATCTCTCTTGAGGCATAATCTATTAATTTATCATTTTTCATCAGTACACATCCTAATCTATTCTTTGATGCATCAATATATACCATGAAGAGTTCTCCACTTGTGGGTAGTGTAAGTACTAGTGTAGAGATAAGCCTCTTTTTCAACTCTTTGAAGCGGTCTTCACATTCACTGGTCTATTCAAATTTTACTCCCTTCCAATTCAACTTGGTTAGTGGTTTGACAATCATGATAAGTTCCACACAAATTGTTAGTAATACCCATCTAGATCGAGGAAACTATGGACCTCTGTTATAAATGTTGTCTTGGACCACTCACTACTACAAACCTAACATTTAACAGCACTGGTATTTATCAGTGCTAGAAAAAAGCGTTGATATATGGAATCTTTATCAGTGCTAAAGAAAGCGCTGATAAATTTAATACTTTATCAGTGCTTTTTTTAGCGCTAATAAAGGTCTCATTTATCATTGCTTTATTTTTAGCACTGGTAAAGGCTACCCTTTATCAGCGCTTTATTTTTAGCACTGATAAAGACTACCATTTATCAATACTTTATTTTTAGCGCTTATAAAGGATACCCTTTATCAGTGCTTTTCTTAGCAGTGATAAAGGTCTGAATAAATAAAATGAAATAATTAAATAAATAAAAATAAAAAATGAGTTTATTAAAAAAATATTACAATTTTATTAATTAAATAATTATTTATAAAAATGAATAAATTGATTATACTATATATAAACTATAAATTATAATAAATATTATGTATTAAATATATAGATATGAAAAATGAAAATAAAAAAATTAAAATTAATAATAAGTAAATTGAGAAAAATATTAAACATTTTATTAATTAGATGATTATTGATAATGTTAATAAATAATATATATTAAATATATAGATATATATTAATGTATATAAATATAATTTATATATTACAAAATATTTATGCACTATATTTAGTGAATAATGGATTATAATTAAAAATTAATATGAATTAAAAATACTGCCTAATTGCATAGAATAATCGACTTATAATTGAATGTCATTTGATTTTTCAAATTATCATAGTTCAAATGTGTGTTACATTGACTTCACGTATATGTAATTAATGCATTTTTATATAAAATGTACACACACAAAACTTATCCATTTTTTCAATATTATTAAATTTTACATATTTTTAATTTATTCAATTTCATTCATTTTTAGCACGAATTCACTTAAAATTAGATATTCATTAATAATGTTAAAAAACTATTTATAAATAAATATATTTAAAAATGTACATACTATATTTATAAAATTATATATTTATAATTATAAATAAATAAATACTTTTTTTAAAAGTATTTATATAATTATAAATAATTAATTATATATTTAAATAATTATAAATAATTAATTATATATTTAAATAATTATAAATAAATAATTATATATATTTAAATAATTATTAAATTTATTATAAATTTACTTAAATAATGAATGTATTTACTACATTTGTATTTATATATATTTATTAAATTCATATATATATATATATTTATAATATAAATATATATATATAATGATATAGATATTCTTTTTTAAAAATATTTATATAATTATAAATAATTATATATTAATATAATTTTAAAATTATAATAAATATATTTTAATAAGGAATATATTTACTATATTTATATTTATATATATATATATTTATTAAGTATATATATATATATATTTAAAAAAATTATAATTATAAATCTTTTATCATCGCTGATTAATATGGATTTTACCAATGTTTTTTTTTTGCACTAATAAAGACCTACCTTTCTCAATGCTAAAAAAGTGCTAATAAGTATGCCTTTTATTAGCACTTAAATAATAAGCATTGATAAAAGGATTCTTTATCAGTGCTTTTTAAAAATAATTGATAAAAGTGTCTCGATCTAATTAAAAGACATAACCGATTATGAACCTTTTGAGGGTGATTCTCATTCACTCTCCCCTTTCTCTAACCCCGGTTTTCTCCCACCTTTCCCTCAATTGCTTCACCCTAAGGTCCCAGATTTTTTCAATGGTGTTCTGAATATTTTGATCTCGACCTCAGAGTATAGCACGACATTAGAACTTCTTAATCTCACCTTGATTGTGTGGTTTAAGAAGCATCTCCCTTTGGTGGACACCTTCAATGGGTAAATCTTTGAGTCTTGGGGTTTTAATATTGAGAAATAGTAGGTCTGATCAACAAAAGTAACATCATGATTCAGTTTTCTTCGGAGGAATATCTGGTCAGTGCTTGATCCAGTGCCCCCTGTAGCTGCAATAGCTTCTAGTTCTATCTCTTCAAGTGTTCTTATGACTTCAATATGAAGCAACACATTCAAACAGCAATGATTTGGGTTATTTTCCACAAGCTCCCTTTACCTTTTCAAAATCCAACAATTATACATATTCTAATGAATCTTATTGGTAGATATTTATGTTCTAATAGTAGAACCTGGTAAGTTTCTCACCCTGTTTCTCCTAAAATTTACATGGAAGTTGATATATCGAGAGTACCTGTGGATTATATTCAGATTACAATGGGGGAAGAATTTTGATGTAAGTTGGTTGTGTGGTTTCAATCGTGGGTTGATTCTTGTGGTTCCTGTAAGAAATTGGGTCATTCTACATCTGCCTGTAAGTGAGTGACCAAATACTATGAAAAATAGAATGTTTTGGTTTTTGGAGATAATAGAAAGGGCTTCAAGCATGGTGTTGGTGAAGGGATGATGGGTAAAATTTAGTTGGATGTTTTTACTGACCCTTGTAATGTAAAGGTTGTTCAATGCGAGTCTCATGGGGGCGCATCTCCTCGGTGGATGGAAGTTGTCAAATACTGTATATTAGAAATTATTTTTAGGTATTCATCATTTTAGGTATATATATACTTTTTTGGTTTATATATACATTTAATTAACAGTAATATAATTTATACTTAAACAACCAATAAAATATTGTAAACTCATATTACTTTAAAAAAATAGGTAACTATATATCTATTTTTTTGAAATAATTATTCTTTATAAAATTTAAATAATTATATTTTATTCACAATGAATAGAATAATAATTGTTTATAAATAATATAATTTCAAAATTGTTATTAATTTTATTTTTTAGTTTCATTAGAAAAAATATTATTATATATATATTGAATAATATATTATACATTTAAATAAATTTAAATATGATGAATAATATAATTATATATATAATTATATTAAAATAAAGTTACTAATATAATATATATATATATATATAATATTTAGGTATATTCACTTTATTTATCTATGTATCGAATGAGGAGTGACCTCTATTTTATAGTTTTTGATGGTGGAAGGCGTGAACCTTATTCAAGTTTATTACCTATCGAGGTAAGTGTGAATGATGTACATGCCTCCATCGACCTCTTTTTTCAATAATATAAAACCCTCTCATTTTAAAAGAAAATAAAACCTGTTAAAAAATCCAAGTTTTATCGGAAAAAAATTTAAAAAATTATCATCCAATTATTTTAACAAAGTATTATTTTGATCCTTATAGATAATTTTGAGGATAAAAATGAAATTAATTCATCATTAACTCTACCTCCACGTTAAATCATATAAATTAATTTTAGTAACATAGACTCATCAGCTGAAATTACACTGTAGAAACCCAAGACCCTCGAGCTGCATAAAACTACAGATGTGTATTCTAATTATTTAGTTTTCACCCTCTCCATTTCATTATTTTCCTTCACTCTATCATTTCTCTGGTTGGGTGGAGGTTTTCTCTGGAAGGAGTTGGTGGAAATGGAGGCATTGAGTTAATAACTAGTTTCAATGGTGTACTTCTAACAAATGGGTGGCATTTTCCCTTTTATAGAACAAAATGAAGTACAATTTTCATCCTCATCAGATCATCTTCTGAACAGTTATCATTTCATTTTATTGTTTGAAACACATTCTCCATGTCTTATGGACATAAACCTATGTTGCTTGAAATACTCTAAGAAATATTCATCCATGGGATGAATAATGCTCAGAGTAGTACAAGAAACATAAAATATATGTGGGATGAGTCTCAAGGCAACAAATTGCAATAATAATTGTTCGAGAAATATATTGATGAGGATGGAAATTCTACTTCATTTTTTCCTCTAAAAGGGTAAATGTCTCCCTTTTGTGATAATTACACCATTAACACTGGTTATTAACTCAATGCCTCTATTTCAACCAAATCCTTCAAGAGAAAAGCTCCAAACAACTATAGAAATGATAGAGTGAAGGGAGGGAAAGAAATATAGAGGGTGGAGACCAAAGATTCAGAATATGAAACTATAGTGCTTCACCACCCTAGGGTCTTGAGTTGTTACAATGTAATTTAAGATAATGAGTATATTTTACTAAAATTAATTTATTTTATTTGATGTGTAGGTATATTTAATTATTAATTACTTTCATTTTTATCCTTGAAATTATCCACAAGGATTTGAATAAAATGTTAATACAATAATTGGTTGAGAATTTTTTTATTATTATTTTTTGATAAAACATGGCTTTTTTAATAGGTTTTATTTTATTAAAAAATGATAGGGTTTTATATTATTGGAAAAAAGAGTTCTATGGAGGCGTGTACTTCGTTCACACTTACCTCGATGGGTAATAAACCCGAACGAGGTTCACACCTTCCACTCTCAAAAACTATAAAATGGAGTTCACTCCTCATTCGATACATAGATAAATAAAGTGAATCTACCTAAATATTTTATATATATGTTATATGTATATATGTTTGTGTGTGTATTATATTAGTAAATTTATTTGAATATAATTATATATATATGTATATTATTTATCATATTTACATTTATTTAAATATACAATATATTATTTGATATATATATATAATACTATTTTTTTCTAATGAAACTAAAAAAATACTATTAATATTAATTTTAAGATTATATTAATTATAAATAATTATTATTCTGGGTAATTTTTCTGTTATCAGTTTAAAATTGACAGTTTAGTTCAAAAAAATCAATGACTAAAAACAAATAAGATGTGCTCAGATTGTCTTAATAATTTAGGACATTGATTCATAAATCCTTTTTTGATGTGTAGGATTCAGTCTCACATCAAAATGATACACGATGTGATTGGTGTAGGTCAAAGTTCATGTTTCCAGTTTAAAATGAAATTTTAGTAAAAAAACAAGTGACATACTCAAATCCAAGAAAATTCATTCAGGTTTTTTTAACACTTCAGTAAAATGATCCTTAAGTCATTTGAGATGTGTAGGAATCATTTGTAACTCAAATCGATGCACAGTGTGACCGGTATGACTCCAAGTGTGTCTTTTTATTTAAAAATGACATCAATTTTAATAAAAAGAACAATTGTCCTACTCAAAACTGATCAAACGCATTCAGATTGATTTGATACTTTAGTTAAAAGATAAATAATTCATTTTTAACATGTAGGAATCATCTTCACCTCAATTCGATGCACGGTGTTCCTGGTATGACTCAATGTGTCTATTATCAGTTTAAAATCAATAGTTTAGTTCAAAAAATTCCACTCACTGAAAACCAATCAAATGCACTTGGGATTTATTGATAATTTAGGAAATTGATTCTTACGTAATTTTTGAATTTTAGGAATCTGTCCCATGTCAAACCAATACGATATGTGATCGGTATGATTCAAAGTGCGTGTTTCCAATTTAAAATGACATTTTAGTAAAAAACACATGTGATATAATTAAAACTGAATAATAAAAATCATATTATTTTGATAATTTATAGAAATAATACATAATCCATTTAGGTTGTGTGATAATTAGCCACACCTCAATCTGATACACAGTTTGACCTATATGACTCAAAGTGCACATTTTTATTTAAAATTGAAATCAATTTTAGAAAAAAGGGAAACTCACCTACTCAAAACTGAGTAAACACATTTATATTGTTTTTATAATTTATAAAAATGATCCATAAGTCATTTGAGATGTGTAGGAATCATTCTTACTTCAATATTACACACGGTGTGACCAGTATGACTCCAACTATGTCTTTTTATTTAAAAATGACATCAATTTTAATAAAAAGGATAATTGACCTACTCAAAACCAAGAAAAAACATTCACATTTTTTGATACTTTAGAAAAATGATTCATAACACATTTTTAGTGTGTATTAATCAATTTCACCTAAATTTGATGCACGATGTGCCTAATATGGCTCAATATGACTGTTATTAGTTTAAAATTGATAATTTAGTTCAAATAATTTCACTCAATGAAAACCAAAAAAATGTGCTCGAATTTTATTGATAATCTATTAAATTTATTAATAATTAATTTTTTTCATGTATGAATTGGTCTCATATCAAAACGATACATAGTGTTATTAGTATGAGTCAAAGTGTGTTTTTCCAGTTTAAAATGGAATTTTATTAAAAAAGACATGTGATGTATTCAAAACTGAGTAAACATATTCATATTTTTTGATACTTTACGAAAATGATAAATAATTCATTTTATATGTGTAATAATTAGCTTCACATAAATCTAACACATATTATGACCAATATGACTCAAAGTGCAACTTTTTATTTAAAATTGACAACAATTTTAGTAAAAAGGACAACTCACCTACTCAAAACCATGAAAACGCATTCAGGTTGTTTTGATACTTTAGGAAAACGATCTATAATTCGTTTGAGACATGTATAAATTAGTCATACCTCAATCCGATGAACGGTGTGACCGGTATGACTCCAAGTGTATCATTTTATTTAAAAATGACATCAATTTTAATAAAAAGAAAAACTAACCTACTCAAAACTAATAAAATGCATTCAGATTGTTTTTATACTTTAAGGAAATGATCTATAAGTAATTTTTTACATGTAGGAATTATCTTTACCTCAATATGATGCACGGTGTGCCTGATATGACTCAATGTGTCTGTTATCCGTTTAAAATTGACAATTTAGTTCAAAAAATGTTACTCTCTGAAATCTGATCAAACGTGATTGGATTTTCCTGATAATTTATTAAATTTATTAATAAGTCATTTTTTGCATGTATAAAATTTTATCACATCAAACCAAGACACAATATGATTGGTATTAGTCAAATTGCGTGTTTCCAGTTTAAAATGACATTTTAGTAAAAAAGACATATGACGTACTCTAAACGGAGTAAACGCATTCATATTGTTTTGATACTTTATGAAAATGATCCATAAGACATTTTAGAAGTGTAAGAATTATTTTCTCCTCAATATTATGCATGGAGTGACCTAAATGACTCAAACTTCATCTTTTTATTTAAAATTGACATCAATTTTAGTAAAAAGGACAACTCACCTACTCAAAACCGAGAAAACGCATTCATATTGTTCTGATACTTTAGGAAAATGATCCATAAGTCATTTGTAACATATATTCATCATCTACACCTCAATCTAATGAATGATGTGTCTGGTATGACTCAATATTTCCATTATTAGTTTAAAATCAATATTTTAGTCCAAAAAGTGTCACTCACTGAAAACTAAGAAAACATACTTGGAATGTATTTATAATTTAGGAAAATAATTCACAAGTAATTTGAGATGTGTAGGAATTTGTATCACATCAAATTTTCACATGATATTACCGGTATGTGTCAAATTGTGTGTTTCCATTTTAAATTGACATTTTAGTAAGAAAGACAAGTGACGTACTCAAAACTGAGAAAACACATTCGAATTGTTTTGAGAATTTATAAAAAATGATCCATAAATTATTTGAGATATGTATAAATCAATCATACCTAAATATGACTCATGGTGTGACCGATATGACTCCAAGTTTTTTTCTCAATATATAAGTATCATTTTAGTTTAAAACACACATCATATTTCCAAAAATGAGAAAACTATCCTAGATTTTTTCTTTTCATTTAAATTTTGTATTCATGCATTATTTTGCTTATTTTTTGGTATTTTTGGTGCTACAGTGTGAGGTCACAGAACACTGCACTAATGGGGAAGTGTGATATAACAGCACACTATATTATTCCCCTTTATCAGTGCTTTTATAAATGTTGATAAATAAGTCATTTATCGGCACTTATAGAAGTGCTAATAAAAAAGTCCTTTATCAGTGCTTATAAAAGTGATGATAAATGGTCCTTTATTAATTCTTCAGAAATCATTGATAAAGGGGTCCTTTATCAGTTCTTGAGAAATCATGGATAAAGGGTTCCTTTATTAGTGATTTTTTATCACTGATAAAATACTAGGGATTTTAACCTCGCTTTACTAGTCAACACTTCTTTAGCACTGATAAAGACCATTTTTGAATTGTTAAGGCCTATTTTTTAGTAGTAACTCCTCAATTTCCTTTTTCATAGAAGTTTCTATAGATATCCTTTTTTTAGTGATAATGTGACTCAAGAATGATACTTCCTCCATCCAAAACTCACACTTAATGTACTTTTAATATATATTATCCCTTCACAAAGTCCTTAGCATAGTATTTAAATGCTCCTTATACTCATCCTTACTCTTAGAGTATATCATAATATCATCTATAAAGACTCCCAAAAAAAATTTGAGTTAATATCTAAAGAATCTATTCATTAATTCCATGAAAATTTCTAGAGAATTAGTGAGTCAGAGGGGCATAACTATAAACTCATAATGTCCAAACCTTTTTCAAAAGGTAGTCTTGGTGATATCTTCCTTATTTACCTTTAATTGGTGATATCCCGACCAAAGTTCAACCTTAGATAAATAATTTTACTAATGAAGTTGATCAAACAAGTTATTTATTCATGGAATAGGATAATTTTTATTTATCCTGATTTTTTGAGCTCATGATAATTAATGAATAGGCACATTGTTTCATTCTTCTTCTTAATGAAGAGGATCGGAACACCCCATGGTGAAGCACTTTTTGAATATTAAACCCTTTTCCATATTATCTTGTAACTGAATCTTAAATTTTTTTCTAACTCAACGGTTTCTATCTTATAAGGAATATTTGATATGGGCAGCTATCTAGGTATAAGTTCAATTAAGAACTAAACCTCTTGGTCAATACGAATTTCGGTCATTTATTTAGAGAACACATTAGTGTAGTCCCTCATAATGGAAATTTCTTCAAGTATAATCCTCTCCTTCACCTTAATAATTTTAGCCAGATATGTTTTCTCATAAGGTAGTAGTATCCACACTTGATTTGATGATTCTGAGATTCATCCTCCTCCTTACACTTGTATACAATTGGAGGATACCTCATGGTGTGAAGAGTGATCTCCCTCTCCTAATAGTTGATTTTGTCTTTGTATAAATATAGACAATACATGCCCAATATAGCATAAAACTCCACAAAAGGAAGTAAGAAGAGATTTTATGGGAGATTTATTCCACAAACATTGATCAAGGAGGAGTTATATACTTTATATGAAATAATTTCCCCATTCACTATTCTCACAGATAACTCAACTACTATATTTTGAGGTATTATTTTAATAGTTCTACTAAATATTCAGGATATAAAAAATTCATAGAACCCGAATCAAAAATTATATTTTTTATTCTTGAATGAATATCCAGCATATATATTTCCATATAATTATTGGGATCCACCTCATCAGTAGTGATAGAATATTCCTTTAATTACTAACTTGTAGGTTGTTTTTGTATATTTCCTCTAACAACCCTTGTCTTAGGTAATTGGGTCACATATTTTCAATGATCCTTATAGTAGAAACATTGTATTATAGGCTGAGTATTTATATGAACCTTCCTTTCTTATTCCATGTAAGTGGGCTTCTTCTAGCCTGATTCTTCTATCTTCTACATTTGAATCATATCCTGGTTCCCTTTAGAAAATTCATTAGATACTTCTTCCCACACTTTTAAAACATGGGATATTGGGTTTTATTTCTTCCATGGGATTTATCTTTTTATCCTATGATATTAATCTCCATTTTCATATTTTTATCTATCATCCCACGAGACCACTGAGAGTATCCAATTTCCATCTCAACCTTAAAGTAAAAATAGAAAATCTCTTCATATCTATCAAAGTCTCTAATTGCCAATTCTTTTCATAGACTCGTCTTTAATCCACTAAATAAGAGATCCACCTTGCTTTCAGTGTTCATGAAAAATATAAAGGCGTATCATGCATGCCTTGTAAATTTTTCCTTATACTCTTTGATATAATCATATTCTCTTTTATTCGGTCCAAGGAACTCCCTCTCTATCTTAATATTTATATTTAGGGGAAAATATTTATTGAAAAATATTTTCTTGAATCCTTTCCATTAAATGGAATCAATTTCCTCTTTAGACTTAGTGTCTTTTATCTGTGACCACAACTGATCAGCTTTTACATCAAAACGATAGACTGCAAACACAACTTTCTCTTCTTTTGAGCATTGGAAGACAAATAATATCATCTCAATGGAGTTAACCCATTGTTCTGTGATAGGAGGGTCAAAATATATCCTAATGGTAGTAGGAATTTGTGACATAAAGGATTTTAATGTAACTTTATCATTACTATGATAAGAAGGTCATTCCACATGATTCAAATTATTATTCATAACTTTAGTAAGTTGATCCATTACTATAAGTAAGTTCTAATCTCCCATTCCCATCAGTTTTGGTATCTTATTAGGTAAATCAACATATTTCCAATCACATTGGTTTTTGGGAATAGGTTCTCATATTTCCCACTATTAACTAGAAAAGAAAAATAAAATTATGGGGATTTAATACTAAGGTGATGATCATATAAAAAGGAAATAAATAATATATGATGAATAAAATATAAATGAAAAATATATCCTAACTTTTGATTCCCTATGTTTCAATCTAGTTTATCCATGGTGATAGAATTATCCCTAGGGCTCTTACTAAAGTTTTCTAGTCCTATTCCACAAAAATAACTATATTTTGTTATGATACCAACTATAGGGACCCAAGCCTTTTACATATATTATTACATGATTTTAGGAATAATTATACATTAAATAATAACTAAGGATCAAAATTTATAGTGTCTTTGGATGATTGGGTATAAAAATAGAAATCATGAAACTAAAATAAAAAATATTTTTTTAATCTTCATAATGAGATCCTAACTCCCTTTGAGATCCTACAACTATATATGAAAACCTAGGGAATACATAGATAAAAGGGGTGAGATAAAAATCCTAGTAAGGAAATAAACATGTAAAATGAAGCATAGAACATGAGTTAGGAGTCATAACATTATAACATAAAAGGAAAGAGTATTAAATAAATACATGGATGAATATCATGTAGAAAATAGAATCATATGATCAAGGAAAAATAATAATGTGAAAGAAACATATATCTTGACATAAACATGAGTCAAGGCTAACGACCAAGACTGTATCACATAGTTGACAAATTCCCATAATAGATTAGGTTTACTCCCTAATCCTATACATAATGTATCATCAGACAAAAAAATTCCTAATGATTTGGATCTATATATAGGTGCACCCATCTTAACATTTATATTTATATGTTTTCCACATAAATAAATCAAATATAAGATATAATCACAAGGGTTACCCATGGACAGAAATGGGTTTTTTTAATCAATTCATAAGGAAAAACCAAAGGGTGTATCATAGTGTTATCCATGAAAGAAGTGATTTAAATTATTCATGGAAATTAATAAAGTAAATATACTAATTTATCGTGAATAATGAAGTCCAACTGAAGTGAAAACATGAAAAATTATGGTTAGGTGACTTTAGAAATATGCCACTTAAGCATAGTTTTTGGGAAAAGAATAAAGAGTATTTAGAGTGGATAAATGTATAAATATATCCATAAAACTAGAAATGAAATAAAATTTTATTTTATGATAAATTGAGTCATTTTATAAAAAATATTTTGGGTCTTAAAATATTTTATGGAGTGTACTTGAAAATGGGTAAGAAACAGAGAAGTTCACTTTAATCGGGTTTTCTTATCGAGAAGAATTGAGAAGAAAACCTTTTAAAACATGTAATTCACCATAAAATAAAGATGAAATGAGATACATAAATATGTTTGGTATATATAAATATAATATCATATAATTATATAAGAATAATTTAAGAGATAAATTGAGTCAAAGATAGATAAAGCATAACCTAAAGGAAATATGGAGGTTTGAATCCCTTATATTGAGCTTTCCTTTAGTTGAACATGATTTAAACTCATGTATAATGTTTTAAAACATGTGATTAATTTATAAAGGAACCATATTCATATTTATTATACCATATATAATCCTTATATAACCTATTACCACCTGTTTGTTAATAATATTTCATTATTACCATTGTTTTGGGTGTTAACTGCTTTATTTTTCATGCATATCTTGTCACATAAGCTCCAATTATTTTTCATGGTATATAGATTCATAATTTATAGAATTTTATTAATTATATAATTATAATATTTAATGATTTAATATATTTTTATAACCATTATGGAAATTTGGATATGGAAAATGAGTCGCATCGTTTCATGGAGATAGTAGGTCGTACGAGCGATGATATCATTACCTTAATGGGGAATGGGTAGTGAAATGGATGATATATCAATTTTATAGAATAAATATATTGTCATAAGTATCATATATATCCATTATTTCCATCATTATAACCATATAATTAAAGTAGTGATGAAAAAAGGAATTACACCATTGCGTGCAGATGGTAAGTCGTGCGTACGCACACACGGTGCTTTCATTTTTCATAAGATAGATAAAATATGGAATGTGGTTGTATAATAAGCATAATAAAATATCATTATATATTTTATATTAGATTTATTATTTTATTTTGGGTATAATATATTAGGAGTAGGTAAAATAATAAATAAATTTGAAAGAGTCGGTAAAGATGATTGTCTCTTCTACGAAGGATCTCCTTTATAACTTCTCTTAAGGGACCTAGGGTACGTATTTTGTAAGGTCCATAACCACAAGAACAAAAATAAGGATGTTTAAAATATAAATAGGTGGATTTTTGTTGAGATATATGGCTCAAATTTGTGTAAATAAATTAAGGAAGGGGTTCCCTTTTATAATTGAGGTGAGAGACAATTTTGGAGTTTCTCAAAATATTAAAATATAATAAGAAAATTCTAGATCAAAATGCTTCCAAATGAACTATAAATGAATAGAGAATTACTTATATACAATAACTTATCTTATTTTATATTATATAATATTTTTATGATTTTAAAATAATTTAAACAAATATTATATTCATGAAATATCATTATTGTTAGTTTTGACACTATTCATTACTTTGACTTTAAAAACATCAAAATAAAAACATAAAATTAGAAAAAAATATTTTATTATATCTTAGAAATGTAATTTTAATCTATATAATTCATTTATGTCATTAAATATCTCAAATTATATTTATTTTAATATTTTTATTATCATTTATTTTATTTTTATATTAATTAAATAATTAATGCATTAGTGTTGTGCAATAATTTAAAGTAATTATTTCTTCTCTAAAAATAAAAAATAAATTATAATGATGAAGATAAATCTTTTATATTTAAAAATACTATTTATATTCAAACATATCATCTAGATAACTTTATATTAAAAATATTGCACTTATTAAAAATAAGAGTGTGACATATTTGACATTTCATTAAAAAAAATTATAAAACCTATAATATTATAAAAGTAGCCTAATATGGTCATAAATTTGACCCTTGTATTATTATGGTCTAAAATTATTCATACAATAAATAAAATTATATTTTAGGGTAATTTTATAGTCCTTATCATATTATTTTTACTCTTAATTACTCAATTTACCCTTTACCAAGGTAACAAAAATTACAAAGATTAAAATTCATATTGACCAAAAATAAAAGGGGTATATTTAAAAAATTTGTAAATACTAATTAAAAATATGGAATCCATTTTTCAAAATTATAAAATTTTAATTGGTGGAATTTAATTTTTTATTATACTAGAAAATTTCAATGAAAAACAACTTTTTCAAAAAAATACCATTTAAGTATAAAATATTTTTATAATAAATTCCTGTATAAAATTAATTTAAAAGACAAAAATTATATTATTTATAATCAAAAAGGAACTAATTGAAGTTTAAAAATAATCAAAAATATAATTTTACATTTTAAATTCTTTAAAATAAAATACATTTTTCAATGTAAATCGGTATTTTTCATTATTCATTAAAATTTCAAAAAAAATAGAAAATTATAAAATATTCATCCTAATATAATTTAGATATGTTGAATTAAAAAATAAATTTTTTTAGATAAATTTTATAAAAGTTTCTAAATTAATTATATTTATTTTCTCATAGAAAGTAATAAAATCGTTTTTAGGGAAACATATTTTTGACGAATAAAATGAATTTACTAAAAATTAAGTGTTTATTTTCTAATAATTAGTAAATAAATATATTTTATAATATGTTTATTCCTATTCATACCCAAAAATTCAATATCAAGATTATAACAGTCATGTTAAAATAATAATATTTTTATAGAATATTGTGGTTTGTTTAAACTGAGTATTGCATGAAATACAAGCTATCGAAGAAATAAAATTATTTGAAGAGAAATATTTCATAAAAAATCTCAACGTATTACATCAAGCTTAATTATATAGAGTTTTAAAATATCATATAACTCTACGACTTCACAAAAATAGTTCATGTATAATACCCTAAACCCATACACCCATATCTGGTGCTAAAAACATACTCTTTATATACTGGTTTTCATACCAAATAAAGCGACCCAAACTTAAACTTCCATAATTTTATTTCAAATAAAAAATACTGAGTCACTTATATCCCAAATTCTTTTTAGGTTTATATTTTTAGAGAATTATGAAAAAATCATTCACTTAAAAAAAATCATGTATTTCTCCTTAAATGGAAATTTTTCACATTATTCCAAGAATTTATTATTTTACATAAAGTCCTCAACATATCACAAAAAAATTATCCACCCATGATACCCATATTGTAATATCATGTATAATACTCATCTTCATGACCTGTGGAAATGTAAACATAAGAAGGGTGAGTTAAAATTCTCAATAAGGGTCAACATATATATAAAAAATCATAGATCGTAAGTGCGCATAAGATTATCATAAGGTTATGAGAAAATAATCAAAGTGGATATAAATAATATGAGATATTCATACACAACAAAACAGTATTCATAAATAATGAGTCATGGTATAAATATTTGAAATAAAACAATACAAAATTTTTATGAGTCAAAAATCAGGAGCCATGTGAAATAAATATTTTCTTAAGAGAACCATTAAAACTAATATCAAAACTATAAGAATATTTAAGTTATCTTGGGGCATGATATTCATCACTCGTGTTAACTTATATTTCACCCATAATAGAATAATTTATTTTTAGTTAATTATGACCATAATTTCTCTAGAGAAAAAATCATTACCTAATGTATTGGAGGGATATATAAAAAGCTCACCCTTCATCATCTATAATTTCAAAGAACCATAACATTAACAAAACTCATAGAAATTTTATTTCAATATAAAACTAATAAAAACAACCATCATTCATTTATAACTAGATTAACTCAGGGGAAAGAAATGAGTTTCATGATAATTTCCTAAAAGGATCTTCATAAGTCATCTAAATAAATAAGGTGGTTCATATCATTTGAAAATATTCTTAGTGAATAATAATAACAATTAAAGGATATTAACATATATGAAAATTACCTTTATAAAATTTTTAAAAATATACTTTGAAAAATAAGAAGAAATATTCTTTTTTGTGACCATTAAAAACCAAGAAATCATAGAAAAATGGAAAAAATACTTTTTAAAAAAAATCATGGAAACTTTTAAATTAATCATAATAATTAATAATGTTCATAATGGTAGGAAAATTAGATCAAGTTATGAACATTAAAAAACATTATTTTCACACCTTTATAAAGAAATTCAAAAGTGGCCTGTATAGAAAACGTTAAAAGGATTCCATTTTAAACCTTTGTAAAAATTAAAATATAGCTGAAAATGACTATAAGAAATCATTGAAGTAAAGTTAAAAAAAATCTTGAAAAAATATAAATAATATTGATATGGAGAGAAAATATTTTGGTAAAAGACTTCAAAACCTTTAAAGCAATGTTTTTAAAGAAAACCCTTTACAAACTTTTAAAATAAAAAATCCTTTTGAAAGAAATAATTTTATAAAGAACTTAAAATACCATGATTATAAATTTAGTAATTATATAATATGTCAAAGAGATAGTATATACACTATATAAATGAATATAAGTGCATAATTAGAAACTTGTCTCAAAGAAGGAAATTTAATATGAGAAATCCTTACAACTTTAGTAATGATTTAATAGAAAATATATTGAAATAAATAAAATGATATGATTATATAAAACTTAGGATTTACAATATATAATATGTCAAAATAAATTCATAGGATATTAAGTACACTGTGAAAAACAAACCTTGGTTCATAACATGAAACATATCTCCACAAATTAAAATTGAGACCAAGAACCCTTATAAAGACCATAACATTTGAATTATGAATTAATAAATGAAGTGATTATGTGAAAAAAAAAATTAAATACACATAAAATAAGTTTAAATACAACATAAAAAAATCATATTTCATGTCACACATAATCATGGAATAACATAGTCAATAAAGAAGTGATATAACCCAATGAAAGGAGATTGAGTTAAGAATCCTTTTACCTAAAACTTCTTCTTGGTTGGTCACACTCTATCCTCCTGTATATTAATTTCATATTTATTATAATTCAACCTAAGAACCATATTTATATTTATTTTACTTGATACCATGCACTTATAATTTCTTATTACCCACTTAGTAATAACTCTTTGTTAAAATCAATATTTTTGTGTTAAATTTTCAATTTTCCATGCTTGTTCAGATTCGGTAGTTTTGGTCATTTAACATTGGTCATAGTTTAATCATATCAATATTATATATATAATTTTTTTATGTATTTATATATCTCCATGGTCACTTTTTGAAACTTATGTTTATAGTTTGTATGGAATGCTTAAAAATTCCTTTTTTTAGTGATTATTAAGTTAACAGCATAATAGAATTTATAGGTAAATATAATGTTGAATATTAAAACCCCATAATTATGAAAAAATATTTAACTCATAATTATTACTTAATATTACTAGTAAAAAACATTCCATGATCATTCATGACATAAATTTTATAACAATGTTTATGTAGGTGGTAAAACTGAACGAAACAAGAACACAGTGTAATGGTTGAATGAGTAAAAACTTGTTATTATATAATGATAATATAACTTTTATAAAATATTAATACTTTTATAAATATCATATATATTTATTATTTCCAGTATTATAATCATCCATTTAACTGGGTGATGAAAAATTAAATAAGTCATACATGGAGGTGGTAGTCTGTATATACACATGGGTGTTGTTTTAATTTTTCAATGGATGGAAAGGAAATAAGGTAGATAATTATTTATCCATACATGATAATAATTATATACTTGATATAATATTAATTCATTGAATCTGTATTTATAACTATCCATGTGAGGTGGTGGTGAAAAATGAAATATGTCATTCATATATGTTGTAGTCTACATGTATGCGCAACCGACGTTTTCATTTGTAGTGGATATAATAGAGGTAGATTGGGGTAATTTCATAAATATAATAATATTTAATTATACTAATGATACTAATTTCATTATATTATTATGGTTCTATAATATTTTTAGATTTTTAAGGAAGAAATAAACTTGAATAACTCAGCGAAGGCAGTTACCTCTTCCTTGGGTATCCTCCTTTGAATCACTCTTTAAGCCTTCTTGGGTTATTCTTTTGGTGATACCAGAAACACTAGGTAATATATAAGGGTTTTAATAAGTTATTTGTACTGAAATATTTTGAGCTAAACTGATCAAAGTTGGTGGATAAGTGATAAGAATAGAGGTCCTTTTATAAGTAATGGGAGTGGAACACTTGTAAATATTCTTAACTTTAAATTAATATAAAGTTGTTTTTAAGGTAAAGTGGCACCAAATATATAAATTTTATAATATAGGATAATTTATTATTTAAATCCACTCATAAAAATAAATTATACAAGTTTTAGTGGTATTCTAATCCTTAACCCTTTGATTAAACACCTCTTTAAACCCTTTTAACCCTTACCGTGGTGACTAATTTTTACTATGGTAACTTAATTTTCAGAATAAGAATAAAATAGATTTTATTAAATAATTATAATATTATAATTCCAAATATATAATACATTTTTTAAGTTTCAATTTCAATATTTTTTAAAAAAACACTTTTAATATAAGTACACAAAACATAATGAAAAAACTATTTTTTTGAAAACTGTCTTTTTAAGAATAAGAATGATTTTACAAAAAAAATCAAGTGGAATGTTGATCCCCATGAAATTTATTGGTTTATAAAATAAAAAAAAATTAGGGTTATTTTACTTTAAAACCAATCCAAAACTTAATTTAATCTTGTAATTTATTAATTTAAGAAAAGGATCAAAATAGTTGTTTTATTAGAATAAGACAACACTAATGTTATAAAATATCAAACATGGGTTTTAAAATTAAACATTATATTTTAAAATGATTTATTTTAATCTTTAAACATATTTTTGGTTTAGTAGAAATATTTCATAAACACTAAAGTCATTTTTATATCACGATGATGTCATAAAATTGACAGTATTTGTAAAAAAAGTATTTTTCACTATTCACAAAAAAATAAACTTTTTAGAAAAATCCAAAAAATTCACCATATTCTAATTTTGACATTATGAATTCGAAAATATATTTCATTTTATCAAATTTCATTTGTAAAATTTGAAATTTTATCTTTTCAATTAAAATAAAGATTATAAAGAAAAACTTCTTTTATAGAAAAATGACACTTTTAAATATCAAGTATTCTTAATATAATTTCATATCAATTTTTAATTAATTTAGTGTTAATATATTAGTTTATATATTGAAATATTACATATCAAATATTAAAATTGATCAATTTAATTTATTAATAAAAAATACCCAACACCTTAAAAATAATTCTTTGAAAAATATATCTTTTTAATATTAAATAAATTTAATCATATCACATTAATTAATTATTTCTATAATAATAAATATAATAATATATAATGAATATATTAATTTACATATTTTTATTTACTTTGAGTTTTTACACTTCTTGTAATTTCAAAATTATGTTTCACATTGTATTCTCATAATGTATTGTAATAAAATATATATAGAGATCTGTTTTAGTTCTGTATTATGTGTAATATAATCCATAAAACATAGAATTATTTAAAGGATAATTAAATATTTAAATCTCAAAGTTTTATATTCACCCCTTAAATAAATTTCATCATCACAATTTTAAATGTTTTTACCAAAAATAGTGTATCATGACATAATAATAACATCTAATGTCTGTTTTATCTTGATAATTAATTTCAAAGTCACTGCTAGGAAGCTTATAATTTCTTAATTACATATTTATAAAACCACATACATATCATTATATGACTCATAATTTTGAATGGTTTTCCAAAATCATACATTGATAGTTGAGTGATATTTTCTGCATAATCCTCGATAAATTATCATATTTTTTCTTAAGTAATTATTTTACAATAAATATAGAGAATATGAGAAAATATAATTGATTTATTTCAATTACATAAGAATAATTTCATCCTTTAGTTGTGTTTTGATTAATTTTTCATCTCTACATCATATCATATTCTAAATGATAAATAAACATGATGAATTCTTCATGTATGAATCACTATAATTAACTTTTAATGGATCATAAGATCCAAAAAGGGGATTATAAGTTATTCCTCTTGTCTCTATACATTTACTAAAACCAAAAATAGTTACCATAAGTAAAGATAATACCTAATGAAATATAATTAAACATTATTATGAATAAATAATACATTAATCTCTAAATACTCAATAATAACACTCAAAGTTCAACTTAAATCATTCCATAAAAAATTAACCCTAAAACTCTTAAAAATATGTCTAACCAAATTCAAAACCCAAAAATAAAATATATTTGATTACATATTCTTCCAAAATCAACTTAACATTTATCTCTGAACAATATTAATCACTCATAAAGTCACATATCAAAAATTTATATGCCCTATTGATATATTCTCTAAGATATACTAATATTTTCTAAAAATTAATCATGAAATAAAATCATATATTACTTAAAAATTTAACTCAATTGTTATTCCTCAAATAATATCAAATGCATTAACATATAATCTCATACTATCTAATAATTTTCTATTCACCTTAATTCTTATAATGTTCTCAAAATTATAGTGAACTTTTTTTGAATAACTTTAAGCATATTATCACCAAATCAATTTTCAATCACATGGTCATTTATGTTATAAAGAATATGTTCCCAAAAATATAATAATTATTTTTCCCAATTAAACATAATTATATCAACATCAAAGAATGTATTAACCCTAAAGGTTTTATATACCTTTATGCTTATGTACAAAAAATAAAATAAAATTATTCCTTAAATAATATTTACACTAAATAAAATGTTAAACCTAAGGGTTCAATATACCTCAATCATTGATTAAAACCTTAAAATAATCTCCAAAAATATCATTAATCTCCTTAAAATACATTCACATAAGGCCTAAAAATGTGTATCTATACCTTTTAACTTATTATCATTCATAAAATTATCAACCCTTAAATAAAATACCACAACATAAAAACTCTTGAAGCCCTATATATATATATAAATATATATATATATATATATATATATCAATCATTAAACTTCTTTTATAAACCTTTTACCAAGATTCATTATCTTATTCCTTAATACATCCTTCCTATAATAAAAAATATGAATTATTTCCAAATATTAATAAATCTTAATCTAATCATGTTTCTTATATTAAACATAAGAAAACTATTAAAGTAATTCATAACTTTTATATGATATTTGTAGTTTATTCATCTTTAACTGTAATAGAATATGAATAATCTAAACTTGTATTTGTATGATCTTGAATATTACATTCATGATAATTCCTCCAAGGGAATAAATTTTCTTAATTCTCATACTAAACACATTTAAAACATTTAATTGATGTGGATAAGGCTTATGATATGTTATAATGGAGAAATATTATTAGAGCCATAGCCAACATGGGTTTCTATTCCTGGGTTATTAACATATTTTCCAGGTGCTACAACTCCCCCTAACTTATAATTTTCTTTATGGGAAGAAATTATGGATTCTTTAAGTTAGTATGTGTACTAAGTCAAGGGGACCCTTTGTCTCTAAGTCTTTTCATTCTAGATCAAGATGCTCTCAACATATCTCTTTCCAGGAGGATTACAGGCAGATCAATCTTACCCTTTTAATGTAGAAACAAGTTCTATAGTTTCTCTCATAAACTCTTTTCTTATGAAATGATCTTTTTCATTAATGGAAGTATAAGATCAATTAGAGGTTTCCATAACCTTATGGATTAGTATAGAAAATGGAGTGAGAAAAGAGACAATTACATGAAAAATAGTGTGTTTATTTTAAAGTTGTGTTCAATATTAAGGGGAAAAAGAGTTGAGGAACTAATAGTAATTCACTAGTGTAACTTCCCCATAGAGTACTTAGGAACTCCCATTTCCATGAGTAATCTACGGATACATAATTTTGACAAAATGGTTGATTAATTTTCAAGAATATTTAATGACTAGAAGAATCACTTCATATCCTTTGGTGGATATATCACACTTTCCAACTCTATCCTTACTTCCATATCAATTTATATTGTGGCTGCTATTAAGGTCCCAAATACGATGCTTAATAGGATTGAGAAGGTAATGGTGGACTTTATTTGGGATTCTCATGGGGAAGGTTGATGCCACTAGGATTCATTGGAAATATTAGTGAAACCAACTGAGGATGGAGGTATCAAGTTGAGAAGGGTGATGAATTCCATGAGAGGTCTACAAGCTAAGAATGTTTGGGAGGTCTTGGAAGGGTGATCTATTTGGAGAAAATTTATTTTTGGGAATTATGGTACAGTCCTAGACAATTCAAAGGGGAGACCATATTTCCTTTGGAAGATTTTGTGATAGAATGTTCCTACATTACATAAACAATCCAGGTGGATTGTGGGTTGGGGTGAGATTAGCTTTTGGAATTGTAATTGGGTGGTCTATATCCTTGGTTTTCCAAGATGCCTTTTCATTACCTGACCTAAGCCGAGGCTTAAGCCACAACTAACCCAAGCCCAACTTCATAGTCTTGGGGTGGTAACAAGTTCCTAAATTCATATACTAAATTTGAGACCTTATTCTAAGTACCTATATGTTCACACCTGACCGTAAAAATGTAGAATTGTATTGGAATAATAATAAAAAGATTCAACAGGTAGAAAGTAAACTAATAATTAAAAACCTCTAGTGTTTACAAGAGTATGATAGTGAAAACGAAAAATTAAAGGGTCAAAATACACACCCAACCATAAATATATCCCAACCTAATAAAACTATAAAATTAAATGGCTGAGAGAGCCCAGATTCTGATCTCTAATCTACAACCACCGTACGTGGTCTACAACACCCAGCATACCTAAGATCCTCAAAAATCACTACTAACCTATCTATCATCTACATAAGACACAACACATGTGAGAAAATACTATACATGGGAGAGTATATTCATACCCAGTATGACGCCTCGAAAGATAAAGGGGGATTAGTATGAGATACAACAGGATTATAAATATAGTAGATAGTACACATTATACAAGATACAGTGAAAGAGAACAAATCAACCCAAACCAAGAGAGAGTAACCTCGTCCAAACACAATTGGATCTACATGGTGTGTAGATGAACTACATGTTGAGTCTTTTCCACCTATAGCAGGATATTATACTTGTCCAAAAATGATAATCTAGACATTGAAATCATGTGGAATACCTCGCGTTTCTTCACATCCCATAGAAGGATAGTAAACAAATCCAATGTTTTGGATACAAATGTATAAATATATTCTCATTTAAAAGAATAAAAAATGAGAGAGAAAGGGGATCTCCATATCAGATATCAGCATAGAAATAAGTGTCATCAGCACTTCCAAAATTCCATAAATGATTCCTAACATCCCAAACATCTTCTTAGATGTAGTATTTTAAAGCACCGTGTCTCACTACTATGTCGCACAGCCGAGGGGTCACAAGCTTGAAGTTTAGGACCCACTCCCTAGTGCATCAAGGGGTTACACTATATAAGTAACCATAGAGAATTCTCACCCAAGATGGTGGGGTTCTACTCTAGTTTCATGAGGACCTATGCCCAATCTAATATGGGGTTCTACTCAGTAGGTAGAGGAACAACGCCCTGGTGTGACATGGGGTTCCACTCTATAAGTTGGGGACTCGCAACCTAGTGGGATAGGGAGGTTACACACTAGTCATCAAGTACCCTCACCCTATTTGATAGGGGTTCCACTAGAAAGGTATAGTACTCGTGCCTAAGATGATGGGGGGTTCCACTCTAAAGGTCGATGACCCACCTGATCACTACCATAGTCGGGCATCCCCTCAATAAGTGTTGTGCCCAGAATATATTACATCATCTCTTGAAATCTAAAACTGAGGGAACCATCACATTCTTTGTGAAAAAACACTCAATATTGGCTACTGGTGGACCAAAATCTGAGTTCAAATGAAGGATATATAGAACCTTTAAGTTTAATCAAAGGGATACAAGTAATACACTACGTGTGAGGTGACCCACATGGAATGTGGTCCCTCTCCACTACTTGGTCATGTCCCTAGCCAACACACGGTTCCTAATCCATGTAGAAGTACATGACATGTAGGTGGGATACACAGAATTTCCAAACTATTTAGGACCGGGACATGTCTTTCTGGTTGTGTCTGTGTACTTCGGTATATGGTTGTGTGTCTGGCCGTGTACTCCCACACGAGTTCATGTCTGGGTGTTCCACAAAATGGTTCATCCATCTAGGGATGATGTTCAAAGCATGTAGGAGGGCCACATGTCATGTCCTCATTATGATTTTTTGAAACCCTAGCCACTGCAGCCAAGGGGATACACATCATGTGTTCATCATGGTACATGATGTGTAGTAATGTTTTTCATGGTTTTGTAGATCTATGATATATGCCTTGAATTCGGCCTCTCCGCTTTAATTATGGGCCTATATCCATAAATAAATAGTGTATCTAGCTGAGGATCATAGTTTTTGACCATCGTTTATTGGAAATAATATCCCATCATTCTCTGGGGGTGCGTCACATAAACCTCTCACCTCAGATCCTTCTAACTTAGATTATTTGATCTTTCATCGTCAAAATGATCATCCAAAACTATAAAATGTTCCATATTTGTGCCTCCTTCAATTATTTTTCCCTTGATCATGAATTTTTCATGATTCTGGGGGTCTGATCAGGCTTGGTACTACTCAGAAACATCGAACCAGAACCATAGGGTCTAATTGGTGAAGAACATGAAGAAATTGAGGGGGGAAAGGCATGAGAAAAAAGTTTTAACCATCATTGGCAAAGAGTTCTTGGACAAAAATCAAGAACGGGGATAATCCGGGTGAGAATATTGAGTAAAAATTTAAATCTCAGCACACGGGCGCATGAAATTGGCCACAATTGGTGTAGATCCAATAAAGGGATTGATTTGGTCAATCAATTTAATAAAAAGGGAATAAACCATAAATTGATGAGTCCTACAAGGAGATTGTATCTTTCTTCACCAAATAACCTTCTCACCAACTTTTTAAGGATTTTTTTATGTTCGTTGCATCCTGATATTCTCTAATCCAGTGTTTCATCATAGTCCAAGGTGATTCACCAATGAAATAAGGGGAAGAATCTTTGAAATCCTACTAGGGTTTTTACAGATAAACCTGGAGGATTCTCCATGGTGATGATTTTTTAGTAAATTAATTTAGGTAAAATGAAATAATTAATGAACATAAATTAATTAATTAACCCATTGATTATACCTTCAATGGGTGAGATTTCTGAATACCTCATGTTGACCTATTTTAGGTCACGTCTAGGGTAAAAAACACATTTCAAACTTAATAGAGGTCTTATATTTCTTATTCAAGCTTCATTATAATATTTATCCTATTTTTTAAGAAACTCCATGCACGCAATATAAAATATTTTTAATATTTTTATAAAAAATTTATTCTGGGCACACCAAGCCTTAGAATTACAATTCATCTCAACACGAGACTCTGGAAATATATATAGAAATATTTTAAATTCTTACATGTAAAAAAATGAGTGTCTACATCATTCCCTACTTCTATACTTTCATCCAAGAAAAATAAAACTAAACAAAAAAACATAGGATACTGAGCCCACATCTTTCTCTCTTGCTCCCAGGATCTCTCCTGCATGTTCCCATGCTGCCAAAACATGAAAACAATGGGTATGGTCCATCCACATAGGGTCTTATCCTATCGATCCTCGATCACCACCAGGTGTTCTACAAAGGTGGATCCAACCTCAATGTTTATCTCACCCCAGTCGATGATGTGTGTGGGGTCATGCATGTATCTACTCAACTACGACACGTGGAAGATGTCATGCACTTGATCTAGCTATGGGGGTAGGGAGAGGTGATAAGAAACCTCACCAACCCTCTTCATAATCTCAAATGTCCATATAAACCTTAAGGATAACTTGACTCCCTAGTTGAATCTCTATAATCATCTTCATTGGGAGACTCTCATGAAAATGTGGTCTCTCTACTTGAACGACAAGGGCCCACGATAGTGATCTACATAATATTTCTATCTACTTTGGGCCATACTTATCCACCAACGGATGACCTGGACCTTCTATGTCATCAATTGCACTATCTATGGGCCCACAAGATATGTCTCACCAATTTCTATTCAGCATAAGGGTTACCCACATTGTCTCCCATATAGGAACTCAAAAGGTTTTATGTGGATGGTATAGTGGTAGCTGTTGGTTTACATAAACTCTACCAATTCCAAGTGATATGTCTAGCTCTGGTCAAAGTCTAACATGCAGTCCCTCAACATATCCTCCAACACCTAGATAGTGTGATCATTATACCTATCTGTATGGGGGTGAAATGATGTAATCCTACTCATTTGGGTCTTGAATTCCTATTTCAAACCTCTCCAAAATTGTGATTTAAATCTTATGTCACAATCAGAGACAATATTCAAGGGAACCACATGAAGGTGAATGATCTTCCATATATACAACTACCCCAAACACTCCACCAGAATCTACTCCCTAATAACAAGGAAGTTTTTAAAATTCAGGAGTCAGTAAACTATAACCCATATAGTTTCATGACCCTTCATTGTGTGTGGATTTACTATCACGAATTCCATTGATATGTTTTCAAACTTCTACTCTAAGTCTCGAGGGGCTGCAACAACCCTTCTAGAACTTGGTGCTCAGCCTTCACCTACTGATAAGTGATGCGCTGAGAGATGAACTCAACTACACTCCATCTCATGAAAGACCACCAAAAATGTTTTTAAATTTATCTGTACATATTACCTACACTAGGATGTATATCTAGGGGAGAATTGTGGAACTCTTACATCACTTCCTCTCACATCACGACTAAAACCACCATTCATCCCTATAAAAAGATGACATGATTCCATACTTCATAACATTCGTATAGTGAGTCCCCCATGGATATTTGGTCATGTGATATCTCACAATATATGTATCCCAGTTGGGACTCTATCACATGCTCATGAATCAGAGGATTCAACACCATCAACTATAGAAAGGTTGTATCCTTCTTCTCCACCAAGTCCAGCTGTAAGGAGGACAACTGCTTCAAAGCCTCATGAACTAAGAAATCCTAGTAATTATTGATAAGGTAATATTCTACTATGTCTCCCATCCTAGGAGTATAGACTATATTGATTTCATAGTCTTATAATAACTCTAACCATTATCGTTTCCTCGGGTTCATGTCTCTCTGCATGAAGACGTACCTGAGACTCTAATGGTCTGAGTAAACTACAAATCACTCCCCAAGAAGGTAGTTCCTCCACATCTTCAGCGAGAAGACTAATTCTTCCATCTTTAGGTCATGAGTCACATAGTTATACTCATGGGGTCTCAATTTCCTCAACCCATATGCGATAACTTCCTATCACTACATCAAAGCACATCTGATCCAAACTCCTAATTTATCACAATACACTACATATTCCATTTTATCCTCTAATAGTCTCAACATAGAAGTAATGGTTATCCTCAGCCTCAACTCCTCAAACACCCTTTGGAACTGCTCATTCTAAGTAAATGGATTCAAATTCTATGCCAGAGTGGCCAAAGGGGATGCAATTCTAGATAAGTCTAACACAAACCTCATGTAGTACCCTGCCAAGATAAGAAATCTCTACAACTCTCACACATTCTTTAGTTGATCCTAAGAAAGAACTTCACTGATCTATGTTTGTTCCATGGCTAAACCATGCTCAGAAATTACATTCCCCAAAAAGTGAACCACATGAATCCAAAACTAGAACTTAGAGAGCTTTCCATAAAGTCAGTGCTCTCAAAGAAAATATAGAACCAACCTCAATTTCTATGCATGTTCCACCTCTGATATAGAGTAAATGAGTATGTAGTTGATGAAGATAACCACAAAATAGTCTAAGTATGGCTGGATGATCTAGTTTATCAAATTCATAAACACAATGAGGGTGTTAGTCACACTAAATGGCATCACCATGAACTCATAATGTTTGTAGAGACATCAGAATGACATATTTAGAACATCATACTTGGGAACCCTCAATCGGTGGTAATCGGACTAGAGATCAATCTTCAAGAACCATATCACACCTCAAAACTGGTCAAATAGGTCATAAATCCTTTGAAAGGGGTACTTGTTCTTTATTATGGCCTGGTTTATGTGATGATAACCCATGCAAAGCTGCAAGATCATGTCAATCTTTTTTTATGAACAACACTGGAGATACCCTGGGGGATAAACTGGGTCTGATGAAACCCTTCTCTCAAAGGTCCTCCAACTACAACTATAGCTCTCATAGATCAGTAGGTTATATCTTATATGTCGTAGAATATATCGTAGTAGTTTTTGGATGCAATTTGATCCAAAACTCCATCTCTAACCTCAGTGGTAGTCCCAGAACATCCTCAAGGAAGACGTCCATATAATCTACCATGACTAAAGGAATCTAGAATAATCAAGAGCATGTGACACCAAGGGATATATTTTCCATATTATGGGTGATGGGATGAATCCTCATGATCATATAACCCACTCTATATGCCATGATATCTCTTTCACCCATTAAGGTGAATCTTATCTCATTAGTGTGAAGGCATCTGAGTTTTCTATGGTGAAAGTAAATTTGGGATCAGATCATGGACAACTAATCCATGCCCACGATGACACCATAGGGTTCCATTATAGTGACCAAAATTTCTCACTTGAACCTATTTCCACCAAGCAATGTATCTCACTACTGGAAGATAAAAGATACAGAAGAAGTGTTCTATGTAGAAACCTCAAGATGAAGCTATTGGGATAGTTCCTAAACTAGGAGCTCCAGCTCTCACACTAGGAGTATATATATAAAGAAATTATTGGAACCTAGGTCTGATAATACTAAAGAAAATGTATAATAATCATAGATCATACCTCTAATCATCTCATCCACTATGGGGCCATAAGCCTCTAAAGACTATAGTTGTCTGTGGCCCTGACCGCCAGCTCCCTAAGCCTGATGTGGGATACCTAGTGGTGGTGGTGGAAGGATCTCATAGTAACATCCACCTCTCATATCTCCTCCTACTCTACTAGCTCTGCCTCACTAGGGGACTCTTTGTCCTCTCTTGGGAGATCTGTGATCACAGTGTTGCCTCTGTCATAGTGGTCCATCAGCTATCTGTTTTCACTCCTCAGCATGTCTGGTTGGGAAGTTATGCCCTATATGACCTTTACTATCACAATAATAGAATTTACGCTCTCTAGGATGCCCTATCTCTCTAATATTTCCATAACTAAATTCCTGATTCGGATGATGGGGAGATCTGTTGCGTCGAGATCTTGGTGTTTGGAATCTGCTAGCTGTTGCAGACGAATCGGCTCCATGGTTCCCACTTCCAGGTCCAATTATTTGGAATCCATCTGACATAAATATATTTGTCACTAGTGACCACTCCAACACCCCATCATAGGTGGGGATGAACAAGGTCACCACATTCGAATGAATCTCTCAACAGAGTCCCTGATCAAACTTCTATACCTAGAAGTAGTAATATCAGATCATGTTAAGGGAGTACCATGTAAGGTTTGTGAATCTCTCTAAAAACTCAGCCACTATTATCCATCCCTAATGCATCTCCAAAATCTCTTTAATATGAACTTATCACAAATAAGAGGGGTAGTACTCCTCATGGAACAATTTTTGGAAGTTGGGCTACGATAGTGTCGACTAATCATGAATTTGTGTGACAATACTCCACCAGTGCTCAGTTGCACCATGAAAAAGGCTAGGTTCCAATGCAACCATCTGATCCATCAGGGTTTGAATGGTCCTAAAGATACAGACCATCAAATTCATTCAATCATATATTTCCTAAGGATCTGGCTCATCATGGAACCTCAACGGTCTCTAGCACTGGAGCTCATGGAGCGCGTTAAACCTACATACATCCTCAGCCTTATCTACTGGGATGATATGTTACTCTACAGGTGGTGGTGCTTCTAACTACCCACCTGGAGAAAGAAACTCATGGGATGGGCCCTGAACTAAGGCCTTATCACTAATTGGAATGTCTTCATGATCCATAACTAGTATCCTAGCTGGTTTTCATTGTTGAAACATCTTGAAATTTATCAATATGTACCATGGATAGATGATAATATATATATAAAAATGGTGAGATGAATCTAGAAGGATAGTTAAAGACTCAATCATATAGGATGAATGTCCCATTGATCCATGCAACCAATGTTTCAGTATGCTGAGTTGAGAATTAAGTATTCAATGTCCTTGTGAATGGATACATCGATTTCCCACACTATCACTGGATTCCCTAGCCTAAGTTCTGCACTCAAGACACTTTGAAATTTTTATACTAATACCAACCAAATCCTCATAAGGGGAATGCTCCAGATAACATCCCTAAGAATGAACTACTCTAATACCAATCTATCATGACCTAACCCAAGCCAAGGCTCGATCATCAACTACCTCAAGCCTTCCACTATAGGTCAAGGGTGGTGACAAGCACTGAAAGGAATATCCTAAATTATATTCATTTTTCTAAGTACTTTTATGTGCACACCAAACCATATTAATTAAGAAGTTTAGAGGAATAATAATAAAAAGTTTCAAAAGGAAGAAAGTAAACCAAGCATGCAAAACCACTAGGGTGTGAAGAGTATGATAGTGAAAACTAAAAAAGTAAAGGGGAAAAATGCATGCCCAACAAGAAATATGTCCCAACCTGATAAAGCTAAAAAAAATTAAACAACTAAAATATATCAACTTCTAATATCCAAGCTACAAACACTGTATATGGTCCACAACACCCAGTATCCCTAAGATCTTATGAATTCACTGTCGAACTATCTTTTGTCTGCATATGACACGACACATGTGGGAAAATTCCATGTAGGGGTGAGTATATAAAAACCTAGTAGGACACCCCAAAATCTAAAGGGGAGTAGTAAAAGATACAATAGGAATAAAAATATAGTATATAGTACACAAGTTTCAAGATATATTGAAATAGAATATCTCAACCCAAACTAATAGAGCGTAACGACATCCAAAGACAAGGGTATCAATTGTGTGTGTAGATGAACTATACATTGAGTCTTTCCCATATATAATAGGATAGTAGACTCATCTAACCATCAGAATCTAAACACATAAAGCACATGGCATAACTTGTGCATCTTTTCATCCCATGGAAGGATTGTAACAAAATCCAAAGGTATGGATATAGATGTGTATATATATATACTTATCAAAATAAACCCAAAGGAGAGAGAAATGGGATCTCCATCTCATAGATCAGTCCAATAAGAAGAGTCACCAACAGTCCCAAAAGTCCATCAATGATGCTAGCATCTCACGTGTCTTCTCAAAAGTAATCATTTGAATACCCATGCCTCTCCATTGTGTCACACAGCCAAGGGGGCACAAACTTGAAGTAAATATCATGAACCCTAGTGTATATGGGGGTTAAACTCAATAAGTATTTGTAGGTAATTATGCCCAAGATGATGGGGGTTCCTCTATAGTGTCACGAGGATCGACGCCCTATCTGATTAAGGGTTCCACTCAGTAGGTAGAGTATTGATGCCCTTGTGTGATAGAGGGTTTCCACTCTATAAGTCGAGGACCTACACCCTGGTGGGATAGGGGGTTTCCACTCTGGTCATCGAGGACCTATACCCTATCTGATAAGGGGCTCCACTTAGAAGTTAGAGGACCCACACCTAATATAATGGGGGGTTCCACTCTAAAGATAGAGGACCCACCTGATCACTATCACCATCAAGTGTCACCTCAATAAGCTCCATGCCCAGAACACTTTACATCATATCTCAAAATCCACAACTAAGGTAAACATCATGTTCTATATGAAAAACCCTCAGGATAGGATACTCTCAGACCAAAAACTGAGTTCAAATGAAGGATATGTGAAACCTTAAAGTTTTCTCAAAGTGATCCATGTAATACATAGTATGTGAGGGGACCCACATTGTGTGTGGTCCCACTCCATCTCATGGCCCTATCCCTAACCAACATGTAGTTCCCAATCCATGTAGAAGTACACATCGTGCAGGAGGGCTGCATGGAATGTCCAAACTATTTGGCACCAGGCCATGTCTTTTTTACCATGTCTGTGTACTTCGGTACATGGTCATGTGCCTAGCCATGTACTCCCACATGGGGTTCTTCATGTGCGTTATGCCACATGTATTGTTCATTCGGGAATGAGGTACATAGCGTGTAGGATGGATTCACATCATTTCATCCTTATGATTGTCTGAAACCCTATCCATTGTAGCCAAGGCGCTACACGTCGTTTGTTCATCACGGTACATGGTGTGTAGTCCTGTTTTTTAAAGATTTCCATATCAATGATCTGTGCCTCAAATTAATCCTTTTTTATTTGATTTTGGCCCTATCTCCACCTGAAAATAGTGGATCTGGTTGAGGATCATAGTTTATGACCATCATTCACCAGAAATTAGATATCGTTATTCTTTGAGGGTGCATCGCATGAATTGGTCACCTCAGATTCTTTTTCCTTAGATTATTTGATCTTAAACTATAAAAATGATCATCCAAAACCCCCTCAACCATTCCACATCTGTGCTTGATTCATCAATTAGTCCTTTTATTATGAATTATTCATGATTTCGGGGGTCTGATCGGGCTCAGTACCACCTAACAATGTTGAACTACGACCTTAGGGTCCAACCAGTGAAGAATGCAAAAAAAATAGTGGGAAATGTGTAATAAAAAATGTTTAACCATAATTGGACAAGTTTTCTTGGCCAATTATAAAGAATGTGGATAATCTAGGTGAGAAAACTGAATAAACAATTAAATATTTGTACATGGGAACATGTAATTGGCCATAATTGGCATATGTCTAAGAAAGGAATCGATATGCTCAATCAATTTAATCAAAAAAAAGGTAAACCAGAAATTGAAAGGTTATACTTAGAGATTGTATTATTATTAATCGAATAATGGGCTCTCCAACAATTGATGTATTTCATTATGTTACATGCATCCTGATCTTCTTCGATCTAGCATTTTTTCATTGTCTGAGGTGATTCTCCAATGGAAGGAGGGGAAGAATCTCTAGAATCCTACCATGTTTTATGTGGCTAACCCTAGAAGATTCACTATGACGATGAATTTGTAGACATCTCATTTAGGTCAAATGAATTATATTATTAACTTAAATTAATTTATTAATCCATTGAACATACCACCAATGGGAAAGATGTCCAAAAACTCCGTGTCGACCTATTTTAGCTCTCTCTTAGGGTAAAAAATGCATTCCAACCTCATATATGATCTCAAATTTCTAATAAAATATTTTTTTATGATTTATACCATTTTATTTAAGAAACGGTGCGCAAAAAATATAAAATATATTTAATATTTTAAATAATAATAACTTTGGTCACACCGAACCTTGGAATCATACATCATCTCAACACCTAGATTTAGAAATATATATATATAAATATTTGAAAGTATTATAATGAAAAAATAATATCTCTAAATTCCCAACACCTGATATCTCATTTTCTTAGGCCAATAATCATCCTTATTTTATCCAGGCCATTTTGATTTCTGAGCAGCATGATATTTTCAATAATATTGTGATCTTTATCGATAATGATGGTATTGTTTTCACTAGTTCCCCTTGCGGTCTATTCTCAAGAAAATATTATTGTAACATAGTGTTACATACAAGTGAAGATAATGAAAAGGAAGGTTCCATCTAATGAAATGAAATTCTTGGGAAATTTAAATTTCTTATTTTGGGGATATTTTACCATGATATCTCAACAGATGAGGAGATTAAGAAGAAGTATATCTAGTTGGCATCTAGATACAAGTATTTCTACATCCCCCAGAAAGAAACTAGAAAACATCTATTTTTTCTAAGTGGTTTGGAATCAACTGTATGGAGTAAATTCAATGGTCTCCTAAGGACTGAGATCTAGGCCAACACCAGTAGCATATTCTTACAGTTTTGGTTCTAGGGGATGGGTAGCAACACCCATGAATGTAAGGATAAGATCATTCTATTGGTTGTGGGTTTCTTGATGATTTGGAGATAAGGAATTTGGAACATCTAGAAAATGTAGTGGCCTCAAGAATAGTCATGAACGTCCAGTGTCACTTCCTTGTAGTGGACCTGGGTAGTATTGTGAAGAAATAGGATAATTCTTCATACTTTAGGGAAATCATGACTGAAAAGTTGGTTTCTCCATTAGCACGTCACATTACCTATGGTTGTTGGGTCTGTTGGAGGCCTCCTAATCAAGAAATCAAACTCAATACTTATGGTGCTTATTATAATGGTTTAATTCGGGGAGGTTTCATTATATAGGAATCCAAGGGCTCGGTTGTTGTTTCCTTCAGTTAATTTTATAGTGGAAGTTGTGATTCTCAATTGCCAGAGGCCTTGGCCATGCATAGAGATCTGTAAATATGTTTTTCTTTTTGCATTAACCTATAAAAGATTGAAACGGATTCAAATATCATCCTAAATTCTCTTCAAGTAAGAGTCATTCCCCCCTGAACCATTATTTATCAGATTTGAAATTGCAACAAGCTTATGACAAGGTGTGTTCTAGCTTCTCATACGTAGTGTGAAGGAAACAAAGTAGCGGACTTCCTGACATTAATAGGTAACCAAAACAACCCATGTAATATATTTTCTACTTTGTAATCTCTTCCAATTAAATGTGTTAATCCAATTCAAGCTGATTCCCTCAAAATTCACTACTTTAGACCACCCTAACATTGAGGGGTTTTCATTTCATTAGAAAAATTTCTTAACTTTGGATGGATAGAACCCATATAGTTTTATAAATATTTTAAATTATGTTCATATAATAACATATTAACATATAAAGTTATCTAAACCCATTCTTTTATACCAACAATAACACCCCAGACCCATACACTTTGATCTAGTACCCAAAATATACTAGTTACGTACTAGTTTTGATATCAAATGAATTGAAACAAAATTAAAATTTTATAATTACATTTTCAATAATAAATTTTTATACACTTACATATTGAATATAATAGAAAAAAAAATTTAAGGTATCTTGGGAAATCATATTCATCACCTATTTTTACTCATATTTCACCCAAAATGGAATAACTTAAAATTAGTTAATTCAAATCTTTATTTATCTAGAGAATAAATCATTACCCAATGCATTAGAGATATATATCTCGGGCTCACCTATCATCATATATAATTTCCAAAAACCATAACAATAATAAAACTCATAGGTATTTTATTTCAATATATAACTCATAAAGACAACCATCATTCCTTAATACTTAATTAACTCATAGAAAAGAAACCAGTTTCATGAAAATTTCTTTAAAAGATTATAATAAGTTATCTAGAGAAATAAAGTGGATGGTATCATTATAAAATATCTATAGTGAAGTATAGAAATAATTAAAGTATATTGAAATATATAAAAAAATAGCTTTATAAAATCATTATAAATATTCATTAAAAAGAAGAAGAAATGTCCTTTTTTAGTAACCTTTGAAAACCAAAAATTAATAGAATAATAGAAAATATATTTTATTTGAAAAAACCATGGAAAAGTGAAATTAAATCTTAATAATGAAGAATAATCATAATATAAGGAATAATAGATCAAGTGGTAAATGTTAAAAAACATTCTTTCATACCATTATAAAAAAATTCAAAAGTGAATTGTACTATAATTTTTAGGTTATTTTTTATCATGAGGTATGGATCCTTTTTATTTTGGTTGAACCACTTATTTAACTATATTGAAGTGCTTAAAGATTTAAGAAAGATTTCAGCAACATCTAGGGCATGTTCAGAGCTTGGATCTTTGGTTTTTAGAGAAAAATTATGAGGCACATGGTTAGTAGTAATCGTGCTTATCAACCGTGAAACCCATATATATAAAATCACAATTTAAAAACCCATGAAAAATAGTGTGGAATTATTTCATAGGTTATTCTCATGGTCTAACCATGGTTTTTCAAAACATTCACCTAGTTTTGTGAGTGGGTGAAACCATAAGCAGTAGGTGTGCATGGTTGGTGTATGGTTTGGACAATCATGCGACCTTTAAAAAATGGGTGAAATTCCCATTTTTTCCTCCAATTTAAATTCACCACATCCCTTCTTCTCGTACTTGAATTCATAGAATCCTCCCTTTTTGGATCTCTCCTTTGGAATCAAATCTAGGCTTTGAACTAACTCCTCTATCCGATGTCTGATTTTCTCACCATTCATCGCATTGGATCTATATTGATAAGCTCTTGAATCTTATTCCTTCATTTATTAATTTATCTTTCTATATATAATGGTAAATCCATGAGATCTATTATTCCCTATTTTTAGGTTATTCTTATATTCCTAAAATTTCTCCCATTCTATCTCAGATTATAGGCCAATAATGAATGAGGAGTATACCACCCATCTAAGTTAGGTGGTCTATACATTTTCCATTAATTTATTCATGTTTATAGATTGTGTCATCTTTTTTCATATCAGAACCTCTATGTGTTACTTATAAAATGAGTAATACCTTAAATTAAAATGTTTTAAAACATGTATTGATGTTATATTGTCCCTTGAAATGGTTAGAGGTCACCAACCTAAACTTGAACCACCCCTTGAAGTGGGTTTGTTTGGATACCTATGATTATGAAACCCCTTTATTTTTTGTTGTGTTGAGATTTCCACCCATGAGTGGAATTTATATATTAATTAAAAATGGAATTTTTAAGTTTAAATACATATTATGGAACCTTTTAATTTATAAATAAAAGGGATTATTAAATATATTAATTGGTAATTATCAAATGCAAGGAAGACTTCTTGGATTATGCATTTAATATAAATGGTTGGTGGTACAACATGGATAGTAACATGGACTATCCTTATATTACATGTAATTGAATTGATTAATGAAATCAATGTGATTACTTAAATTGATAAAAGTATGTGGAAACTAACATATCCCCCTGATCCCTTATATAAAATGTTTAATGATGGATACTTTTTTATGACACCGACATCATGGTATATAACTGACAAATCCTTTACATTGGATTTCTTAGATTATTAACTTGGATCTGGCTTGCTTAAACCACCTTGGATTTACTCCTTGGGCTCCTACCAATTATATATCGATTTTTTTATGGATGATATCTATGGAATCAAAGAGGATTCCCTGATCAATAGACTTGGATCATTGCCCATGTAGGCTAATATTATATTGAGTTTTTTATGGATGAGCTCCATGGAATGGAAGAGGACCCCCTAGTTAATGGCCTTGGGTCTTGGACCACATAGTTCTAATACTTGATATACATGTTATGTGATTTAGTTGATGATTTACTATTGTATATATTTTTTCATCATTTTTAGATTTCTTATCACAGCATGTACTTATAGATTAGATTGCATCACTTTATCATTACATATTTATTCATGTTATACCTACACACTATTAAAGTTTATATAAACTAACCATATTTGTTATAAACAATATTGGTAGAGGAATAATGAGTATATATAACACCCTATTTAGGTTTTTGATTAGTACCTAGACCGACTTCATGGATGCAGATAGGAACAAGGTAAGATGTCATGTATTGGATGATTTATTTTTTGTACTAGGATGGAGTATTGGAGAATAGGACCAAGCCTATACTCGTTATTATATAGGAGATATCTTTGGGTATTTTTTACTTTTGAATGGAATATTGTATATTTTTGTTTCTATATCACATATACCTCATTTTTATATAGCATACATTCATGGAATCCTTTTATATGTAATAGTGGATGTGGAACTGTTTATTGGTTATGTTATTTTCCTTGACTTTGTGATTTATTCTTATCTACATGTTTACTTACACTATTATATTATCATTACTTCCATTATTTATTCATTATTTAACATCATTGTGTTTAAATATGATCATGAGGGTATAATCTCCCAACTATATCATCTTGAACCCTTATTGTTAGTCGGTATCCTCTGGAATACGGGGAGTTATGCTTAAGTCCAGGAGGATCTTAGGTTTGGTTACTTTTCAGTGAACTGGACTTGGGACACTAAAAGTTATATCAAAGCTTATTTTTTCTTTTTTCTTACAGTTTTGGGTTGGAAGATAGGAGACTATTAATGTGTTGGAATTTGGTAATGAGCCTATTTCTAGGAGTAGTTAACCCGTTTATAAGTAAATTCCAAGTTTCTTGGGGTAGGACTTGATGTTCTAGTAATTTACAACTAAATTTTTCCTTATTTCACTATTAGTAAATGTACATGATTTATGGTGTTTTTATTATTACTATGGGTTCTCTCTTACCCATGGCTGGTATAACAAGGAAGTTCTTTCTCATGCATTATTCTAGGCACCTAAAAAATACATTTCATGCATATTCCATTATATATATATATTTTACTATGTGCATTGACTACAACATTTTTTAGAGTCATTATTACTATATTAAAATTTTGATAACATTTCTTGTAATAAAGGATAAATAACTAGTCAATTAAAGTTTCTACATCAACCTAAATGGTTTTTTCTATATAGATTGATGCTTAAATCATAATTTTCCAATTATGGTATGTTTGATTTGTGGAACCTATAGTTACATGGGATGAAACGTTAGTGGTTTAAATTAAATAGATGATAATTTCAATTTAAAGAGTGTGTGTACCTCTATAAATTGTGAATATTGATCTATATAATTGAACCATCGAAAAAGACTGGTTGTAGTTACATATAGTAATAATTATAACTTATAAATCATAGGAATTTATAACTTGGGAATGGTAACTCATCTAACTGCACCATGATTCATATATATATACAAACTATAGAATTTAAATTCTTAAATTGAAATACTTTTCATTAAATGGGGTTTCCTATTGAAACTTAAAGGTAACTTTCCTCTATAACTTACAATTGGCACTCCATATACCAAAACTCCTGACATGAAATAGAGAACTTCCCTTTGAATCAACCTTAGTAGTGGGTAGTAGGGCGTATATCACATGGCCTTTATGGTATTTTTACTACCTATACCTAAATTTAGTTATAACACTCTAATATTTTAAAATAACATTATGTTTGATAACATATTCAACATGCAACATTGGGTTTAAATGAGTTATGGTATAATATTAAAATATTATTATATAAACATGACTGATTTAACCTAACCGTTAAATTGGTGGGTATGAATAGTATTAAATAATTTATAAATTATTCATAAAATTACTATATAAATTTATTGACAAATTCATAATAAGAACTCAACTTTTAAAAAATATATTTTATTCTACAGAAAAAATATTTCCTTCAAAAATGTTTTTATTGCTTTTTGTGAGAAAGATATTATAATTAATTTATGTAAATTTTTAAAAAAAAATATTTTATAAAATTAAAATCATTTTTGAAATCAGAATATAAGAATATAATAAGGTTGAAATTTTTTTATTTTTTATAAAACCTTGATTTTTCAGTAAATAGTGAAAAATACTAATTTTTGTAAAATTGTCATTTATTTTTAACAAATTTTTTAATTTAAAGGTAACATTATTATTTTAATTATATTTAAAAGTAAAATAAGAATTATTTACTTAGAAATAATTCAATTAATTACATTAAAATCACCTTTATGTTGTATTTTATTATAAGTTTATTTTTAGGCTTTAAAATGCATTTTTCTTAAAACTGTTTTAAAGAGAATAATATTCCTCCATTTTAATAAATTAAAATAATCCCTAGTTATGAATGATTTAAATTAAAATTTCAGATTATATATCTATATTTTATAATTTAAATTAATATAATGATGATTTCTATTCATACATTTAATATCGGATCATCTCTTCTATAAAAAAATGCATTTTTCATAAAACCTCTTTTTGTTGTGTTTGTGGGTTTTATTTTAAACAAAACTATAAAAATTATATGAATTTAATTTGATAAAGTGTATTTCATATTTTTAATAATAATAATTTATATTATATAATAATTAAAACATAATTTTTTTCATAATGAATAGTAAGTAAAAACAGTTAAAATATATTTACTAGGGTAAACAAATAAAATGGTAAAAGTGATTAACCTTGGAAGTAAATAGTATAATATGTTTAAAACATTTTTCTTTGGAATTTTGTAGGTTTTTATCAGCATTATATCTCCTTTAATCCTTTATTTTTCAATTTTTGAGGTACTTTTCTTGAGAGTGACATCCCATTATTAAATAGTTTTGGGTATTTACAAGAATGCAACTCCTCTTCACTTATAAAAGGGAACCGCTATCCTATAATTTGTCCCATACAATAAGTTGTTGTTATTTTAATGTAATAACCTAAATCCATATCCACTTCAATTAAATGGGAAACGAAAATATCATTCGTGTGTACGGTGGACTACCACCTCGCAAATCGATGTAATTCGTTTTCCATAATCACCTCACATGGATATTTTTAGTGATGGTTTTAATGTTATTATATGATATTAATGGAATATTAATAATTCTTGAAATTTAATATATCATGTAATTTCTTACCTTACCATACATTTAAAATGATAACATCATTCGTGTGTACGATGGACTACCACCTCACAGACCAATGTATTTCATTTTCCATCATCGTCTCACAAGGATATTTATGATGATGGATTTAATGTTTATTTATTATATTAATGACATATTAATAATTCTATTAAAGTAATATATTATATAATTTCTTACCTTAGCATCCATTGAAAATGATAACGTTATTCGTGTGTACGACAGACTACCATCTCGCGAAGCTATGTGATTCATTTTCTATTAACGTGTCACATGGATGGTATATGTAAGTGAATTTAAAGAAATAATATGATATTTATGATAACTTAAACATTATAAAAATATAAAATAACACTTACCTTATTTCCATCATGGTCATTGAAAAATGGAAATGTTACACATGTGTACGTACAGCCTACCACCTCCATGATTGTAACGTACTTCATTTTTCATAACCTTATTTCAATATTGGTTTTAAAAGTACAATTTATGTATAAAAATTATAATTATATATTTATTATTATTCTATATATTATGTAAAAAATTTCCCTAATAACCATGATCAACACACAAATTTCGTTTTGAAATTATGAACAAAGCATCCTTAAAACACCCAACGTAGACATAACTGAATAAATAATTAAATATTTCATTAAAATAAATGAAGTAAATAGTTTAAGTATAAGAGATTAAACCTGGAAAAGGTTATCAAGAAAGAAAATTATAAAATATTATAATATAAGAGATAATATACATACATGACCAATTTTGGACTTGTGGTAAGGGTTTCATCTCAAAATTTCCTTCTTTGAGACACATGTTCTTTTATGAACATAAATTATTTTAAATGGTTTATTTAATACCCATTTAAATATTATATAATAATTTATTCATAATTAATGATATTTTAAGTTATAATTAATTTACTTCATTCATGGTAATTATGATTCAAAAGTTATCAAATCATTAAGGGTTTATTTTCAATCTCATTTTAATTGAGATTTTTTATTCTTAGATTTTCATTATAGGAAATTATTTAATCATTGTCTAATAAACCCCTTTATTTTTATTATACTCTATTTATTCATGAAATTTTCAAGTAATATTTTCATTTTCCTCTCTCTTAAAACTTAAAACTATTGAGAAAATATTTTTAATAAATTTTTTCTTTATTTCTCTCTTCGTTCAAAAATGATTTTTCTTCCATATCCATGTTTTCTAAAAAAAATCAAAAATATTTTTAACATTATAAAACTTATTTAGTAAATACATTGATTTTTAATTTTTAAAAAATGGTTTTAATATAATCTTCTCGTCATTTTTCAAATGAGGTAATTTTATTCTTTTAATAATAATGTTAAAGGAATGTATTTTTTAACTTATATAGCATGTATGGAATTACCATTCATCATGACCACTCAAATATTTAAAGATTAATTTATATTTTTCATGTTTATTTTTAATTGAAATTTTTTCTATAATATTTTGTAATTTTCTCTACTTTGAATAAATTATTTCCAAGTGAAAATTTTATTTTTCTCAATAATTATTCTATGTAAACTTTTAAATACATTTTCATTAATGATAATAGCCTTTGATGTTATAAATTACTTATAAATTATGTATGTATGTCTATCACATATATACCTAGCTTATTCAACCTTAATTTTATGGGGTAATACATTCCTTATGTTCGTATCTCTAATTCCTTCATTATGAAATTTAATTTGATTATGATATGAGACAAGATTATGCAACCCATTTCTTTACATGGGTAATTATTATGTTTATTCCTTATTATTGATTTACTTTTTTGGAACACATTATCATGAACATGTTATAATGGGTTCACCCAGATATCACTCTAATTCATTGGGTAATGTTATTATTCTCATTAGATGTCATGTATGGTATTATGGAGTAAACTGAATCAATTATGGGACTTTGTCTACCAGGTGATATTTTCTAGGCAGTTAGCCTTGACTCATGTTTGTGTTATGTTATATTTTGCTGAAAAATTTCCTATGATGTCATAATATAATTATACCATGTTATTTATGTTATGCTTCAATTTTATTACTCATGAACCTTCTCTTTTATAATATCATGTTATGCCTTTGACTCAAAAGTTATGCTTTCTTATCATTTTTATTCCCTTACTAGGATTTTTAGCTCACCCATTTTTATATGTATTCCCCATATTATACCATGTAGTTTTAGTATATTGAAATAATTTAGGATTTCATTATGGAGAATAAAATAAATAAGTTTTATTTTATTCTCACTATGATGTATTATGAACCTTGTGTTCCAATGACACAATGACCCACAATCTTTGGGTTTTAATTTAATGGATTTTTATGTTAACAATCATATAATGATATATATATATATATAAGACTTGGGTCACTATATTTTGTATCAAATAAAAGGTTTAATTAACCATTGAAAACTAGGATGAGAAAACTTTAGTGATAACCCTAGGGATACGTCTAAGTATAATTCTATGTATTGGAAAATATACTAGAATTTTGTTGAATGATAGAGTGAGTGGTTTTTGAGAAATTTTATCTCGGTATAGATACTTCAAGTTGATTTTCATTAGGTACAGTTGTACTTAGGGGTAATATCTCCAAAAAGGGTGCATTGAGATAGACTTTATCATCACCTGGTGCATGAAAATGGGCCTTATTTTACTCCCAATTGGACACTCTCGAGGGATATGTTTTGGAAAATCACAAACTCTTTGAAAACCATTATGAAGAAATTAAAAAAATTGTTAGGTTATAAAACCTAATAAGAAATATTAGCATGGATAACCTATATTGAAACCTAGAGGCTCGTAATTTAGGTTATAATTATCATTTATAATTTATTCTGTCTAGGTTTATAAGTTTTACCTTTTATATGTTAATTCATTCTCATATTGTTTCTTTTGTTCTTTATATTTAATTTTGGGAAATATACGAAATCATGAAAACAACAAACATGATGGGTAATGTAATTATTTCCCTAATGAGATGCCTAACCTAATGGTAATTTCATTTAGACATCTTATGGTAATTAAAAATGGGTTTTCTTGATACGGCTAATAATTGAAACATAGTTAAATTTAAAAACACATAAAATAAGATAAGGATGGAATACCATGGAAGTTAAAGTGTTAAAGATGAAAAATAAAATAAGATTCAATTTTCTACATGTCAAAAAAGTGGGAATAGGCACCATGGAAAATTCCTTAAAGGAACTAGAATGTGATTTATGTGTGGAAAATAAATCCACAAATCAAATAATTGTCAATGAAAAATTAAGAGTCTAGTTAACAAGATATAGGGAAATAAATTTCAACCTAAGACACCACTAATAGTTCAATGTCGTAGATGTGGGAAACTTTGTCATTATTTGAGTCAATGACCTAATCCAATGATTAATTCCTAAGGGAATTTGTTATAAAAATGATTGAAGTGGAATTATTGATGTGTTTAGGTGTTGAAACTCAATAATCGTGTTATTAAAGTATTTTTTTTATCAATGGTATGATAGTTATAATAATCATGAAACTTATAAGGATTATTATGTAATAGTTTTATTTAAGTATTTTCAAGAATATATTGAATGGTAATGATGACCTAGAAAGGTGATTTAATGATAAGGTGATATTTTAGGAAAAAAAAGATTGATAAAGAGAAAATATTGGATATATTTATTATATTGAGATAATTATAGTAAATTAAGATTATTTGATTTTATGGAAAAAATAAGTTTTATAGAAGACTTTTGTGGTTAAAATTGATTTGATGATTAATGTTATTTTGAGGATATTCATAATATTTTTGGGAACATTGTAGGAATTATATTAATATAGTTTTATAAAAAGGGAAACATTCATGTCAGGTGAAAACTCATCATATCCATAAAGGCCATAGTTATTGAACCCACATCCAAAGTGAGGTAAGGGTGTCATACCTACCAATAGCCAACATGATTTACTAGTTAGTATGACATTGTTTTTACTTAAAAGATTTGGTGGATAAATATTAAGTTGATCTTGGGAAATATATTAGAGGATCAATTCTTTTTTAATTTTTAGGATTTTCATGTGATTAATGATATTTTGGGAAACATTTTATTAGGTTGAGATATATATAACCTTTATATTTAACGTAACGTATTATTTGGGAATGATGTTATTATATTTTTTGAGATGTAATTTTATGGGTATGAGATAGCCTTTGAGTTTAAAACCATATTTAATGTTGAGGTTATTGGGTTTATTTATGAAATAGGGTTATTTATTCAAGTAATGATCTATGTTAAACCTTCGGTTTTATTATTGGATTTTGGAGATTAGTATATTCAAATTTATTTTGGGTATTATCTTACTTTGTTATAACCATTTTGGTTTTAATAATGATAGGAGGAGTAATGTTTTTCTATTTTATGTATATTATGATCTGTTAAAAGTTAATTTTAGTGATTCAGGAAAAACATTATTGGATATTAATTCCTTAGAATAATAACAATTGTGAAAATCGATCGAAGCACAACAAAAGAATGAAATTTTATTTATAAAATAAAAAGATATCAAGTAAATATATTTCTTTCTATTCTCTATATTGATACAAAAAGAATCCCTAAACTATAATAAAATGACCTTGAATCAAATTTTTATCATGTTACCTTCATATCCGATGAATAAATTGTATTTTAATTCATTATAGATTTATAGTTTTGTGGTTATTAACTTTCTCATGATCATTAACTTTCTTATGATCAATAATATCTATCAATATCTATAATTATTTACATTTTTCTTCTATTTTCATATTTTCACTTCCCACCAATGTTCTCCTACTTATAAACCTAGTCATGTGTTATTCCCGATAACCTTCATATTTCTCTTTCCCTCTTTTAAAAGGAAGTTTTATTAACCCTTTTTACTATGTGGGCTTTCCAAAAAGAAATTTTTTAATGTAAAACCCTTGAATACTGAGAAAATATTCAAATTGTGAGGACTAAATTTATTTAAGTGGTATAATTTAACACCATATGTTTTTAAAATAACATTATGTTTGATACTATATTCAACCCGCAACACTGATTTTAAAAAAATTGTGGTATAATATTAATTTTTTATTATATAAATGTGACTGATTTAACCTAGACATTAAATTAGAGGTTATCTACAATATTAAATTCTATATGAAATATTTATAAAATTTCAATATAAATTTATTGATAAATTCTTGATGATAACTTTACTTTTAGTAAATATATCATATTCTACAAAAATATGTTTCCTTCAAAAATGTTTTTTGTTTCTTTTTGTGATAAAATATTATAATTAATTTATGAAACTTTTATAAATTTTATTTTATAAAATTAAAATTGTTTTTTAAATTAGAATATCAAAAATTACTTTGGGTGAAATGTTGGGATTTTTCATAAAATATTGATTTTTTAGTTAATAGTGAAAAACACTGATTTTTTAAAGCAATCATTTCTTTATAATAAATTAGTTAATTTAAAAGTCCCATTATAATTTTAATTTTATTTAAAATTAAAATAATTATTATTTATTTCTATATATTCAAATTAATTATATTTAAATCACCTTTATAATGGATTTTAGTATAAGTTTATTTGTTGGCTTAAAAATGTGTTTTTCTAAAAACTCTTTTAACGTGCATAATAATCCACTATTTTCAGTAATTTAAATAACCCATAATGAGGGATAATTTAAATTACATTTATATTATATATATATAATTATTAATTTAAATACATAGAATTATTATTTTAATTCATACATTTAATATAAGATCATTTTTTCCTTGAAAATGTATTTTTTGGAAAACTGTTTTTTTTTTGTGTTTACGGGTTTTATTTTAAATTAAATTATTCCCATTATCTGAATTAGATTTTATAAAATGGATTCTATATTTATAATAATAATAATTTTTATTATATAGTAAGTTAAACTTAAATTTTGTTCATAATGAATAGTATAAACAATAAAAAAATAGTTACCATGGTAAAAAATTAGTAAAAATAACTGACCTTAGAGGTAAAGATGATAACATATTTAAAAAATGTTTATTTTGAATTTTATATGTGTTTATTGTCCTTATATATCTTTCAATAATTTGTTTTTTATTTTTTAGAACTTAGCTTGTGATTGACTTCCCATTATTGAATAGTTTTGGGAACTTACAAGAATGACACTCATCCTTCCTTATAAAAGGGAACACCCTCTCCTCTCATTTACACACTTCCAAAACCCATTGGTTCATAAAATACCTTCACAAATACCTTATTTAATTCCATTATCACATCTTAGTGTCATTTTTTATTATAAATCCAATCTAGGGAGTCATTAAATATAATACTAAAGAGGTGGTCCAAAGAAAAGGTGTCATTCTTAATCGAGTATCTTTTTTTATTTATTCTTCCACCTCCTTAAAATATTTTTTAATCATGATGATATAATAACATAAGTGTATAACATATTCTAATAGGTTTTTATGTCAATGTTATAACCTAAATCTATCCTCACTTACATCAAATGGGAAACGAAACAATCGTTTGTACGTATGGTGGATTATTGCCTCGCAGACCGATGTAATTTGTTTTCCATCATCACCTCACACAGATTTTTATGATGATTGATTTTGTGCTTATATATTATATTCATTAAATATTAATCATTATAAAAAATTAATATATCATATAATTTCTTACCTTACAATCCATTGAAAATGATAATGTCGTTTGTGTGTACGGCGGACTACCACCTCACAAACCGATATAATTCATTTTCCATAATTTCCTCACATGGATATTTATGATGATGAATTTAATTATTATATATTATATTAATGAAATATTAATAATTATGTAAAATTAATATATTGAAAATATAATACCTTACCATCCATTTAAAATGATAACATTGTTCATGTGTATTGCGGACTACCGTCTCGCGAAGCGATGTGATTCATTCTTTATTACCACATCACAAAGATATTTATATGTAAGATTATTTAAAGAAATAATATGATATTTATGATATTATTATCATTATGTAAATATAAAATAACATTTTAAATCTTTCCATCATGATCATTGAAAAATAGAAATGTTACACATGCATGTGTACGGCCTACCGTCTCCATGATTGTAACGTACTTCATTTTTGATAAACATATTTAATAGTTGGTTTTAAAAGTATAATTTATGTATAAAAATTATAATTATTTCATTATTATTATTCTATATATCATGGAAAAAATAACACCTATGAACATAATCAACCCATCGATGTCATTTTGAAATTATGAACCAAGTGTCCTCAAAACACCTGACGTGTATATAAGTGAATAATAAATTAAATATGAAATTAAAATAAATAAAGTGAATGGTTTAAGTATAAGGTATTAATCCTGTAAAATACTATTAATAAAATAAATAATTGATATAATTTTATTATATAGGAAATAAAATTCACACATGACAAAGTTTGTACTCGAGATAAGGGTTTCATCTCAAAAATTACTTCTTTGAGACACATGTTATTTTATACACCTATATTATTTTAAATAGTATAAATAATTTCCATTTATATATTATATCTCTATTAATTCATAATTAATTATATTTTAAGTTATAATTCATTTACTTCATTCATGGGAGTTATGATTCAAAAGTTACCAAAGCGGTAAGGGTTTATGTTTTAATCTCATTTTAATCGAAATTGTTTATTCTTGAATTTAAATTATAGAAAATTATTTGATAATTGTCTAATAAAACCCTTTAATTTTATTATAATATGATTATTTATGAAATTTTTTAAGTAATAGTGACATTTTCCTCACTTTGTTAATTAAAATTATTTAGAAAAATGTTTTTAATAAAATATGGCCTTATTTCTCTCTCTAATATAAAATTCTTTTCCTTCTATATCCATGTTTTCTAAAAATGTTTTCAAAAATGTTTTTAACATCATAAAAATTATTTATTAACGAAATTTTTACCCATGTTTTACTTTTTAAAAAATGGTTTAAAAGGAATCTTCTGATCATTTTCTAAATGGGGTAATTTTAACTTTTTTCACATTAGTGTGAAATAAATATCTTTTTTAACTTAGGAGGAATGTAAGGAATTACCCACCATCATGACGAATATAATTTTTAAATCTTAATTTATAATTTTCCATGGTCCTTTATAAATAAATTTTTTTATAATATTTTTAAATTTTTCTGTTTTGAAGAAGTTATTTCAAAGTGAAAAGGGTATTTTTCTCAAGAATTGTTCCTTATAATATTTTAAATACATTTTCATCAATGAATGAAACCTTTTTATGAATTGATTCTAAATTTTGTACATATTTATCTCACATATATACCTTTATTATTATCCCTTACTTTGATAGGTTAATGCATACCTTATGTTCATCTATCAAATTTCTTCATTATGAAATTTCCTTTGATTATGATATGAGACAATATTATGCAACCTATTTATTTCCATGGATAATTATTAAGTTTATGCCTTATGATTGATTTCCTTTTGTGGCACACATAATCATGAACATGTTATGATGGGTATGCCTAGATATTCCTCTAATGCATTGGGTAATTTTTTTAGTCTCATTATACATCATGTATGGGATTAGGAAGTAAACCTAATATATTATGGGACTTTTTACACCATGTGATATTTTCTAAGAAGTTGGCCTTAACTCATTTTTATGTCATGTTATATGTTTTTTCACATTTTCTATGATTCCATAATCATATGATACCATGTTCTTTATGTTATTATCTAATGGTATAACTCATGATACTTCTCTTTTATGATGTCATGTTATACCTTTGACTCATTAGTTATGCTTCTTTACCATGTTTATTCCCTTGCTAGGCTTTTTAGCTCACCCCTTTTGTCTATGTACTCCCCAAGTTATCTCATATATTTTTAAAAGCTAAAAAGGATTTACCAGCTCATTATAGATAATAAAATAAAGATGTTTTATTTTAGTCTCACTGTGATTTATTATGAACCTAGTATTCCAAATACACTAGGCCCCATGATGTTTGGGTAGTAATTTAATGGATTTTTATGTTAAAAATTATGTAATAGTATGTGTCAAAGGTTTGGGCCACTATATTATGTGCAGGAAGAGGGGTGTGAATTTTACATATGAAGGCTTATACCTATACTATTTTTTATCAATAAAAATTTTAGCTATCAAATCCTATTCTGATGCATGTTTTTGGAATTGTGCATGTATGCCACTATGACGGCCTCGAGTCATGCACCAAGAGGGTGGAAAGTACCATGCTCTAGAGGTGGTGGGCCCTAAGACACCTGTATTAACTTATATAGCATCACTTGTGGAACTTGTTGTTATAACTAACCTAGGAACTGAAACCCAGTTTCGAGAGGGTTTTCTATGGCTGATTCAGACTATAAAGGGAGCCTCACAACCTGGACCTACTATGGAAGAGTTAACACGTGAGTTTTAATAGTAGAATCCACCTGAATTTTTAGAGGATGGTGGTCCCTAGGATATTGAGTCCTGGATAGAGTCATTTTTATCTATCTTTGATCATATTGAGATTATTCCATATAGAAGGTTCATTCTTACTTCATATATTCTTAGAGGGTCATCAAAGAGATAGTGGGGTGTTTTGACCCAAGATGACCAGTATCAGGTTATAGAATAGATGGAATTATAGACATCCTTCTATAACTATTTATTTCCTAAGACACTAAGTCATGACAGAACTAGAGAGTTTATGCACCTAGAGTAGGGAACCTTGCCGACTATGGATTATTCGTCTTATTTCACAGAGCTTCAGTGTTTCATTCCTTATCTATTTGGTGATTAACTATCCAGATCAAGAAATTTCAAGGATGTGATTTTTTATTCCATCTAGTATCAATTGAACATTTTTTTACTACCATCACTGAGATAATGAACCAAGACATACTCACTAATCTTAACCTTAGAAAAGATGAGGCTTTGGTCCAGGTATATTTAGTACCTCATCAGAGCATTAGTATATCTATAAGTAGGAAACATCATTTTGGTCCTTTTGAGGAGGTGTTAGTAGTCATATTGTGTGCTTGGATAGCCATACGATCTTTCAACGGTGTGGTAAGAAGGGTTATATGAAGCCCCAGTTTAATAGATCCCCAGTTGAGTGTAGAGTCTATAGTAATATAGTCCATATTCAAATGTTTGTTTATAAATTTACGCCTATATCTAGTGGAATATGATCTTCCCTTGCTCCACCTTTAAAATTGGGACCAGTAGCTCCTCACCAAGTGGGCAGTTGGATCACTACTAGTCATTCTGGATGAGGAGGTGGTCATGGTAGAGAGATCTAGATCTAGGGCTCGTAGTGCCAGTAGAGTGGGCCTACTCAGGGTTGTTAAGATGTATCTTAGGTCCATTGTATGGGTAAGATATATGAAGTTCATATGATACCGAGGGATTAGATTTTTCATCCTTCTACAGTATGAGGTACGATTTTCGTATCTTCTACTCTAGTATCTTCTTTATTTGACACAGATTCTTCCCACTCCTTTATATATATTTAAATTATAGAAGGCCTTGGTCTTGGGATTCAATAATTATATGGGGTGATGATGCTTGATACCTCATTGGGAATTCATTCAGAACATGTATTCCAGTTCAAGGAATTCCCAATTGAGGTAGGTGACTATCGTTTTATATGGGACCAATTCATCCACAAGATGGTTAATTTTTACATCATTCTCAGAATAGATTAGTTGGTTTCTTACCATGTGTACATTGATTGTTACCATTAGAGGGTGTCCTTAACATCACCTGAGTTTGGTAATTCGACTCATAAGAGTGAATTGGATGTCCATGTGAGCTGAGGTAGATCATAACATCATGGGTTGGGTGGATTTATAGCCCATATTTTTAGTTTATTTTTAGATGATTAGAGAACATGATGTACCAATTTCCCTCCTTTATTAGATCGTTTTGAGGATGTCTTACCTGGAAAATTTTTTAGTTTACCTCCTAAGGGAGGGGTGTCATTCACTATTGATCTAGTGCTAGGAGCATCACTGTTATCCATTCCTCCTTACATGATGACTGCTACTAAGTTGCAGAAGATCAAGTGGAAACTAGAGGAATTGGAAGTTAAGGGTTTTATATGTCCCAATACTTCCCCTTTGGGTTATCCCATGTTTTTATCCAAGAATAATGATGGAAACATTAGGTTGTGTGTTGATTAAAAAAATGAATCAGCTTATGTTTAAGAACTGGTATCCTTTACTTTATAGAGAATACATATTTGACTTACTTCGAGGAGTGAGGGTTTTCTCCAAGATTGATTTGAGGTCAGACTATCAAGGTTTGTGTTAGATCATCAGATATACCACATAAATCATTCTGTAATAGATATAGCTTGTATGAGTATTTGTTCATCTCTATCGGTCTCACAAACACACTAAAAGTATTTATAGATCTGATAAAGCATTTTTTTCACCTATATCTAGATTCATTTGTGGTATTCTTTGTGGATTACATCTTGGTGTAATCACATACTCTAAAAGAATATTTACAACACCTTGATATCATTTTGAGTATGTTGAGAGAGATCCAGTTATATTTGAAGAACACAAAATTAAAATTTTATATCAATAAAGTCATTTTATGGGGTCACATCATCTTGGAATCGAAAATATCTATGGTCCCAAATAATGTGATGTTTTTAGTTTTCTAAGATCATCCTAAGAATGAATTTTACTTTTGGATTTCATTAAGTATGGATAGTTATTATAGGAATTTTATATAGGATTCATCACAACTTGTGGTACCACTCACTAGCTTGACCAAAAAGGAATAAATTTTACATGGTCTGAATCATGTGAGTGAGCCTTTCAGGAGTTGAAAGGAATGCTTGCTTAAGTGTTGATCATGGTCTTGCATGGTCCTAGTAGAGGATATGTGGTTTATTTTTATTCATTAAGCATCATATTAGGATAAATTATAGTATAGGGATATCAAATCATGATGTATGTTTCTTGTCATTTGAGACCTCATGAGTGGAAATACCTGGTTTACAATCTCAGTATAGTAGATATAGTTCATTTATTTCATTGTTGGAGGCATTATTTATTGATGAAATAGTTCATTATATATAAAGAGCCCAAAATCATCAAATAAACATTTACTTAGTGTGATGTGAATCTCAGATAGTGAATATGGTTTGAATACCAATATCCATTTGAATTTAATCTTGTTTATATTCATGGTAATTGAAATAAATTTGTTGATGCTTTGAGATATGATACTTATACATAGGCAGTTCATGAGTCTAGTAGTAAGTGGTAGTTTATGGCCTTGTTTTTTTAGATGCATTTAGAGGTGAATGACCATCACAGAAATTATTTTCTCACATTTTTATTAGTAACCTCTATACTTCTGGATAGAGTTAATTTAACACCCTAATATTTTAAAAAAGTAATCTATGCTTGATAGTGTAAAATACATGCAATAATGAGCATAAACAACCCATGAAATAATATTATTTTAAATATGACCATTATAAACTAGCCATTAAATTGGTGGGTATGAACAGTATTAACTAATTTATGAAATATATATATAAATATCTAAATAAATATATATTTATAGATAAATTCTTAGTAAATAATCAATCCATTTTAAAGAAATTTTATTCATTAAAAATATATTTTCTTAAAAAATGATTTTTATTGCTTCTTGTGATAAATTATTATAATTAATTTCTAGAATTTTAATAAAATATATTTTAAAAATTAAACATAATTTTTGAAATTATTATATCAAAATCAAATTAGTGAAAAATTTTAGGATTTTTGGAAAATATTGGTTTTCCAGTGAATATTGAAAAAAACTGATTTTTGTAAAACTAACATTACTTTTCAATAAACTAAGTTCTGTTTTGATTTAAATTTTATTTTAAGTAAGAAAATTATTATTTATTTATATTTAATTCAACTAATTTCATTTTAATCATCTTTTTACAGGATTTTATTATAGGTTTATTTTTTGGGTTAAAAAATTGGTTTTTTCATAAAACTGTTTTAAAGTGAATAATGTTTCTCCATTTAATTATTTAAAATAACCCATAAATATAAATTATTTAAATTAAATGTATAGATTATATATCTATAAATATTAATTTAAATTCATATAATTATGATTAGTTATTATAGATTTAATATAAGATCATCTTATGCTTGAAAAATGCATTTATTGAAAAACTACTTTTTCATCGCATCTGTGGATTTTATTTTAAATTAAACTATACCAATTATATAAATTTAATTTTTTAAAATAGATTAAATATTTATAATAATCATAATTTATATTATACAATATATTCAAAATAATTTTTTTTTCTTAATTAATAGTGAAAATAAAAAAATATATTTTACCGCAGTTAAGGTGAAAACGAGTTTACCATGTGTTAAACTAAAAATATAAGGGTTAAAATGACCTAAAAACTTTTAAATATTATATTTAATAGATATTTTTAGACCTAATATCATATAATAATCTATAATGGTTCATTTTTTAGCTTTTTTACATGTTAAAAAAGTGGGTATCACTTTTTCTTTTCAAAACTTCCAAGTATGTCCCCTCCCCCACTTATAAAAGGCCACCCCCTCTCCTCTCCTGTTTACAACTTCAAATCCTTATGTTTCGGCAAATATTTACCCAAATACCGTCATTAATTACCACCTTGTGACCTAAATACCATTTTTTGATCATAAATTCATCCTAATAATTATTTTCGTACTAAGTTAAGGATGTTTTCCAAAAAAGAGGTATCGTTCTTAACCAAGAATTTTAATTTTATTTCTTCTTACACCTCTTTAAAATAGTATTAAATTATTATGATATAATAACACCATTATATAATATATAATGAGATTTTATTATGTTAATTTAATAATATAAATTAATTTCCTCTTCCATCAAATGGGAAATGAAACCGTCATTCATGTGCATGGTGAACTATCGTCTCGCAAACTAATGTGATTCATTTTTTATTATCGCCTCTCAAATATTGTTATAATGATCAATTTAAAGTATATATATGATATTTGTAACATAATTATACTTCTTGAATTATTATTTTACATATACCTTCTTAATTTTTATTTTTTTGGGTATACAATAATATCTCTTGGGTGTACAGTGGACTACCGCCTCACGAAGCGATGTGATTCTCTTTTCACACACACTTTATATGGAAGGTAATAAGGATAAATTTAATGAATATATGTAATATAAATAAAATAATTATGATATTAATGAAATATTTATCATTATTAAAATGTAATATATCATTTTATTTCTTACATTGAAAAATAATATCATTTTTCGTGTGTATGTGTGGACTACCGCCTCCACAAAGCGATGTGATTCTTTTTTCATCATTAAATCACATGTATGATATATATAATTATATTTAAATAAATAATAAGGTATTAATTAAATTATTATAATTCTTGAAATATAAAATATTACTTACATTATGTCTATAATTATCATTGAAAAACGAAAAACGTTATGCATGTTTATATATGACCAATAGTCTCCATGATCGTAACGTAGTTAATTTTACATAACCATATTTCATGATTGGTTTTAAAAGTATAATTGATTTATAAAAATTATAATTCTATAATAATTATTATTATTTTTATTATGTTTAAATAATGACCTCTTTGACCATAGTCAACTTACCAAATTCATTTTAGAAATATGATCCAAATATCATCAAAACATCTAACATAAAATTAATTGATTAAGTAATTTTATTTAACATGGTAATAAGTGAAGTAAAAGTAATAATAAACTTGAAAATGGTCATTAATAAGATTATTAATTAATATAATTTTATTATTCATGAAGATAAATAACATATGTGACGAATCAGACTCGAGGTAAGAGAACCTTTTACTTAAAACCGCATTTAAAGAGTTTTAAATATTTAATTTCTAAATTTTTTTCATCTATGTTCTACTAAATTTTTCAAGAAAATTATTATTTATGTCTAAATGGATTATAAAGGTATTTTTAACCATATTTTAATTTTTTTTAAATTTTTTAAAAAAAATACTTAATCTTTTTAAGATTTTACGTAAGGGACACTTTAATTTAAAAACCTTGTTTACAAATGTTTTAAAGATTTATTTTAAAAGTATTTTTCTTCCCTATATATGTTCTAAAAATAATTTTATGGGTTTATTTATATGGATATAAAATAATTATAAAGTACATTTTATTCTTATTTTTACTTTATTTCAAAGGTTTTAAAAAAGAATCTTATTATGTGTTTTTTATGGAACATTTTGAAGAAAAAAAGACAAAATGAATGTTATATGTTAACATATACAGCGACAATGAATTTTCCTGCCACCATAACCATTATTTTATTTATAGAGTCCTTTAAAATATTTCATGTTTTATTTAAATAAAAATACCATTTACCATTTTTTGAGTATTCTGGAATTGGAAATGGGGTTTTAAATGGATTGGATATTTCAATATTTGGAAATATTTTCTTATGGGTGAAAAGAAAATTTTATGAGTATAATGTTCAAAATTGAAAGATTTTATGTGTTATGATTATGTTATGGTTCTTGGAAATTATTTATGATGATATTTAGTTCCATTATAAACCAAGTATTATTAGTTACATGATAAACCAAGGATGGGTGGCTATGTTAGGAACCAACAATGGGCGGTTACATTATAAATAAAGGATGGGTTGGACTATGATGGCCCTCTAATGCATTGTCTTTTGAATTAAAACATACAGTTTTTCAATTTATAAGAGTGAAATAGAAACTAATATCCCAAGATACCTATATACATTATTTAATCTTGTTATTAGTTTTTATGGTAATCCTATGATTTCTAAAAATTTAAGCAATGAGCTTATTTTCAAAAGAAAGTATTTACTACTTCTTAAGGGTGAAAAGTATAACTTTATGAAAAAAATCATGATTTTATCACGTTTTCAAAGAAACCTTTATGAGTTTTATTTTTTCCTTTAATATTTATTATCAAATGTTTTATGAAAATATTTGGGCAGAGAAGTTTATTTATTGGGTAAGAAAATTTTTATTTTTATCCCAAAGGATACTTTGAAATGGAAACAATTTGTAAGTTTTCATAGACTAATGGTTTTATTTATTTCTTATTTTTATATCCCTTACTGATATTTTTGTTCTCATCCCACATTTTAATATTTTTTCATAAGTTTTAAGGATTGGTATGGTAAATTAATAAATAAATTTTAAATTCATGAATATTTTTCATTAAATTAAATCATGTCTTGTTTTAAAAGTTTTATATGATGGAAAAAATGGATACTAATTGGAAGTGTCCACTTTGTAAATATATTTTTTTTATGTATTATTTATGACCTAATTATATAAATGTATAAGCCTAAAATAGCTTTAGGAAAATAAAGTGAATTTAGTCTAAAGACACTAGAATATGTAAGGTTTAATGTTAGGTCCTTACAGTTGGTATCAGAGTCAAGGTTTAGATAAAATTATAGGTTAGGTTGTTATTTGAGATTAAGTTAAAACTAATATATAACCAAAAATTTCAATATTATAAGTATATTTGTGGTTATTTTGGATAAATAAAATGAGTTGGATAGAGGATGGTCTAGTTAAGGTTATTTTAGTATTTATCATCCACATATAATGGTTTATTATGGTTTATTAGATATACTCACATGATCTTTTTTCATTTTAGTAAATGGTTGGATCTAGAATAAACCAAATTAATAATATATTTTAAGTAAATTTTGTTGGTTGTATGAATGATCAACCAATATGAATGGGATCTATAGTGAAAACTCATGTGGTCATTCTTAACTAGCTATCACAAGTTATGATTGATAACTTTAACCTAGGTGGGTTTCCTAATGCCCCAAACAAGAGAAACATGGAATTATTTAGAATTTAAGGTGATAAAGATTATAAAGGTAAAAATATTCAATGACCTATTATAACATTTCGAGTTTTTAAAAGGAGACACTATGTTTGATAGCATACATGATACACCACATCCAGCATAAACGTACAACTAAATATTATTATTTAATACAGTAGATATCACATAGCCGTTAGAGTGGAGGGTATGAACAATATTAACTGAATTATTAAAATATGGTTTACAAATTTATATATAATTAATTTTTTGGTGACAAATTAATTATAAATGAAAATAAAACCCTTTTTAAAATAAAAGGAAATGTTTTTCTGGAAAAACTATTTAAATGTTCACAAGTATATTTTATACTAATAAATAAAAAAATCACTCCTATTTGATTATATTAATGAAATTTATATATAATATATTCAATATAATGTTTAACATTCATCCTTTTTTTTTCTATACATGATATAAGAACAAATATAATTTTACGCATAAAAGAAGTATTTTTCTAAAAAGATGGTTTTACTGTATAATGGAAGAATTATTTTATATTTAGTTTATGACACTTTTATAAATTATATTTGAAAAAATAAACTTCTTATTTTAAATTATAATATCAAAAATTAATTTATTTTTATTTATTTTTATTTTTTGTTATTTTTGTGACAAGTTTCATATTTTGATTAACAGTGAAAAATATTGCATTTTAATTGAAAATAGATTTTTCATATAAATAATTTATAGTGTTAAATTATATTTTTTTAATTAGTGTTAAAGTATAATTATATAGTTTTTTTATCATTTTTTCCAATTTAGGTTATTTAAATCAATTTCACATTGAATTTTAATATAAAAACATTTCAATCTTTTCAACGTTTTCACTTTAAAAACTTATTTTCTCATTCTATCAATGGGATTAATTTTAAATTAATTTTATCCAATTATGTTTCTTTAATTTTTAAAAATTTATTCTATATTTTCAATAATAAGGTCCAAATTATTTAAATAGGTTCCTTTTTTTTACATTATGAATAGTAATTTTAGTAATTTTTTATTAACACGGTTAAAGGTAAATCAGTTAATTAAGGGTAAAAATAATATTATAAATATTTGAAAATTATCCTAGAAATTGTACCAATTTTATTGGATGAATTAATATAGAAAAAATCATCCTTAGATATATTTTATGACCTCTTAGATCTACATAGATGACTTTAATCCCTTTATAGTATTTTATTCTAAAGAAAAGTCAAAGATGCCATACTTATGTTTTAAAAACTATAAAAATTTTAATATAGGGTCATTTAGAAGATGTATTAGACTATAAATATTATTATGATATATGAAATATTTATATTCATCATGTATATTTATTTTTAATTTTTAGGAAAGAAATAATCACCTTAATAGATTAGATAATGATAATGCGATATTTGTTTAATTAATGGAAATATCAAATAAATGATATAAAAAATATTAAAATAAATATAATTTAATATAATTAATGATATAAACTAATTTTATATATCACTTTTATATGTTAACTATGTTTTAGAATATTTTTTTATACTTTATCATGTTAGATAATTTAAAATTTTCAAGTAATGAATGGTGTCAAAATTAATATTAATGATATTTTAAAATAAATAATATTTTATTAAATTATATAAAATTCATAAAAATATAAAATTTGTATAAATTATTTTAATAAGTTTTAATATGTTATCAATGATATATTTATAGTTTTTTTATTTTATAGTAACTATATTAACCCTTAAAGAGTAAAAACACATGTTATCATGGTAAGAGTTGAAGAGATTAAATAAGGGTTAAAGCTAAAAGATAAAGATTAAAAAAAGTTAAAACTTATCTAATTTTAATTTTATGAATTTATTTTGAACCTAAATAATTATATATTATAAATAAATTAGTTTGGATCCATTTTTAATATAAAATTAATTTATATTAATTTAATATTTCGAGGAATTCCAAGAGTGCCCCTCCCCTCTCTTATAAAAGGTTACCTTTTCTTATCTATTAATCACACTTAAAAACCTATTTTTATCAACAAATATCTATCCAAATACCTTCATATAATCCCTAATAACATTCTAGATCTCTTATTTTTGGCATAACACCATACTTAGTGGTCTTTATGTGTTAAGAAAAGAAGGTGGACCGAGTAAGAGGTATCATTTTTAATCAAGTATTTTTGTTTTATTTCTTATTAAACTTCCTTAAAATATTATTAAACCATTATTAAATAATTACTATAGGATAATTAATATAATGAGATGTTATTGTGTTAATATCATCACTTAAATCTGTCTCCACTTCCATCAAATGGGAGTGTGTACGACGAACTACCGCCTCATGAACCGATATAATTCGGTTTCATTAATCATATATCAAGAATAGTTACAATGATGGAATTAAATTTTATATATTATATTCATGACATATTTATCATTATTAAAAGATAATATATCATCTATGTTCTTACCTTTCCATGTATGTAAAAATGATAATGTTGTTCATTCGTACGTGTGAACTATCACCTCCATGAATTGATGTGCTTTTTTTTCATCACCATATCACATGGATAATATATATAAGTATATTTTAAGAAATAATATTATATATATGATATTATTATCATTATTTAAATTTAAAATTATATTAACCTTCCTTTCATAATGATCATTGAAAAATGTAAACATTACTCATGTGTACGTACAACTTACCGCCTTCGTGAATGTAATGTGGTACATTTTTAATATCCATATAAAATAGATAGATTTAAAAGTATAATTGATGTATAAAATTGATTATTATTTCATGAATATTATTCTATATATGATTTACTGATATTCACCTATCGTGTGTTGTGAAAAAAGAAATTTGGTTGTCCTTGGAGTGTAGTATTAGTGGTAACCAAAAAGTGATTTCTAGATAGTAGTGTTTTAATCTAGTTGTTAATTATGAAGAAGTAAATAAAAATAAAAAGATTGTAAAGACTAGAAAACAAAATATTTTGTATTTTTTGATATTCATATGAGATATAATTGATTGGTTTTTTGTTAGTTTACCCCCATTTTGATGCTATCATGGTTTTTTAATAAAAGTTAATATTTTGGATTTGATAAAAATAATTAATGGAATGGAGTAAAAAAATATTTCTCATATTAACTATTGATTTAGATTTATAAAATTTTACAAATCCAAATTGTACATATTTGAATTATTTAAGAAATTCCAAATCTCGTATTGATTTTCCCCAAATATTCAAATTATTCCATCTTTCTTCCCTCACATGTTTAGTAATCACTAAATCAATCCTTTACTTTATTTTTTTAATGATCAACCAATTGTTACTATCAAAAAAATAAATCAATAAAAATGTAAAATAAATAATTATATCAAATAAAATTAATATTTAAGAATAAAATAAAATAAAAATCATATTTAACTTAAATTTAAAAATTAATTAAATTGAAAACCATTAAATTAAAAGGAAAATGATTTTTGATAAAATAATTCAAAACTCAAACATCAAAAAATGAGATTCTCCCTTCCCTTCACCCAATCACAAGGGTTTCTACTCCTCCATAAAATATTTGTCATTGAATAAGAAGAAAAATAGGAAATTATGAAGATATAAAAAATGGGAAGGAGAAAAGAAGGGAAGTGGGTAGTGCCCTTCCCTCCTTGAAAGTGGGTGAGAGGAATACTCCTCCACAGGTTTTTCTTCTTCTTCTTGGTGTATTTCCTTACTTCAAAAATGGGTGTTGATTCTATGTTGTGGGAACTCGATGGGTGTAGTCTTGATGCTCTTTGGTGGTGGGGTGTACTCTCTTTTATAGGCATCAAGGAAGTAAGTAGGCCTCCTCATCCTTCAAATATACCCTGAGACATGAGGGTTCAAATATTTAAACCCCCTAAGACCTACCAGTGATAGAGAATAAACACTCATAGATAAAAGGTGTTTAAGATGCTCATGGATGATATCCACACAGGGGATCCCTTCTGTGTTCATATTCTTCAGGGTATGCGGAAGTACCACAGTGTTATCTTGAGGTGGTAGGCAGCAGAAATCTCTGGGTTCAATGGTTGGCGGCCTGTAGTGGTGGGTAGGGGATGGAAAGCAAATCTCGGGGTGGCATCTCAGGTCCATGTATGGTGGAGCAGTAGCGGGTATAGGATTCTATTCTCCTCTAGAATTCATAATGTCCTAAGGAGCCTCGAGGGGCCATTACGGTGGCTGGAGATTAGTGGAGGTGGTGTAGGGGGTCAGTTTAAATGAAGGGATCTCGAGATAAGCTTATGGAGGTGTGGAAATGGCGGTCCCATGATTTGGTGGTAGTCGAAGATGTCGATCAGTGAAATTGTGGTGGAGCTATGGTGGAGTGGTGTTTTTCAACAGTGGTGGGATGAGACAAAGGTTGTAGGATGGTATCCAGTGGTTCTTGGGTGATCAGCATGGATGGCCAAGTGATGTTAGGGGTGAGGGAATAGAGGTAGAGTAGCAGAGCTCGAGCAGCAGTGGCAGACGTGGAGGAGTACGATGAAGCCATGGAGGAGCGTGGCGGCATTTTGATCCCACATCAAAACGGTCACATGGGTCATGATCCTTTGTAAGAATGGATATGGGATTTGCTTGGTAATGAAGTTGATGGGGTGTTAGAGGACACCCCTCACCACTACAGTCTGCCCCAACCCAACGAGTCTTTATTCCCATGGTTGTGTGGACCTGACCACTACACACCTGTGCACTCTTCAGCCTAACTATGTGCTTGTGGTATTTCACCACCCATGGTCATGTAGATGGATTGATTCCATGTGCACTGCCCCATCCTCTTAGGCTGGACCTCCTAGGGCCTGCATGGTCATGTGGTCTCCTTGTGTGCCACCTAATTGGCATGTGGGACTTGGTTGAAGGCTATCCTAACGTAGTTTATTTTTTTAGATAAAGACCTATCTAAAGAGTTAGAGAAAAAAATGATAACATTCATAAATAAAATCCAATTTCAAAATCATATCACGTGATTTAAACTCAAAAATTTAAAACATAATATTTTTATTCATTTAAACCTACTTTCAATCTAGTTTAATAATTTCCCATTTTCTAAAAAAAATTGAAATATAAATGAATTATCATTGAAATACATTACAAAATTAATGAAATTTGAACAAAAATATGAATCAAAATTTACTATTTCAAATACCCCCACACTTAAACCATGATTTTCCTCAAACATAAAATCTCAACAATGAGTTTAGAGGCCATTGATGTTACAAATATTCAAATTTTAAAGTAATAAAAGAATTTTCAATGTTAAATAAATTTTTTAAAATTACTCATAAAATATTAATTTAATTTATCAATTTATAAATAGATAATCAATTAAATTATTTTACTTTTCCAGTTTATAAATAATAGAACTTTTCTTCTCATTAATTAAAGTTCCTTAGTTCATAATTATTAAACATGTCAAATCATGATTAACTCAATTTTGAATCTTTTAACTCATCTCTCATGATAAAATTCAAGTATATTTATTCTCATATCATGATAACATGCTTCTTATCCATAGAACTGTAAAAGAACTACTTTATACACTTTGTAAAGACAAAAGTCACATAAAATCATGAAGTCTTGCATTTAAGGTTCAAATGTATTTGAGGATTAAGGTTAGTAGGAATTGATGTTTAAAAATCAAAGATTAAGGAGGAGGTTAATCTATTAAAGCATAAATCATGATACTAAAAGTAAAAGTTTCATGAAATTATCACCTTCAAAGTAGAAACTCCCACTTCCCTCAAAATTTTAAAGCAAAGGTCATGAATAATTTAATCTTAATCAATGATTTGTGCACCCTTTCGAAATTTTCTCTATTTTTATACTCACTTTTTTTCAAAGAACCTTTTCATTTTTTTCATTTTTCAATATTTATGCTTCAAATAAACCTCACATCCACCACCCAACCACATATGATATAAATCATAGGTCCATTAATGGTTATTTTTTGGTTTTCCTAAACCACAACCAATGTTTCTATTTTTTCATTTTATGTTTTTTCATCAAGAGAGTAAAAATAATAAAGTATAATGAATGAATAAAATACCCAAAAATAGCACACTCACACTTATTCCTTACAATGTATATCATACCTTCCACCATGACTCTATTTACCCCCACACTTTAACTTTAAAATATCATAAAAATACTAAGAGGAGGGTAGGAAGGGATAAAAATGGCTTGAAAGAATGATCATTCCTATAAAGTACATTCATGGTCTCTATAGAATAAAGAATTATTGATGAAAAGGTGTTATTTTAAGGATAGTTGGTTTATCAAAATATTCCTCAATCATTTTAAATGTTTTTTTATAGTAATATCTTTGAAATGTCAAAATTCAAGTTTTAATAGGTGACATGTCCCAAGATCACTCAAAAAATATGATCATGAATAAAATAGAAAGTACTTTATCTAGAAATACTCTTAGGAATGGGAAATTTGATTTGGGACAATCACTCAAGGCATGATTAATAATATAAGACCAATTCACATGAATTTTATAAATTCAAATCATGAAAAAAATGGTTGGGAAATTTCATTTACATGAATCAAATAATTAATTCCAATCATGAGTCCTCATTTTAATATCCATGTTTCACTTTTAATCATCCAATTTTCCATTTTACTCATTCAATTTTATTAACATTGAAATATAAAACATGGAATCATAGTATCCCTAAGAAACTCATGTCTCCTAGATAAGGCAAGAAAATTATAATTCAAGCATGGGCATGCAATTAATTCGTTTAAAGATAAAAAACATGTTTCCTAGAAAAAAAGATTTTAAAAGATAAACAATAAAAGTAAACTCCCTTTTTAATTAAAGCTTTGGTCCTCTTACTCCATTGTTTGGGACTACCATGTGGCTTCCTTCTATGATGGTCATTGAAAATCAAAACAACCCATAATAGTGTAAAAACCATTCCATTAAATCTCAAATGGGTGATGTGAGAGGTAACTAAATCCTAAATCCTAAGAAAGTAGTAAAACTTGAGTTGCATCTTATAATCACATTTGGTTAATGTCATTGGCTTGACCTAACCTCATGAGAATAAATCAGTAGATGGGTTGGAGAAGTTTGAGATCCTCCACCTATTCTTGAAGTAAACTTACATGAAAATTTTTCAACCTTTTCCCATTTACAGTGAATGGGTTTCCTTATGCTTATTTATTGATCTGAATGTCACCAAAAGGATAGAAATTAGTAACAATAAAAGGTCCTTCCCGCCTATAATAAATCTTACCTAGCATTAAATTTAGTCTTCAATTATAGAGCAGGACTTGGTATCCAGGTTTAAAGGTCTTTGGTTAAATTAGTTTTTCATGTGCCACCCCGGTTCATTCTTTTTAAATTCTTGAATTTTCAAAAGATTATATTCTGATTTCTTCTAGATCATGTAACTGATGTTTTCAACTCTTTTCCAAAACTTTACAAATCCAAATTCACCTTTTTAACAACCTAATATTCTTGGTACTCCAATTCCACCTGTAGATTATAGCATTTTTATAAATCAAATGATAGGGGATCATGACTATAAGTGTCTTGTATACTATATGGTATTCCCATAAAGTGTCTTCAAGCCTTTGGCTATAATATTTTCAGTTTTTTTTGATTGTTTTCTCTAAAAAACCTTTAATCTACTAGTTTTACACTTCATCTTGGACATTTTTGGGGGGATGGTAAGGTGTAGATTTTTTTTGGTTCAACCCATACATTTTGAGATTGGCCTCCATTATTCTATTATAAAAATGCATCTCTTGGTCTCTAATGATGGATCTTTACATTCCAAGCCTACAAAAGATGTTGGCCCTGACAAAATTACACACAACTTTGGCGTCATCAGTCTTGGTGAATTTTTCTTCTACCCATTTAGAGACATAAACAACAACAAGTAAAATATAAGATTTCCTAAAAGACATGGGAAAGGGTCCCATAAAATCAATTCCCCAAACTTCAAATATTTCATAAAATTTTTTGGTTTTTTTGGGAATCTCTTGTATCTTTTAAATGTTTCCAAAAAATTGACACATTTCACTTTTTTTACAATACTCATGAGAATCTTTAAATAAGGTCAGATAATATATTCTAGATTCCAATAAATTTCTAGCAGTTCTTTGAGGTCTAAAGTGGCATTCATAAGAAAGTGTATAAAAAAATTGTAAAATAGATTCTATTTCATTTGCTGGAAAGTATCTTCTAATGACTTGGTCATTGAAATTTTTCCAAAGAAAGGGATCCTCCTACATATGAAATCTAGATTCATCTTTGATTTTATTCTTCTGATATGAGTTAAGTAAAGAAGGTACCTGAGATGTGGCCAAATAATTTACTATTTCAAAATACCATAGTATTTCACCTTCTATGATATAGAGTTGTTCTCTGGGTATGTGATCATTGAGTGGGATCAGCTTTGGAATTTCTATTTCAACATTGTTGGGCAGCCTACTAAGGTGATCTACCACTTGGTTTTTATCTCCCTTTTTGTCTTTAATCTCTATATTAAACTCATATAAGAGTAGTATCCATCTTATCAACCTTGGTTTGGAATTGGCCTTCTTTTTCAAGTACCTAATTACTGTATGATCATAAAATACAACTACTTTAGTTTCAATTACATATAACATGAATTTATCTAATGCAAATATAACAGAAAGAAACTCCTTTTAGTGTTTTTTTAATTAATTTGAGTGGAATTTAGGGTTCTTGAAGCATAGGTTATGACTTGGGGTTTTCCTTAAATTTTTTGGGAAAGAATTTCTCTTACAACTTGGTTTTATAAATTATAAAGTAACTCAAATGGATGTTCCCAATTTTATGGCTTAATTATTGGTGGGGTAACCAACTTCTATTTTAGCTCATTAAATACCTCCCTGTAATTATTATTGAAAACATAGATAGTCTATTTTTAGATAAATATTGAAATTGAAAGATAAATCTTACTGAAAACCTTGATGGATCTTCTATAAAATCCCACATGCCCTAGAAATGATCTGATGTGTCTCACATAGGTGTGGTATGGAAAATAATTTATCACTCCAATTTTAATTTATCCACCTCAATTAATTTTTGGTGAAGATATGTTCTAGAACTATTCCTTTTTCAACCATAAAGTGACACTTTTCAAAGTTCATAACCAGATTTTTTTCTATGCATGTTTTTATAACTTTCTCAAGATTTCCTAAGTAATGATCAAAGGAGTTTCCAAAAATATTAAATTCATTAAGAAATACCTCCAAGAAGTCCTCAATGTGATCTGAGAAAATGATTACCATATATCGTTAAAATGTACCGAGGGAATTACACAATATGAAATAAATCCTCTTGTAAGAAAAGGTCCCAAAAGGATAGGTGAAGCTTGTCTTATCTTAGTATTATAAGGCAATTGGTGCCTAAAAATAACCCAAAAAACATCCAAAAGGTATTATTGTGTCCAACCAACTATCCTTTCTACAATTTGATGAATGAATGGGATTAGAAAATGATCTTTTTGGGTGACTTGGTTCAGCCTTGTATAATAAATACATACCCTCCAACTATTCTATACTCTCATGGTAATTAATCCATTATTCTCATTTTTTACAATGGTCAATCTTGTTTTATTAGGAAACATGTGGATGGGGATAACCCATTAGGAGTCATAAATTGGGTAAATGATAATGGATACCAACAATTTTTCAATTTCTTATTTTAAAACCTCCAATATGGTGGGGTTTAGTCTTCTCTAGGGCTGCCTAATAGGTTGAGAATCCACTTATAAGAATATTATATGGGAGAAGATATTGGGTTTGATTATGGGTGTATCTCCTTAACTCCATCCTATGGATTTGGAATTTCTTTTTAAAATGTTAATCAGTGTTTTATCTTGGGTTCCATATAGATTATTGGTAATGATCACTGGAAACATTTCTCTCTCCAACAGATACATGTATTTAAAATCACATGGGAGGGGTTTTAATTCAATAATAAAGGGTTTTTCTATGGATAATAATAATTCACATTTCCCATTTCAAAAGCTTGAATTTCCTTGGAAAAGGGTATCATATTAGTTTCTCCTATAAAATTATCAAAGAATTTAGAGGTGATTTTCATTTGAGGTAAAAATATAGAATTTTCATATTTTTGAGTACTCTCTCCTTCCATAGTGTTTTCAATAGCATAGTAATCTCCTAAAGATAATAATTCTCAAATCATACTAGAATCTTTTATGGAATCAATACGTTCCTCATGAAAATTTTCAAAGAGGGTATGATCGTTTGAAGGCTTCCTTTCTGATTCAAGAAAATTGATGTTCACATTATTGTCTCCCAGCTCCATGGTCAGGGTTCCATCAAGCACATTGATGATTTTTTGGGGGTTTTGATGAATGGTCTTCCCAAAATAATGGGTGAATTCCCTGGTGAATTTTCCTTATCCATGGTGAGTATGTAAAACTCTGCTGGAAAATTTATTCCTTCAACTCCTACTAGCCTATCTTTCATAACTCCAGCTAGAGAAATAGTGGATCAGTTTTCTAGATGGAAAATAACTTTTTGGGATTAAGTTAACCTATTTTTAAATATGAAAAGATAGAATTATACATGACATCAATGGAAGAACTAAGATCACACAAAGAATTGAAAATTTTTAGAGAATCCATAGTGAAAGGAATATAAAGTTTCCCTATATATTGACATTTTTAAGAAATGGTGGTGTGATCATGGCTGAGACACTCCTTTCAAATCTGATTATTTCATCCCCATCACACTTCCTTCACTTGGTACATATCTCTTTGATAAACTTCACATATTTTGGGATTTGATGGATTTCCTCTAGCAAAGTAATGTTTATTTCAACCTCTAGAAGGTTTCCTGGATCTCTCTTTGATTTTTCACTTATTTAACCTTTTTTGATCAAGTAAATATATAAGGTAATGGTACCTTGTTGTCTTTTATCTCCCTTTGTTTCCTTTATACTTGTTTTTTTTTATTATCTTTTTAGTGGATGGTTTGATCTTCTGGTTTAAAATCATATAACTTATTTGGTTCAAGAGGTGGAAGCTCTTTTCCACTTCTAGTCATAATTTCACTGACATTCTCTTTGGTATTTGGGACTATCTAGGCTAGAATATTTTCTAGATTCTTGGTTAGAATATACAAAATATTATTTAACTAGATGGATAAATATTTAACATTTTATTTTAACCCCTCAACCTATAATTTTTTTTGTTGGTTCTTAGTTGATGGTGCACTAGTTGATGGATACTCAAAATTCTTCCATTGTAAATGTGGTGGTTTAAAGGATTGTTATTGTTGGAAGTGATTCTTGTAAGGTTATTGGAATGGTGTCGGGTTTTGATATTATTTTTAAAAAGGTGGATGATTAAAAAAAGGTATGTTCTAGTTCTTTTGACCTCCTAATCCTTATTTGGATTTCCCTTCTCTCTAATATTATTGATTTTGTGGACATTTCTTTTGCTAGAATATAACTGAACTAATCTATGTACCTTGTATCTCAGCACATTGATCAATGTAATGATTGGGTGATGAATATAATCCATATAACTATAGTGTATATGGTTTCTCATTCACTAGTTTTACAACCATATGTCTCACCAAGATTTTCAATCCTTCAATTTTAGTTTCAAGGAGAGGTGATGAGTCAGAAGTCTTTACCTCATGAATACCTATCGTACCAGTTTCTCTTGTTATAAATTGCTTTAAATTATGAGCTATCTTCTCAATGATATTTTGGGCTTCTTTGGTTGATTTTTCAATCAAAAATTCTTCCGAGGATGCATAAAAAAGGTTCCTATCATTGTATATAAATCCTTGGTAGAAAAAGACCAATAAGTGGTTCTATTCCACTATTTTATATGGTTATCTTGCAAGAATATTCTTGAATCATTCTCAGTACTTATAAATAGTTTCACCGGTAGCTTTCCAACTGGAATATATCTCATTTATAATTGTTTTGCTCTAGGAGGTTGGGTAGAACCTTTGTATGAATCTTTTTTAAAGGTCATCCTATACATGGATCTCTCTAGGTTTTAGTCTATAAAACCACTCTTTGGCTGCTACATCAAGTGAAAAGGGGAATGTCTTCCACTATAATTTCTCCTACGATACTACTCTTGGCTTGAAACTAGAACAAACATAGTTAAATTATTGAATGTTCCAATAGGGATATTCACCAGAAATGCCATGAAATTTAGGTAGCATAGGAATTATGTTCACACGTAACTCAAAATAATTTTTTTGTGTAGCCATGTTTAAACGATTTTGTTGGTTGGAAAATTTTGGGGCATAAAGGTCCCTTAAGGTCTTTTGCGGATTGATTTCCATTATTGGTGATTCATAATGAATACTAAGTCTTCCAAATTTATCTCTTTAAAATTGTTTTAAAAATTCATCCTCCTAAGACTAATTAACATAGTTATGTCTATCAAAGGTTCAAAATCAATTAGTTCATAATTGGAGGTCCTAATTATGCAAATTATGGTTAGATTAACATTTACTCTCTGACAAAGATGCTAGTTTTAATACAAACCTATTTTGGGGCATGTAAAAATCAATTTAATTTCCTTGTGGGTGTAGTATTAGTGGTTACTAAAAAGTAATCTATGGGTGAAGTAGGTGGTGGCCTATAGTGGCGAGTATGGGGTAGAAGGTGGACCACAGGGAATTGGCTCAGGTGCATGCATAGAGGAGCAGTGGTGGGCACAAGTTTCTCTTCTCCTCCAACCTTCACAATGGTTGTAGGAGCCTCGAATGGATATTATGGTGGTCGTCGATTAGTGGAGCTGGAATAGGGGGATCGGTAGTGATGAAGGAATATTGAGTAGAGCTTTGGGAGGTGTGGTAATGGTGGTCTTATGCTTCAGTGGTGGTCAGTGATACTGAGGGGTGACGTCGAGTGATGAAGCCACAGAGGAGCTGTGGTGGAGGGGTGTTTTTCAGCAATGATGGGATGATATGAATAGTGGATGATGGTATCCATTGGTTCTCATGTGATCATTAGGGGTAGTCAGGTGACATTGGGGGTGTGGGAGTAGAGGTGGAGTGGCAGAGTTCGAGCGGCAGCGACGGATGCAGAGGAACGCGATATAGCTGCAACAGACCACGAATATGTTTTGATCACACATCGAAGCAGCCACATGGGGAATTATCCTTTTTAAGTATGGGTGTGTTATTCTCTCAGGAATTAATCTAATGGGGTGTTGGAGGATTCCTCTCACCATTGTGGTCTTCCCTAACCCAGTGAGTCTCTCCTCCCACGGTCATGTGAGTCTGAACACTACATGACCATGTGATATTCAACCTACTTATATACCAGTGGTATTTCACCGCCCACAAGTATGTGAATGGATTGATGCCCCGTGCACTGTCCCAACCTCTCAGGATGACCCTCTAAGGGCCTGCATGGCTGAGTGGCCCCCTTATGGTCCACCTAAGTGGCATGTGGGCCTTGGTTTAAGGGTAGCCCAATGTATCTTATTTTCTTAGATAAATACATGTCTAAAGAGTTAGATAAAAATGAAAACTTTCATAAATAAAATTCAATTTCAAAATCATATCACATGATTCAAATTCAAAAATTGAAAACATCATCTTTTTATTCATTTAAAACCACTTTCAATCCAGTTTAACAATTTCCCATTTTCTAATAAAACATTGAAATATAAGAGAATTATCATTGAAATCCATTACAAAATTAATGAAATTTGAACAAAAATATGCATCAAATTTTACTATATCATGGACTAATTACCACTTTTGACTATAGACATCATACCAAAGTCATTTTGGACTCAGGTACTGAATATCATCAGAACATCTGATGTGAACTTAAATAATTAACTAATTGTTATAAAATGGTAATGAGTGATATAAAAGGAATAATAAACTTTAAAAAGGTTCTAAATCAAGTAAATAATTAACCTAAATTAATTATTCAAGAATATAAATATTTTATGTGATGAGTTGGACTCAAGGTAAGGGACTTCATCTCAATCTCCTTTCATTGAGGCATATCTTAATGTTATACACCCACATTCTTTTATGTGGATTATATACATCCCCATTTAAATATCATATCATGAATTTATTTATTTCCATATTATTTAGTGTTTTACTAAATTTTATTCTTTCATGGGGCTTATGATTCAAATATTTGAAAGTGGTATGGTACACATTGATTTAAAAATATCTTTTAAAACATTCAAATATTTAATTCCAAATTCTTTTCAACCATGTCAATATTTTTTATATTATTTTATGTGTTCATTTATATGGATATAAAAGGATTGTAAAGGAAATTTTATGACTATTTATAATTTCATTCAAAGGTTTTCAAAATTTATATTTTTACATGTTTTATACATAACGTTTTGACAAACAACTAAAGGAATGTTCTATTCTTAATGTACATGGCGACAATGACTTTTCTATTGTTTTGACTATTATTTAAATTCTAGATTCCTTTTAAACCATTCATATTTTATTAAATTAAAATAATTCTTTTCTTTTTTTTATTTTTGGAATTGAAAATGGTTTTTTAAAAGAAAATAGTATTTTTATATGAAAGTGTTTTTTATATAGGATTAAAAGAGTTTTTCAGGGTTTTATGATGAAAGTGTTTTATTAATGATATAGTACTTGAGAATTAGAGTAAGTTGGTTAACCCAATATATATTATACATGGGGATTCCTATACAGCACTGGGAAATCCCATTATATCATAACATGTGGTGGCTAAGATAGCATCGGGGAATCCCATTACAGGTTAACTTGGGGTGGCCTAGATAGCACCTGGTATGTATGATACAACTTAATATGGGGTGGACCGGATATCATCAGGTAAGCCTGTAATAGATTAATTGTAATTCACCCATATTTTTATTCCAATTGAATTGGTTTTGAAAGTGATTTGAAAGGTTTATATATATATATATGATACTCTAAGTCACCTAAAGGGGTTTTAATTTATTTCTATGGGTTTTAATGATTTTCATTGAGAAAAATTTGTATATTTTTCATGTGAAAAGGTTTTATTTTATATTCTCAAAGAATTCCAAAGATAAAGGTAAAAGTTATATGATTTTTCATGTTTTTACTGAAATAATGGTTTCCTTTATTTTTGTATTCCTTACTGAGATTTTTTGTTCATCCCATTTTTTTTAAAATGTCTTTTATAAGATTTAAGGTGGAATAGAGACAAGGATGAGATCAAGGGTATAATTTTGAATATTTTTCATAAAGATAAATCATGTTTTATTTTAAAGAGTTCTATATTGTAGAAAAAATGGATACTAAGTATAAGAGTCCATTTTTAATGTATGGGTTAACTTTGTAAGAGTTTTTCCAAATTCTCTACTACTCTAAAATTCAAAGATCCTCTAATGTAAAATCTAGTTAAAAAACACTAGGATGTGTAATGTTTAAGGATGGGGACTTATAGTTGGTATCAAAGGATGGTTTAGAAAAATTTGGATTTTAAGACTTATTCTTAAGAGTTATGGATGTCATCATGAGTTTATAAATTTAAGGTTGATCAAAATTTCAAGGACTTAGAAACCCCTTTTGAGGATTTAAGTTATGAAATTTTAAGGTGACTAACAATATTTTTAGAGAAATTTATTTTTTAAGTAGTTTTGGGTTATTAAATTTTGGGATGTAAAATTAAAGGTATGCGATAACCTTTGTGGTTAAAAATTTCTATCTAAAGATGAATTTATTTTTCTATTAATTATATAAGAATTATATAGTTTTAGAAAAGGGGAAACCCATAGAATTGGTGACAACCCGTCATGTCTGGCAAGGCTGTGGGAATTGAACCCACAATTGAAGGGTGAAAAGGATGTATCACCTACCAATAGCCTACATGAATTTCTGGTTAGTATAACTTTTTTATTTATAGTTAAATTATTTTATAGATGAAGAATAAGTTTATTTTGGGAACTTTTTATGATTTTGGTAAATATAATACTCTGGGATTTTTTTTTACGGAATAAATTTTGAATTATATTTTGGAATAACCTATGATTTTATTTTGAACTTATGGTGATTCAAGTTATTTATGGAAATGGTTAGCATATCTTAGAGATTATGTGATTTGGGTAGTTAAATATTTGGTATGAGGCATTAAGAGTGATTGATGTTATTTTGAATACTATATGATAAAATTATTCTAATCTTTTAGTTTCAATATTAGTCTATAATATTTTTGAGTGATTTTAAGGGTAGTCATTTGTTGAATAATATATGTTAAACTTTGGGTGTCACTGTTGAATTTTAGAGTTTGAAGTAGTTTTTATTCCTATAAAGGTTTATTATTTTTGGATAATTTTATTATATTATCCAAAACATTTTTTAATTAATAATTATAGTGTAAATATATAGCTAATATTTTGTGTATTATGATTCTAGTGCTTCGATCATGAAAAAATTCATTTTAAATACTCATCGTTTGGAGAAAAAGATGAGTTTTTAGTGGAGATTAATTAAAGGATGAAACTATACTTGTCAAGTGAGTATATTTTATTATGCTATTAGTCCAGGTAGTAATATAATTCACCAACTCAATGAAAATGATATTAAAACAAAAAATGTTTTCCATTTACTTTTCTTACTAAGAAAGCAATAGTATTTTAACTCATCATAGATTTATAGTTTTTTGATGGTTGACTTTATAATGACCATGTTATCTATCACTCTCTATCAAAACTTGATAGTTTGTTTTATCTTCCATGTACATGTTTTCTACTTGGAATCATATTATTTGTTGTATCGACTGACCTTCAAACTCTCCTTTATTTCTTTTAAAGTGTAAGTTTTAGTGACCCTTGTTCTCATGTGGGATTTCAATAAAGGTACTTTGAAAGGTTAAACCCTAGATACCAATCCCAAGTTAAAATTTCAAGGATGAAATTTATTAAATTTGGATAGAATGTAACATCTTGAGTTTTTAAAATGAAACATTATGCTTGATAGTGTACATGATATACTACATCGAGCTTAAACAGACAACTAAATATTATTATTTAATATGGTTGTTACTGCACAGCCATTAGAATGGAGGGTATTAATAGGATTAACTAAATTATGAAAATTAGTTTTACACATTTATATATAATTAATTCTTTAGTGACCGATTAATTATAAATTAAAATAAAACCATTTTTAAAATAGAAGGAAATGTTTTTCTGAAAAACTAATTAAATATACACAAGTGTGTTTTATACAAATAAATAAAAAAATCAATCTTATTGAATTATATTAACAAAATTTATATATAATATATTCAATATAATTTTTAACATTCATCCAATATGTTTTCTATATATGATATAAGAATAAATCCAATTTTACACATAAAAGAAGTATTTTTTTTAAAGTAAGTTTTTCTGCCTTTTGATGGCGCACTTATTTTAAATCTAGTTTTATAAAATTTTATAAATTATATTTGAAAAAATAAACTTTATATATTAAATAATAATATAAAAATTTACTTTGGTTTAATTTTTGGTATTTTTCTGATAAGTTTCATGTTTTGATAAATAGTGAAGAAATATTTCATTTTAATTGAAAAGCATATTTTTCATATAAATAATTTATAGTGTTAAATTATATTTTTAATTGTTTATAAAGTATAAATATATAAATTTTTATCATTTAATCTAATTTAGGTCAATGTAATCAATTTTAAATTGAATTTGGATATAAAAAATATTTCAATCTTTTGAACATGTTGACTTTAAAAACTCGTTTCCTCATTCCCTCAACAGGATTAATTTTAAATTAATTTTATCCAATTTTCTATTTTGAATTTTGAAAAATTGATCCCATATTTATAATCATAAATTAAAAATTATTTCAATAGGTCACTTTAATTTTTGTACATTATGAATAGTAAATTTAGTAATTTTTTATTAATATGGTTAAAGGTAAATCAGGTAATTAAGGGTAAAAAATATTATAAATATTATAAGATTACCTAAAACTTGTCTTGATTTCATTGAATTGGTTATTTTTGACCAAATTTATCCTTGGAATGATTTTGTGACCTCTTGGAGTCACTGGGATGACTTTAATTTCTTTATAATATTTTATTTCAAAGAAAAGTCAAAGATATCATACTTATGTTTTAATAACTATATAATTTTTAATATAGGTTTATTTTGAATATATCTTAAACTATAAATAGTATTTGGAAATATAAAATTCTTATCTTCATCATGGAAATTTATTTTTAATTTTTAAGAAATAAATAATTACCTTAATGGATTACACAATGATGATGCAATAATTGTTTAATTAATGGAAATATCAAATAAACTATATTAAAAATATTAAAATAAATATAATTTTAAATAATTAATGTCATCCATGAATTTTATAGATTATTTTTATATGTTATTGATGTGTTATAAGAATATTTTCTAATCTATCATGTTGTTATGATATTTTTAAAAAGTCAAGTAATGAATAGTGTCAAAATTGACATTAAAGATATTTTAAAATAAATAATTTTTTATTAAATTATATCAAATTCATAAAAATATAAAATTCATCCAAATGGTTGGAATAAGGTTTAAACTTTAATCAATTATCCATTTATGGTTCTTTTTTCATTTTATAGTAAATAAATTAACCCTTAAAGAGTAAAGCCACATGTTATCACAATAACAATTAAAGAGGTCAAATGAGGGTTAAAGGTAAAAGATAAGGATTAAGAAACAGTAAAAACGTATCTAATTTTTATTTGGTGAATTTATTTAGACCCATAATCATACCATATTCAAAATAAATCATTTTAGCACCATTTTGGAATATAAAATTAATTTACATTAATTTAATATTTTGAGATATTCCATAAGTTCATCTTTCCTCTCTTATAAAAGGATGCTTCTTTTTCTCTATTACTCACACTTAAAAACCTATTTGATTCATTAAATATCTGAAAAATAATTTCTTAGAATCCCTCCACACATTATAGATCTATTATTTTAGGTTGAACACCATCCTTAGTGTCACACTCGTCGTTTCTAATTTATTTATGTTATTAATTTCCTTTGCATTGGGTAGTTCGGGTCCAAACCCGACATAAGTTTTTGAGTTCTTTATGTTTTGGCCTTGTTTGTGTCCAGCGCAATGCAGTCGAAGCTGCGCAGCCTTGCTTGGGTCGTCGTGCGGCCCCGCCCGGTTCACCGCACACCTTGTCGATGTTTAATTAATGAAATAAAATGAATTAACAATTGTTTTAATAATAATAATCATAATAATGTCATTTGAGATTATTATTATTATTATTATTATTACCACTTGTTTTGGTTTTGAGTTTTGTTTTAAGTTTTTATTTAGTTTTATTTTTAATTGAATTTTGTTTTATGTTTTTATTTAGTTTTATTGTTATTGTTTTTTTTCTCATTTTTTTTTCCTTTCCCTCTTACGTCGTGACCTAGCTCTCACCCTTTCCCCGTTTCTTTTTTTTTTATTCTTCATCTCGTCGAATCCTTCCCCCCTTCTCCTTGGTTTTGCTCTGCCTCCCTCTCCCCCAGTCTGGCGGCCTCCCCCTCTCGTCCCGGTCGAGGCGCGACCCCCCCTGCCCTATCTGCTATAGGCCGCCACCCCATCTCCTAGGTGCGCCGCTCCCTTGACCACTGAAGCCCCTTGCCCTCCTTTGTTGTGCCTCCCGTCTGGCGTCGACCCCTGCTGGTAGCCCCTCCGGTGTGGCCTCCCATCGTGACTCCTCTGCTGGCCACGGATGAGTCTGGCGCGCACCCTCTCTCTACTCCACCGACCTTCCTTCTTTGTCTGGCGGCGAGCCGAACCGCCGCCCCTGTCTCATCCCGGACGTGCTGCAACCCCCGGTCGTCTAGCCCCTTTCCGACCGACCTCCTCTCCTCGAGCCACCGCGGGGACCCCTGCCTCGCCCTTGCCAGGCCTCCTCAACCCACCAACCTCCTTTCACCAGTGGCCGGACCAGCCATGCCCCCCTTGGCCGAGCCTCTGTTGCGTTGCCACACCCTCTCCCTATGGTATAACTTTTATCCTCTTTTGCTAAGGTTTTGGCCATGGATATTTGGTGTTTCTTTATTTTTTTTCAACATCTAGCGTGTGATTTTATGGTTTTAATTTGGGGTGATCTTGTTCAATCTTGTGGACTAGGATTTAAATTCAGTTTTTTTGTCGCGTGATTGGCAGACGATTAAAGAATTCACATCAATTTTGGAAAATTCTTCATGCGAGGTAGGTGGTTCCATGCCATACCATCTTTAGATGATTTAAATTGCTCTTTAATTAAATTATAATGTGTTCTAGTGATAAATTTCATGATGCGAATTTTATTTTGGACGTGCTTCGATATGCATATTGATGAATTTGAGTTGTTTTTAAGTAAATGCCAATGTTTTTCATGTGTGTTGTGTTGTTGAAATTTTCAGACATTTTTTAGTTAATTGTTTAAGGTTTGAAAATTGTGTTTTCAAGAACGCTTGAGGTACGGATGTTATTAAACTGTGTTTTTCAAAAGAAGGTAAACTATTTTGACGTGTTAATTTTTATTATGAACCTTGAGTATGTTTTAGGGGTGCGAATGAGGTTTTAGAAGGGTTGGGATGTGAAATTGATTTTCAAATTGTTCTGGAATATAAAATTTGTGTGTTTTAAAGTGAGGTCTTGTGCTATGCATATGTTATGTTTAATTAGTTGATCAATTGTTTAATTAAGTGTCGTTTGAGATGCGAAACATGGTTGGGAAGGTTTTCGGGGTTTTTTGGTAGGTGAGAAATGTGTTTTAAAGTTCTTTGAGGTGTCTGTGTAATTAAATGTAGATTTTCAATGAAAATGAGTCACTTTGGGTGTGTTTTCCGTGTTGCATACTTTTGGAATTAAATTGAAAATTTTTTGAATAATGGGAAAACATGTTTTGGTTTGTTCAAGCTGCACTTTTGGTTTTAAATCGATGTTCTTATATGAAATCGAGTTCGTATTTCTTTTGAAAACCTTTTCTTTATAATTTTAAGTGTTTTATGAATTTTTAATTGAACTTATTAAATTATATGTGGAGCGCAGGAGTTGTGTTTGACAGAATTACGTGTGCGTTAAGTTTTTAAAGGGATTCTTACATGTGAAACTGGGCATGCCTCATGTTCAAACTCTTATTGTGCTATTTATAAATGTTCTTCAAATTGTTTAAATAGTTTATCAAGTCATGAAAGTGATCTGAACTATGTTATAAAATGGTTTTGGTGTGCGTGTGTTTTTTTAAATGGTGTTTGGGTATGAAAGCGGTGACTTGTATGTGTAATGTCTTGTTTGGTTCGAGATATGTGAAAGCGATATACATTATGTGAACGTGAAACTTGATTGATCATAAGGGAAACCCTGGGTATCTAGGTGGGCGGACCATAACTAGTGCGCTAGTGAGCCGGATGGGTATCTTCCCTGTTTCACTTAGCTGGATTGATGATTACAACACTAACTAAATATATGATGACTAAGGTTTGTGGCCTTCTAAGCCACATTTTCTGAGGTTCGTGGTCTTCTAAGCCACATTTCTGAGGGTCGTGGTTTCTAAGCCACGTTTCACCGAGATAAGAGGTTCTAGGGTCTCACTCGAGCTAGATGAACCTTAGGGTATTTACCCATAGTGCTCTACCATCCATGTCATGGTGCCTTCCGTCGGTATATGGAGGACCACTTGTGTGTGTGTGTGTGTGTGTGTGTGTGAGTATGTGTATGTATGCCCTTGATGAATTTTTATCTTTCCTTTTCAAATCGTGTTTGTGAAATGGGTTTTATTAGTGTTTTATTTTAGTTTTTATCTTGTGAATGTTTTTTTAAACATTTTGAAAGTATAATTTTTAATAAGCACATTAAATTATCTTTTTGATGTTGTGGCATGGAACCTTTTTATTGGGTGACGTCTTACTGGGCCTTTTGCTCACACCCTGCATACACCTTTGGGTGTATGTAGACCTTGTTTCTTGTGTATTCCAGGTTGTGCATCGTTCTCAGCGATGGTGGTTTTGGTCATTGATGGTCTTCTCGTGCAGGTTGGTGTTGTGGCGTGCGAATGCTACACCACTCTTGTCACTTGGAGGTTTTAGTTATATTTTTAGTCTCTTTTGTTGTCGTTTATTTTTTGGACGTTGGTTCTAGTTGTAAACCTTTAAATTTGATTTCAGTTTAATGGTCTGTTTGGTTGTTGATTCCTAGTTTCATTTTTTATTATCTTGTTAGTGTTTGTGTATACTATTTCGTGTAAACCATTCCCACAGGTTACTCTTGATACCCGGGCACTTGTGACAGCCTGTGGGGATCGGGAACGCCCTTCGGGCCATGTCGCGGACTAGGTCGGGTGCCGGGTTGGATGGAAACTCGGCCTGGTTCATGAAAAAATGGTATTAGAGGGAAAGGTTTTATCTCTTGGTTCATTTTCTTTTGGGATAGAGTCACGGTAGACTTGAGTTATGGTTGTCGGGACTCGACGTCCTAGCTACGAGTAAGGTGCCTGGCCCGCACACCTCGTGGCGGGACTCAATTTACCCAAGTATGTAGAGGTTTGTCTGGTTTTTGGTCCTTGCGGTAATCTTGTCTAAGGTAAATGAAAAGGGAGTAAGGTCAGTGGTCTTAGTGAGCTCGCAGGGTCAGGAAAGCCATGTGGAACCGAGGACGCTGTCCTAAAATACTCTCTGTGGCCAATGGTGTGATTAGCGTATGGCTGCCAACCATATGCTCCAATCACCCGCTGACACTAGTTTCCTCCTGCATTGTTTCTCGTCTCTTTGTTTTGGATTTGTAGAAATTTGGTTTTTAAGGAAAAATGTTTTGGTCTTGGAAAATGTTTTCAAATAAATCACTTTAAAAATAAAATGATGTGAATGGTTTGGAAAGTGTGGGTTGGATGTTTTGGTTTTGAAAAAAAAATGGAAAGATTTGGTTTTTATCCTTGGTGTTCTCATGGGAAACCACATGCATGAGTGTATATGGGAAGAGAAAGGGTTAATGGAATGAGCGGATGAGTGCCTAGATGGATATGAGGTGGGTGCCGGTGCGGCACGAGAACATGCATGTGCGAGGCTCATGGGACACCATTGGTGTTTGTGCAACCCACTGGATTTGCTTATTTTCAAAATGATTTGTTAAAGGAAAATTTGGTGTTTTTAAATAACCGTTGATTGTGTGGTGTGTCCTTGTATTTTTGAACGGTTGTATGTGAGGTGTTTTGAGCCAAGGATCCCTTCTGGCTGGTTTGTGTCCTGAGTTTCAATTCTTATTTGTAAGTTGGTATGCAAGCGTGTAGCTAGTTAATTCTTTTGAAAAGAACATCGAGGAGCCCTTGCAGTGGTTTCCCCTGCACATTTGGTGTTTGCTTGTGGTATGTCTTGACCGTTGGACCAGTTTGGTTGGGACCATGGTTTTCTTTCTTGACTATTGTATGCCCCCCATAAAGCGTTTACGTGTGATTGAAGTACATCTACGGTTAATTCTTTGTTGGCCGATACTCCAATTGATCAAAGGACTCTCTTTTTGAATTCTAGAATTGAACCAACTTCTCCTTTTTACAACTAAGTGGATCCTCTCGCAGCGGGATGACAGATGCAAGGGGAGTTGAAAGGAGTTTTGGTCTTTTGAGTGTCTGACTCGTCAGGTATGAAGTTTGAGACTGTAGTGTTTGAAGGTTTCCCCTGGAAACAGCGAAAGGAAATTCCAGCGGGGAAGGTTGAAAGCGGTTCAGAATTATCTGTGCTGACCGATGTCTTGAAGGGTTTATAGTGCTTTCATCGGCTGCAAGGGTCGTGCTTGGTGACGTCTTACAGTGTGAGTTTTCTCTGATAGTCAAGGGTGAAGTTTGACCTAATTAATTTTAATGTTCTGTTTGGAAATGGTGAAGGAGATTCCAGTGGGAAAAAGTGGAAGCAGACTGGAGTGGTCGGTGCTGACCACTATTCTAAATGACCTTTGTTCCTTCACTGGGTTCGTTTAAGAAAGGGTCTACGTTAGGCCACTAGTATGGCAGACCCAGTCACATGGGGATGCTACGGTCAACTGCAGGAATCACGTGTTGTTTAAGACTCAGTTTGAAGTCCCTCTCCTTATAATGTTCCTCTCAACAGAAATGGTCATGTTCAGGTAACTATTTGTGGTGTCGTGTTCTCATCTAGTGTGACAAAGGGTGATGCGCATGCACCATTTCAGCTCTTGTGTTGGTGAATGTTCCGTGTATGATCAGGTTGATGTCGTAATGTGTTGTGGTTGATGGTGTTTCATCGGTTGTAGTGTGGTTGCATGTGACACCAAAAGAAGAAGCTCTGTTCGGGAGTCTTCAATTCCTGACTGCGAGGCAAGAGATGCTTAAAACATCAGGGCTCCAACCATAGGCCTCGGAGTGAAGCTGGCACTTGGTGAGGAACCCCGGGATTGTATGAAACCCCTATTTCATTTCTGTCATTGGTGTTGAAATTGAAAGTAGCTTAAATTGTTTTCTATGGTTGTTTCATTTCGAACAAACCGTCTGGCAGCGTCAGGTTTCAGTGTCTATGCGGAGGCATGTTCACCTCGACACCTTAAAGTCTTGGGGGTTGCATCCCACTGGATGCAATCACTTTAGTAATTCTTATGGGAGTCTGTTGGGTAAATCTATCTCAAATTTGAATAATGCTCATCCAGGAATGTGGAAATGCTGGTTTCTCTTGGGTCATGATTTTGACGCCCCGGTAGTCGGGCCCCTCCCTCCCCGCCCCTTGTGGTGGGGTGTTCGGTCACCATCGATAATTTTTCAAAATTCTGTATCCTTTGTTCATTCTAATGGCGGTGAGACCCACGATCGGTCTCGCGCAAAGGTCTCTGGAATAAATTGGTTTTGGCCTTTCCTTAATGGTGGAGAGTCCGCCCGGACCTCCCCATGTTGGTTTTCTAGTCTCGTTTTGGGCATTGGTATGTTCTTAATGGTGGGGAGACCCACATTGGGTCTCACATGAATGTCTCTATAATGAATCAGTGTTGGACGTTTCTTTAATGGCAGGGAGTCCGCTCGAACCTACCCGTACCGGTTTTCCAGTCTCGTTTCGAGCGTCAGTGAGTTCCTAATGGTGGAGAGCCCTCGGGCCTCCCTATGTTGATCTTTTGCTTCTGTTACTAAATAGGGCTTGGTGATAAGTGATAAGAGTGTTCCATGGATGTGGTTTGACCTTGTCTGTTGATTCCAACCAAATGGTGTGGTTTTCTTTTAATAACGTTTGAGTTGTTTCATCTGCTGAGGTTGGTTTCCACGGGTGCGAGATTCATTTTCCTTGATCGGTCAACTGGAGGCGTTCTAGCTCTTCGGGGTGGGCGACGCATATCGGAAAGTCTTTATATGAGTTTCTCAAAGTTTTCTTTAAGTCACCTTCTCTGAGCACGATACATTTTCCTCTCTTTGATTGGTGTTTGTGGGGATCCTCTTTAAACCGTAGTGTTGTATCAGTTTCTTCTTTGGGGTATCAGTTTATTCTTCTTAACTTTAGTTGTGGATTTCCGAGGACGGAAAGCTTTATGGTGGGGAGAATTGTCACACCCTTCGTTTCTAATTTATTTATGTTATTAATTTCATTTGCGTCAGGTATTTCGGGTCCAAACCCGACTTAAGTTTTCGAGTTCTTTATGTTTTGGCCTTGTTTGCGTCCAGCGCAACGTAGTCGAAGCTGCGCAGCCTCGCTTGAATCGTCGCGTGGCCCTTCCCGGTTCACCGCACACCTTGCTGATGTTTAATTAATGAAATAAAATGAATTAAAAATTGTTTTAATAATAATAATCATAATAATGTCATTTGAGATTATTATTATTATTATTATTATTACCACTTGTTTTGGTTTTGAGTTTTGTTTTAAGTTTTTATTTAGTTTTATTTTTAATTGAATTTTGTTTTCTGTTTTTATTTAGTTTTATTGTTATTATTTTTTTCTTCTCATTCTTTTTTTTCATTCCCTCTTGCGTCGTGACCTAGCTCTCCCCCTTTCCCCATTTCTTTTTTTTTCTTCTTCATCCCATCGAATCCTTCCCCCCTTCTCCCCGGTTTTGCGCCGCCTCCCTCTCCCCCAGTCCGGCGGCCTCCCCCTCTCATCCCGGTCGAGGCGCGACCCCCCCCCCCCCCCCCTGCCCTATCCACTACAGGTCGCCACCCCAGCTCCTAGGTGCACCGCTCCCCTGAACGTCAAAGACCCTTGCCCTCCTTTGTTGTGCCTCTCTTTTGGCGTCGACCCCTGCTGGTAGCCCATCCGGTGCGGCCTCCCACCATGACTCCTCTGTTGGCCACAGATGGGTTTGGCACGCACCCTCTCCCTACTCCATCGGCCTTCCTGCTTTGTCCGGTGGCGTGCCGAACTGCCGCCCCCGTCTCATCCCGGACGTGCTTCATCCCCCGGTCTTCTAGCCCCTTTCCAACCGACCTCCTTTCCTCGAGCCGCCGCGGGGACCCCTGCCTCGCCCTGGCCGGGCCTCCTCGACCCTCCAACCTCCTTTCACCAGCGGCCGGACCAGCCATGCCCCCCTTGGCCGAGCCTCTGTTGCGCTGCCACACCCTCTCCCTATGGTATAACTTTTCTCCTCTTTTGCTAAGGTTTTGGCCATGGATCTTTGGTGCTTCTTTCTTTTTTTCCAGTAGCTAGTGTGTGACATTAGGGTTTTAATTTGGGGTGATCTTGTTCAATCGTGTGGACTAGGATTTAAATTCAGTTTTCTTGTCACGCGATTGGCAGACGATTGAAGAATTCAAATCAATTTTGGAAAATTCTTCATGCGAGGTAGGTGGTTCCATGCCATACCATCTTTAGATGATTTAAATTACTCTTTAATTAAATTATAATGTGTTCTAGTGATAAATTACGTGATGCGAATTTTATTTTGGACATGCTTTGATATGCATATTGATGAATTTGATTTGTTTTTAAGTAAATGCCAATGTTTTTCATGTGCGTTGTGTTGTTGAAATTTTCAGACGTGTTTTAGTTAATTGTTTAAGGTGTAAATATTGTGTTTTCAAGAACGCTTGAGGTACGGATGTTATTAAACTGAGTTTTTTAAAAGAAGTTAAACTATTTTGACCTGTTAATTTTTATTATGAACCTTGAGTTTTTTTTAGGGGTGCGAGTGAGGTTTTAGAAGGGTTGGGATGTGCAATTGATTTTGAAATGGTTCTGGCATCTAAAATTTGTGTGTTTTAAAGTGAGGTCTTGTGGTATGTATATGTGATGTTTTATTAATTGAGCGATTGTTTAATTAAGTGCCATTTGAGATGCGGAACATGGTTGGGAAGGTTTTTGGGGTTGTTTGGTAGGTGTGAAATGTGTTTTCAAGTTCTTTTAGGTGTCTGTGTAATTAAATGTAGATTTTCAATGAAAATGAGTCACTTTGGGTGTGTTTTCCGTGTTGCGTGCTTTTGAAATTAAATTGAAAATTGTTTGAACAATGGGAAAACATGTTTTGGATTGTACAAGCTGCACTTTTGGTTTTAAAGCAACGTTCTTATATGAAATCGAGTTCGTCTTTCTTGTGCAAACCTTTGATTTCTAATTTTAAGTGTTTTATGAACTGTTAATTGCACTTATTAAATTATATGTGGAGCGTGGGAGTTGTGTTTGACAGAATTACGTGTGCGTTAAGTTTTTAAAGGGATTCTTACATGTGAAACTGGGCATGCCTCATGTGCAAACTCTTATTGTGATATTTAGAAATGTTCTTCAAATTGTTTAAATAGTTTATCAAGTCATGCAAGTGATATGAACTATGTTATAAAATGGTTTTGGTGTGCATGTGTTTTTTTTAAATGGAGTTTGGGTATGCAAGTGGTGACTTGTATGTGTAATGTCTTGTTTGGTTCGGGATATGTGAAAGCGATATACATTATGTGAACGTGAAACTTGATTGAACACAAGGGAAAACCCTAGGTATCTAGGTGGGCGAACCAGAACTAGTGCGCTAGTGAGCCGGATGGGTATCGTCCCTATTTCACTTAGCTGGATTGACGATTGCAACACTAACTAAACATATGATGACTGAGGCTCGTGGCATTCTAAGCCACGTTTTCTAAGGGTCATGGTCTTCTAAGCCACATTTCTGAGGGTCGTGGTTTCTAAGCCACGTTTCACCAAGACACGAAGTTCTAGGGTCCCACTCGAGCTAGATGAACCTTAGGGGATTTACCCATAGTGCTCTACTGTCCATGTCATGGTTCCTTCCATCGGCATATGGAGGACCACTTGTGTGTGTGTGTGTGTGAGTATGTGTATGTATTCCCTTGATGAATTTTTCTCTTTCCTTTTCAAATCGTGTTTGTGAAATAGGTTTTATTAGTGTTTTCTTTTAGTTTTTAGCTTGTGAATGTTTTTTTTAAACATTTTGAAAGTATAATTTTTAATAAGCACATTAAATTATCTTTTTGATGTTGTGACATGGAACCTTTTTATTGGGTGACGTCCTACTGGGCCTTTCGCTCACAACCTGCATACACCTTCGGCTGTATGTAGACCTTGTTTATTGTGTATTCCCGGTTGTGCGTCGTGCTCAGCAATGGTGGTTTTGGTCGTTGATGGTCTTCTCATGCAGGTTGGTGTTGTGGCGTGCGGATGCTACACCACTCTTGTCGCTTGGAGGTTTGAGTTAGAGTTTTAGTCTCTTTTCTTTTCGTTTATTTTTTGGACGTTGGTTCTAGTTGTAAACCTTTAAATTTGATTTCAGTTTAATGGTCTGTTTGGTTGTCGATTCCTAGTTTCATTTTTATTATCTCGTTAGTGTTTGTGTATACTATTTCGGGTAAACCGTTCCCACAGGTTACTCTTGATACCCGGGAACTTGTGCTAGCCTGTGGGGATCGGGAACGCCCTTCAGGTCATGTCACAGACCGGGTCGGGCGCTGGGTCGGATGGCTACCCGGCCTGGTTCATGACACTTAGTGTTCTTAAGGTGTTAAGAAAATAAGCTGGTCTGAGGAAGAGATATTTTTTTAATCAAGTATATCTATTTTATTTATTCTTCCACTTCCTTAAAAGCATATTCAACCATGATTAATTGATAAATTAAGTATACTAAATATAATTATATTTTATTATGTTAATATCATCACCTAAATCCATCTCTACTTACATCAAATGGGAAAATAATTAGTGTTCATGTGTATGATGAACTCCCTCCTCACGAACCGATATAATTTGTGTCCCATCAACATCTCTCAATATTGGTTATAATGATACAATTAAAGTTTATATATGATATTAATGAAATATTTATCATTATTAAAATATAATATATCATTTAAATTCTTACCTTTCCATGCACAAAAAATCATAACTTCGTTTGTGTGTACGTGTGAACATCACCTCTATGAAGCAATGTGATTAGTTTTTCATAACCATGTCACATGGATAATGTATATAAGTATATTTTAAGAAATAATATGATATATATGATATTATTATCATTCTATAAATTTAAAATTATATTAAATTTTTTTCTATAATGATCATTGAAAAATGGAAAAGTTACTCATGCGTACATATGGCTTTCTGTCCCCATTATTGTAACGTAGTGCATTTTTCATATCCATATTTAATGGATGGATTTGAAATTATAATTTATGTATAAAAGTGATTACTATTTCATTAATATTATTCTGAATATTATGTATTAATGACCACTTTTCACTATAGACATCATACCAAATTCATTTTGGATTCATGTACTGAATATCATCAAAACATCTGACATGAACTTAAATAATTAATTGTTATAACATCATAATAAGTGGTATAAAATAAACATTAAACATTAAAAATATATAAATCAAGTAAATATTTAACCTATTTTTATTATTCAGTAATATAAATATTTTATGTGATGAGTCAGACTCAAGGTAAGGGACTTCATCTCAATCTCTTTTCATTGAGGCATATCTTGATTTTATACACCCACCTTCTTTTATGAGGTGTATATACATCCCTGTTACCATATAGTATCATGAATTTATTTATTCTCATTTTATTTAATGTTTTTTTAAATGTTATTCCTTCATGGGGATTATGATTTAAATATTTCAAAGTGGTATGGGACACTTTTATTTAAAACTATTTTTTAAAATGATTAAATATTTAATTTCAAAATATTTTCCTCTATGTTAATATTCTTGATATTATTTTATATGTTAATTTATATGGATATAAAATGATTATAAAGAACATTTTATATCTATTTTTAATTTAATTAAAATGTTTTAAAATTAATATTTTTACATGGTTTATATGGAATTTTTTGTCAAATGACTAAAGGAATGTTCTATTCTTAATGTACATAGTGAAAAAAAATTCTACCATCATGATGATTATTTAATTTCTATCTTACTATGAAATATTAAATTTTTTATTAAATTTAAATCCTACTTTTCCTTTTTGGGTATTTTTGTAATTGAAAATGGGTTTTTAATAGAAAAGTGTATTTTTATATGAAAGTGTTTTTCATATGGAATTAAAAGATATTTTCAAAGGGTTTTATGATGAAAGTTTTTTATTAATAATATGGTACTTGAGAATTGTAGGAAATGGGTGAGCCAAAAATTGATTATATATGGGGTGTCCCAGATAGCGCTGGGTAAACCTATTATAGCTTAACATGGGGTGGCCCAAAAATCACCGGGGAAGCCCGTTGAAACTTAACATGGGGTGGCCCAGATAGTGCTGGGTAATCCTGTTATAGCTTAACATAGGGTGGCTCAGATAAAAATGGGTAAGACCATAATAGATTAATTATAAGATGAACATATTTTTATTCCAATTGAAAAGGTTTAGAAAGGGATTTATATATATGATACTCTAACTCACCTAAAGGAGTTTTAATTTCTTATTATGGGTTTTAATGATTTTTTTGAGAAACATGTGTGGTTTTTTTCATGTGAAATTGTTTTATTTCATATTATCAAATATCTTTAAAGATAAAGGTAAAAATTATATGAGTTTTTATGTTTTTACTGAACTAGAAATTTCCTTTCTTTTTATACTCCTTACTGATCTTTCTAGCTCATCCCAGGTTTTTAAAGTGACTTTCATAGGGTTTAAGGGGGAATAAAGAAAAGTATGAGATCAAGGGGATAATTGTGAACATTTTTCATAAAGATAAATCATGCCTTATTTTATATAGTTTTATATTGTGGGAAAAATGGATAGTAAGTATAAGTGTCCACTTTTAATGTATGGTTTTACTTTGTAAGATTTTTTCCTGATTCTATAAAACTATAAAATAAAAAGGATCCTTAAATGTGAATTATAGTTCAAAAATACTAGGATCTGTAATTTTTAAGTCTAGGTCCTTAAACCTATGTGTCAATAATGTTGGAATAATAACCCAGGAAAATTTATTAAGAGAAATGGAAGATGTTTTGTATGTGGTAAAGGGAGGCATAAAGAAAATATTTCAAGGAAAAATGAATAATTCAATTAAAATCATTAAGGGTAATAAAATTCTTCCCAAGGTATCAATTGAATGTTTTAAATTTAGATATTTTGGTAATTATGTAAATTGATGACCTAGGGGGAAATCTTGAGAATGGTATCAAAAAATCTATACAGATAAATGATTGGAAATTCTTAATGACATTACAGTTGAATATAATGAAACTACATATGAAAAATGAAAGGTATGGATTATATATTTTCTTATATTTTTAAATTATTTAATATTAGGATATTATTCATATTTTTTTATAGTAAGGAATTATTAAGGAATAATATGGAAAAGCATGGTAAATGTATTATAAAGAATATTGAGAGATTAAGGTTTCTCTTTTAAGGGATTCAAGAGTTGTGATATAGTGGTATATTTAAGGATGATCATAAATTTAAATTTCTTAATAATATTTTGTTTATTTATGTGATTAAGTACCTTTATATTTATTTATTGAGTTTTGATAGATGTTTAAGGTATATTTAACCCTAAGTTCATCATGTGAAAATGTTATTTGAGGGAGAATTCTCTTTATTTTTTTGGACATAAGTTTAAAGGTAATGAAAACATTAGGGTTTATATTATCTTTGATAATTTTGATTACTTTTTAGGATATTAACCATATTACTAAGAATTATATAATAATTATTTTAGTATATTTTTTGAAAATTAAAACATATCACATCCGATAAGTTTGTGGGTATTGAACCCACAACTGAAGGTAGTTAAGGGTGTAGTGCCAACTACTAGCCTATGTAATGTACTAGTTAGTATGACATCATTTTTTTCACTCAAACGGTTCAAAAAATAATGATTATGTTTATTTTGGTAGCATATGTTTTACTTCATATATAACCCTGGGATTGAAAAGTAATTTGGTGATTAGTAGATTAATGTTATTTCAGAAGAAGTTCGTAATTTTAGGAACCTTATATGATTGAGGTAAATATAACATTATGGGACTTCATTTGAGGAATAAAGTTTGAATTATCTTTTTACTATGTATTTTTAGTAATTCAAGTTATTTATGGAAATGAGTAGTATATATTAGAGATTATATGATTAAGGAATACACATTTTTGGTATGATACGTTAAAAGTGATTGGTTTTATTTGGTGATAAATGTTAAATCAATATCATAATAATATATGATCAAACCCTTATAATTTTGAATTTCAATCTTAATAAATAATATTTCAGAGAATTTTAATGATATTTATTTATCAAATGATCTATGCTAAACTTTGAGTGTTATTTTTTATACCTTGGTAATTAATATTGTATTTTATCATACGAAGGTTTATTCATTTTGTAAATTATCTAACCTTATACTAACCATTTTCTTTTTAGTTAATATATAAAGATACGAGGAATATATTTTTATTCATTTATCGTTATTTTGTCCATTAAAAGTTTATTCTATTGCTTCATGAATGAAAAATTCATCATGAAAACTCATCATTTGGAGAAAATGATAATATTTTGGTGGAAATTTATTTAAGGATGAAATTAAACTTATCAAGTAAGTATATTTCCTTATGTTTTATTCTAAATAGTAAAAATTCCTCAGTACTAGGGAAAGGATCATTAAAATGAAGATTTTATCCTATTATACTCATTTTCAATGAAACAATGGTCTTTCTCACAACTACTTGGTTTATGGTTTTATGGATGTTGACTTTCTCATGATCATTCATTTTCTTGTGATCAATAATATTTATCACTCTCCATCATTATTTTGGAATAAATCCTTTCTTCCATGTCTAAATATTTAACTCCCACTAATATTATCCTATATGGAAACCTAATTTGTGTTATTCCAAAAGACCTTCATACTTACTTTTCTCTCTTATCAAGCGGATGTTTTATTAACCCTTTTTAGAATGTGGGTTTCTAAAAAAGGTATTTTCAAATTTCCAACCTTTGATTTCTATGATAAATTTAAAATTGAGAGGAAATAATTTATTAAATTTGGGGAATAAATTTAACACCCCAAGTTTTTAAAAAAGGAAGCTATTCTCAATAGCATATAAGACATGTAACATTAATCTTAAACAAACCATGAAATAATATTATTTTCAATATGACCATTATAATCTAACCATTAAATCATAGGGTATGTATATTATTAAATAATTTATTAAATATATATATAAATTTCCTACTCAATATAAATTTATTGATAATTTTTTAGTAAATAATCAATTGATTTTAAAGTAATTTTATTCATCAAAAATACGTTTTCTTCAAAAATTATTTTTATTGGTTTTTTTGAGAAACTTTTATAATTAATTTCTAGAAATATAATAATTTTTTTTGAAACCACGAACTTCATTTTTTAAATCATCATATCAAAATTAACTTAGGGTGAAATTTTGATATTTTTTAGAAAATAGTGACTATTGAAGATATCGATTTTTTGTATAACTATCATTTATTTTCAATAAACTAAGTCTTGTTCTGCATTTAATTTGATTCCAAGTAAAAAATAATTATTTGGTAATATTTAATACAAATAATTAAATCTGAATCATCTTTGTACTGGATTTTAGTATAAGTTTATTTTTGGGTTTAAAATGGGGTTTTTAACTATTTTAAAGTGCATAATGTTTCTCCATTTTAATTAATTAAAATAACTCATAATAAGGAGTGATTTAAATAAAATTTATATATTATTTATCTAAAAATATGAATTTAAATTCAAATAATTATGATTATTAGTTATAGAGTTAATATAAGATCATATTATGCTTGAAAAATACATTTCTTAAAAAACTGCATTTTTTCACATCTTCGGGTTTTATTTTAAATTAAATTCTACCACTTATATGAATTGAATTTGGTAAAATTGATTACGTATTTGGAATTGGAATAATTTATATTATATGATAATTTTAACTTTTTAAGATCCCATCTTTTTTCAGGTATGTCTCTCTCTTGGTTTTTTTAACTTATTTAAGTTGGGTTTTGCCTTATCTTTAAACTTTGGTGGTTATGTTTCACTATGGATTTATGGTTGTTAAATAAACACAACTTGGGTTTCAAGTAAACTTGAAAAAAGTGGACAGGATTCACATGGGGAATAGTTTTTGGATTCTGTTTGAATTAATGGATTACCGGTATAAATGACTCAAGTGTTACCAAGCATTCTTGGTAAGTTAAGGAGTCATAAAGGGGGTTCATGATTTTATAATAAAACAAGGCTAAAAACTATCTATAGGATATTTACACACTGTTTAAATGGGTTATGCAATATTTAAAATTCACCAGACTCATATTGTGAAAGGATTCATGATGTGAAGTGGTTACAAGTTTTGAACCAACTACACATCGTGTAATGTTTAGGAAAATTAAATATTTAGCCGAGGTGACAAGATTTTCAGCATAACTCTTTAAAAGGAATTTCATGACATAAACATGAGTTACACAATGTGTAATTCCCCAAGCATCAGTTTTTTAAGTATGTCATTCATATGATTTTTCTAATTCCTTCATGGAGCTTTCTCTTCTTAACCATAGGGAATATTCCAGGAAATTTTAGAGAGCCTCTATCCATTCCAGACATCCTATTTGTGTGATTTATTCTTAAATAAGTGTGTTTATTGGAGTAGGACACTCAATAGGGGCTTGAATTGAGTTCCTATAAAAAAATTTGTTAAAAAAATTATTTTAAGGTCCCCTAATTTGAAAAAAAAACAGGCCAGTTAATCAAAGTAGTGAATTTATAATAGTCGGATTGTTCGAATGGTTTCTCATAAGACTGATTAATTCTCAATTATAACAATATGAAATATTGGTATAACTTTTGAAACAATTCTACTAAATCAAAATAATTGTTAATACTATCCAAGACTAACTATCAAAGTGAAACATAGTTTTCTGAAATATGAGTTAAAATAGAGTAAAACTAAATTTGAAAATATATAGGATTAAAACTAGTGGTTTGGTCTCAAGACAATACCTAATCCACTCTAATTGTATATCACCTTCCTCTAATAAAATATATATAAAGCTTTGATCCACACCCTAGATCAGGCCTTACACGATAGTATATAAGACTGTCTAGGTCACTTGACCTCTAACACAGTTCTATGTGGGAAATATAACAGTCAGGTCACACAGGACCTCTTCCACAATTATACATGAGAGAAACAAGGTGTAAAAAGATTTTTTGTAATGATATCTTGTATCCTCCAATTCAGTGCATGAGAGAGTGTGTGTTTTTAGTAAAGACGCACACACTACTTGAAAGTTAATAAAATTGTACACAACATATAAGAATATAATAAGAAGGGATTATAAATGCTCTAATTTTTTTTCTATGCAGCAATAGACTTTTAAGATGTATCAGATTTGATGTTCGGGTCCTATTCTGAAAGCAGGCTCAAAAATAGAGTATCGTGAGTTTAGGGTTCTAATTTTAGTTCAGTGATATTCTCTTCTTCTCTTCTATTTTTTGTTGTTGCAAGGATATTTGAATCTTTTATCTACATCAATATTTATAATAGGGAAAATGATATTTTTTTGTGTGTACTTTTGTGTGTTCTTGCATATTTTTTCTAATGTTTCTTTTCAGTCTCCACACTTCACTTATATTAACTTTTTCAGATCGAGTGCTGATTTGTATTTAATCTTCGGTTGTTTGTGCTATGTATGATAGAAAACACAATATCTTCACCTTGTACCTCATAATATCAGGTGTCATGTCTGTAAAATATCATTAATTATTTCATTTTCATTAAATGACTCAAATATGACAGTTAGTATCAATTATTAAATTTAATTAAAAAAAATAGAAAATTTGTTTAAGTAAGGAACAGTGTTATAGTTGATGGTGAGATAGAAGAGATTCCATAGTCACAGTGAGTCTAAAGTGGTGACATAGTTAGTAGTTACGTCCTTCCTGAGTTCAAGAACTAGTAGCAAGGTTACGGTGTAAAGGAAATGGTGTCTCGGAAAACAGTGTTTAGTCCTTTGTCAAAATTTTAAATAGTGTCATGATATGGTATCTTGTAAACGGTATCACGGAAACTGTGTTAGGTCATTTGTGAAATCTAGAACCGGTAGGAAGGTTATGGTGTCTGGAAAATGGTGTCACGGACTTTGCCGATTTCCATACTAAATGGTGAGATATTTTGATCCCAGAAATGGTGTCTCATACTTAGTAAAATATTTTCCATCTGTCTTAAGAAGTAACACTCACATAATGGTTTAAGTTTAATCATAATCATAGTAAATCATAGTTGAACAATATTAATCATGATTTATAATATTTAAACATGATTCCCATGACTTATATGATTTGGTATTTACATTATTTACATGATTTTCATGATTTGTGAGCATTAAAAGAAAAGGAGTCCAACAATATCCCCCTTTTTGATGATCACAAATCATGGAATTTAAAATCCATATATTTTCTAATGAAATCAATGTATTAGATCATATATGTGTAAATAAAAATAAATTCCTAAAATAAAGTTTTTATTTTTCCCTTTTTAGCAAAAATTCCACCTCTTCTCCCCCTTTGGGATTATCAAAAAGAGAATAAGAGAAAGGAAAATAAAACAGTAAAAGAAAATGACAAGGGAATAAAAGGACAAGAAAACTTTTCATTGAATAAAGTGAGATAGTATTTTTAAAATCAAAAAAAGAAAATACATAACAGCCCTATCAAAAAAATCTCAACTTCTCGTCAGATTCAGTATCCTTATCTTGATTCGGCTTAGAGATAATAGGAGTAGAAGCAACAGGTGCATACGTATAGGTGGTAGAAGTAGTAGAAAGGGAATGAAATGTCACTCCTTAAATGGTATAAGGGGAAAGGGTTGGTATTATGGAAGACTGAGGCAAAGGTTGCTCAATAATAATTGGTCTGATTTCGCTCAGAGCCTATGATACATACATAGTGATGGGAGCAAAAGAAGTAAAAGAAGAAGGATTGGTAGAAGGAATCAGGCCAGGTATCAAAGGAGATATTACAGGATCCACGATGGTTGTTCTCTGAACATGTAGATAAGGATTCAACTAATTAATTAATTCTGTGATGAATTCACCACCATACTGCATTACCTTCTCAAAATCATCTTTATTTTCTCTGAATTTCTCTAGAGTAGGTGTTAAGTCCCTTAACTTCTGAACTTGATCCTTGAAATATTGATTTAAAAAAGGTATCTTTAAATTATATACTATATACTTGAAATTATTGTTCAACTCATGCTTGGAATGGATTTTATTGAAGTGGTAATCCACTTTCTCAGAGATTTCTTATTCAGAATCAGTGGAATTTTTTTAGTGAACTCTTACCAAGTCAAGAACATGGTCACTATTCTTGAAAATTGTATCAAGATGTTTATTAAAAAACCTTCAATCAAAGACTGAAATTGTTCCTTAATTGCAAATCTGACCATTTCACTATCCAATGGCTTAGATGGCTGAGCAGAAGTAGATGGAGAAAAAACATCTAATGTGAGAGTTTTAAGCTGATTTGGAACAGTTTTTAAACATCCCTTATATTCATCAGTCATAGTATTGAGTCTAGAGACAATCCCATGGATCTCATTTACTATTTTGGTGTTGTTCTCAATCACCTTTTCATACACAGTAATCAGGTTTGGTTGAATCGGAGATACATCCTTCTATTGAATCTTATCAGCATCACCCTCACTGAGATAAGTAACAAGAGCTTGAATAGCTTTCAAGTTTTTCTTCATTTCCTTAACCATATATTTTAGATATTTCACCTCATCACTCAACTTCTTGTTCTCAATCCGAACTTTTTAAATTTCATGAAGCATCTTGGGTTGGATCTTCCATATGATTTTCTCCAGAAGAAAAGCATCATCTCTTTCACTGAGATTGGTTACAGGGGTAGGTTGTGAGTTCATGAGGTTTTCAAAAAGAAACAAAAAAGTGTCTCTAAATTCTTTCAAGTCATCACAATTTACATAACTAGGATTTTCTTGAGTAAGTTCAGGAATAGGAACTAAAACAGGTTCTAGTTCCATAGAAGAAAAAACTTCAGAGACCAGTTTTAGCTAAAACAAAGTTGAAAGATCTAATCCCTAAACTAAGATTCCTTGAGACTCATAAACATTAAAACCCCTTGGAAACCTATACCAGGTATCCATATAACTTAATTCAATAGGATTTGTAACTTTAATCCTTTCCAAGTTGAGGTATTTTTCCCCCAAAATAGATTCATCTCTTTGAGGACTAAGAGACTCGATCTCTTGAACACCTTCTACACCCTTTTCTCTATCAAATTCATCCATACCTCTAGTTAATTGAAAGGTTTTCTCCATTATATCTTCAGTAGTTAAAATCACTTATGTTTCTACATGTTCTTCCTCTATCTATTCCTCGGTAGCATCATTCTCTTCTATAGCATCATTTTCTTCTTCAATAGTAACTTTTCTTTTATCAATAGTTTCATATCCTTTTCTAATATCTTCTTCACATTTAGAGATAGGATATTATCTAGAGGGAACATCCTGAGGTTCATGCAATTATTCCATATTTATTTCACCTTCATTAGAACATTTTTCTCCTTTAGGTTGATCAACTTCTATTCCTTCATTTGATTATCCTACAATCTCATCTGACTCTAAACCAGGGTCATTGAAATTCTTAGGTCTAGAAGGGTGATCAATAGGATTAAAATCCTCATATAATCTATCATTATCTTCAACCCATGACCTCTTACATGGATTATAACTAATCTTCATTCATCTACATGTATACTTAGATATACAAAAAATATAATCCTCAACCACTCCTTCATTATTACCAACCACACCATTGGCTAGTAGCATAGCAGAAATCAACCTTGAATAAAATAGAGAAGTTGACTTTGAGGTTGTCTTGATCATTTCACAGATGTGAAGAATAATATACTTGCACAAATTAATCTTGGGACCATTATTTATAATATGTATCAAAAAAAATCTTGATACTTGAGAGTAATAAATTCCCTTTTCCTTAGACAAATTAGGTGTTGAATAAACTTAAAAACATCACGGTCTCTCCATCCAGTTTAGCAGTAATAGGCCTTCTTTTCTTTTTATTTCCAGTCAACTCACCCAAGGCCTCTTCTAAGATAAATATGTCACTTGGAGGACGAGTACCTATCTGATATTCCTAAAAAATTCCTTCATATGGTAATCCTGATTAGGAATCCCACAACCTCTAAGAAAAGGTACATCTCTGACCATTCACCTAGATTCTAACCACAAAATCATCCTCAGAGTTGAAAGAGAACTAAATATAATGATAAAATTCAAAAACTAGCTTCAGATAGATAGGTTTCCTCTATTTTTAAACCACTCTATCCACCCCTATTCTTCCAATACTTTCATAACAAACAAATTACTTAATAGAATCCAATTCTCACAAATTTCTTTTTTGGGCATGTCTTTGAGATCCTAAAGACCCAGGTTTAGCAGTTTCTCAGGCATGGTAATCAAATTATTTTTTTGTTTCTTTGAACACTGGTGTTTCCTAGGAGACTATGAAGATGGAAGCTTCATCCTGGGCATTCAACATGGGAACAAGGAAGAGGAGGAGTTCAAGAGAAAAGATATCATCTTTGAGATTAGAGAGTATGAGTGAAGAGATAAGTAAAAAAGATGGGTTTTTATCATTTAGGGAGTTCAAATGTTGAAAAATAAAAGTGTGGTATATGATGTAACTCATCCTTTTATAATTTAATGGCTTAGTGAAAATGTTAGCAAGTTTATGTTCAATGCCAATTAATTACAAATTAATATCACCTTTTTGATAATGATCTCTCAAAAAGTTATGTCTTACATCAATATTTTTTGTTCTTGAATGATAAGTAGGATTCTTAGAGATATTAATAGCACTTGTGTTATCACAGTTTATAAGGACATGTCTAAATTGATATCCATAATCTAGAAAAGTGTGTTTCAACCACAAAATATGAGCATAAGAACTACTATTATCAATGTATTCAGATTCAGCAGTAGGAAATACAAAAAAAATTGATTTTTACTGCACCATGATACTAGTGAATTTTCCAAAAAGTGACAAGTTCTAGAGGTGCCTTTTTCCATCTAACTTACATCCACTAAAATCAGCATCTGAAAAGTTAACTAAGTCAAATGATTGTCCTCTAGGATATAATAGTCATAAGTTGGTAGTATGTTTGAGGTATTTGAAAATCCTTTTAACTACAAGAATATGAGACTCTTTAGAATTTTCTTTAAAACGATCACACATACACACACTAAATATAATATCAGGCCTACTAGTATTTAAGTAGAGTAAACTCCCAATCATTCCTCTTTAAGTGGTTCGATCAACAGATTTACCATTCTCATAAAGATCCAACTTATAGGTGGAACTCATTAGAGTATCAATAATTTTAGTATTATCTAAACCAAAACATTTTATAAGATCTTTATTATATTTACTTTGATTTAAAATAATGCCTTATTTATTTTTAAATCCAAGAAATAATTTTATTTCACCCATCAAACTCATTTCAAATTCATTTTGCATCATCATTGAAAAATCAACACATAAATAATTTTTTGAAAATCCAAAAATAATATCATCAACATAAATTTCAATAACTATGACATCTTTATAAATTATTTTTATAAAGATATTAGGATCAGCTATACCTTTTGTAAATCCATTGGAAATAATAAAACTACTTAGTCTGCCATAACAAGCTTTTGGAGCTTACTTTAAACCATGTAAAGATTTTGTTAACTTAAAAAATGATTTAGAAAATGAGGGTTTGTAAAACTAGGGGTTGTTCAAAAAAATCCTCAACTATATACCCATTTAGGAATTCACTATTATCATCTATTTGGTATAGTTTGAAATTTAGATGTGCCAAATATGAAAGCAAGATTATAATGGCTTCAAGTCTAGAAACTAGTGAAAAAGTTTCCTCATATTAAATCCCTTCTTTTTGGATATAACCTTGAGCAACCAATCTAGATTTTTTTCTTACAATACTACCAGCTTTATCTACTTTATTCCTAAAAACCCATTTAGTTCCTATGGCCCAGCTATCTTTAGGTATATCCAAAAGTTTCTAGAATTTATTTCTTTCAAATTGATTTAATTATTCTTGCATATACATCACCCAAAATTCATCATTTATTACCTCATTGATATTCTTAGGCTCAAGCTATGACAAGAAATCTTGATATTCAACCTGATTTCTTATAGAAGCTCTAGTTCTAGTGCATTTATCTAAATATCCAACTATATCATCTAAAGGATGGTTCTTAAGTGTTATAACATATCTAGAAAAACAAGGTCTAGAGATTTTAGCTTCTTCAACCGGTTCAAGTTCATTATGGTTGGATTCTAGAGAATTTCTAGAACTAGAAGTTTTACAAATTGCTTGACAAAAGGGTCAAAAGATTTCACATTCATGTCCATATTTGACATATCATCCTCAATATTTTCTAGGGAGTTCTTAGGTTCATGTGGCTCTGTTTCATAAAATTTGACATATACAAATTCTTCCACACATTTGGTTATTTTATTAAAGACTTTATGGGATTTAGTAGGGATCGAATAAACTAAGAAAATTCCTTCATCACTTTTGGATGTAAATTTTTCAAGATTATCTTACAATTGAGAATATAAACTTTTCAACCAAAAACTTTTAAGTAATGAACTTTGGGTTTTCTATTATTCCATAAATCATAAAGAGTTTTCTTAAGAATAATCTAATTAAGACTCTATTAATACTATAAAAATTGGTATTCATAGCTTTATACTAAAAGTATATAGGTAATACATATTCACTAATCATGGTTATAGATATTTCTTGTAAGGTTATATTTATTCTTTCTACAACACCATTTTGTTTAGGTTTTCTAGGGGAAGAGAATTTATAACTATAGAAATTTTGTGAGAAAAAAGATTCAAATTATTAGTTTTTAAACTCATGGACATGGTCACTTATTAAGTATTTAATTCTAATACCACTTAGGTTTTCTATTGTTCTAGAATACTTGGTAAAATGAGAACAAGCTTCGCTTTTGTGAGCTAAGAAAAAGGTCCAAGTATATCTAGAATAGTCATCTACTAGAACATAGACATAGTGCTACCCATTAAGGATTGAAACTCTAGATGGTCCAAACAAATCCATGTGAACCAACTTGAGAGGTTGATAAGTTTAAACTTCTTTATTTGGTTTGAAAGAGATTTTGTGTTGTTTACCCTTTTGACAAAGATTATAGACGTTGTCATTTGGAAACTCATGTTTGGGTAGATCCTTGAATAAGACTTTTCTAGTAAGCTTTCTAAGGGAGTGTATATTTCAGTTTCCTAGTATTCTATGCCAAATCCAAGACTCTTTGTGAAATGCACTTAAGTATGAAAAATTTTGAGAAACTAAACAATTTAAGTTAACAATATAAACATTTTCATTTTTAAAAGTAGAAAATACTAATTCATTTTTAGAATTAAAAAAATTTCAAGCACCATTTTTAAATTTAACATGAAAACCATCATCAAACAATTGTGAAATACTAAGAATATTATATTTTAATCCATCAAAAAAAAGTACATTATAAATTAAAACTGAGTTAGAGTTACCAATCTGGTCAAGGCCAATTATTTTCCTTTAGCATTGTCACCAAAGGTGACATGTCCACCATCAATATTTATCATATTCTTGAAGAATGAGTAATATCCTATCATGTGTCTTGAAATTCCACTGTCCAAGTACCATAGACTTCTACTGGATCTCTTCAAACAGATTTCCTACAAAATAATTAAGCAAAAGACAATTTTGGTACCCATATTTGTTTAGGTCTAGTAACATTAGTAATAAGATCTTTGAGAACCCATACTTGCTTCATGGGTTTCTTATACATAGTTTGTAAAGTATTGTAAAAGTAAACTTTGTTTTGTCCTAAAAAATTATAAGCTATGAATGACTTCTTAGAGTTAGAACTAGAAGAATTTTCAGTTTTGTGTATGAAAACAGATTTTCCATATTTTTCTATAAAATGAGATTTAGATATGTTCCTCTATCTAGGTTGGTATCATATACCAGTATTATATCTAGGAGCTAAAATTTTACTAAGAATTTGTGTTAGAGTATTCTTTCCATTGGTAAAAAAATTAATTCCTTTTTCAATTTCTCATTAGATAATTTAAGTTCATTATTCTCTTTAAGTAATTGGGCATTATTTTTCTTTTATATAGTAAGATCATATTTAACAGTAGAAGTGAGAGCATGCTATTTAATTAAAGCTTTATATTTATCTTTTAACTCATTGCATTTATCTTCAAGAATTTGGAAGTATTCAAGCATTTCTTCATTAGTCATATTTTCATAATCACTTTCATCTCCATAATAATAGGAATTCTATATAGGAGACTCAAGTTTTACCTTTGATGTGTTTATCATGAAACACATATTGGTTTTGTCATAATTTTCATTATGTGAAGATTTTGAGTCACTTGAGCTATACTAAGAAGCACTCCATGTTATTTTCATTGCCTTTTTATACTTTATATCTCTATCCTCATACTTCTTTTTATACTTTAGATTGGGACAATCATCCTTTACATGTCCCTTTATCTTACATTCATAACAGATTATTTCATTTGGGTTCTCATTCCTTTTCCAATCCTTCTTCCAAAATCCCTTCTGATCATAATTTCATTTATAGTTGGGATTCCTGAAAATTTTCTTCCTCCTATAAAACTTCTTAAACCTTCTGGATAATTGAGCCATTTACTCATCACTATTTGAGAGTGAATCATCATTACTTGTAAAATCAGAATGAGTCTATATCCTCTCCTTTTATTTATTTTTGTAAGTATTGGTTTTGAAAGTCATTGACTTTATCTTTGGTTCATCCTCTTCCTCTTTGTTTACCTATAAATCTTCCTCATACATCATAAATTTAGCTATCATCTCCTCGACTGGAAACTTACAGATATAATAGGATTCTATAATTGATATTGAGGTTCCACTCTATATTTCAGGTGGACATATGAGTAGCCGCATGATTTGTTCTTTGGCACCCACTGAATTTCCAAGAGAGATCATTGTATTGACTATTTCATTAAACTATAGATACATATCCGAAATGGGTTCATCATGCTTCATATTAAAGTTATTGTACTTAATATTATAAGTATTAATTCTCAATTCTTTTACATTATTTGTCCCTTTATGTGAGATGGATAAGGTATCCCAAATTTCATAAGAAGATTTACAAGCAGATATTCTATTAAATTCTTCATCCCTTAAGACACAAAATAAGGCATTTATATCTTTACAATTATTATTATAAGTATCTTTTTTAGCTTCAATCCATATTGATCTTGGAGTTTCTAGAATTTCATATTTATCTTCTATTACTATCTTGATATCAAAGCTCATTCTTTCTAAGTGAATTTTCATTTTAATTTTCCATTGAGCATTATGTGTTCCATTAAAGTTGGGAGGTCTGTTGTTAGCGACACATTTCGATCAATTATCCATAATAAAGAAATAAAGGATAGGTTTTAAAGAGCTATAAATTTAGAACTAACATAAATTTAGAGATATTTAAAACAAAACTAAATCACAGTTGAAAATATTTGAAAAATATTTGAAAGTTTTTAAAATAGTGGTTTAATAACAACATTTGATACTAATTGTTGGTTGGATTAGGATACTCAAGAGGGGGTGAATTGAGTTCCTATAAAAATTTCTATTAAAAACTTTATTTGATGGTCCCCCCAATTTGAAAAACAAAATAGGCCAGTTAATCAAAGTAGTGAATTTATAACAGTTAGACTGTTTGAATATTTTCTCATAATATTTATTAATTATTAATTATAACAATATTAAATATTGGTATAACTTTTAAAACTGGTATACTAAATCAAAACAATTATAAATACTATCCAAGACTAACAATCAAAGTGAAACATAGTTTTTTTAAATGAGTGAAAATAGAGAAAAACTAAATTTTAAAGCATAGGAGATTTAAAAAAGTGGTTCAGTCTCAAGACAAGACCTAATACACTCCACTTGGTGATCACCATCCACTAAGAAAAATATATATAAAGCTTTGATCTACATCCTGGATCGGGGTTTACACAATAGTACACAATAATATCCAGGTCACTTGACCTCTACCAAATTTCTATGTGGAAAATATAATATCCAAGTCACACAGGACCTCTTTCACAGATATACGTGAGAGAAAAAAGGTGTAAAAAGAATTTTTGTGAGGATATCTTGTATCCTCTAGTTTAGTGCAGGATATAGTGTGTGTTTTTAGTCTAAACACACACACTGCTCAAAAGTTTAATAAAACAGTACACAACATATCATAATATAATAAGAAGGGATTATAAATTATCTGAGTGTTGTTATATGTAGCTTTGGACTTTTAAGATGTAGCATATTTGATGTTCGAGTCCTCTTCTGAAAGAAAACACAGAAAATGAGTATTGTGAGTTCATTGAAAAAGGGTTTTTAATAGAAAAGTGTATTTTTATATGAAAGTGTTTTTCATATGAGATTAAAAGATATTTTCAAAGGGTTTTATGATGAAAGTTTTTTATTAATAATATGGTACTTGAGAATTATAAGAAATGGGTGAGCCAAAAATTGATTATATATGGGGTGTCCCAGATAGCGTTGGGTAAACCTATTATAGCTTAACATGGGGTGGCCCAAAAATCATTGGGGAAGCCCGTTGAAACTTAACATGGGGTGGCCCATATAGCGCTGGGTAATCCTGTTATAGCTTAACATAGGGTGGCTCAGATAAAAATGGGTAAGACCATAATAGATTAATTATAAGATGAACATATTTTTATTCCAATTGAAAAGGTTTTGAAAGGGGTTTATATATATGATACTATAACTCACCTAAAGGAGTTTTAATTTCTTATTATGGGATTTAATGATTTTTTTGAGAAACATTTGTGTTTTTTTTTCATGTGAAATTTTTTTATTTCATATTATCAAATATCTTTGAAGATAAAGGTAAAAATTATATGAGTTTTTATGTTTTTACTGAACTAGAAATTTCCTTTCTTTTTATACCCCTTACTGATCCTTCTAGCTTATCCCAGGTTTTTAAAGTGACTTTCATAGGGTTTAAGGGGGAATAAAGAAAATTATGAGATCAAGGGGATAATTGTGAACATTTTTCATAAAGATAAATCATGCCTTATTTTATATAGTTTTATATTGTGGGAAAAATGGATAGTAAGTATAAGTTTCCACTTTTAATGTATGGTTTTACTTCGTAAGAGTTTTTCCTGATTCTATAAAACTATAAACTAAAAATGATCCTTAAATGTGAATTATAGTTCAAAAATACTAGGATATGTAATTTTTAAGGCTAGTTCCTTAAACCTATGTGTCAAGAATGTTGGAATAATAACCTAGGAAAATTTATTAAGAGAAATGGAAGATGTTTTGTATGTGGTAAAGGGAGGAATAAAGAAAATATTTCAAGGAAAAAGGAAGAATTCAATTAAAATCATTAAGGGTAATAAAATTCTTCCCAAGGTATCAATTGAATGTTTTAAATTTATATATTTTGTTAATTATGTAAATTGATGACCTAGGGGGAAATCTTGAGAATGGTATCAAAAAATATATACAGATAAATGATTGGAAATTCTTAATGACATTACAATTGAATATAAGGAAACTACATATGACAAATGAAAGGTATGGATTATATATTTTCTTATATTTTTAAATTATTTAATATTAGGATATTATTCATATTTTTTTATCGTAAGGAATTATTAATAAATAATATGGAAAATCATGGTAAATGTATTATAAAGAACATTGAGAGATTAAGGTTTCTCTTTCAAGGGATTCAAGATTTGTGATATAGTGGTATATTTAAGGATGATCATAAATTTAAATTTCATAATAATATTTTGCTGATTTATGTGATTGAGTACCTTTATATTTATTTATTGAGTTTTGATAGATGTTTAAGGTATATTTAACCCTAAGTTCAACATGTGAAAATGTTATTTGAGGGAGAATTCTCTTTCTTTTTTTGGACATAAGTTTAAAGGTAATGAAAACATTAGGGTTTATATTATCTTTGATAATTTTGATTATTTTTTAGGATATTAATTATATTAATAAGAATTATATAATAATTATTTTAGTATATTTTTTGAAAATTAAAACATATCAAATCCGATAAGGTTGTGGGTATTGAACCCAAAACTGAAGGGAGTTAAGGGTGTAGTGCCAACTACTAGCCTATGTAATGTACTAGTTATTATGACATCATTTTTTTCACTCAAACGGTTCAAAAAATAATGATTATGTTTATTTTGGTACAATATGTTTTACTTCATATATAACCCTGGGATTGAAAAGTAATTTGGTGATTAGTAGATTAATGTTATTTCAAAAGAAGTTCGTAATTTTAGGAACCTTATATGATTGAGGTAAATATAACATTATGGGACTTCATTTGAGTAATAAAGTTTGAATTATCTTTTTACTATGTATTTTTAGTAATTCAAGTTATTTATGGAAGTGATTAGTATATATTTGAATTATCTTTGAGTGTTATTTTTGATACCGTGGTAATTAATATTGTATTTTATCATATGAAGGTTTATTCATTTTGTAAATTATCTAACCTTATACTAACCATTTTCTTTTTAGTTAATATATAAAGATACGAGGAATATATTTTTATTCATTTATCATTATTTTGTATTTTAAAATTTTATTCTATTGCTTCAGGAATGAAAAATTCATCATGAAAACTCATCATTTGGAGAAAATGATTATATTTTGGTGAAAATTTATTTAAGGATGAAATTAAACTTATTAAGTAAGTATATTTCCTTATGTTTTATTCTAAATAGTAAAAATTCCTCAATCCTAGGAAAAGGATCATGAAAATGAATATTTTATCCTATTATACTCATTTTCAATGAAACAATGGTCTTTTTCACAACTATTTGGTTTATGGTTTTATGGATGTTGACTTTCTCATGATCATTCATTTTCTTGTGATCAATAATATTTATCACTCTTCATCATTATTTTGGAATAAATCCTTTCTTCCATGTCTAAATATTTAATTCCCACTAATGTTATCTTATATGGAAACCTAATTTTTGTTATTCCAAAATACCTTCATACTTACTTTTCTCTCTTATCAAGAGGATGTTTTATTAACCCTTTTTAGAATGTGGGTTTCTAACAAAGGTATTTTAAAATTTCCAACCTTTGATTTCTATGATAAATTTAAAATTGTAAGGAAATAATTTATTAAATTTGGGGAATAAATTTAACACCCCAAGTTTTTAAAAAAGGAAGCTATTCTCAATAGCATATAATACATGTAACATTAATCTTAAAAAAACCATGAAATAATATTATTTTCAATATGACCATTATAATCTAACCATTAAATCAGAGGGTATGTATATTATTAAATAATTTATGAAATATATATATAAATTTCCTAATCAATATAAATTTATTGATAATTTTTTAGTAAATAATCAATTGATTTTAAAGTAATTTTATTCATCAAAAATAAGTTTTCTTCAAAAATTATTTTTATTGGTTTTTTTGAGAAACTTTTATAATTAATTTCTAGAAATATAATAATTTTTTTTGAAACCACGAACTTCATTTTTTAAATCATCATATCAAAATTAACTTAGGGTGAAATTTTGATATTTTTTGGAAAATAGTGACTATTGAAGATATTGATTTTTTGTATAACTATCATTTATTTTCAATAAACTAAGTCTTGTTCTGCATTGAATTTGATTTTAAGTAAAAAATAATTATTTGGTAATATTTAATACAAATAATTAAATCTGAATCATCTTTGTACTAGATTTTAGTATAAGTTTATTTTTAGGTTTAAAATGGGTTTTTTAACTATTTTAAAGTGCATAATGTTTCTCCATTTTAATTAATTAAAATAACTCATAATAAGGAGTGATTTAAATAAAATTTATATATTATTTATCTAAAAATATTAATTTAAATTCAAATAATTATTATTATTAGTTATAAAGTTAATATAAGATCATATTATGCTTGAAAAATACATTTCTTAAAAAACTGCATTTTTTCACATCTTCGGGTTTTATTTTAAATTAAATTCTACCACTTCTATGAATTTAATTTGGTAAAATTGATTACGTATTTGGAATTGGAATAATTTATATTTTATAATAATTTTAACTTTTTAAGATCCCATCTTTTTCCAGGTATGTCTCTCTCTTGTTTTTTTTAACTTATTTCAGTTGGGTTTTGCCTTATCTTTAAACTTTGGTGGTTATGTTTCACTCTGGATTTCTGGTTGTTAAATAAACACAACTTGGGTTTAAAGTAAACTTGAAAAAACTGGACAGGATTCACATGGGGAATATTTTTTGGATTCTATTTGAATTAATGGATTGCCGGTATAAATGAGTCAAGTGTTACCAAGCATTCTTGGTAAGTTAAGGAGTCATAAAAGGGGTTCCTGATTTTATAATAAAACAAGGCTAAAAACTATCTATAGGATATTTACACAATGTTTAAATGGGTTACGCAATATGTAAAATTCACCAGACTCATGTTGTGAAAGGATTCATGATGTGAAGTGGTTACAAGTTGTGAACCAACTACACATCGTGTAATGTTTTGGAAAATTAAATATTTAGCTGAGGTGAAAATATTTTCAGCATAACTCTTTAAAAGGAATTCCATTACATGAACATGAGTTACACACTGTGTAATTCCCCAAGCATCAGTTTTTTAAGTATGTCATTCATATGATTTTTCTAATTCCTTTATGGAGCTTTCTCTTCTTAACCATAGGGAATATTCCAGGAAATTTTAGAGAGCCTCTGTCCATTCCAGACATCCTATTTGTGTGATTTATTCTTAAATAAGTGTATTTATTGGAGTAGGACACTCAATAGGGGCTTGAATTGAGTTCCTATAAAAAAAATTGTTAAACAATTTATTTGAAGGTCCCCTAATTTAAAAAAATACAGGCTGGTTAATCAAAGTAGTGAATTTATAATAGTCGGATTGTTCGAATGGTTTCTCATAAGACTGATTAATTCTCAATTATAACAATATGAAATATTGGTATAACTTTTGAAACAATTCTACAAAATCAAAATAATTGTTAATACTATCCAATACTAACTATTAAAGTGAAACATAGTTTTCTGAAATATGAGTTAAAATAGAGTAAAACTAAATTTGAAAATACAGAGGATTAAAACTAGTGGTTTTGTCTCAAGAAAAGACCTAATCCACTCTACTTGTATATCACCTTCCTCTAAGAAAAATATATATAAAGCTTTGATCCACACCCTGGATCAGGTCTTACACGATAGTATATAAGACTGTCTAGGTCACTTGACCTCTAACACAGTTCTATGTGGGAAATATAACAGTCAGGTCACACAGGACCTCTTCCACAATTATACATGAGAGAAACAAGGTGTAAAAAGATTTTTTGTAAGGATATCTTGTATCCTCCAATTCAGTGCATGAGACAGTGTGTGTTTTTAGTAAATATGCACACACTACTTGAAAGTTTAATAAAATTATACACAACATATAAGAATATAATAAGAAGGGATTATAAATGCTCTGATTTTTTTTATATGCAGCTATAGACTTTTAAGATGTATCAGATTTGATGTTTGGGTCCTATTCTGAAAGCAGACTCAGAAATAGAGTATCGTGAGTTTAGTGTTCTAATTTTAGTTCAGTGAGATTCTCTTCTTCTCTTCTATTTTTTGTTGCTTCAAGTATGTTTGAAGCTTTGATCTACATCAATTTTTCTAATAGGGAAAATGAGATTTTTTTGTGTGTAAATTTTTGTGTTCTTGCATATTTTTTCTAACGTTTCTTTTCAGTCTCCACACTTTACTTATATTAACTTTTTCATCTCGAGTGCTACTTTGTATTTAATCTTCGGTTGTTTGTGCTTTGTATGATAGGAAACACAATATCTTCACCTCGTACCTCATACTATTAGGTGTCATGTCTGTAAAATATCATTAATTATTTCATTTTCATTAAATGACTCAAATATGACAGTTAGAATCAATTATTAAATTTAATTAAAAAAATAGAAAATTTGTTTAAGGAACGGTGTTATAGTTGATGGTGAGACAGAAGAGATTCCATAGTCACGGTGAGTCTAAAGTGGTGACACAGTTATTAGTGACGTCCTTCCTGAGTTTAAGAACTAGTATCATAGTTACGGTGTTTGGTCCTTTGCAATTTTTTTGAAACCGGTAGCAAGGTTACGGTGTCAAGGAAATGGTGTCTCGGATAATAGTGTCTAGTCCTTTGTCAAAATTTTGAATAGTTTCAGGATATGGTATCTTGTAAACAGTATCACGGAAACTGTGTCAGGTTATTTGTGAAATCTAGAACCGGTAGGAAGGTTATGGTGTCAGGAAAATGGTGTCACGGACTTTGCCGATTTCCAGACTAAATGGTGAGATATTTTGATCACAGAAATGGTGTCTCATACTTAGTAAAATATTTTCCATCTGTCTTAAGAAGTAACACTCACATAATGGATTAAGTTTAATCATAATCATAATAAAACATAGTTGAACAAGATTAATCATGATTTATGATATTTAAACATGATTCCCATGACTTATATGATTTGGTATTTACATTATTTACATGATTTTCATTATTTGTGAGCATTAAAAGAAAAGGAGTCCAACAATATCCCCCTTTTTGATGATCAAAAATCATGGAATTTAAAATCCATACATTTTCTAATGAAATCAATGTATTAGATCATATATGTATAGATAAAAATAAAGTTTTTATTTTTCCCTTTTTAGCACAAATTCCACCTCTTCTCCCCCTTTGGAATTATCAAAAAGAGAATAAGAGAAAGGAAAATAAAATAGTAAAAGAAAATGACAAGGGAATAAAAGGACAAGAAAACTTTTCATTGAATAAAGTGAGATAGTATATTTAAAATCAAAAAAAGAAAATACATAACAGCCCTATCAAAAAAATCTCAACTTCTCATCAGATTCAGTATCCTTCTATTGATTCGGCTTAGAGACAATAGGAGTAGAAGCAATAGGTGCATACGTAGAGGTGGTAGAAGTAGTATAAAGGGAAGGAAATGTCACTCCTTAAATGATAGAAGGGGAAAGGGTTGGTATTGTGGAAGACTGAGGAAAATGTTGCTCAATAATAACTGGTCTGATTTGGCTCAGAGCCTATGAGAAATACATGGTGATGGGAGAAAAACAAGTAAAATAAGAAGGATTGGTAGAAGGAATCAGGCCAGGTCTCAAAGGAGATATTACAGGAGCCACGATGGTTGTGCTCTGAACATGTAGATAATGCTTCAACTGATTAATTAAGTCTGTGATGAATTCACCACCATACTGCATTACCTTCTCAAAATCATCTTTATTTTCTCTGAATTTCTCTAGAGTATGTGTTAAGTCCCTTAACTTCTGAACTTGATCCTTGAAATATTGATTTACAAAAGGTATCTTTAAATTATCTACTATATACTTGAAATGATTGTTCAACTCATGCTTGGAATGGATTTTATTGAAGTGGTAATCTACTTTCTTATAGATTTCTTCTTGAGAATCATTGGAAATTTTTTAGTGAACTCTTACCAAGTCAAGAACATGGTCACTGTTCTTGAAAATTGTATCAAGATGTTTCTTAAAAAACCTTCAATCAAAGACTGAAATTGTTCCTTAATTGAAAATCTGACCATTTCACTATCCAATTTCTTAGATGGATGAGCAGAAGTAGATGGAGAAAAAACATCTAATGTGAGAGTTTTAAGCTGATTTGGAATAGTTTTTAAACATCCCTTATATTCATCAGTCAGAGTATTGATTCTAGAGACAATCCCATGGATCTCATTTACTATTTTGGTGTTGTTCTCAATCACCTTTTCATACATAGTAATCAAGTTTGGTTGAATCGGAGATACATCCTTCTGTTGAATCTTATCAGCATCACCCTCACTGAGATGAGAAACAAGAGCTTTAATAGCTTTGAAGTTTTTCTTCATTTCTTTAACCATATATTTTAGATATTTCACCTCATCACTCAACTTCTTGTTCTCAATCTGAACTTTTTAAATTTCATGAAGCATCTTGGGTTGGATCTTCCATATGATTTTCTCCAGAAGAAAAGAATCATCTCTTTCACTTAATTGGTTACAGGGGTAGGCTGTTAGTTCATGAGGTTTTCAAAACGAAAAAAAAAAAGTGTCTCTGAATTCTTTCAAGTCATCACAATTTAAATAACTAGGATTTTCTTGAGTAAGTTCAGGAATAGGAACTAAAACAGGTTCTAGTTCCATAGAATAAAAAACTTCAGAGACCAGTTTTAGCTAAAACACAGTTGAAAGATCTAATCCCTAAACTAAGATTCCTTGAGACTCATAAACATTAAAACCCCTTGGAAACCTATACCAGGTATCCATATAACTTAATTCAATAGGATTTGGAACTTTAATCCTTTCCAAGTTGAGGTTTTTTTCCCCAAAATAGATGCATCTCTTTGAGGACTAAGAGACTCGATCTCTTTACCACCTTCTACACCCTTTTCTCTATCAAATTCATCCATACCTCTAGCTAATTGAAAGGTTTTCTCCATTATATCTTCAGTAGTTCAAATCACTTATGTTTCTACATGTTATTCCTCTATCTATTCCCCAGTAGCATCATGCTCTTCCATAGCATCATTTTCTTCTTCAATAGTAACTTTTCTTTTATCAATAGTTTCATATCCTTTTCTAATATCTTCTTCACATTTAGAGAGAGGATATTATCTAGAGGGAACATCCTGAGGTTCATGAAATTCTTCCATAATTATTTCACCTTCATTAGAACATTTTTCTCATTTAGGTTGATCAACTTCTATTCCTTCATTTGATTATCCTACAATATCATCTGACTCTAAACCAGGGTCATTGAAATTCTTAGGTCTAGAAGGGTGATCAATAGGATTAAAATCCTCATATAATCTATCATTATCTTCAACCCATGACCTCTTACATGGATTATAACTAATCTTCATTCATCTACATGTATACTTAGATATAAAAAATATATAATCCTCAACCACTCCTTTATTATTACCAACCACACCATTGGATAGTAGCATAGCAGAAATCAACCTTGAATAAAATAGAGATGTTGACTTTGAGTTTGTCTTGATCATGTCACAGATGTGAAGAATAATATACTTGTACAAATTAATCTTGGGACCATTATTTAGAATATGTATCAAAAACAAATCTTGATACTTAATAGTAACAAATTCACTTTTCCTTAGACAAATTAGGTGTTGAATAAACTTAAAAAACATCATGGTCTCTCCATCCAATTTAGCAGTAATAGGCCTTCTTTTCTTTTTATTTCTAGTCAACTCACCCAAGGCCTCTTCTAAGATAAATATGTCACTTGGAGGAGGAGGACCACTCTGATAGTCCTAAAATATCCTTCATATGGTAATCCTGATTAGGAATCCCACAACCTCTAAGAGAAGGTACATCTCTGACCATTCACCTAGATTCTAAAAAAACCCGCCGCTAAAAAACCACCGCGAAACGTTCTGCGACGGTTTTGAAAACCGCCGCGAATAGTTTCCTGACGCACGATTTAGCGGCGGTTTTTCAAAACCTCCGCCAATCGATTTAGCGGCGGTTTAAACCACCGCCAAATGAAAAAAAACCACCGCTAAATGCATTTTTTTCCGTAGTGGGCCATGGGATCCATGGAAAGGGATACTGTTTGGACAGTATCTTCAATGTATGATATGAAAATATAGCTTCAACTACAGCATTCACATATATTAACTGGGGAGAGAGTCCCCTAGGTAGATGATTTCTAGATTAATTCAGTCTATATGATCTTTAAGCACCTTGAGACACCCATATATAGGAGGGTGAATCTTACTGCATATATGCTTTATTGACCTTCCAAACACTAGTGGGACATTCTAGAGAAATATGGGTAGAAAGAAGAGTTATCTTGGAAAGAATTTGATATGAAGTTACAAATCCAATTCTATCCAGAGATGTTGATGGATGAGAAGGCTTGTGAGTTCATGCATCTGATAAGGGAGGTCATGTCAGTGTTATACTATGCTGATCATTTCACCGACCTATAGTGCTTTTCTCCATATTTAACAGTTAACGAGATATCCAAGGTGATATTTTTTCATTGTGGTATTCACTATGAGATCATTATTTATGTTAAAATTTTTCATTTAATCATTTTTGAGGATGTGATGAACTAAGAACTCATCGTGGAGGGGAATCTAAGAGAAGCCCTGAGTTGTAGCCAAGTTGTTTTTGTAGAGTGAACTGGGAGCTCTTCTTCGGGTAGAAAGAAGTGAACTATGAAATTTTTTCCAAGGTAATAGTTATAATAGATCCCAAGGTAGAGGGGAAAGCATAGTTGCATTCTATACAGTCTTCTTCGACCAATTTGGATGTAGGACCTTCAACCTTTAGAGGTACAATTCTTGTATTTTCTACTTTATCCTGTGTTTTTTATACAGGAGCATCACATTCCTCTTTATCTTCTATTTTTTAAAATGGTTTGGGATTGGTTTTGGAAGTCTTGGATATTTCTTTGACCATAGATACGCCATTTGGAATGCGGTTTGAGAGTATCAAACATTACAGGATGTGTTCTTTAGAGATTGGTGATTACCGTTTCTTTAGGGAATCGTTTGTGTTGTAAATGATAGGTTTAGATTTGATTCTTAGTATGGATTGGTTAGTTCAATACCAATATCATATCAACTATTATAGGAGGATATTTACCTTTATATTTGCATAATTAGACATCTACTCTCACCAAGGTGAGTGGGATCTTTAGGTTGGTTGTGAAGGACCAATTCAGTTCAGATTAGATTGTCTCACAAAAAAAATATGTGGTATTTCCCTAAAAAAATGGAAAATAACAGGATTATTTTCCTCTACTGTTAGATCATTTTCAATATGTATTTTTTGGTGAGTTATATGGCTCAACTCTCAAATGATAGATTGAGTTCATGATCGAGTTGGTGATGGAAGCAGAGTCGATTTCTTTTGTGCCCTAGATACTGGCACCAGCAGAACTTTGGGAATTTAAATTCCAATCGGGATATCTAGAAGCTAAAGGTTTCATACAAATTTTTACATCACCTTGGGTTTCTCTAGTTCTCTTCTCAAAAAAGTCTAATAGTACCTTTCACTTATGTGTGGATTATCAGAGGTTGAACCTGATGACAATAAAGAACTGGTATCCCCTTCCCGGAATTGATAATCTCTTCAATCAATTGAGAGGTGATAGGAACTTCTCCAAGATCAATTTGAGATTAGGATAACACCAGTTAATATTGATACTATCATACATACCTCAAAATACTTTTAGAAGCGGTTATGGATTGTATGAGTTCACAGTGATGTCATTTGGATTGACTAATGCACCGGTGGTATTCATGGACTTGATGATTGGGATATTTAATCCTTTTTTGGACTAGTTTGTGGTGGTTTTATTGATAAAATATTAGTGTAATCTTAGTTAGAAAGAATGAACAACGTCTTTACATCATCCTGATTACATTGAGAGAGAATTGTCTTTATTCTAATATAATCAAATGAGGTTTCTAGAATGATAAAGAGAACTTATTTCTCCATGTCATCTCAAAGGTAGGAGTGTTAGTGGACCTAGAGAAGGTAGCATCCAGGGTATTTTGGGAGTATCCTGAGAATGTATTTGAGATTTAGAGATTTCTGGGTTTAGTAGGTTATTATTGGTTCTTTATCCAAAACATTTCCCATTTGGCAGCATCAATGTCATGGTTGACCAAGAAGGGGGTGAAGTTTATTTGGTTAAATTATTTTGAGAGATATTTTCAGGGGCTAAAAGGTAGGATAAAATAATCACCTATATTTACTTTAACGTTTCTAGGTAAATCATAGACCTTGTACTATAACACATCCATAGTTTGACTCATAGTAGTTCTGATATTGGAGGATTGAGTTGTTGCTTATGGCTTCGGGTAGCTGAGACTGCATGAGGGAAATTACCCTACTCATGATCTGAAGTTTTCAATAGTGGTATATAACCTGATATGATGGAGACATTATCTTATGGTCAATAGGTTTATGGTATACACAGACCACAAATCCTTAGGTACATCTTTTCTCAATAGGACCTAAACCATCAGTGGAGGAGGTGGGTCGAGTATCTACAGTCTTTCAACTTCGAGTTGGCTTATACAAAAGGAAAGGGAAACATATTTTCCAATTAATTGAGCTGAATAATGCAGACATAGGTAGTGTGAAAGTCTTGTGACAAGTGGAAAATGATGACCCTATTTTCATATATGCATCTAGATGTTCGGGTGTCTGAAGGTTGAGTAGCTCTGACTTTGACATATTTTATACTTGTTCTTTTGGATTGGATCAAGACCAAGTATTTATGTGATCCATAAGGCTATGTTCTAAGGGATGTCTTATATGGAGTGGAGAAACCTTCGGGATGGTCTCTTAGTAGTGTTAATTCTCTTTTTTTTCAGGGCCAAGTGTGGGTTCCTATAGGCTTATGTGGGGAGATGATGAGGGAGTTTCATGTTTCTAGATGAGCAGTACATCATGGTTTTACAAAGATGTGTCATGATCTCTATAAAAAGTACTGGAGGTTAGGAATTAAGAAGGATTTATTATGCTTTGTGCTGAGATGTTTCACTTTTTAGTAGGTGAAAGTCGAGCATCAGATGCCAGTTGGGATTTTTTAGCCTTTACCCTTTCCTAAGTGGAATTGGGATGATGTGACTATGGATTTTTGTAAAAAGATTACCCAAGACAACCCATAAGAATGATGAAGTATGGGTGAGTTTGGATCGACTAAAGAATGCAGTCCACATTTACCTATTATAGAGACCTTCACAATTGATGATGTAGGTGGTATTTATGTGTGTGAGGTAGTTTGGTTGCATGGTGTTTTGATCTTTATCATTTATGATAGAGATCCTCATTTCACAACATGGTTTTGGAAGGTTCATCAGAAGGATTTGGGATCGTAGGTTATTTTGAGCATATCCTATCATCCTTGGACTAATGGTCAATCTGAGTGGACTATTTAGGTTCTAGGAGATATGTTATGATCAAGTGTTTTGGATTTTTGTGTTTCATGGGATAATAATGTCATGACCCATCCTCAGGGCTCGTGTCGTGACTACCCCAAGGCCTCCTTCCATAGGCCAGGGGCTGGCAACTAGCACCAAGGCGTAAATCCCGGTAAAAAGGGAAGGCATTGCCTTTGTAAAGTAAACAAGCATCACATAGTACAAGCGGAAGAAGTAAACACTAAGTAAAAACTGAGTACAACAGTAAGTACAGAAAGTAAAAGGGGCCAGAAATACAAGCCCAACTGTAAAGTACAACTCTAAAGGGAAAACAGCAACTGTAAAGTAAAGCCGCTACGCCGAGTTGTCCACTGGAAATCCCACCTGAAGGGTGGGTACAGATAGCTCCACTGCTCCTCGGGTCCCGCCGTCCTCTCTGAGCACGTCCCGCCCAGTGGTCCACCTCCAGGTACCGTCCTGCTCTGCAAGCCTCAACCACGATCAACGTTGTCCGTCGTCTGCAACCAACACAACGTAGTGCGGGCATAGCCCGTGCAGGGGTGAGTATAAGCTACTCAGTAGGGACCCCGAGACCCCCGAAGGTCTCCAAAAATCCAAAAAGGATAAACCACAAAGGAAAGATACAATCACGAAGTAACAACCGACACTAATTAGGTATATTCCCATACATATACCTAAGTCATCATTTCAATATGCTCCAACCTCCGAGCCCAAGTACAACTCAGTCCACACAGGAAAGTATACGTATTCCACACAGGAAAGAAAAACGTAATCCACACAGGATAGCACAACACAATCCACACAGGAAGGTAAACAGGATTCAGCTCACACAGGTATACATCTTCGAAGATGATAGAGATGATCACTGATCCATCTAAGTCATCGGACCCACAAAGGATCGATAGGTACTAACCCCCGCAAAGACCCACACAGGATCGGACCCACACAGGATCTGTAGGCGCTGGTTCACACAGGACCGCTGAGCGCTGACCCACATAGGATCGGACCCACACAGGATCGGTAGCACTGATCCACACAGGATCGCTGAGTGTTGTAGTCGTTGTCGTCGAATCCACTAAGGATCTCTGCACAGTCGTCGTCGCAGACACAGTAGCAGTCGCAGCTAGCTCTAGGGTTCCCGCACACAGCAAGCTCGTTCAGGAGGGTCCGTTCCACGAGCCGAGAGGCTGATACATCAACTGTTACATAGTCCAGAGTTGATGTATCCAAAAGTTTCATATCGTCAATAGGAACTCAACGTCGTAGACGGCGCGTCGATCGGACGCCCGGTCTGAGAGTTATTGTCTTTTTCGTTCGAGGGGCCTGGTTGGTTTTTAAGGAAAAACCAACCCAACCGTACTCCACCAGCGTCCAAACCTCGGGCAGAGTATGCCAAAAGATCCATCTCACTAAGAGGAACTCAAAAAAGTCGACGGCACGTCAATCGGACGTCTGTAGCTCAGTATATGAGTGTTTCCGCTCCGAGGGCCCGGTTGGTTTCGTGTACGAACCAACCCAGCCAAACTCAAAGTATTCCGAAACCTTGAGTGCGATATACCGAAACTACTGTCTCGATCCAAGGATCACATCACCGCTGACGGCGCGTCGTTTAGAGGTCCTTAGCCTGAGATATGGGCATTTGAACCCAAACAGTTCGGTATCGGGGGTTTTGGGCCCGGGACGACCTGGCCCGAGACCCCCTGGCTGGCCCGAACCGGGTCGACCCGCCCCGGACAGGGTCGGCCCGGCCCGGCCCGGCCCGGCCCGCAGACCGGCCAGGCACCGGTCCGACTCAGCGCAGCGCCCTGGGCGCGCTGCCAGCTCGGCCTTCGGCCGAGATGATGGAAAAACGGGGGGGCGCCTGCCCCCCTTGTGTAACCCCCCCCCCCCCCCCTTAATAATGGGGGGCCGTTCAAGCTGGCCGGGGGAATTTAATTCCCCCAGATTTCCCCATTTCCGGCCGGCCCGACCTGGCCAGCCGGCTCCTCCTCAGCGGGACCGGCAGTGGCCGGTCCCTTTCCGGATCCGACATCGGCGGCCCGGCTGGCCGCCGGACACCATGCTCCGCTGCGGCCCGGAACCGGCCGCGAACCTTGTCGTCCGGCGCAGTGCGACGGCACCATTCCCCTCCGCCGCGGCCCGCTCCGGCCGCAGCGCCTTTGATTTCCTTCAACGCGGCGCGATGGCGTCGCGTTCTTGAATTTCTTTCCACGGCGCGGCGCAACGGCGCCGCGCAATACTTGTCGTGTGATTTCCGCGTGGTGCGACGGCACCACGCCATCCCGTTTCATTCACAAAGAAACAATCATGAACAAAGGAGGGGGTTAGGCCGTGTTTGTGCGGTCCGGCCCCCTCTCGTTAAATGATAACATTTAGTCGATTAACCACGAAGTTCGACATGCCAGAATCAAGAACGGAAATAATTTAATAGAATAACAAATAATCCCCTACCTCGGTTTCAAGAGAGGATCACGTCAACAAGCCGCGGAAGACAAGCGTCGTGGAGGTCGGGTGTTGCAGAAATCGAACGTCGATTCTGTTGACGTCGAGGTGCGTCCGAAGAGGTAACGTCACTGGAGAAGCTTTGTAAGCTGACGGAGAAAGCCCGAGGAGGAAGCGGCGTCTCCTTTCGTTGACATGGGAAGAATATCGAAAGAAGCGGCGTCGTCGATCTTCGGAAACACACCGGCTGCGAAGAAGGGAAGAGACGATACATCTTTCTCTTCTTATGGTGACAGCGTTCTTCGTCGGAGCCTAAGTGTTCTTCGCGTTCTTCGTCAAGGTTGAAGAAGATGAAGAATGCTTCCCAATCCTCTCAAGGTGGCAAAAGATACTAACCAAAATAAAATAAGTCTAAGCCTTATTTTATTTACACAACCCAACCTCTTTGAATTTTAAAGGTTTGAAATTAAGTAACTCATCTTAATTAATAACACAAGTTGTCAAATTAATTAGAGTGGAGTTATTGGGGAGTTTAAGGGAAGTTGAAGAGTTTTGGGCTCATGTGGTCCCCACCACACTTAATCCTCTCAAGGGAGGTTATGTGGATGTGGGTCCCACCTCTAACTCCCTTTGGGAGGAAATAACCAACAAAGTTAAAAAAAATGTGTTCCACAATTTATTTAACTTCTTTTAATTTCCCCCAAAACTAACTTTCATCCCGCATAAAACGCAACCTCGAAAAAGGTCTCCTTAAGCGAATATCGCTGCTGCGAGTTCATCGGTGCCCTCGGAATTCGATTCCGGGCACCGGTTCAAAATTTAGAAAAACTCGCTCGTTCGTTCACTGAACGTACCCGAGCCAAACTTCGGAAATTGATTCCGGGCACACCGGGCCTCGGAATTAGGTGCCGTCAGAAACCGCGCTCTTGTAAAATTCCAAAGAAAATTAAGAAAAATTTTACCTTGAATTTTACGGGTCTTTACATTACTCCCACCTCAGGGCTTTACGTCCCCGTAAAGATACATCAAAACTAGGGAAACAAATGAGGGTACTGAGGTGGTAGAGCCAGGCGATAATCCACCTCGCCAATCCTGCTGAGGACCTGGAAGGGTCCGATGAAGCGCGGGGATAACTTTCCGCCACGGACAAATCTCTGTAAACCACGTCGAGGTGAGACACGCAAGAAGACTTGGTCGCCATCCTCGAACTCTAGTGGCCTCCGCCTCCTGTCAGCGTATGACTTCTGCCGGCTCTGAGCTGTCCTCATCAGCTCCTAGATGACCTGGACCTTCTCTGTCGTGGCCTGGACCATCTCTGATCCCACAAGTGCTGACTCTCCAGGGTCTGTCCAGCACAAAGGAGATCTGCAAGGTCGGTCGTACAACTCCTCGTATGGTGCCATCTCGATGGTGGAGTGGTAGATGTTGTTGTACGCAAACTCCACCAAGGGTAGGTGGTCCTCCCAACTACGACCAAAGTCGAGGACACATGCGCGGAGCATGTCCTCGAGAGTCTGAATGGTTCTCTCCGTCTGACCATCCGTTTGAGGGTGAAAGGCTGTGCTCAGATGTAGCTGCGTCCCGAACACCTCCTGCAATCCCTTCCATAGCCGGGAAGTAAAGCGAGCATCTCGATCAGAGACGATAGATGATGGAACACCGTGAAGCCACACAATCTCCTGAACATAAAGGCGTCCCAAGCTCTCCACTAAGCCCTGCTCTCTGATGGGTAAGAATTGAGCCGACTTGGTGAGTCGGTCGACAATCACCCATATGGAGTCGTGACCTCTGGAAGTGCGTGGAAGTCCAGTCACGAAGTCCTTGGATATACCATCCCACATCCACTCCAGAACCTCCAAGGGCTGTACCAAGACTGCTGGTACTTGATGCTCAGCCTTCACCTTCTGGCAGGTTCGGCATCGAGAAAAGAACTCTGCCACAGCCTTCTTCATGCCCGGCCACCAGTTCTATCGTCTGAGATCCTGGTACATCTTTGCCACTCTAGGATGTACCGCTAAAGGAGAAGTGTGAAACTCTCTCAGCACCTCCTCTCGTAAAGCGACTGGTACCATGGTACTTCCTCTGAAAAGGATGTCATGCTCTACTCCAAAGTAAAAACCATCAGGTGCCTATCCTGAGGATATCTGTGCACGCCGCATCTCACAGTCAGCGTCCCCACGCTGTGCCTCTCTGACCTGCTGTAGAAGTGGAGGAGTGACTGTGAGAGACTGAAGAAAGGTTGTTCCATCCCTATCCACAAAGGATATCTACAAAGAGGCTAACTGCTCTATCGCCTCCTCAAGTAGCTGAATGCCCGTCCTCCTGCTGAGGGCATCGGCTACTACGTTCCCCTTCCCAGGAGTATATACTATCTCAAAGTCATAGTCCTGGAGGAACTCGAGCCATCTCCGTTGTCTCAGGTTCAGGTCCTTATGCGAGAAGATGTACCTGAGACTCTGATGATCAGAAAAGACTGTAAAGTGCTCGCCCATCAGATAGTGTCACCATGTCTTCGGAGCGAAGACCACTGCTGCTAACTCCAGGTCATGGGTAGCGTAGTTCTTCTCATGCGGCCTCAACTGACGTGATCCATAGGCGATCACTACCCGCTCCTGCATCAGGACACATCCAAGTATGGTCCCTGATGCATCGCAGTAGACTACGTACCCTACTCCCTCCTCAGGAAACCTCAAGATAGGGGCGCTGGTCAATCTCTGTCTCAGCTCCTGGAAGCTCTGTTGACATCTGTCTGACCACACGAAGGGTTTCCCCTTCTTCGTCAAAGCTGAGAGTGGTGTTGCAACTCTAGAGAAGTCTGGCACGAATCTCCGATAGTATCCAGCTAGACCCAAGAAACTCCGCACTTCTGTCATGCTCCTGGGTGGCTCCCAAGCTAACACTGCCTCGATCTTCGCAGGATCCACTGCAACTCCCGCCTCAGAGATGACGTGCCCCAAGAAGTGGACCTCACGTATCCAGAACTGGCACTTCGAGAGCTTACCATAAAGCTGGTGCTCTCGGAGTGTGTCTAGTACAACCCGTAATTGGTAGGCGTGCTCCTCCTCAGTCGTCGAGTAGATCAAAATGTCGTCTATGAAGACCATGACAAATCGATCGAGGTATGGCTGAAAGATCCTATTCATGAGGGCCATGAACACTGCTGGAGCATTGGTTATGCCGAAAGGCATAACCAAGAACTCATAGTGGCCATACCGACATCTGAAGGCCGTCTTCTGCACGTCCTCATCTCTAACTCTGAGCTGATGATAGCCTGACCTGAGGTATATCTTCGAGAACCACCATGCTCCCTTGATCTGATCAAAGAGGTCATCAATCCTAGGTAGCAGATATTTGTTCCTCACTGTCACCTGGTTCAGGCGACGATAATCAACACAAAGTCGCAAGCTCCCGTCTGCCTTCTTGGCGAACAAAATCGGGGAAGCCCAGGGTGAAACACTGGGTCGGATGAACCCATTGCACTGCAAGTCCTCCAACTGTACCCGTAGCTCTCGAAGCTCGGTGGGGGCCATCCGATATGCTGGAGTCGATATCAGGGTTGTCCCGGGGTACAGGTTAATATAAAATTCTACCTCTCTACGAGGAGGTAGCCCTGGAACGTCGTTGGGAAAAACGTCCGCAAACTGATCCACCACTGCTGGAAAACCAGGACTCCGCACGTCAAATGCTCCTAGGATGAGGCTAGCCAACTGATGAGTGATGGGTTGTCCTCTCCTCCGCGGAAGTCCATCCTGTGCGGTAAAGGCTCCCTTCTCACCGGTGAAGGTGAACCTGCTCCCGTCGGTGCGTACACATCGCACTTTGCGCCTAAAATAGTCAATCTATGCATGGACCATAGATAACCAATCCATGCCCAAGATTACGTCGTAAGGCCTCGACGCTGCTATAAGAAGATCACAGCCGAAGCTCTCGCCTCCTAGAGTAAGCTCACACTGCCGGCACCAGTGCGTAATCGTTGAGTCTGCTCCCGTAGGAGTCTCTAGCCATAAGGATCGAGCCAACGGCTCTGTCGGAATCTCCGAGCTCCGAACAAGGGCAGCGTCTATGAAAGAGTGACTCGCTCATATGTCTATAAGTACTGCAGAAAGGGTAGAATAGACACAGATAGTACCTCGAATCATCTCTGGCGTGCCGTGGTCGTAGGCCTCTACTGCCTGGAGTTGTGCCTGTCTATGCCCGCCAGCTCCCTGTGGTCGGGGTGGACCTCCTGGTGGTGGTGGTAGAGCCTCAAAGCGTCGCCCACCACCTGCTGCTTGGCCAGCTCCTCTGCCTCGTCCACCTCCTCCCTGTGGACCACCATGGTTGACCCTCTGCCTCTGCCCCTGTGGTCCCTCAACCGTCTGCTGCTCCTCGGCACGGCGAGTCGGGCAGTCACAAGCCATGTGGCCCTGCCCGCCGCATGAGTAGAACTGCCTGCCTCTCGAAAGACTGGATCCGCGTTGTGTGCCCCGCACTGCTGAGCCAGTGTCCTGAGGTCGTCTGCATGAGGGTCTGGTCTGCCTGGACCCAAGAGCCATCCGTCGACTGCCTGCTGCGGAAGACTCTGCTACGTGCCGCCCTGTGGTGGGTCTCGGCGCTGGTGTAGACTCAGCAAGAAAGATCACAATCAAAAGGGCCCGCTCCAGTACTCCCGTCTGAGTCGGAATGCTGAGGGAGATCAGCGATGCCCAGATCTCGTGTCTCAATCCCTGCTCGAAGGTCCGGGCCCGGAAGAATGGGTCTCGTACCATGTCGGTCGAGTAGCGCGAGAGATCTGTAAATCTCACTGAGTACTGAGAGACCGTCATGCTGCCCTGCCACAGCTGAAGAAGCTCCTGAATGCGCACCGCACGGAGGGTGGCTGGGATGAACTCCGAGCGGAAGAGGCTCTCAAAGTCCGTCCAAAGTAGAGATGCCTCATCGTGCACCTGGATCATCATGATCCACCATCGTCCTGCTGCTGCGTGCAGTAGGCTCGCCGCGAGGATCACCATGAGGTCTGCTGGTGTCCTCACTAGCCTAAAAACTCGTACGACTGCCTCCAGCCAGTCCTCGGCTGCCTGGGGGTCCGTCTCCCCACGGAACCTGGGCAGTCGCTGGCGCTAGAACTCATGCAGTGCGCTGAGGCGATGTGCATCGTCAGCAATTGGTGCTGGAAGCATCGGTGGCTCGGCGGGTAGTGCTACCGCCGGTGCCACTGCTGACAAAGGGCCCTGCACCGAGACCTCGTCGCTCGGTGGGCTATCGTCACGCTCGACTCTCGGAACCCTAGATAGCTGCCGTCGTGGGGCCATCCTGAAAAGGAAACAGGTGTGCCACGGTCAGAACAGTATACCTGGTGAGCTGATACAAAGTAATCACAAAGAAAACTTGAAACACACACGCAATCAATGTTTTTGTGCATTAAGTCAGAAATCAGAAGTCAGGGTCCTGGTGTACGGATACGTCGGCCGCCGCACCAACACTGGACTCCCTGGACTGATAACCACACTCAATACGCTGAACACTATTGCTTCACATAGAAAAGATCAGAGTTCACGGTAGAACCGAACTCCTCTGATACCAATTTGTCACGACCCGTCCTCGGGGCCCGTGTCGTGACTACCCCAAGCCCGCCTTCCATAGGCCAGGGGCTGGCGACTAGTACCAAGGCGTAAATCCCGGTAAAAAGGGAAGTCATTTCCTTTGTAAAGTAAACAAGCATCACAGAGTACAAGCGGAAGAAGTAAACACTAAGTAAAAACTGAGTACAACAGTAAGTACAGAAAGTAAAAGGGGCCGGAAATACAAGCCCAACTGTAAAGTACAACTCTAAAGGGAAAACAGCAACTGTAAAGTAAAGCCTCTACGCCGAGTTGTCCACTGGAAATCCCACCTGAAGGGTGGGTACAGATAGCTCCACTGCTCCTCGGGGCCCGCAGTCCGCTCCGAGCACCTCCCGCCCAGTGGTCCACCTCCAGGTACCATCCTGCTCTACAAGCCTCAACCACAATCAACGATGTCTGTCGTCTGCAACCAACACAACGTAGTGCGGGCATAGCCCGTGCAGGGGTGAGTATAAGCTACTCAGTTGGGACCCCGAGACCCCCGAAGGTCTCCAAAAATCCAAAAAGGATAAACCACAAAGGAAAGATACAATCACGAAGTAACAACCGACACTACTTAGGTATATTCCCATACATATACCTAAGTCATCATTTCAATACGCTCCAACCTCCGAGCCCAAGTACAACTCAGTCCACACAGGAAAGTATACGTATTCCACACAGGAAAGAAAAACGTAATCCATAAAGGATAGCACAACACAATCCACATAGGAAGGTAAACAGGATTCAGCTCACACAGGTATACATCTTCGAAGACGATAGAGATGATCACTGATCCATCTAAGTCATCGGACCCACAAAGGATCGATAGGTACTAACCCCCGCAAAGACCCACACAGGATCGGACCCACAAAGGATCTGTAGGCGCTGGTTCACACAGGACCGCTGAGCGCTGACCCACACAGGATCGGTAGCACTGATCCACACAGGATCGCTGAGTGCTGTAGTCGTCGTTGTCGAATCCACTAAGGATCTCTGCACAGTCGTCGTCGCAGACACAGTAGCAGTCGCAGCCAGCTCTAGGGTTCCCGCACACAGCAAGCTCGTTCAGGATGGTCCGCTCCATGAGCTGAGAGGCTGATACATCAACTGTCACATAGTCCATAGTTGATGTATCCAAAAGTTCTGTATCGTCAATAGGAACTCAACGTCGCAGACGGCGCGTCGATCGGACGCCCGGTCTAAGAGTTATTGGCTTTTTCGTTCCAGGGGCCCGGTTGGTTTTTAAGGCAAAACCAACCCGACCGTACTCCACTAGTGTCCAAACCTCGGGCGGAGTATTCCAAAAGATCCGTCTCACTAAGAGGAACTCAAAAAAGTCGATGGCACGTCAATCGGACGTCCGTAGCTCAAGATATGAGTGTTTCCGCTCCGAGGGCCCGGTTGGTTTCGTGTACGAACCAACCCGGCCGAACTCAAAGTATTCTGAAACCTTGAGTGTGATATACCGAAACGACCGTCTCGATCCAAGGATCGCATTTCCGCTGACAGTGCGTCATTTGTAGGTATGTAGCCCGAGATATGAGCATTTGAACCCAAACAGTTCGGTATCGGGGGTTTCGGGCCCGGGCCGACCCGGCCTGAGACCCCCTGGCTGGCCCGAACTGGGTCGACCCGCCCCGGACAGGGTCGGCCCGGCCCGGCTGGGCTCGGCCCGGCCTGGCAGACCGGCCAGGCGCCGGTCCGGCTCAGCGCAGCGCACTGGCGCGCTGCCAGCTCGGCCTTCGGGCGAGCTGATGGAAAAACGGGGGGGGGGGGGGGCGCCTGCCCCCCTTGTGTAACCGCGGCCCCCCCTCAATAATGGGGGGTCGTTCAAGCTGGCCGGGGGAATTTAATTCCCCCGGCTTTCCCCATTTTCGGTCGGCCCGACCTGGCCGGCCGGCTCCTCCTCAATGGGACCAGCAGTGGCCGGTCCCTTTCCGGATCCGACACCGGTGGCCCGGCTGGCCGCCGGTCACCATGCTCCACCGCGGCCCGGAACTAGCTGCGGCCCTTGTCGTCTGGCGCGGTGTGACGGCACCGCGCCCCTCCGCCGCGGCCCACTCCAGCCGCAGCACCTTTTATTTCCATCAACGTGGCGCGACGGTGTCGCGTTCTTGAATTTCTTTCCATGGCGCGGCGCGACGGCGCCGCGCAATACTTGCCGTGTGATTTCCGCATGGTGCGGCGGCATCACGCCATCCCGTTCCATTCACAAAGAAACAATCATGAACAAAGGAGGGGGTTAGGCCGTGTTTGTGCGGTCCGGCCCCCTCTGGTTAAATGATAACATTTAGTCGATTAACCATGAAGTTCGACATGCCAGAATCAAGAACGGAAATAATTTAATAGATTAACAAATAATCCCCTACCTCGGTTTCAAGAGCGGAGCGGGTCAACAAGCCGCAGAAGACAAGCGTCACGGAGGTCGGGCGTCGCGGAAATCGAACGTTGATTCCGTTGACGTCGAGGTGCGTCTGAAGAGGTAACGTCGCTGGAGAATCTTTGTAAGCTGACGGAGAAAGCCCGAGGAGGACGCGGTGTCTCCTTTCGTTGACACGGGAAGAAGATCGAAATAAGCGGCGTCATCGATCTTCGAAAACACACCGGCTGCGAAGAAGGGAAGAGACGATACGTCTTTCTCTTCTTATGGTGACGGCGTTCTTCGTCGGAGCCTAAGTGTTCTTCGCGTTCTTCGTCAAGGTTGAAGAAGATGAAGAATGCTTCCCAATCCTCTCAAGGTGGAAAAAGATACTAACCAAAATAAAATAAGTCTAAGCCTTATTTTATTTACACATCCCAACCTCTTTGAATTTCAAAGGTTTGAAATTAAGTAACTCATCTTAATTAATAACACAAGTTGTCAAATTAATTAGAGTGGAGTTATTGGTGAGTTTAAGGGAAGTTGAAGAGTTTTGGGCTCGTGTGGGCCCCACCACACTTAATCCTCTCAAGGGAGGTTATATGGATGTGGGTCCCACCTCTAACTCCCTTTGGGAGGAAATAACCAACAAAGTTAAAAAAAATTGTGTTCCACAATTTATTTAACTTCTTCTAATTTCCCCCAAAACTAACTTTCATCCTGCATAAAACGCAACCTCGGAAAAGGTCTCCTTAAGCAAATATCGGCGTTGTGAGTTCATCGGTGCCCTCGGAATTCGATTCCGGGCACCGGTTCAAAAGTTAGAAAAACCCGCTCGTTCGTTCACTGAACGTACCCGAGCCAAACTTCGGAAATTGATTCTGGTCACACCGGGCCTCGGAATTAGCTGCCGTCAGAAACCGCACTCTTATAAAATTTCAAAGAAAATTAAGAAAAATTTTCCCTTGAATTTTACAGGTCTTTACAAATAATATATAACTCATGGAGTTTTTATATAATAACAGCTTCCAGGCATCAATCCATATGATACATTTTTAATATTTTTATAGAAGACTATGTCGTTTGCCTCTTTTTTAGTTAGAGGTAGGTGTGTCAGATCTTATTAGATGTAGTCTCGTGTAGGATACATCTAATCAAGTTTAGTTGATCAGGATTTGTTTGGTGACCACTCATATTAGGAATAAATCCTACACTAACCATTGTATATGACCTTGAGTTTTATTTTGGTCATCGTGTTTTCCTTCGTGTGTCATCTAGATTGGGGAAACATCATATCAAGAAATAGGGAAAGCTAGCACTCAAGTTTTTTGGGATGTTTAAGATAGTGGGAAGGGTTGGTCGAGTAGCATACCATTTATCCCTTCCAAAGCACTATGGTTCCATGGAAAATGTGTTACAAATGTCACAACTTCAGATATATCATTCAGAACCTTCTCATGTGTTAGACATATCATACATTAATATTGATATAGATGCATCCTTTAAGGAGAATCTGATACAGATCGTGGACCATAGTCAGAGATATATCTGAGGTAGGGCTATATTGTTGGTTTGAATGTAGTGGAATCATGGGTGATTTTAGGAGGATACCATAGAGAGGGAGTTTAATATGCAAACATAGTGAACAAACTTATTCATTGATACCCTATAGTGATGCTTGGAGAAGCTCGAAGATGACCTATTATATGGTAGGGAGGTTTTAAGATCTTATCTTTTTCCAAGTACGTCTCTCTATGATTTTTTCATTAAAATTATTTCAGTTGGTTTTTTCCTCGTCTTCAAACCTTGGTGGTCGGGTTTCATTGTGGATGATTAGTTGTTAAATAAAAATAGGCTTGGATTGCAAGGAAACTTGAGAAAACTAGAGAGGATCCATGTGAGGAGAGACTCGAATTTTTTTTTGAATTAATGGAGTCTTAGTATAAATGGGTCAAGTGTTACCAAGGGTTCTTGGTAAGTTGAGAATCTTTAAAGGGGTTTCTGGTTTTTATAAGGAAATGGGGATGAAGACTATTTTTAAGACATTTACACGATGTGTAAATGGGTTACATGATGTGTAAAAGTCACCAGAATCATCTTTTGAATTGATTCATAATGTAAAGTGGTTACACATCTTGAACCAATTACACATCATGTAATGTTTGAGTGAATTAAATATTTAGTTGAGGTGATGTCTTTTTCAGTGTAACTCTTTGAAAAGAATTACATGATGTGAAAATGGGTTACACGCTATGTAATTCCCCGAGTAGCAGTTTCTGAGTATGTTGTGTGAATAATTTTTTCTCATTAATTCATGTATACTTCACCTCTCGACCCTAGGGAATCTTCTAGGTGATTTTGGAGTGCCTCTATCCATTTAAGACATCCCATTGGTGAGATCAATTCTTAGAAAAGTGGTTCTACCTTATTTTCCCTTCTCTTCTGTCATTATCCAACTATTATGGTGTAATCTCTTGAATGTGGTCATTATTTTATTTGATCTTAATCATTTTTTATCTAGGTTCTCCTTGCGATATTTTAAATGTTAATCTTTGTTGTAATTTACAATCATAAGTATTGTGTTCTTCTCCAGTTAAAGGTAGTGGTTCTAAATATTAACCATGTGATTTGATTTTCAATTTCTAATTATGTGAAAAAATTTGATTTCACTAATTCATGTGTCAAATAATTAATTAATTGAATAGAATGATGATATACTATGTTGTTCTTTATTTTATCCCTTTTTATTCAATTGACTATGTGACCTGGATTTTGGATACCCGTTAGGTGATCAAACCTTTGAAAATAATGAATTGGAAATGGATTAAATATGATTCTAGCATGACATGTGATTCAGGTGATTGATTTATATAGATTCACCATGGAAAATGGATTGATTGATTAATTGAGATAATGGGTAAATTGAAAGAAATGGTAATTAGTATAATTAACCATTTGGTCTTATGTGTTCATATTGCGATATGCTTACTATTGTGATATGAACTTGTCATACATGCTAAGATGCATTATGTCGGGCTATGCCCTGGCACATGTTAAGATGCTTATATATCCTGTTATGCCCTGACACATGTTGAGATTTTTATATATCAGGTTATGCCCCGGCACATGCTAAGATGCTTATATGTCAGGTTATGGCCTAACACATGCTACGATTCTTATATATAGGGATTGGCCTAGTGATTTTATATTTCACCATGGTTATATGGTTATGTTTGGAGTACTTGTGATACATACTCGGAGACATTCTCACATGGCATCGAGACAGGTTATGTATTACCATGGTTATATGGTAATGGTTGGCATGGTTTTGATACATGCTCAGAGTTATTCCAACATGGTTCCAAAGTAGGTTATTATTGTATTTTATTAATTTTTTCATTAATTAATACATTTATTTATCACATTATTTCATGTACTTCTTATCAGACTGGTTTGTTTAGACATGGTGGTGTTGACCAACTGAGTTATACTCACCCTTTTCCGGGCCACCGTTTTGAACCCGAGTATATTTTATGGATACAGGTTTGGATAAGGGAAATGGACCTTATTACTGAACTTGTTGCTTACTAGATGGTCTAAATTTATAACATGGGTCTGACATGGGGTTTAGAAATAGAATCTTTTGGGTTTATCTTTTGTCAGATGACTCCTTTATTGTATTTTTTTCAATTTGACATTTAGATACATATCATCCTATCATTACATTATTCCTCATTTTTTGTATATTCATTTGTCTGTTAGTTTACCAGTTCTTCTATATGGTTTCTTGTATATCTATAAATTTGATTTCTTTTATATATATATATATATATATTATTTTCACTGATATAACACATCATACTAGGGGGTATATTCTCCACACTATACACATCACACCACCGCTGTTAGTCAGCAGCCTCTAGCATACAAGGAGGCATGCTTGAGATCTTATAACCAACCCTTTTCAAAAATTTGAAAGAGTTCTTTTTGAGACCCGGTTTTTGGCCAAATAATACTATGAAATATTTCTAAGAATATTTCCAAAGTGGGGCACTGAGACGGCGTGCAGTTCTGAGGCCCTATGTGCCCGGAATTAGTTTTATAAAAAAAATTAAGTGTTTTTATATTACGCACGCACGGTTAACTAAATAAAATGAGATATCTCTTAAACAGTTGATCAGATCAGAAATCTGAGACCACGGTTGGGTCCGGAATGCAGTGTTTTCCCTAGGAGCGACATAAAATAAGTCGGCACGGGATGTTCGGACCCCTCGCTCATTGGAGGTGTATTAAATGGATAAATTAAATAATTAATTTATTCATTTAATAGCTCAAACCCGAATATCTCTAGAATAGGGACTCATATGAAAACTCTGAGGCCACCGATGAGCTCGGAACGTAGTTTTTACCCTAAGAAAGGTATAACCTTTGTCCGCATCAGGTGTTTGGCATATGCGCTATAATGAGAGAATAATTAAATAATTAAATAATTTTTTATTTAGTTATTTAATTTATTTATTTTAACCTAGAGATAGGTTATAAATTCTTTTTTTAGAGGGGGTTTGCCTCATAATTCATTTTATCCAATGACGATAAACCCTCCCTTCCTCTCCTCTCCGCCTCTCCTCGTTGATGAACGACGGACGAAGAACAACGAAGCCTCGGATCCAAGCGAGTCGAAGAGCGACGAACGCAACATCTTCTTCTCATCGTTGTGCAAGTGTGATCCTCGTCAACACTGAGCGGATCTTGATGAACGTGATCTTCACCAACGATCGATCCAAACTTGAGGTAGGATTTATCTTTGTGGATTCCTTACCTCGATTTAATTTCTCATGATGAACGCGAATTAAATAAATTAATTCACGGATCAATAAACTATTGATTGAATTAATTTTCTTATTATTTATCTTGGATTTGAGATTCTTGAAGCATGATAAATATTTAATTTCCAATCCCCCATGTTCTTGATTCTCAAAAATGATGGCCAAACTAACACAGCTATTGATCCGCACTTTCCTTATTCATTGTCCACACATTCTTCGCATGTTCTACATCCCCAAATAATTAAGCGCGCTGGAAACTCATTGTTTTGTTGAGCGCGGCATACAGATGCGAAGGTCTCGACCCGAGGATCACAGAACCACATTCGTATTTTTTTATTTAAACCGAAGCCGGTATGACGTGTGGAATGATCCCATGTCGCGGGTCCGATGGAGGTTCAAGGCGGCAGTGCGAGTAGGCCGGGACGGCTGAATTCCAGAGGCGGCATATCCGGCGGAGGAGGCAGCCCGCGGGTTTGGAGGAGAGAAATCGTGAAGGTGAAATTTGTGGGATAAGAGATAGATTGGAGAGAGAATATAAAATAATAGAAATAAATTAGAAGAAAAATAAAAAGATAAATCAATCAAGTGATGGGGGAGTGATTGGAATAGAGTTAGGCAAGGGAGGCACTACTTTTTTGGTGCGTGGAATTTGGGGTGTGATATTTAGGGAATTAAATTAAATTAAAAATAATAATAATATAATGATGTTATTATTATTTTCTTTGGGAAAACCGTATTTTGACGGTATCTTCTTCGTGCGACCTCGGTTTCAAGAACCGTCAGTGGTGGTGCAACCCTGACTTCGAGACGGAATTTATGAGTCCAATATTGGATATCTTTTTTAGGTTTTTGGATCGGGTACCCGAAACGCTCGGGAAATAATAGATTTAATATTATTGTTAAATCTTCGACCTGCCATAACTCATGCGTGCGACGCCAGATTGGCTTTCCATCAGTGGCGATGTAATCCTGCCATTAATATGGTCGATTCAAGTCTAATGTTGGATAATAAATTCTGGTTCATGGCTTGGGCCCACGAAACACCGAATAATAATATTATTATTATTATTACGGGATCTTGTATTTGACATATCTCTCTCATACGGTGTCGGAATGACGAACCGTCTGCGACGTTGTGACCCTGGAATTAAGATGGATGTTTCAAGACCAATTTTGGATATTTAATTCGAGGTTGAGGAATGGGACCCACGAGGCCCGGTTCACGCGTGTTGTAGTGAAATGAAACTTTTTCACCAGCTATCCATTTTGGACCAATGGGTAGTCCATATCATGTGTTTTTTTATATGAATCGCAATGGTGTGACCGGTTTAGTTAACCGGTGTGGTTTGAAGTACGATCGGGTTGGATCGAACATGAATCCAACCAGTCCCTCGGTAATAAAATGCATATAACTTACAGACTAGTCGTCCGATTGATGCATCGTATGTCGTGTTGGAACCCCTATGACATGGCGGTCCTTCGGGTTGCTTCCTTGTAGAACTTCGTGGTGGTTGAGGTATGACCGATGACCTGAGGAGAAGAGCTAGGGAGTTTCTTAGATGGCTACTCCCTTGACAACTCAAGGCGCGAGTATTTCTTACTCCTCTTCTCTAGTAGAGATGGGACTCCCCACCTCGTGAGTGCGGGTTTGTTTTCCTATGAGATGGTTTTATTATATTTGGAGTTGATACTATTACTCCACCACACGGCCAGGCGAGGCCAGTAACGCGGGTCACCCCGGGTACCGATTTTCATGGGTTGACATACATGGGTTGAGGTCATGTACGGGCACATTGCCAACATACATGGAGAGGACCCCAGATACATTGACACGACGGGTGATACTTTCTACATGTTTTATAGTTGCATTTTACATGAACAGCCTTGCAACACGGGCCATTGTACATGGGTAGTACCTGGGGTCAGAGGACACTGTGTGTAACCTTTCTACATGTCGTGTACCTTTCAGTACATGGATTGATCTTCTTTCCCACCATATCTTGGACATCTTTCATTTGGGTTAGTTCCCCTTCTTCTCGTTCCCCTGAAGTTCAGGCATCGTTTCCTTCTACAGGAGTATGATCCCTTCAGTAGGACTTTCTGTGATAGAGTCGGCATCCCTCCGAGAGGCCCGGAGCGAGATCCTCTATCCATTCTTGACCCTAGGTAGATTCAGGAATCGACGTGACCAACTCTATTGGGCGTTGATCCTCTACCTAGCTGGTTAATCACCTAGCTGGTGAATCCGGATGAGTCACGTTATCCGCCATGGCCCTGGAAGTGATCATCATCTATGTATCGTGATCTTTCCCACTCAGGAGTGTGTCTCCCGTAATGAGTTCTTCTATATATTGTGATATTCTCACTTAGGAGTGTGTCTCCTGTAATGAGTGTAACTACCTCTCGTGACATTTCCTGAAGAACAGTACTTCTCGGACGGAAGTCATCAGAGCTACTAGACTCGTGGAGTGTGTTCTCCCAGAATGAGTACTTTGTGGAAACCTTCGAACTAGATCCATAGTGTGGGTATGTGGTTGTGTAACTTGTCTCTAGACTACAGGTCTGAGATACGAGTATATCTGGTTTCCCTAGGTATTTGTATGGGAATATACCTGGTGTGAGCTATGAGATGAAGATCCCCTTACTCTATCGTTTGGGTTTCTTTGAGCGATCATAACTATTATTGGGTGGAGTTTTACTCTTCTTGTTCACTCTTGTTGTACCTTGTTCTCTCTTACTACTCTCCTCTTCAGTACATCTCTTTTTTCTCCCTCGATCCTTCGGGGCATCCTGCTGAGTATTCTTATACTCACCCCTGCTTGGGCTTTGCCCTCATTTGGCGTTCCCTTGCATACAACAAACAGGTTGATCGTGACATCAAAGGTTCTTCGGTATACGTGGTGCTTAGACCGCATGTGGTGGTCGTGTCTTGGGATTCAGGAGTGGGACTCTTCCATCTATTTTACTTTTTCACTTGTTGTCGGGTTGTGGCATGTTTCAAGTTGGGTGTGTATTTTTCCCCTTTCCCTTTCAACTTTACTTTTCTTGTACTTATACTATTAGAGGTCGATGCATTTTTGTTTGGTTTCATTTTTATAGTAGTATGTAACCTTGATTTCTTCTTTTTCTCTTCACTTTTTCATTGAGTTAGTTGCATGTGTGTGTACAGGTTATCAGGAAAAGGCCTCCCCGAGTTTGTTGTGCCTTCGGTGCTAGTCGTCAGCCCCTGGCCTTTGGAGGTGGGCTTGGGGTAGTTGTGGTTCGAGCCCTGGTATGGGTCGGGTCATGAAATTTCTAGATCAAGGGATGTTAAAAACTTAATTTTTTGTCATAATTAATAGTGAAAATAGTAAAAGTATTTTACCGTGGTTAAGGTGAAAAGGGGTTTACCGAGGGGAGTTAAACTAAAAAGATAAGGGTTAAAATGAGCTAAAAAATTGTATAAATTCTATTATATGGCCATATTTTGACCGTATCTCATCTAATTCTCTATAATTGTCTAATTTGGATCCTTGTGACATGTGAAAATTGTGTGTATCACTTTTTATTTTTTTAAATTCCAAGTGTTTCCTCTCCCCCGCTTATAAAATTCCACTCGTTCTCCTCTCTTATTCAAACCTTAAAATCCTTTTGGTTCAACCAATAAATTCCAAAATACCTTCCTTAATTCCCTCCCCATGACCAAGATCCTATTTTTTCATAAATTCATCTTAATAAGACTTTTGGTTCTAAGATAAGGAGGTTGAACAAAGAAGATGTATCCTGCTCAACCTAGCGTTTTTTTATTTCTTCTTCCACCACCCTCAAATATTCTTAAGTTATAATGATATAATAAAACTATCATCTATAATATGTTAATTTCATAACCTAAATCCATCTTCTATTTCATCAAATGAGAAACTAATCCATCATTCGTGTGTACTGTGGACTATCACCTTGTGGACCAATGTAATTCATTTTTCATCATCACCTCTCGGAGCTTGTTATAATGATGTATTAAAATTATATGTATGGTATTTGTAACATAATTATAATTTTTTAATTAGTATATCACATATACCTTCTTAATTTTTATTCTTTGGGGGATACTACACCACCACTCATGTGTACAGTGAACTACCAACTCGTGAAGAAATGTGATTCATTTTTCAATAATGCTTTACAGATAAGGAAATTATGATAAATTTAATGAATATAAATGATATAAATGACATAATTATTATATTAATGACATATTTATAATTCTGAAAATATAATATATCATTTTCTTTTTTACACTAAAAAATGATAATGTTATTTTTTCATATGTGTGGACTACCGTATCTACAAAGCGATGTGATTCCTTTTTCATCACCAAATCACATGGGTATTTTTGTAATTGAAAATGGTTTTTTAATAGAAAAGTGTATTTTTATATGAAAGTGTTTTTCATATGGGATTAAAATATATTTTCAAAGGTTTTTATGATGAAGGTTTTTTATTAATAATATGGTACTTGATAATTATAGGAAATGGGTGAGACAAAAATTGATTATATATGGGGTGTCCCAGATAGCGCTGGGTAAACCTATTATAGCTTAACATGGGGTGGCCCAAAAATCATCGGGGAAGCCCATTGAAACTTAACATGGGGTGGCCCATATAGCGCTGGGTAATCCTGTTATAGCTTAACATAGGGTGGCTCAGATAAAAATGGGTAAGACCATAATAGATTAATTATAAGATGAACATATTTTTATTCCAATTGAAAAGGTTTTGAAAGGGATTTATATATATGATACTCTAACTCACCTAAAGGAGTTTTAATTTCTTATTATGGGTTTTAATGATTTTTTTGAGAAACATGTGTGTTTTGTTTTCATGTGAAATTGTTTTATTTCATATTATCAAATATCTTTGAAGATAAAGGTAAAAATTATATGAGTTTTTATGTTTTAACTGAACTAGAAATTTCCTTTCTTTTTATACCCCTTACTGATCTTTCTAGCTCATCCCAAGTTTTTAAAGTGAATTTCATAGGGTTTAAGGGGGAATAAAGAAAAGTATGAGATCAAGGGGATAATTGTGAACATTTTTCATAAAGATAAATCATGCCTTATTTTATATAGTTTTATATTGTGGGAAAAAATGGATAGTAAGTATAAGTGTCCACTTTTAATGTATGGTTTTACTTTGTAAGAGTTTTTCCTGATTCTATAAAACTATAAACTAAAAAGGATCCTTAAATGTGAATTATAGTTCAAAAATACTAGGATCTGTAACTTTTAAGGCTACGTCCTTAAACCTATGTGTCAAGAATGTTGGAATAATAACCCAGGAAAATTTATTAAGAGAAATGGAAGATGTTTTGTATGTGGTAAAGGGAGGCATAAAGAAAATATTTAAAGGAAAAAGGAAGAATTCAATTAAAATCATTAAGGGTAATAAAATTCTTCCCAATGTATCAATTTAATGTTTTAAATTTAGATATTTTGGTAATTATGCAAATTGATGACCTAGGGGGAAATCTTGAGAATGGTATAAAAAAATCTATACAGATAAATGATTGGAAATTCTTAATGACATTACAGTTTAATATAAGGAAACTACATATGACAAATGAAAGGTATGGATTATATATTTTCTTATATTTTTAAATTATTTAATATTAGGATATTATTCATATTTTTTTATAGTAAGGAATTATTAAGGAATAATATGTAAAATCATGGTAAATGTATTATAAAGAACATTGAGAGATTAAGGTTTCTCTTTCAAGGGATTCAAGAGTTGTGATATAGTGTTATATTTAAGGATGATCATAAATTTAAATTTCTTAATAATATTTTGCTGTTTTATGTGATTGAGTACCTTTATATTTATTTATTTAGTTTTGATAGATGTTTAAGGTATATTTAACCCTAAGTTCAACATGTGAAAATGTTATTTGAGGTAGAATTCTCTTTATTTTTTTGGACATAAGTTTAAAGGTAATGAAAACATTAGGGTTTATTTTATCTTTGATAATTTTGATTATTTTTTAGGATATTAACCATATTACTAAGAATTATATAATAATTATTTTAGTATATTTTTTGAAAATTAAAACATATCACATCCGATAAGGTTGTGGGTATTGAACCCACAACTGAAGGGAGTTAAGGGTGTAGTGCCAACTACTAGCCTATGTAATGTACTAGTTAGTATGAAATAATTTTTTTCACTCAAATGGTTCGAAAAATAATGATTATGTTTATTTTGGTAGCATATGTTTTACTTCATATATAACCCTGGGATTGAAAAGTAATTTGGTGATTAGTAGATTAATGTTATTTCAGAAGATGTTCTGAATTTTAGGAACCTTATATGATTGAGGTAAATATAACATTATGGGACTTCATTTGAGGAATAAAGTTTGAATTATATTTTTACTATGTATTTTCAGTAATTCAAGTTATTTATGGAAATGATTAGTATATATTAGAGATTATATGATTAAGGAATACACATTTTTGGTATGATACTTTAAAAGTGATTGGTTTTATTTGGTGGTAAATGTTAAATCAATCTCATAATAATATATGATCAAACCCTTATAATTTTGAATTTCAATCTTAATAAATAATATTTTAGAGAATTTTAATGATATTTATTTATCAAATGATCTATGCTAAACTTTGAGTGTTATTTTGGATACCTTGGTAATTAATATTGTATTTTATCATATGAAGGTTTATTCATTTTGTAAATTATCTAAACTTATACTAACCATTTTCTTTTTAGTTAATATATAAAGATACGAGGAATATATTTTTATTCATTTATCATTATTTTGTCCTTTAAAAGTTTATTCTATTGCTTCAGGAATGAAAAATTCATCATGAAAACTCATCATTTGGAGAAAATGATAATATTTTGGTGGAAATTTATTTAAGGATGAAATTAAACTTATCAAGTAAGTATATTTCCTTATGTTTTATTCTAAATAGTAAAAATTCCTCAATCCTTGGAAAAGGATCGTGAAAATGAAGATTTTATCCTATTATACTCATTTTCAAAGAAACAATGGTCTTTTTCACAACTATTTGGTTTATGGTTTTATGGATGTTGACTTTATCATGATCATTAATTTTCTTGTGATCAATAATATTTATCACTCTTCATCGTTATTTTGGAATAAATCCTTTCTTCCATGTCTAAATATTTAATTCCCACTAATGTTATCCTATATGGAAACCTAATTTGTGTTTTTCCAAAAGACCTTCATACTTACTTTTCTCTCTTATCAAGGGGATGTTTTATTAACCCTTTTTAGAATGTGGGTTTCTAACAAAGGTATTTTCAAATTTCCAACATTTGATTTATATGATAAATTTAAAATTGTGAGCAAATAATTTATTAAATTTGGGGAATAAATTTAACACCCCAAGTTTTTAAAAAAGGAAGCTATTCTCAATAGCATATAAGACATGTAACATTAATCTTAAACAAACCATGAAATAATATTATTTTCAATATGACCATTATAATCTAACCATTAAATTAGAGGGTATGTATATTATTAAATAATTTATGAAATATATATATAAATTTCCTAATCAATATAAATTTATTGATAATTTTTTAGTAAATAATCAATTGATTTTAAAGTAATTTTATTCATCAAAAATACGTTTTCTTCAAAAATTATTTTTATTGTTTTTTTTTTGAGAAACTTTTATAATTAATTTCTATAAATATAATAATTTTTTTTGAAACCACGAACTTCATTTTTTAAATCATCATATCAAAATTAACTTAGGGTGAAATTTTGATATTTTTTGGAAAATAGTGACTATTGAAGATATCAATTTTTTGTATAACTATCATTTGTTTTCAATAAACTAAGTCTTGTTCTGCGTTGAATTTGATTTCAGGTAAAAAATAATTATTTGGTAATATTTAATACAAATAATTAAATCTGAATCATCTTTGTACTGGATTTTAGTATAAGTTTATTTTTGGGTTTAAAATGGGTTTTTAACTATTTTAAAGTGCATAATGTTTCTCCATTTTAATTAATTAAAATAACTCATAATAAGGAGTGATTTAAATAAAATTTATATATTATTTATCTAAAAATATGAATTTAAATTCAAATAATTATGATTATTAGTTATAGAGTTAATATAAGATCATATTATGCTTGAAAAATACATTTCTTAAAAAACTCCTTTTTTTCAAATCTTCGGGTTTTATTTTAAATTAAATTCTACCACTTCAATGAATTGAATTTGGTAAAATTGATTACATATTTGGAATTGGAATAATTTATATTATATGATAATTTTAACTTTTTAAGATCCCATCTTTTTCCAGGTATGTCTCTCTCTTAGTTGTTTTTAACTTATTTCAGTTGGGTTTTGCCTTATCTTTAAACTTTGGTGGTTATGTTTCACTCTGGATTTCTGGTTGTTAAATAAACACAACTTGGGTTTCAAGTAAACTTGAAAAAACTGGACAGAATTCACATGGGGAATATTTTTTGGATTCTGTTTGAATTAATGGATTGCCGGTATAAATGAGTCAAGTGTTACCAAGCATTCTTGGTAAGTTAAGGAGTCATAAAGGGGGTTCATGATTTTATAATAAAACAAGGCTAAAAACTATCTATAGGATATTTACACACTGTTTAAATGGGTTACGCAATATGTAAAATTCACCAGACTCATGTTGTGAAAGGATTCATGATGTGAAGTGGTTACAAGTTGTAAACCAACTCCACATCGTGTAATGTTTAGGAAAATTAAATATTTAGCCGAGGTGACAAGATTTTCAGCATAACTCTTTAAAAGTAATTCCATGACATGAACATGAGTTACACACTGTGTAATTCCCCAAGAATTAGTTTTTTAAGTATTTCATTCATATGATTTTTCTAATTCCTTCATGGAGCTTTCTTCTCTTAACCATAGGGAATATTCCAGGAAATTTTAGAGAGCCTTTATCCATTCCAGACATCCTATTTGTGTGATTTATTCTTAAATAAGTGTGTTTATTAGAGTAGGACACTCAAGAGGGGCTTGAATTGACTTCCTATAAAAAAATTTGTTAAAAAAATTATTTGAAGGTCCCCTAATTTGAAAAAAAACAGGCCAGTTAATCAAAGTACTGAATTTATAATAGTCGGATTGTTCGAATGGTTTCTCATAAGACTGATTAATTCTCAATTATAACAATATTAAATATTGGTATAACTTTTGAAACAATTCTACTAAATCAAAATAATTGTTAATACTATCTAAGACTAGCTATCAAAGTGAAACATAGTTTTCTGAAATATGAGTTAAAATAGAGTAAAACTAAATTTGAAAATACAGAGGATTAAAACTAGTGGTTTGGTCTCAAGACAAGACCTAATCCACTCTACTTGTATATCACCTTCCTCTAAGAAAAATATATATAAAGCTTTGATCCACACCCTGGATCAGGTCTTACACGATAGTATATAAGACTGTCTAGGTCACTTGACCTCTAACACAGTTCTATGTGGGAAATATAACAGTCAGGTCACACAGGACCTCTTCCACAATTATACATGAGAGAAACAAGGTGTAAAAAGATTTTTTGTAAGGATATCTTGTATCCTCCAATTCAGTGCATGAGACAGTGTGTGTTTTTAGTAAAGACGCACACACTACTTGAAAGTTTAATAAAATTGTACACAACATATAAGAATATAATAAGAAGGGATTATAAATGCTCTAATTTCTTTCTATGCAGCTATAGACTTTTAAGATGTATCAGATTTGATGTTTTGGTCCTATTCTGAAAGCAGACTCAGAAATTGAGTATCGTGAGTTTAGTGTTCTAATTTTAGTTCAGTGAGATTCTCTTCTTCTATTCTATTTTTTGTTGCTGCAAGGATGTTTGAAGCTTTGATCTACATCAATATTTATAATAGAGAAAATGATATTTTTTTGTGTGTACTTTTGTGTGTTCTTGAATATTTTTTCTAACGTTTCTTTTCAGTCTCCACACTTCACTTATATTAACTTTTTCAGCTCGAGTGCTACTTTGTATTTAATCTTCGGTTGTTTGTGCTATGTATGATAGGAAACACAATATCTTCACCTCGTACCTCATACTATCAGGTTTCATGTCTTTAAAATATCATTAATTATTTCATTTTCATTAAATGACTCAAATATGACAGTTAGAATCAATTATTAAATTTAATTAAAAAAAATAGAAAATTTGTTTAAGGAACAGTGTTACAGTTGATGGTGAGACAGAAGAGATTCCATAGTCACGGTGAGTCTAAAGTGGGGACACAGTTAGTAGTGACATCCTTCCTGAGTTTAAGAACTAGTAGCATAGTTACAGTGTTTGGTCCTTTGCAATTTTTTTGAAACCGGTAGCAAGGTTACGGTGTCAAGGAAATGGTGTCTCGGATAACAGTGTCTAGTCCTTTGTCAAAATTTTGAATAGTGTCACGATATGATATCTTGTAAACGGTATCACGGAAATTGTGTCAGGTCATTTGTGAAATCTAGAACCAGTAGGAAGGTTATAGTGTCAGGAAAATGGTGTCACGGACTTTGCCGATTTCCAGACTAAATGGTGAGATATTTTGATCACAGAAATGGTGTCTCATACTTAGTAAAATATTTTCCATCTGTCTTAAGAAGTAACACTCACATGATGGATTAAGTTTAATCATAATCATAATAAAACATAGTTAAGCAAGATTAATCATGATTTATAATATTTAAACATGATTCCCATGACTTATATGATTTGGTATTTACATTATTTACATGATTTTCATGATTTGTGAGCATTAAAAGAAAAGGAGTCTAACAATATCCCCCTTTTTGATGATCAAAAATCATGGAATTTAAAATCCATACATTTTCTAATGAAATCAATGTATTAGATCATATATGTATAGATAAAAATAAATTCCTAAAATAAAGTTTTTATTTTTCCCTTTTTAGCACAAATTCCACCTCTTCTCCCCCTTTGGGATTATCAAAAAGAGAATAAGAGAAAGGAAAATAAAATAGTAAAAGAAAATGAAAAGGGAATAAAAGGACAATAAAACTTTTCATTGAATAAAGTGAGATAGTATATTTAAAATCAAAAAAAGAAAATACATAACAGCCCTATCAAAAAAAATCTCAACTTCTCATCAGATTTAGTATCCTTCTATTGATTCGGCTTAGAGACAATAGGAGTAGAAGCAATATGTGCATACGTAGAGGTGGTAGAAGTAGTATAAAGGGAAGGAAATGTCACTCCTTAAATTATATAAGGGGAAAGGGTTGGTATTGTGGAAGACTGAGGCAAAGGTTGCTCAATAATAACTGGTCTAATTTGGCTCAGAGCCTATGAGACATACATGGTGATGGGAGCAAAACAAGTAAAAGAAGAAGGATTGGTATAAAGAATCAGGCCAGGTCTCAAAGGAGATATTATAGGATCCATGATGGTTGTGCTCTGAACATGTAGATAAGGATTCAACTGATTAATTAAGTCTGTGATGAATTCACCACCATACTGCATTACCTTCTCAAAATCATCTTTATTTTCTCTGAATTTCTCTAGAGTAGGTGTTAAGTCCCTTAACTTCTGAACTTGATCCATGAAATATTGATTTAAAAAAGGTATCTTTAAATTATCTACTATATAATTGAAATGATTGTTCAACTCATGCTTGGAATAGATTTTATTGAAGTGGTAATCCACTTTCTTAGAGATTTATTCTTGAGAATCAGTGGAAATTTTTTAGTGAACTCTTACCAAGTCAAGAACATGCTCATTGTTCTTGACAATTGTATCAAGATGTTTCTTAAAAAACCTTCAATCAAATACTGAAATTGTTCCTTAATTGAAAATCTAACCATTTCACTATCCAATGGCTTAGATGGCTGAGCAGAAGTAGATGGAGAAAAAACATCTAATGTGAGAGTTTTAAGCTGATTTGGAACAGTTTTTAAACATACCTTATATTCATTAGTCAGAGTATTGAGTCTAGAGACAATCCCATGGATCTAATTTACTATTTTTGTGTTGTTCTCAATCACCTTTTCATACACAGTAATCAAGTTTGGTTGAATCGGAGATACATCCTTCTGTTGAATCTTATCAGCATCACCCTCACTGAGATGAGAAACAAGAGCTTGAATAGCTTTCAAGTTTTTCTTCATTTCTTTAACCATATATTTTAGATATTTCACCTCATCACTCAAGTGCTTGTTCTCAATCCGAACTTTTTAAATTTCATGAAGCATCTTGGGTTGGATCTTCCACATGATTTTCTCTAGAAGAAAATAATCATCTCTTTCACTGAGATTGGTTACAGGGGTAGGCTGTGAGTTCATGAGGTTTTCACAATGAAACAAAAAAGTGTATCTAAATTATTTCAAGTCATCACAATTTACATAACTAGGATTTTCTTGAGTAAGTTCAGGAATAGGAACTAAAACAGGTTCTAGTTCCATAGAATAAAAAACTTCAGAGACCAGTTTTAGCTAAAACACAGTTGAAAGATCTAATCCCTAAACTAAGTTTCCTTGAGACTCATAAACATTAAAACCCCTTGGAAACCTATACTAGGTATCCATATAACTTAATTCAATAGGATTTGGAACTTTAATCCTGTCCAAGTTGAGGTTTTTTTCCCCCAAAATAGATGCATCTCTTTGAGGACTAAGAGACTCAATCTCTTGACCACCTTCTACACCCTTTTCTCTATCAAATTAATCCATACCTCTAGCTAATTGAAAGGCTTTCTCCATTATATCTTCAGCAGTTAAAATCACTTATGTTTCTACATGTTCTTCCTCTATCTATTCCTCAGTAGCATCATGCTCTTCCATAGCATCATTTTCTTCTTCAATAGTAACTTTTCTTTTATCAATAGTTTCATATCCTTTTATAATATCTTCTTCACATTTAGAGAGAGGATATTATCTAGAGGGAACATCCTGAGGTTCATGCAATTCTTCCATAATTATTTCACCTTCATTAGAACAGTTTTCTCCTTTAGGTTGATCAACTTCTATTCCTTCATTTGATTATCCTACAATCTCATCTGACTCTAAACCAGGGTCATTGAAATTCTTATGTCTAGAAGGGTGATCAATAGGATTAAAATACTCATATAATCTATCATTATCTTTAACCCATGACCTCTTACATGGATTATAACTAATCTTCATTCATCTACATGTATACTTAGATATACAAAAAATATAATCTGCAACCACTCCTTCATTATTACCAACCACACCATTGGCTAGTAGCATAACAGAAATCAACCTTGAATAAAATAGAGAAGTTGACTTTGAGGTTGTCTTGATCATGTCACATATGTGAAGAATAATATACTTGCACAAATTAATCTTGGGACCATTATTTAGAATATGTATCAAAAAAAAATCTTGATACTTGAGAGTGACAAATTCACTTTTCCTTAGAAAAATTAGGTGTTGAATAAAATTAAAAAAACATCACGGTCTCTCCATCCAGTTTAGCAGTAATAGGCCTTCTTTTCTTTTTATTTCCAGTCAACTCACCCAAGGCCTCTTCTAAGATAAATATGTCACTTGGAGGAGGAGGACCTCTCTGATAGTCCTAAAAAATTCCTTCATATGGTAATCCTGGTTAGGAATCCCACAACCTCTAAGAAAAGGTACATCTCTGACCATTCACCTAGATTCTAACCACAAAATCATCCTCAGAGTTGAAAGAGACCTAAATATACTGATAAGATTAAAAAACTAGCTTCAGATATATAGGTTTCCTCCATTTTTAAACCACTCTATCCACTCCTATTCTTCCAAGACTTTCATAACAAACAACTTACTTAATAGAATCCACTTCTCACAAATTTCTTTTTTGGGCATGTCTTTGAGATCCTAAAGACCCAGGTTTAGCAGTTTCTGAGGCATGGTAATCGAATTATTTTTTTGTTTCTTTGAATACTGGTGTTTCCTAGGAGACTATGAAGATGGAAGCTTCATCTTGGGCATTCAACATGGGCACAAGGAAGAGGAGGAGTTCAAGAGAAAAGATATCATCTTTGAGATTAGAGAGTATGAGTGAAGAGATAAGTGAAAATATGGGTTTTTATCATTTAGGGAGTTCAAATGTTGAAAAATAAAAGTGTGGTATATAAGAAATAAAATAATCAATATAGTGGTATGGAAAAATATTAAAAAATCATAACGGTGAGACTGGAATAGGAAGTCATGGTGTCAACAAAGCGGTGTGACTCTAAACGGTGCAACAGTAATTAGTGAGACAGAAAAAAAGAGATAGTAAGCTGAGAAAAAGTAACTGAGAGACAGTAACTGAGAGACATTAACTGAGAGATGGTAACTGAGAGACAGTAACTGTGAGATAGTATCATGGTCACTCAAGGATGATCATTCCTAATTTATGTATGATGTAACTCATCATTTTATAATTTAATGGCTTAGTGAAAATGTTAGCAAGTTTATGTTCAATGCCAATTAATTACAAATTAATATCACCTTTTTTATAATGATCTCTCAAAAAGTGATGTATTACATCAATATTTTTTGTTCTTGAATGATAAATAGGATTCTTAGAGATGTTAATAGCACTTTTGTTATCACAATTTATAGGGACATGTCTAAATTGATATCCATAATCTAGAAAAGTGTGTTTCAACCACAAAATCTGAGCATAAGAACTATTATTATCAATGTATTTAGATTCAACAGTAGGCAATACAAAAAAAATTGATTTTTACTGCACCATGATACTAGTGAATTTTCCAAAAAGTGACATGTTCTAGAGGTGCCTTTTTCCATCTAACTTACATCCACTAAAATCAGCATCTGAATAGCTAACTAAGTCAAATGATTGTCCTCTAGGATATAATAGTCATAAGTTGGTAGTATGTTTGAGGTATTTGAAAATCCTTTTAACTACAAGAAGATGAGACTCTTTAGAATTTTCTTTAAAACGATCACACATACACACACTAAATATAATATCAGGCCTACTAGCAGTTAAGTATAGTAAAATCCCAATCATTCCTCTTTAAGTGATTCGATCAACAGATTTACCATTCTCATCAAGATCCAACTTATAGGTGGAACTCATTAGAGTATCAATAATTTTAGTATTATCTAAACCAAAACATTTTATAAGATCTTTATTATATTTACTTTGATTTAAAATAATGCCTTATTTATTTTGAAATCCAAGAAAGAATTTTATTTCACCCATCAAACTCATTTAAAATTCATTTTTCATCATCATTGAAAAATCAACACATAAATAATTTTTTGAAAATCCTAAAATAATATCATCAACATAAATTTAAATAACTAAGACATCTTTATAAATTATTTTTATAAAGAGATTAGGATCAGCTATACCTTTTGTAAATCCATTGGAAATAATAAAACTACTTAGTCTGTCATACAAAGCTTTTGGAGCTTACTTTAAACCATGTAAAGCTTCTGTTAACTTTAAAAATGATTTAGAAAATGAGGGTTTGTAAAACTAGGGGGTTGTTCAAAAAAATCCTCAACTATATACCCATTTAGGAATTCACTATTAGCATATATTTGGTATAGTTTGAAATTTATATGTGCCACATATGCAAGCAAGATTATAATGGCTTCAAGTCTAGAAACTAGTGCAAAAGTTTCCTCATATTCAATCCCTTCTTTTTGGATATAACCTTGAGCAACCAATCTAGATTTTTTTTCTTACAATACTACCAGATTTATCTACTTTATTCCTAAAAACCCATTTAGTTCCTTTGGCCCAGCTATCTTTAGGTCTATCCAAAAGTTTCTAGAATTTATTTCTTTCAAATTGATTTAATTCTTCTTGCATATACATCACCCAAAATTCATCATTTATTACCTCATTGATGTTCTTAGGCTCAATCTATGACAAGAAATCTTGATATTCAACCTGATTTCTTATAGAAGCTCTAGTTCTAGTTCCTTTATTTAAATATCCAACTATATCATCTAAAGTATGGTTCTTAACTGTTATAACATATCTAGAAAAACAAGGTCTAGAGATTTCAGCTTCTTTAACCGGTTCAAGTTCATTATGGTTTGATTCTAGAGAATTTCTAGAACTAGAAGTTTTACAAATTTCTTGACAATAGGGTCAAAATATTTCACATTCATGTCCATATTTTACATATCATCCTCAAGATTTTCTAGGGAGGTTTTAGGTTCATGTGGATCTGTTTCATAAAATTTGACATATACAGATTCTTCCACACATTTGGTTATTTTATTAAAGACTTTATGGGCTTTAGTAGGGATCGAATAAACTAAGAAAATTCCTTCATCACTTTTGGATGCAAATTTTTCAAGATTATCTTACTATTGAGAATATAAACTTTTCAACCAAAAACTTTTAAGTAATGAGCTTTGGGTTTTCTATTATTCCATAAATCATAAAGAGTTTTCTTAAGAATAATCAAATTAAGACTCTATTAATACTATAAAAATTGGTATTCATAGATTTATCCTAAAAGTATATAGGTAAGACATATTCATTAATCATGGTTATAGCTATTTATTGTAAGGTTATATTTATTCTTTCTACAATACCATTTTGTTGAGGTTTTCTAGGGGAAGAGAATTTATAAATATAGACATTTTGTGAGAAAAAGGATTCAAATTATTAGTTTTTAAACTCATGGACATGGTTACTTCTTAAGTATTTAATTCTAAGACCACTTAGGTTTTCTATTGTTCTATAATACTTGGTAAAATGAGAACAAGCTTCACTTTTGTGAGCTAAGAAAAAGGTCCAAGTATATCTAGAATAGTCATCTACTAGAACATAGACATAGTGCTACCCATTAAGGCTTGAAACTCTAGATGGTCGAAACAAATCCATGTGAACCAACTTGAGAGGTTGATAAGTTTAAACTTCTTTATTTGGTTTGAAAGAGATTTTGTTTTGTTTACCCTTTTGACAAGGATTACAGACATTGTCATTTGGAAACTCATGTTTGGGTAGATCCTTGAATAAGCCTTTTCTAGTAAGCTTTCTAAGGGAGTGTATATTTAATTTTCCTAGTATTATATGCCAAATCCAAGACTCTTTGTGAAATACACATAAGTATGAAAAATTTTGAGAAACTAAAGAATCTAAGTTAATAATATAAACATTTTCATTTTTAAAAGTATAAAATACTAATTCATTTTTAGAATTAAAAAAAATTCAAGCACCATTTTTAAATTTAACATGAAAACCATCATCAAACAATTGTGAAATACTAATAATATTATATTTTAATCCATCAAAAAATTACGTTATAAATTAAAACTGAGTTAGAGTTACCAATCTGGTCAAGGCCAATTATTATCCTTTAGCATTGTCACCAAAGGTGACATGTCCACCATCAATATTTATCATATTCTTGAAGAATGAGTAATATCCTATCATGTGTCTTGAAAATACACTGTCCAAGTACCATAAACTTCTACTGGATCTCTTCAAACAGATTTCCTACAAAATAATTAAGCAAAAGACAATTTTGGTACCCATATTTGTTTGGGTCTAGTAACACTAGTAATAAGATCTTTGAGAACCCATACTTGCTTCATGGGTTTCTTATACATAGTTTGTAAAGTATTGTAAAAGTAAACTTTGTTTCGTCCTAAAAAATTATAAGCTATGAATGAATTCTTAGAGTTAGAACTAGAAGAATTTTCAATTTTTTGAATGAAAACAGATTTTCCATATTTTTCTATAAAATGAGCTTTAGTTATGTTCCTCTATCTAGGTTGGTATCATATACTAGTATTATACCTAGGAGCTAAAATTTTACTAATAATTTGTGTTAGATTATTCTTTCCATTGGTAAAAAAATTAATTCCTTTTTCAATTTCTCATTAGATAATTTAAGTTCATTATTCTCTTTAAGTAATTGAGCATTATTTTTCTTTTCTATAGTAAGATCATATTTAACAGTAGAAGTGAGATCATGCTATTTATTTAAAGCTTTATATTTATATTTTAACTCATTTAATTTATCTTCAAGCATTTGGAAGTATTCAAACATTTCTTCATTAGTCATATTTTCATAATCACTTTCATCTCCATAATAATAGGAATTCTATACAGGAGACTCAAGTTTTACCTTTGATGTGTTTATCATGAAACACAAATTGGTATTGTCATAATTCTCATTATGTAAAGATTTTGAGTCACTTGAGCTATCCTAAGAAGCACTCCATGTTGTTTTCATTGCCTTTTTATACTTTCTATCTCTATCCTCATACTTCTTTTTATACTTTAGATCGGGACAATCATCCTTTACATGTCCCTTTATCTTACATTCATAACAGATTATTTCATTTGGGTTATCATTCCTTTTCCAATCCTTCTTCCAAAATCCCTTTTGATCATAATTTCCTTTATAGTTGGGATTCTTGAAAATTTTCTTCCTCCTATAAAACTTCTTAAACCTTCTGGATAATTGATCCATTTACTCATCACTATTTGAGAGTGAATCATCATTACTTGTACTATCATAATGAGTATGTATCCTCTCCTTTTATTTATTTTTGGAAGTAGTGGTTTTGAAATCCATTGACTTTCTCTTTGGTTCATCCTCTTCCTCTTTGTTTACCTATAAATCTTCCTCATACATCATCAATTTAACTATCATCTCCTCGACTGGAAACTTACAGATATCATAGGATTCTATAATTGATATTGAGGTTCCACTCCATATTTCAGGTGGACATATGAGTAGCCGCATGATTTGTTCTTTGTCACCCACTGAATTTCCAAGAGAGCTCATTGTATTGAATATTACATTAAACTATAGATACATATCAGAAATGGATTCATCAGGCTTCATCTTAAAGTTATCGTACTTAATATTATAAGTATTAATTCTCAATTCTTTTACATTATTTGTCCCTTTATGTGAGATGGATAAGGTATCCCAAATTTCATAAGAAGATTTACAAGAAGATATTCTATTAAATTCTTCATCCCTTAAGACACAAAATAAGGCATTTATAGCTTTACAATTATTATTATAAGTATATTTTTTAGCTTCAATCCATATTGTTCTTGGAGTTTCTATAATTTCATATTTATCTTCTATTACTATCTTGATATCAAAGCTCATTCTTTCTAAGTGAATTTTCATTTTAATTTTCCATTGAGCATAATTTGTTCCATTAAAGTAGGGAGGTCTGTTGGTAGCAACACATTTCGATCAATTATCCATAATAAATAAATAAAGGATAGGTTTTAAAGATATATAAATTTAGAACTAACATAAATTTAGAGATATTTAAAACAAAACTAAATCACAGTTGAAAATATTTGAAAAATATTTGAAAGTTTTTAAAATAGTGGTTTAATAACAACATTTGATACTAATTGTTGGTTGGAGTAGGATACTCAAGAGGGGGTGAATTGATTTCCTATAAAAATTTCTATTAAAAACTTTATTTGATGGTCCCCCCAATTTGAAAAACAAAATAGTCTAGTTAATCAAAGTAGTGAATTTATAATAGTCAGACTGTTTGAATATTTTCTCATAATATTTATTAATTATTAATTATAACAATATTAAATATTGGTATAACTTTTGAAACTAGTCTACTAAATCAAAACAATTATAAATACTATCCAAGACTAACTATCAAAGTGAAACTTAGTTTTTTTAAATGAGTTAAAATAGAGAAAAACTAAATTTTAAAGCATAGGAGATTAAAAAAAGTGGTTTAGTCTCAAGCCAAGACCTAATACACTCCACTTGGTGATCACCAACCACTAAGAAAAATATATATAAAGCTTTGATCCACATCCTGGATCGGGGTTTACACAATAGTACACAATAATATCCAGGTCACTTGACCTCTACCAAATTTATATGTAGAAAATATAATATCCAAGTCACACAGGACCTCTTTCACAGTTATACGTGAGAGAAAAAAGGTGTAAAAATATTTTTTGTGAGGATATCTTGTATCCTCTAGTTTAGTGCAGGATATAGTGTGTGTTTTTAGTCTAAACACACACACTGCTCAAAAGTCTAATAAAACAGTACACAACATATCAGAATATAATAAGAAGGGATTATAAATTATCTGAGTGTTTTTTTATGTAGCTCTGGACTTTTAAGATGTAGCATATTTGATGTCCGGGTCCTCTTCTGAAAGCAAACTCAGAAATAGAGTATTGTGAGTTCATTGTTCTGATTTCAATTCAGCGAGATGATCTTCTTCTCTTCTATTTATTGTTCTATAAGGATGTCCAAAACTTTGATCTAAAAAATATATCTAGTAGGGAAAATTATATTTCATTGTTTGTTCTTCTCTGTGTTCTGGCATATTTTTTCTAACATTTCTTTTTAGTCTCCACACTTCAATTTCAACTCGATAGCTACTTTGTATTTAATCTTCAGCTGTTTTTGTTATGGATAATAGGAAGAACAATATCTTCACCTCATACATCTTACTGCCAGGTGTCATTTCTATAAAAGATCATTAATTATGTCAGTGTCATTAAATGACTCAAACATAACCCTTAGAATAAACTTTTAAATTTGATTTAAAAAGACAGAAATTTTTTTTAAGGAATGGTGTCACAGTTGATGGTGAGACATAAGTGGTGACACAGTCATGGTGATTCTAAAACGGTTCCATCGTCAGCATTGACATCCTTCATGAGTTCAAGAATTGGTAGCATATTTATGGTTTTTGGTCCTTTGAAATTATTTTGAAACTGATAGTAAGGTTACGGTGTTAGGGAAATGGTGCCTCAAGTAACGGTGTCTAGTAATTTGTTAAAATTATGAATGGTGTCTTGTCATGGTGTCTTGAAAATGATAGAACAGAAATAGTGTCAGGTCCTTTGTGAAATCTAGAACCTATAGTAGGGTTACAATGTCAGGGAAATTATTTCACAGACTTTTTTGATTTCCAGACTAAATGGTGAGACAGTTTGATCACAGAAATGGTGTCTCATACTTATTCAAATATCTGGAATATGTATTAAAAAGTAATACTCACATAATGGATTAAGGTTAATCATAATCATAAAAAAACATATTAGAACAAGAGTAATCATGATTTATAATATTTAAACATGATTCCCATGACTTATATGATTTGGGATTAACATGATTTACATGATTTTCATGATTTGTGAGCATTAAAACCAGAGGAGTCTAATAAAGTAGTTCTTCCTTTTTTCCTTCTCTTATGTTATTCTATGACCATCACAATGTAATATCTTGAATGTGGTAATTTTTAGTTTTTATCTTGATCAGTTTTGATCTCGATCAGTTTTGATCTAGGTTCTCCTTGTGATATTCTACACCTTCATCTTTGTTGGAGTTTTCCATTGAAAGCATTGTATTCTTCGTCGGTTAAAGGTAGGGGGTATAAATCTAAACCCTATAGTATGATTTTCAATTTCTAAGTATGTGAAATATTTTTATTGATCTAACGCATGTTTGAAATAATTAATTGTTTGATTATAATGATGATATCTTATGTTGGATTCTTCGTTGGATCCTTTTGGATTCAATTGATGATGTGACCTAGATTTTGGCTACTTGTTGGGTGAGAAAAACTTTGAAAATAATGAATTATAAATGGATTACCTATGATTTAACATGAATTGGGATTCAGGTTATTGTTTGATATAGATTCAACTTGGAGAATTTCTTAATTGATTAATTGAGATAATGGGTAAATTAAAAGACAATAGTAATTATCATAATTAACCATTTGGTCTTATGTGGTCATATTTTGATATACTTGTTGTTGTGATATACACTTGTGACACATGATGAGATGCTTATATATAGATTTGTTCCTTGGCACATGCTGAGATTCTTATATATTGAGTTATTCCCTAACACATGCTGATATTCTTATATATCGGGTTATTCCCTAGCACATGTTGAGATGTTTATATATCAGGATATGCCCTAACACATGCTACAATAATTATATAGCAGTCTTGGCCTAGTGATTTTATGTTTCACCATGGTTATATGGTTATGTTTGGCATGGTTGTGAGAAATACTCAAAGACATTTTGGCATAGTACTAAGGAATGTTATATATTACCTTGGTTATATGGTTATGGTTGGCATGGTTGTGATACATACTCAGAGTTATTCTGGTATGGTCCCAAAGAAGGTTGTTTTTGTATTTTATTAATTGTTAAATTAATTAATACACCTTTTTATCGCATTATTTAATGCACTTATTATCATATTGTTTTGTTTAGACACTATGGTTTTGACCTACTAAGTTATACTCGCACCCTATTTAGGCCACCATTTGGCACCCAAGAATATTTTGTGGATGAAAGTTTGGAAAAGTGAAATGGACTTTGTTGTTAACCTTGTTTTTTACTAGATTGGCTAGAGTTAGTAGATGGGTCTGACATAGGGTTTGGGACTAGATTCTTTTGGGTTTATCTTTTGTTATATGACACTTTTAGTGTATTGTTTTCAGTTTCAAAATTAGATACATATCATCCTATCATTACATTATTCCTCATTCTTATAATATTGGTTAATCCTTTATTTTCCCACTTCTATTATATGGTTTCCTCTATTTCTACTACCCTAATTGTTTTTATTTTTATGGATTATCTTCACTATTATGACACTTCATATCAGGGGGTATAGTCTCCCCACTATAAAAATCATACCCCCACTACTATTTGGTAGCCTCTGGCATACGTGGAGGTGTGCTTGAGGTCTTGTAACCAACCCTTTTTGTCTATGGGAGAGAGTGTCAGATAGGGGTACATTACAAAGTGGTGTCATAGGAGTAGGTTTTCTTTTATATTGATTTACTATTTGGGAAAGGTAGAAATGATACTAAGATGTGTCAGGACTTGGTAATGAGATTATGCATTGGAGTAGCTAACCCATGTATATGGGAAAATCTAAGTGCCCATGGATGGTATTGTTGTTCATGATGTTCACTTATTATAGTTTGATGTTATTTTACCTTGGTTGATTCACTTGTTGTGTGAGGTTATTATTTCATGAGACTATTGGTTTTTGAGATTTATATTCATGGAATGGTATGGCACAAAATGTTTATTCATGCTTCATGATAGGTACATAGGGATATATATTGATATTAATGGTTTATGATAGGGATATATTTAAATGCTTGAGATATATTTTATGTTTAGAATATGATATGAGATATTTGTTTTAATTTATAAATAAAATGAAAGAACTATTATTTCATGCTAAATAACATTTAAATCCATGTTTATAGAGACCATGATTCATTTGTTCTCTATTGTAGTCACCTATTTAGGTTTACCTTGTTGTTACCTAGTGCTCTAAGGTGTATGTTTTTTTTAGAGAAAATGCCTCCTCTTCATCTTTGAATTGAGAATTAGTAGAATGGAAATCAGAATACTCCTAAAGAAGTTGATCTAAAGCTTCCTATAGCTTTTGAGGATCATATGGATGTTCATCTTCTTGGTATCTTCCTGAGGGCTACTACAAGAAAACCACCGTTTAGCGGCGGTTTTTTCGCGGCGGTTTTTAAAACCGCCACGAAACGCGTTTCGGTCCGCCATTTCGCGGCGGTTTTAAAAACCGCCGCTAAACGGAAAAAAAAAATTATTTTTTTTTAATTTTTTTTTAGATTTATTCGAGGATTAGCGGCGGTTTTTTAAAAAACCGCCACGAAATGAAATGAAAAAAATAAAAAAACGCGAGAAACCCCGAAATCACTAAAACGACCATAACTTTTGATCCGGGCGTCCGTTGAAGCGCCACGACCAGTCAAATCGAATATAATGAAGAGATATAGAGGCACATATAATCAAAACCGTGTGATGGTCTAAGGTGTGGAAGATATTAGAGTTATAAGAAAGTTGAAAAAAGTTCTCCAACTTCAAACAGCCATAACTTTCGCTCCGGGTGTCCGTTTGGGATCTACCACATATCAAATCGAAGCCAGCAAAGAGAGATACGCACCAGTTAGACACAAGTAAGCTTCTATCATGTTTTTCGACCCCAAAAACCCATCCGAAGGCCTCCAAAACCCTGTTTCCGTCACCGGTGTCCCGTCGAACTTGTCTTCAAACAGACCTAACTTTCGATCCGCCTGTCAGTTCGGCCTCCTCCACCTGCCAAATCATAGCTCGTTCCATGAGCTTCAGTTTGACTAGTTGCGGTGCCCACATGCACTCCTAGATCATATGTTATGGCCTTTTTAGTGGGTATCGGGTTTGTTATGTTTTTCAATGCCTCGTTTCTAGCACCCGTTCCCCGTCAGCTTTTTTAAATGGTCATAACTTCTGATCCGTCTGTCCATTCAGACTCTTTCACCTTTCAGGTCAAAGATCGTTTCAGGATCTTTGATTTGAAAGGTCGTGGATCTAAAATGGACTCTCGGATCATAAGTTATCTCCGTTAATGTGAGTCAAATGTTTTTGTCTCTTTATGACCGTTTTGAAGGGGTTTTAACGGTAGCTCCATTTATTACTGTTTATTTGGGTTTCCATGACTTGTTATCTTTATCAATGGTTTTTTATGGGTTATTATGATGATTATGTTGAATTATTAAGGATTTTTCTAGAGTTGTCACGAGTTTTCATGCGTTCTCATTCTTTCTAATGCCTCATTCTTCATATGTTTCTCCATCCTTTTTCATGCGTTTTCATGATTTTTCATCCCTTATCACGTTTTTTCATACTTTTTCATGTGTTTCCTTTATTATTTATTATTTATTATTTATAATATACTTTAATTTATTAATTATCTATTATTTGTAACTGGTTATTTATTATTTATTATTTATTATTTATTATTTATTATTTATATTTATTAATTATTTATGTTTATTTATTATTTATTATTTATTATTTATATTTATTTATTAGTTATTATTTATTAGTTATTATTTATTATTTATTATTTATTATTTATATTTATTTATTATTTATATTTATTTAATATTTATATTTATTTATTATTTATTATTTATTATTTATATTTATTTATTATTTATTATTTATATTTATTTATTACTTATTATTTATATTTATATATTATTTATTATTTATATTTATTTATTATTTATTATTTATATTTATTTATTATTTATTATTTATTATTTATATTTATTTATTATTTTATTATTTATTATTTATTATTTATTATTTATTATTTATATTTATTTATTATTTATTATTTACTATTTAGATTTATTTATTATTTATTATTTATTATTTACTATTTATTATTTATATTTATTTATTAGTTATTATTTTTTAGTTATTATTTATTATTTATTATTTATTATTTATTATTTATTATTTATTATTTATATTTATTTATTATTTATTATTTATTATTTATTATTTATTATTTATTATTTATTATTTATTATTTATTATTTATTATTTATTATTTATTATTTATTATTTATTATTTATCTTTATTTATTATTTATTATTTATTATTTATTATTTATTATTTATTATTTATTATTTATTATTTATATTTATTTATTATTTATTATTTATATTTATTTATAATTTATTATTTATGTTTATTTATTATTTATTATTTATTATTTATTATTTATTATTTATTATTTATTATTTATTATTTATTATTTATCTTTATTTATTATTTATTATTTATTATTTATTATTTATTATTTATTATTTATTATTTATATTTATTTATTATTTATATTTATTTATTATTTATTATTTATATTTATTTATTATTTATTATTTATATTTATTTATTATTTATTATTTATATTTATTTATTATTTATTATTTATATTTATTATTTATTTATTATTTATTATTTATTATTAATTATTTATTATTTATTATTTATTATTTATCTTTATTTATTACTTATTATTTATTATTTATTATTTATTATTTATTATTTATATTTATTTATAATTTATATTTATTTATTATTTATTATTTATATTTATTTATTATTTACGTTTATTTATTATTTATTATTTATTATTTATTATTAATTATTTATTATTTATTATTTATTATTTATATTTATTTATTATTTATATTTATTTATTATTTATTATTTATTATTTATATTTATTTATTATTTATTATTTATATTTATTTATTATTTATTATTTATATTTATTTATTATTTATTATTTATATTTATTTATTATTTATTATTTATATTTATTTATTATTTATTATTTATTATTTATTATTTATTATTTATTATTATTTATTATTTATTATTTATTATATACTATTTATTATTTATATTTATTTATTAGTTATTATTTTTTAGTTATTATTTATTATTTATTATTTATTATTTATTATTTATTATTTATATTTATTTATTACTTATATTTATTTATTATTTATTATTTATTATTTATTATTTATTATTTATTATTTATTATTTATTATTTATTATTTATTATTTATTATTTATTATTTATTATTTATTATTTATTATTTATTATTTATTATTTATTATTTATTTATATTTATTTATTATTTATTATTTATTATTTATTATTGATTATTTATTATTTATTATTTATTATTTATCTTTATTTATTATTTATTATTTATTATTTATTATTTGTTATTTATTATTTATATTTATATTTATTTATTATTTATATTTATTTATTATTTATATTTATTTATTATTTATTATTTATATTTATTTATTATTTATTATTTATTATTTATTATTTATTATTTATTATTTATTATTTATTATTTATTATTTATCTTTATTTATTTTTTATATTTATTTATTATTTATATTTATTTATTATTTATTATTTATTTATTAGTTATTATTTATTAGTTATTATTTATTATTTATTATTTATTATTTATTATTTATTATTTATATCTATTATGTATTTATTATTTATTATTTATTATTTATTATTTATTATTTATTATTTATTATTTATTATTTATTATTTATTATTTATTATTTATTATTTATTATTTATTATTTATTATTTATTATTTATTATTTATTATTTATTATTTATTATTTATTATTTATTATTTATTATTTATTATTTATTATTTATTAATTATTAATTATTAATTATTTAGGTTTAATTATTATTTATTATTTACTATTTATTATTTATTATTCCTTATTTATTATTTATTATTTATTATTTATTATTTATTATTTATTATTTATTATTATTGAGTTTATATCTATTATTTATGTATTATTTGTTTTTTCAATTAATATATATAAGTATATTAAATTCTGTTTATTAACTACATGGAGAGCTTGCTGGAGTGGTAAAGTCTTTGAAAAATATGCAAGAGGTTAGGGGTTCAAATCTCACCAAATAAATAAATATATATATATATATATAAATAATAAATACGAAATTAAATAAATAAAATAAATAAATAAAATAAATAAATAAAATAAATAAATACGAAAAATAAATAAATAAATAAATAAATATGATAAATAAATAAAATAAATACGAAATAAATATATAAATAAATATGAAATAAATATATAAATAAATACGAAAAATAAATAAATAAATAAATAAATAAATATTTAAATATATAAATAAATGTATAAATAAATAAATATATATATATAAATAAATAAATATATAAAATAAAAAATAAAAAAAAATTAAAAAAAATAACTAAAATAACAAAAAAAACAAAAAAACTGCCACGAATAGTTTCCCGACGCACGATTTAGCGGCGGTTTTTCAAAATCGCCGCTAAATACCTTTTTTGCCGTAGTGGGCCATGCGATCCATGGAAAGGGATACTGTTTGGATTGTATCTTCAATATATGATATGAAAAGATAGCTTCAACTACAGCATTCACCTATATTAACTGGGGAGAGAGGCCCCTAGGTAGATGATTTCTAGATTAATTTAGACCAGATGATCTTTAAGCACCTTGAGACACCCATATATAGGAGGGTGAATCTTACTTCATATATGCTTTATGGACCTTCCAAACACTAGTGGGACATTCTAGAGCAATATGGGTAGAAAGAGGAGTTATCTTGGAAAGAATTTGATATGAAGTTACAAATCCAATTCTATCTAGAGATGTTAATGGATGAGAAGGCTTGTGAGTTCATGCATCTGATAAGGGAGGTCATGTCAGTGTTATACTATGCTGATCATTTCACCGACCTATAGTGCTTTTCTCTATATTTAACAGTTAATGAGATATCTAAGGTGAGATTTTTTCATTGTGGTATTCACTATGAGATCATTCTTTATGTTAAAATTTTTCATTTAATCATTTTTGAGGATGTGATGAACCAAGCACTCATCGTGGAGGGGAATCTAAGAGAGGCCCTGAGTTGTAGCCAAGTTATTTTAGTAGAGTGAAATGGGAGCTCTTCTTCGGGTAGAAAGAAGTGACACTATGAAATTTTTTCCAAGGTAATAGTTAGACTAGATCCCAAGGTAGAGGGGAAAGCCTAGTTGCATTCTATACAGTCTTCTTCGACCAATTTGGATGTAGGACCTTCAACCTTCAGAGGTACGATTCTTGTATTTTCTACCTTATCCTGTGTTTTTTATACAGGAGCATCACATTCCTCTTTATCTTCTCTTTTTTAAAATGGTTTGGGATTGGTTTTGGAAGTCTTGGATATTTCTTTGACCATAGATACACCATTTGGAATGCGGTTTGAGAGTATCAAACATTACAAGATGTGTTCTTTAGATATTGGTGATTACCGTTTCTTTAGGGAATCGTTTGTGTTGTAAATGATAGGTTTAGATTTGATTCTCAGTATGGATTGGTTAGTTCAATACCAATCTCATATCAACTATTATAGGAGGATATTTACCTTTATATCTGCAGAATTAGACATCTATTCTCACCAAGGTGAGTGGGATCTTTAGGTTGGTTGTGAAGGACCAATTCAGTTCAGATTAGATTGTCTCACAAATAAAATAGGTGGTATTTCCCTAAAAAAATGGAAAATAACAGGATTATTTTCCTCTAGTGTTAGATCATTTTCAATATGTATTTTTTGGTGAGTTATATGGCTCAACTCTCAAATGATAGATTGAGTTCATGATCGATTTGGTGATGGAAGAAGAGTCGATTTCTTTTGTGCCTTAGATACTGGCACCAGCAGAACTTTGGGAATTTAAATTCCAATCGGGATATCTAGAAGCTAAAGGTTTCATACAAATTTTTACATCACCTTGGGTTTCTCTAGTTCTCTTCTCAAAAGAGGCTAATAGTACCTTACACTTATGTGTGGATTATCAGAGGTTGAACCTGATGATGATTAAGAACTGGTATCCCCTTCCAGGAATTGATAATCTCTTCAATCAGCTGAGAGGTGATAGGAACTTCTCCAAGATCAATTTGAGATTAGGATAACACCAGTTAATATTGATACTATCATACATACCTCAAAAATAGTTTTAGGAGCGGTTATGGATTGTATGAGTTCACAGTGATGTCATTTGGGTTGACTAATGCACCGGTGGTATTCATGGACTTGATGAGTGGGATATTTAATCCTTTTTAGACTAGTTTGTGGTGGTTTTATTGATAAAATATTAGTGTAATCTTATTTAGAAAGAATGAACAACATCTTTACATCATCCTGATTACATTGAGAGAGAATTGTCTTTATTCTAATATAATCAAATGAGGTTTCTGTAATGATAAAGAGAACTTATTTCTCCATGTCATCTCAAAGGTAGGAGTGTTAGTGGACCTAGAGAAGGTAGCATCCATGGTATTTTAGGAGTATGCTGAGAATGTATTTGAGATTTATAGATTTCTGGGTTTAGTAGATTATTATTGGTTCTTTATCCAAAACTTTTCCCATTTGGCAGCATCAATGTCATGGTTGACCAAGAAGGGGGTGAAGTTTATTTGGTTAAATTCTTTTGAGAGATATTTTCAGGGGCTAAAAGTTTGGATAAAATCATCTCCTATATTTACTTTAACTTTTCTAGGTAAATCATAGACCTTGTACTATAACACATCCATAGTTTGACTCAGAGTAGTTCTGATATTGGAGGATTGAGTTGTTGCTTATGGCTTCAGGCAGCTGAGACTGCATGAGAGAAATTACCCTACTCATGATCTGAAGTTTTCAATAGTGGTACATAACCTGATATGATGGAGACATTATCTTATGGTCAATAGGTTTATGGTATACACAGACCACAAATCCTTAGGTACATCTTTTCTCAATAGGACCTAAACATTCAGTGGAGGAGGTGGGTCGAGTATCTACAGTCTTTCAACTTCGAGTTGGCTTATACAACAGGAAAGGGAAACATGTTTTCCAATTAATTGAGCTGAATAATGCAGACATAGGTAGTGTGAAAGTCTTGTGACAAGTGGAAAATGATGACCCTATTTTCATATATGCATCTAGATGTTCAGGTGTCTGAAGGTTGAGTAGATCTGACTTTGACATCTTTTATACTTGTTCTTTTGGATTGGATCAAGACCAAGTATTTATCTGATCCATAAGGCTTTGTTATAAGGGATGTCTTATATGGAGTGGAGAAACCTTCAGGATGGTCTCTTAGTAGTGTTAATTCTCTTTTTTTCATGGCCAAGTATGGGTTCCTACAGGCTTACATGGGGAGCTGATGAGGGAGTTTCATGCTTCTAGATGAGCAGTACATCATGGTTTTACAAAGATGTGTCATGATCTCTATAAAAAGTACTGGAGGTTAGGAATTAAGAAGGATTTATTAGGCTTTGTGGTGAGATGTTTCACTTTTCAGTAGGTGAAAGTCAATCATCAGATGCCAGTTGGGATTTTGTAGCCTTTACCCTTTCCTAAGTGGAATTGGGATGATGTCACTATGGATTTTTGTAAAAAGATTACCCAATACAACCCATAAGAATGATGAAGTAAGGGTGAGTTTGGATCAACTAAAGAATGCAGTCCACATTTACCTATTATAGAGACCTTCAAAATTGATGATGTATGTGGTATTTATGTGTGCGAGGTAGTTTGGTTGCATGGTATTTTGAGCTTTATCATTTCTGATGGAGATCCTCATTTCACATCATGGTTTTGGAAGGTTCATCAAAAGGATTTGGGATCGTAGGTTATTTTGAGCATATCCTATCATCCTTGGACTAATGGTCAATCTGAGTGGACTATTTAGGTTCTAGGAGATATGTTATGATCAAGTGTTTTGGATTTTTGTGTTTCATGGGATAATAATATAGAACTCATGGAGTTTTTATATAATAACAGCTTCCAGGCATCAATCCAGATGATACATTTTTAATATTTTTATAGAAGACTATGTCGTTTGCCTCTTTTTTAGTTAGAGGTAGGTGTGTCAGATCTTATTAGATGTAGTCTCGTGTAGGATACATCTAATCAAGTTCAGTTGATCAGGATGTGTTTGGTGACCACTCATATTAGGAATAAATCCTACACTAACCATTGTATATGACCTTGAGTTTTATTTTGGTCATCGTGTTTTCCTTCGTGTGTCATCTAGATTGGGGAAACATCATATCAAGAAATAGGGAAAGCTTACTCAGGTTTTTTGGGATGTTTAAGATAGTGGCAAGGGTTGGTCCAGTAGCATACCATTTATCCCTTCCAAAGCACTAAAGTTCCATGGAAAATGTGTTACAAATGTCACAACTTCAGATATATCATTCAGAACCTTCTCATGTGTTAGACATATCATACATCAATATTGATATAGATACATCCTTTAAGGAGAATTTGATACAGATCGTGGACCATAGTCAGAGATATATCTGAGGTAGGACTATATTGTTGGTTTGAATGTAGTGGAATCATGGGTGATTTTAGGAGGATACCAGAGAGAGGGAGTTTAATATGAAACCATAGTGAACAAACTTATTCATTGATACCCTATAGTGATGCTTGGAGAAGCTCAAGGATTACCTATTATATGGTGGGGAGGTTTTAAGATCTTATCTTTTTCCAAGTACGTCTCTCTATGATTTTTTCATTAAAATTATTTCAGTTGGTTTTTTCCTCATCTTCAAACCTTGCTGGTTGAGTTTCATTGTGTATGATTGGTTGTTAAATAAAAATAGGCTTGGATTGCAAGGAAAATTGAGAAAACTGGAGATGATCCATGTGAGGAGAGACTCGAAATTTTTTTTTTGAATTAATGGAGTCTCAGTATAAATGGGTCAAGTGTTACCAAGGGTTCTTGGTAAGTTGAGAATCCTTAAAGGGGTTTCAGGTTTTTATAAGGAAATGGGGATGAAGACTATTTTTAAGACATTTACACGATGTGTAAATGGGTTACATGATGTGTAAAAGTCACCAGACTCATCTTGTGAATTGATTCGTAATGTAAAGTGGTTACACATCTTGAACCAATTACACATCATGTAATGTTTGATTGAATTAAATATTTAGTTGAGGTGATGTATTTTTCAATGTAACTCTTTGAAAAGAATTACATGATGTGAAAATGGGTTACACACTATGTAATTCCCCGAGTAGCAGTTTCTAAGTATGTTGTGTGAATAATTTTTTCTCATTAATCCATGTATACTTCACCTCTCAACCCTAGGGAATCTTCTAGGTGATTTTGGAGTGCCTCTATCCATTTAAGACATCCCATTTGTGAGATCAATTCTTAGAAAAGTGGTTCTACCTTATTTTCCCTTCTCTTATGTCATTCTCCAACTATTGTGGTGTAATCTCTTGAATGTGGTCATTATTGTATTTGATCTTAATCATTTTTTATCTAGGTTCTCCTTGCGATATTTTAAATGTTAATCTTTGTTGTAATTTACCATCATAAGTATTGTGTTCTTCTCCAGTTAAAGGTAGTGGGTCTAAATGTTAACCATGTGGTTTGATTTTCAATTTCTAATTATGTGAAAAAATTTGATTTCACTAATTCATGTGTCAAATAATTAATTAATTGAATAGAATGATGATATACTATGTTGTATTCTTTATTGTATCCCTTTTTATTCAATTGACTATGTGGCCTGGATTTTGGATACCCATTAGGTGATCAAACCTTTGAAAATAATGTATTGGAAATGGATTAAATATGATTCTAGCATGACATGTGATTCAGGTGATTGATTTATATAGATTCACCATGGAAAATGGATTGATTGATTAATTGAGATAATGGGTAAATTGAAAGAAAATTGTAATTAGTATAATTAACCATTTGGTCTTATGTGTTCATATTGCGATATGATTACTATTGTGATATCAACTTGTGATACATGCTAAGATGCATTATGTCGGGCTATGCCCTGGCACATGTTGAGATGCTTATATATCCCATTATTCCCTGACACATGTTGAGATTTTTATATATCAGGTTATGCCCCGGCACATGCTAAGATGCTTATATGTCAGGATATGACCTAACACATGCTACGATTCTTATATATAAGGATTGGCCTAGTGATTTTATATTTCACCATGGTTTTATGGTTATGTTTGGAGTGCTTGTGATACATACTCAGAGACATTCTCACATGGCATCGAGGCAGTTTATGTATTACCATGGTTATATGGTAATGGTTGGCATGGTTTTGATACATGCCCAGAGTTATTCCAACATGGTTCCAAAGTAGGTTATTATTGTATTTTATTAATTTTTGAATTAATTAATACATTTATTTATCACATTATTTCATGTACTTATTATCATAATGGTTTGTTTAGACATGGTGGTGTTGACCTACTGAGTTATACTCACCCTTGTTCGGGCCATCGTTTTGAACCAGAGTATATTTTATGGATGCAGGTTTGGATAAGGGAAATGGACCTTATTAATGAACTTGTTGCTTACTAGATGGTCTAAATTTATAACATGGGTATGAGATGGGGTTTAGAAATAGAATATTTTGGGTTTATCTTGTGTTAGATGACTCTTTTATTGTATTTTTTCAATTTGACATTTAGATACATATCATCCTATCATTACATTATTCCTCATTTTTTGTATATTCATTTCTCTGTTAGTTTACCAGTTCTTTTATATGGTTTCCTATATATCTATTAATTTGATTTCTTTTTTTATATATATATTATTTTCACTGATATAACACTTCATACTAGGGGGTATATTCTCCGTACTATACACATCACACCACCGCTGCTAGTCAGCAGCCTCTAGCATACAAGGAGGCATGCTTCAGGTCTTATAACCAACCCTTTTCAAAAATTTGAGAGAGTTCTTTTTGAGACCCGGTTTTTGGCCAAATAAGACTGTAAAATATTTCTAAGAATATTTCCAAAGCAGGTTGCTGAGACGGCGTTCAGTTCTGAGGCCCGATGTGCCCAGAATTAGTTTTATAAAAAATGTTAAGTATTTTTATATTACGCACGCACGGTTAACTAAAGAAAATGAGATATCTCTTAAACAGTTGATCAGATCAGAAATCTGAGACCACGGTTGGGTCTGGAATGCAGTGTTTTCCCTAGGAGCGACATAAAATAAGTCGGCACGGGATGTTCGGACCCCTCGCTCGTTGGAGGTGTATTAAATGGATAAATTAAATAATTAATTTATTCATTTAATAGCTCAAACCCGAATATCTCTAGAATAGGGACTCATATGAAAACTCTGAGGCCACCGATGAGCTCGGAACGTAGTTTTTACCCTAATAAAGGTATAACCTTTGTTCGTATCAGGTGTTTGGTATATGCGCCATCACGAGAGAATAATTAAATAATTAAATAATTGTTTATTTAGTTATTTAATTTATTTATTTTAACCTAGAGAGAGGTTATAAATTCTTTGTTTAGAGGGGGTTGGCCTCATAATTCATTTTATCCAATGACGGTAATCCCTCCCTTCCTCTCCTCTCCGCCTCTCCTCATTGATGAACGACGGACGAAGAACAACAAAGCCTCGGATCCAAGCGAGTCGAAGAGCGATGAACGCAACATCTTCTTCTCATCATTGTGCAAGTGTGATCCTCATCAACATCGAGCGAATCTTGATGAACATGATCTTCACCAACGATCGATCCAAACTTGAGTTAGGATTTATCTTTGTGGATTCCTTACCTCGATTTAATTTCTCATGATGAATGCGAATTAAATAAATTAATTCACGGATCAATAAACTATTGATTGAATTAATTTTCTTATTATTTATCTTGGATTTGAGATTCTTGAAGCATGATAAATATTTAATATCCAATCCTCCATGTTCTTGATTCTCAAAAATGATGGCCAAGCTAACACGGCTATTGATCCGCACTTTGACCGTGATCTTTCCTTATTCATTGTCCATGCATTCTTCGCATGTTCTGCATCCCCAAATAATTAAGCACGCTGGAAACTCATTGTTTTGTTGAGCGCGGCATACGGATGCGAAGGTCTCGAACCGAGGATCACAGAACCACATTCGTATTTTTTCCTGATTTAAATCGAAGCCGGTATGATGTGTGGAATGATACCATGTCGCGGGTCCGATGGCGGTTCAAGGCGACAATGCGAGTAGGCCGGGACGGCTGAATTCCGGAGGTGGCATATCCGGAGGAGGAGGCAGCCCGTGGGTTTGGAGGAGAGAAATCGTGAAGGTGAAATTTGTGGGATAAGAGATAGATTGGAGAGAGAATAGAAAATAATAGAAATAAATTAGAAGAAAAATAAAAAGGTAAATCAATCAAGTGATGGGGGCGTGATTGGCATAGAGTTAGGCAAGGGAGGCACTACTTTTGTGGTGCATGGAATTTGTTGTGCGATATTTAGGGAATTAAATTAAATTAAAAAATAATAATATAATGATGTTATTATTATTTTCGTTGGGAAATCGTATTTTGACGGTATCTTCTTCGTGCGACCTCGGTTTCAAGAACCGTCAGTAGCGGTGCAACCCTGACTTCGAGACGGAATTTATGAGTCCAATATTGGATATCTTTTTTAGGTTTTTGGATCAGGTACCCGAAATGCTCGGGAAATAATAGATTTAATATTATTGTTAAATCTTCGACCTGCCATAACTCATGCGTGCGACGCCAGATTGGATTTCCATCAGTGGCGATGTAATACTGTCATTAATATGGTCGATTCAAGTCTAATTTTGGATACTAAATTCTGGTTCATGGCTTGGGCCCACAAAACACCGAATAATAATAATATTATTATTATTACGGGATCTTGTATTTGACATATATCTCTCATACGGTGTCGGAATGACGAACCGTCTGCGACGTTGTGACCCTAGAATTAAGACGGATGTTTCAAGACCAATTTTGGATATTTAAGTCGAGGTTGTGGCACGGGACCCACGAGGCCCGGTTCGCGCGTGTTGCGGTGATATGAAACTTTTTCACCAGCTATCCATTTTGGACCAATGGGTAGTCCATATCGTGTGTTTTTCTGTATGAATCGCAATGGTGTGACCGGTTTAGTTAACCGGTATGGTTTTAAGTACGATCGGGTTGGATCAAACATGAATCCAACCGGTCCCTCGGTAATAAAATGCCTATAACTTACAGACTAGCCGTCCGATTGGCGCACCGTCGGTCGTGTTGGAACCCCTATGACATAGAGGTCCTTCGGGTTGCTTCCTTGTGGAACTTCGTGGTGGTTGAGGTATGACCGATGACCTGAGGAGAAGAGCTAGGGAGTTTCTTAGATGGCTACTCCCTTGACAACTCAAGGCGTGGGTATTTCTTACTCCTCTTCTCTAGTAGAGACGGGACTCCCCACCTCATGAGTGCGGGTTCGTTTTTCCTCTGAGATGGTTTTACTATATTTGGAGTTGATACTATTACTCCACCACACGGCCAGGTGAGGCCAGTAACGTGGGTCACCCCGTGTACCAATTTTCACGGGTTGACATACATGGGTTGAGGTCGTGTACAGGCACATGGCCAGCATACATGGATCGGACCCCAGATACTTTGACCTGACGGGTGATCCTTTCTACATGTTGTATAGTTTCATTTTACATGAACAGCCTTGCAACACGGGCCATTGTGCATGGGCAGTACCCGGGGTCAGAGGGCACTGCATGTAACCTTTCTACACGTTGTGTACCTTTCAGTACATGGATTGATCTTCTTTCCCACCGTATCTTGGACATCTTTCGTTTGGGTTAGTGCCCCTTCTTCTCATTCCCCTGAAGTTCAGGCATCGTTTCCTTCTACAGGAGTATGATCCCTTCAGTAGGACTTTCTGTGATAGAGTCGGCATCCCTCCGAGAGGCCCGGAGTGAGATCCTCTATCCATTCTTGACCCTAGGTAGAGTCAGACATCAACGTGACCAACCTTATTGGGCTTTGATCCTCTACATAACTGGTGAATCACCTAGCTGGTGAATCCGGATGAGTCGCGATATCCGCCATGGCCCTGGCAGTGATCCACATCTGTGTATCGTGATCTTTCCCACTCAGGAGTGTGTCTCCCGTAATGAGTTCTTCTATCTATTTTGATCTTCTCACTTAGGAGTGTGTCTCCTGTAATGAGTGTAACTACCTCTCGTGACATTTCCCGAAGAACAGTACTTCTCGGACGGACATCATCAGAGCTACTAGACTCGTGGAGTGTATTCTCCCAGAATGAGTACTTTTTGGAAATCTTCGAACTAGATCCCTAGCATGGATATGTGGTTGTGTGACTTGTCTCTAGACTATAGGTCTTAGATACGAGTATATCTGGTTTCCCTAGGTATTTTTATGGGCATATACATGGTGTGATCTATGAGATGAAGATCCCCTTACTCTATCGTTTGGGTTTCTTTGAGCGATCATAACTATTATTGGGTGGAGTTGTACTCTTCTTGTTCACTCTTGTTGTACCTTGTTCTCTATTACTGCTCTCGTCTTCAGTACATATCTTGTTTCTCCCTCGAGCCTTCGGGGCATCCTGCTGAGTATTCTTATACTCACCCCTGTTTGGGCTTTGCCCTCATTTGGCATTCCCTTGCATACAACAAACAGGTTGATCGTGACATCAAAGGTGCTTCGGGATACGGGGTTCTTAGACCGCATGTGGTGGTCGTGGCTTGGGATTCAGGAGTGGGACTCTTCCAGCTATTTTACTTTTTCACATGTTGCCGGGTTGTGGCATTTTTCAAGTTTGGTGTGTATTTTTTCCCCTTTCCCTTTCAGCTTTACTTTTCTTGTATTTGTACTATTAGAGGTCGATGCATTTTTGTTTGGTTTTCTTTTTATAGTAGTGCGGAACCTTGCTTTCTTCTTTTTCTCTGCACTTTTTCATTGAGTTAGTTTCATGTGTGTGTACAGGTTATTAGGCAAAGGCCTCCCCGAGTTTGTTGTGCCTTCAGTGCTAGTCGCTAGCCCCTGGCCTTTGGAGGCGGGCTTGGGGTAGTTTTGGTTCGAGCCCTGGTATGGGTCGGGTCATGAAATTTCTAGATCAAGGGATGTTAAAAACTTAATTTTTGGTCATATTTAATAGTGAAAATAGTAAAAGTATTTTACCGTGGTTAAGGTGAAAAGGGGTTTACTGAGGGGAGTTAAACTAAAAAGATAAGGGTTAAAATGAGATAAACAATTGTCTAAATTCTATTATATGGCCATATTTTGACCTTATCTCATCTAATTCTCTATAATTGTCTAATTTGGATCCTTGTGACATGTGAAAATTGTGTGTATCACTTTTTATTTTTTAAAATTCCAAGTGTTTCCTCTCCCCCGCTTATAAAATGCCGCTCGTTCTCCTCTCTTATTCAAACCTTAAAATCCTTTTGGTTCAACCAATAAATTCCAAAATACCTTCCTTAATTCCCTCCCCATGACCAAGATCCTATTTTTTCATAATTTCATCTTAATAAGACTTTTGGTTCTAAGATAAGGAGGTTGATCAAAGAAGATGTATCCTGCTCAACCTAGCGTTTTTTTATTTCTTCTTCCACCACCCTCAAATATTCTTAAGTTATAATGATATAATAAAACTATCATCTATAATATGTTAATTTCATAACCTAAATCCATCTTCTATTTCATAAAATGAGAAACTAATTCATCATTCGTGTGTATTGTGGACTATCGCCTTGTGGACCAATGTAATTCGTTTTTCATCATCACCTCTTAGAGCTTGTTATAATGATGTATTAAAAGTATATGTATGGTATTTGTAACATAATTATAATTTTTTAATTAGTATATCACATATACCTTCTTAATTTTTATTCTTTGGGGGAGACTACACCACCACTCATGTGTACAGTGAACTGCCACCTCGTGAAGCAATGTGATTCATTTTTCAATAACGCTTTACATAGAAGGAAATTATGATAAATTTAATGAATATAAATGATATAAATGACATAATTATTATATTAATGACATATTTATAATTCTGAAAATATAATATATCATTTTCTTTTTTACACTAAAAAATGATAATGTTATTTTTGCATATGTGTGGACTACCGTGTCTACAAAGCGATGTGATTCCTTTTTCATCACCAAATCACATGGATGATATATATATATATATAAGTATATTTAAATATTTAATAGGTTATTTATTATATAATTATAAATTTTTAAGGATATAATACTACTTACCTTGTTTCCATAATGATTATTGAAAAAGTAAATGTTACTCATGTGTGCGTACGACATATTGTCTCCATGATCGTAATGTAGTTCATTTTTCATAACTATCTTTTATGATTGGTTTTAAAAGTATAATTGATTTATAAAATTATAATTATTTCATTATTATTATTCTATATATGTTTAAATAATGACCTATTTGATCATATTCAACCTAACGAATTCATTTTGTACATATAAGCCAAATATCATCAAAACATACGACATAAACTCAATTCATTAAGTAATTGTATATAATATTGTAATAATTAAAATAAAAGGAATAATAAAATTGAAAATGGTTCTTAAGAAATTAAATAATTAACATAAGTTTATTATTTAGGAATATAAATAACAAGCATGATGAATCAGACTCATGGTAAGGGGCTCTTTTACTTAAAACCTTGTTTTAAAGAGTTTATAAGATTTAATTTCTAAATATTTTTCATCAATTATATTCTAAATTTTTAAATAAAATTATTATTAATGTTTCAATTGATGATAAATTTATTTTTTACCATATTTTAATTTCTTTAATATATTTAAAAAAAGAATTAATCTTTATAAGATTTTATGTAAAGAACACTTTACTTTAAAAACCTTGTTTTAAAATTTTTTAAAGATTTATTTTCTAAATATTTTTATTCCATATCCATATTATTGAAATTATTTTATGATTTTATTTATATAGATATTAAATAATTATAAATGATATTTTATTCCTCCTTTAACTTTCTTTCAAAGGTTTTTAAAATGAATCTTTTTATGTGTTTTGTATGAAATTTTTTGAAAAAAAGAAAAAAGGAATGTTCTATTTTAATTTATATAGAAACAGTGAATTTTCCCCCCACCATAATCATTATTTTATTTCTATATTCCATTAAAATATTTTAATTTTTCTTTAAATAAAAACTTTATTTCACTATTTATAGGTATTTTGGTATTGTAAATGGGTTTTTCACTGGATTGGATATTTCAATATCTGAAAATGTTTTATTATGTGTGTAAAGAATATTTTATGAGTGCGATGTTGAAATTGAAAGATGTTATGTGATATAATTATGTTATGGTTCTTGTAAATTATTTATACTGATGGTCTGTTCCATTATAAAACATGGATTGGTGGTTCAATGATAAATCAAGTACATGTGGTTACATTATGAACCAAGGATGGGTGGTTACATTATAAACCAAGAACAGGTGGGTCTGTGATATCCCTCCAATGCATTGGGTATGGAAAAGTTTAACTTTGTGAAAAAAAATCATGAGTTTATCATGTTTTCAAAGAAATGTTTATTTTTTTTATTTTTCCTTTGAGTTTTATTATGAAATGTTTTATTAAAATATTTGGGAAAAGAAGTTGATTTCTTGGGTAAGAAAATGTTTATTTTGAGCCCAAATCTTACTTTGAAAAAGAAAATTTTTATAAGTTTTCATAGACTAATGGGTTTATTTAATTATTATTTTTATGTCCCTTGCTGATATTTTTTATCTCATACCACATTTTAATATGTTTTTCATAGGTTTTAAGGATGGTTAATAGAAAGTATAAAGTCAGGTTAAATTTTTTTGAATATATTTCACGAAAATAAATCATGTATTGTTTTAAATGTTTTACTTCATATAAAAAATGGATAGTGATTGGAAGTGTCTATTGGAAAACTAATTTTGTTTCAAAATATACCATGTACTTTAGGTTTTGATGATCTAAAATTCCCTTCATAATTTACTGACGATTTTGTTTAAGTGCGTTCATCGGGTTTAATCTTATTTTAAGTGTTTTTCCCATTGAAATCCTTAAGTCTACATTCTGGACACTTTGGATGAAATTTTCCTAATTTTGTAAAAATAAGTTACTTGACGTATTTGGATATATGTATAAATATCTATGTGAGAATTAATTTATGTAAATCACCTATGTGAAGGATTCTCTTATGTAAATCAGCTACATTGCATAATCACTTATGTTGAAATCACCTATGTCAATGAGATCAGCTACATGATCAATCATCTATGTAAATCAATTGGATATGTAAATCGGTTATGTAGAGTAATAATCTATGTGAATTGGATACATGGTGAAATCGTCTATGTGGTTCCAATCAGATATGTTAGTTTCGTCTATGTGAGAAATATCCTATATAAATAAAATTGTCTATGTGAATCAAATTTAGTTATGTATTGATAATGGCTATGTGAAGAAGTCCTATTTCAAATTAAACTATGTGGATTTAGATGTATATATTGTCTACATGATGATATTTAATCATCTACATCATGCTATAATATATATTTATTACCATTTAAGCACTTGAGTGATCTTTTAATGTTTTTGTGCAATCTCTAAATGTTGGATTGCCTCTTTATGGTAAAAATGATTATAATAAGAGAAGAGTACTGAGAAAGGAAATAAGTATAAGTATAGTTTATTTATCTTTAATTTAACTGAGGTATTTTCAATAAAATTATGTTTATATGATCCTAGATTTTATAGATCATGTGCAGTGCATTTAAGTGATAAGTTTTCCATATATTTTAAATAGTCAAAATACAACAATTTATATAGAGAGAAATAGATATATATATATATATATATATATATATAAGAAAATAAGAGTCTGATAATATTAAATAACTATCTTTAAAAAAATCTCTTCAATGTTTCTCTAATTTATAAAATAAGAAAAAGAAGAATCAAAATATATATTTTTTCAACATTTCGCTTTCTTGTTATTATTTTAGAAGACTCTCCTTGAGTTTAATTCATTTTCCAATCATCTATTCTATATATTTTTTCCTTTTATCATTTGAATATTATACCCAAACCACTATAAATATCTATGTCATATTCTTTTATTTTCTATGCTTTATTTTCCTCTATTACTTGTGTTTGATGAAAGATTATAAATCAGTCATATTCAAAAGTGGGTGGTTTTCTAAGTGAATAATTTTTTTAAGAATTCAATTCCCCCCCCCCCTTGAGTCCTTTGTAGACCTTTCAGAATAAAAATTGGTATCTTAGCTAGTGAATATTGAGTTCTCAACTATCACCATTTTAATTCTAAAGATTTTTTTAAAATGGATACAATGACTAATAACAAAGAAGTTATATTTATTGTAAGATCACATTACTTAAATAGTGAGAATTATTTTTGTTGGAAGGTATGGATGATTATTTATCTAAATAACCTTGATCTAAAGGTTTATCTTAAATTCATGAAGCCTTATGAAATTCCAAAAAATAAAATATAAACATGATATGTTGATATTAAATCCATTTATGATTTAAATTCTAAAGTGATTAATGATATAACTTGTGGACTAGGTCTATATGAGTTCAATAGAGTTTCATAATGTTAAACATCCTATGAAATGTGTACTACTATAGAAGTTTCCAATAAAGGTATAGATAATTTGTGAGATATTATATATGACACTTTCAAACTTAAATTTAACACCTTAAAAATTGATGAAGGAGAAATAATTACTCAGTTGAATGGAAGACTCACTGAGATTGTAAATAATGTTGCTACTCTAAGAAAACCAATTATTGATTTATATCATTCTCTTAAAGTTTTAATATTTTTACCATCTAAGTGGATTATAATTTTGGATACATCAAGACAATATAAAGGGGTCAATAATTTTAAAATAAAAGATCTTATTTCCAATATTATAATTTATGAGGCAGAGATATAAGATGAAGCTATAGATAATAGATTAGCGAAGAATTAAAATGAAACTTTAAAGTATCAACTTAAAAATATTATAAGAATTTTAAATAAATTCAAATGTATGATTCATATAATGAAGATACTTCAAAAATTTCTTATTTGGATAGTGATATTTCTCACTTTTCTAGGAAATTTATAAAGTTTTATAATAAGAGAAGAGGTTTTAATAAACTCTTCAAAAAGTATAATAATTTTGATGGAAAATCTAATGAATTGAGGTTTTATGGATGTAAGAATATTATACATATCTTTTTGTATTATCCATAGCTACAAGATAAGAAAAAATCATAGAAAAGGTATTTCAAGAAATTTGGATAGGAGAATAAAGCCAAGAAATCCAAGAAGGCAACATGGAGTGATTCTAAGGAGAATTTGAAAACCATGAGTTCAATTACTATTTTTAAAAACATATTATCAAAAATAATTTTTCCCCCAGGACACCTCATCAAAATGGTGTTATTGAGAGGAGGGATAATACTTTTTAAGAAATTTAAAGAACCATTTTATGTGAATATAACATGTCGACTAACTTTTTGGAAGAAGATATAAATATAGAATTTTATGTCATAAATAGAGTTCTAATAAGACATATTTTGAATAAAACACCCTATGATATATGGAATAATAGAATTCAAAAAGTTATATACTTTTAGGTATTTTGATATAAGGTTTATATTCTGAACACCAAGGATAATCTTGGTAAATTTTATCCAAAATCTCATGAAGGAATATTTCTTGGATATTCTACTACTTATAAGAAATATAGAGTTTTCAATAACAAGTTGATGGTTTTTGAAGAATCAACTCATGTGAAATTTTATGAAGGTGATCATTTTGATCATAAAATGACTCAAATTTATGAACTAAGTGATTCTTTTAAAAACATGACACCTGAAATTCTATTTGAAATTAAAAAGGATGAAGAGTTGAAAGTTGATTTCCTAGAACCAATTCTTGAAAGTTTGGATACTATAGAACTAGAAAATGTGCTGCCTATACAGCCTAGATCCCTTAAAAATACCTTAGAAATAGTTATAGGAAGCTTAGATGAATGGATTAGAACTAGAAGAAGTATAGGAAACCTTTAATAATTTTTTTTTATTTTTATCCCAACTAGAACCTAAGTCTATAGAATAATATTTATTATATGAGATTTGTATTGTAGAAATGAAAGAGGAATTGAACAAGTTTAAGAAGAAAAAGGTATGCAATTAGTTTACAGACCATTTAACTACCTTGTTATGGGAACAAAATGAGTTTTTAGGAATAAATAGGATGATCATGGTTTGATCGCTAAGAATAATTCTAGACTAGTAGCTAAAGGTTACAATCAAGAAGAAGATATAGATTATGAAGAGACCTTTGTACCTATAGTAGATTATAATCCATTAGGATTCCCTGATCCTATGCATCACATATGAATTTTAAATTATATTAGATATATATAAAATATTAATTTCTAAATGGGTTTCTTATGTAGGAAGTATATGTTTAAAAGCCTCCTGGTTTCAAAAATCCCCAATTCCCAAATTTAGTTTTTAATCTTAACAAAGTTCTTTATGCCTTAAACAAGCACCTAGATCCTGGTATGAACATTTAAGTTCTTTTCTTTGATCAAATGGTTTTTTGGTAGGTAATGAAGATCCTAATTTATTTAAGAAAAATTCATCTTTAGATATTTTTTTAGTTTAAATATATGTTGATGATGTAATTTTCAGTTCAAGAAATAAAAAAATTTATAATTATTTTTCAAAAATCATGTAAAAATAATTTTAAATGAGCATAATGGGTGAGTTAAATTATTTTACAGGCTTTAAAATTTAACAAAAAGACTTTAGTAATGTGTTAAATCAAATAAAGTACATATTTGACTTATATAAAATATTTGGACTTGAAAGTGATAAATTATTTATAACTCCTATGATTTCTAATTAAAATCTTAACTTGGATGAAGCTAGGAATCCATTGGACAACAAGCATTACAGAGGAATAATTTGAAGTATATTGTATTTAACTACTATTATACTAGACATTATGTTTTTTTATGTCTTTGTGCTATATTTCATGCAAATCCTAAGAAATTTCATTTAAAGGCTATCAAAATAATTTTAAGATATTTAAAAGGAATAATTTCTCTTTCCTTACTTTTACCAAAAACTTATTATTTTAATTTAACTTCATTTTTAGATGTCTACTTTGGTGGTTATAGATTATATAGGAAGAGTAACTCAAGAACCTATCATTTTCTAGGAAAATCCCCAGTATCTTGATCTAATAATAAATAACACACTATTGTATTATAAATTATTGAAGCATGATATATTACTACTAGTAGTTATTGTGCATAGGTATTGTGGATGAAACACGCCTTGATGAATTTTAGATTCAATTATAATAGATATCAACTAAATGTGATAACACTAGGGTTATCAATATTTCTAAAAACCTGATAAATCATTTTAGAACAAATCATATAGATTTAAGGAATCATTTCTTAAGATATCACATTCAAAAAGATGATATTACTCTTGAATTTATCTCTACACAGAATTAGTTAGAATATATTTTTACTAAACCCATTTTGTGTGAATTTTCTGATTTTATAAAAATAGAATTGGGTTCATTTGATTTTAAATGAATTTTAATTTATTTTATGTCCTTGAATTTTAATTCGATATTTATTTGTGAATATTTATTTTAATGATTTATAAAGATTTAATTAGTATATTTTTATTTTGTTTGTATAAATTTTTCATGTTTATGAGATAAAATTTCCATATTTTAGATTTTATTTTATTTTATTTTATATATTAGCTGGAATCAGACTGAAAACCCATTCGGGTATGTAAGTGTCTAGAAAATTGGATCTGTAACCTAACTCTTATTCATCACTTGACCCATTCTCTATTCGCATACATATTATCTTCTCAAAATAAAAACATCTCCCTAAACCTTTTGATTCTTGATTTACCTCTAACCAACCCTATCTACCATGAGAAATTCTAAGCACATAGATGAAGGAAGTTTGGGTTTTTCTAAGAAATACAAAGGTGGTGTGTCTTGAAAGGTACTAGCTAGAAAATACATTAATATGGAATGGATGAAGACAACTGAGATTTTTCTGAATAAATTAATTTATTTTTAAGTCTGAAAGTATGTGTTTTATGAAAAGAATTCTAGATTTATATTTTAAGAAGAGTAAGATGGGTTTATGAGTAATATGGAGTTCCAATTTAAATAAACAGAGGGTGCAGTTTCATCAAATGTTAATGGAAATAGAGTGATGGTTTTTTCTATCAAAATGGATGATATGTTCCATTATCACCATGAGGGGAAGTATAATTTTATTCATACCTTGGTGGATAAAAGTTATGTTGGACCGATAGAGGAATTCAAGTTCTTGTTCGGTACCTTTTCTTTTGAGAAGAAACCCATGAAAGATGTTCCAATGAAATAGAAAGTGGTGTGTAAGTTTGTGAAGACTATAAGGTTGATCTCATAGGTTTTGAGGAATATTTCAGTAGATATAACATCAGATCTAACTATTTCTGACATTTCTCCTTTACCAAATCCCCAATTAGTCAATGCCCCTTCAATTTTTTCATTAGTATGGATTGAATCTTTTAAAAGAATTCTCAAAAGTGATTTGTCTTGTATTGCTTAGATGCACAATCAGGCCTCTATCATCCTTCCTAAGTTCTATAAGTTAGATATTATTCCAAGTATTGTAATGTGTTCTAAAACATTATAAAATATGATTAAAAAAAGGACTTTCAGTCTTGATCCTTCTGAAACAGACAGATGTTCTAGACAAAGGATCGAAGCTATTTTTGATCCATCCTCAGTCTATTAGAGAGATCAAGCAAAGTTATGTGTTTCTTTAGCTACTAATAATTCTAAGGAAGGGCCCTATTATTCTAAGACTCTAAAGAAAGTACCTTTTGGGATGATAGAACCAATGATTTCAGTATATTTCAAGGTAGTCTTGAAAATATTCTCGGCTGTTGTTGGTTCAAAAAGTGGAGATAATTCAATTCCATTCTAGAAAGTGATGTCATTAGTAATGGGGACTAAAAATACCTCCCAAATCAAACCCACTTTTAAACTACATCCATCCAAACCACCTACTCAGTTTGAACCCATTCATAAGCTTGCGTCTTCTATTTGATGTATTATATTTTTATTTTTTGGTTGTTCAGTGGATGTATATTGTTCATGATGAAAATCAATAAAATATGTCTTTATTCATTTGTTATGTTTTTATTAGTGATTGTTTTAATTTTATGTTATTCATTTCTAATACTTCTCTTAGTGATTATTTTCATTTTATGTTATTCATTTCTTATATTTTTCTTAACGATTGTTTTTATTTAATGTTTTTAATATATTTATTTTATTTAATAAATCAAATTCTTTCTAAAATTTAGTATTCAATTTTCACACAATAATTAGGTATTTCATTACTCCCAAAGTGATACATTAAATGTTATTTTCCTCTCCTTTCCCTTCCTTTTTAATGAAACAAAAATTGGGAGAAGTTTAAATGATTATCCTAAGATTAAATCAAAAGGGATAATTTTTCACCTTTTGTAAAAAGGGGGATAATTTTTCTCTAAAGTTAGATAAGTGTCAAATTAAGGGGGATAAATAAAGGATAAATACTAAATTTTAAAATAAATATAGATATTATATAGTTTTATGAAAAATCATGATAAACCCTTTTAAAATATCATGTTTAATATATTATGGATTTTGTGATCATCAAAAATGGGAAGATTATTGGACTACTAATGTCATTCCAACATATCCCAAGTACTTTATATTTTAATGATATCAAATACCCTTCATACTTTACTATTAATTTTTTTAAGTTTCTTCATCAGGTTTTATCTTATTTTAAGTTTTTTGGAAATTAAAATCCTTAAGTCTACATTCTAGACACTTTGGATGAAATTTACCTAAGTATGACAAAATTGGCTACATGACCTCTTTGGCTATGTGGAGAAACAGATACATGATCATTCAACTATGTAAATCACCTATATGAAGGATTATCCTCTGTAAATCAGCTATGTCACAAAATCACCTATATATAAATCACCTACATCGATGAGATTGGCTACATGAGCAATCAGCTACATAGATAAATCAGCAACCTAGATCGGTTATGTAGAGTAATCAGCAATGTGAAACACATACATGGTGAAATCTGCTATTTGGTTCCAATCGGATACATGTGTACAAAGCCTATGTAAATAAATTTGGCTACATGAAGCAAATTCAGTTATGTAATGAAAATGGATACATGAATAATTCATGTTTCAAATCCAACTATGTGGATTCAAATGTATAATGTCATGAACCGTCCTCTAGGGATCATGTTGTGACTACCCCAAGCCCGCCTTCCATAGGCTAGGGACTGGCGGCTAGCACCGGAAAGGTGTATCCCTTAATAGGAAGGCATTGCCTTTAAACCTATACAAACACACAAATCCAAGAGAACAACAAGAGGAAACCATGAAGAAAACTGTTGTAGTAAATGTTGGGACCAAGTTGGATAGATAAGGAAGTAATAAGAGTTTGTTGTTACAGAGTGTTGTTTTTTGTTGTCAAAGAAGCTAAATCAATTCACTTTGTAAAGGACTTGTAAACTATGATGATGCTTTACTGATTTGTATTTCAAAAATATCATAAGTTTGGAGAACTTGTGATTCAATCCTTATGAAGAGTAGAGAATATATTTTAGAAAAGGAAAGAAAGTGACGTGCAAGTGTTGGCGTGCAAGTGTTGGCGCGTAAGTATTGGCACGCAAGTATTGGCGCGCAAGTATTGCCGCGTAAGTAATGGCGCGCAAGTGTAAGTGGCGCACAAGTCATATTTCAAGATCTTGATGCAGTAGAGAGAGTAAAGAAGTGATTTTGGAAAAGGAAATAAAGTGAAACGCAAGTATTGGCGCTCAAGTATTAGCGCACAAGTATTGGCGCGCAAGTATTGGCGCGCAAGTATTGGCACGCAAGTATTGGCGTGCAAGTATTGGCGCGTAAGTATTGGCATGAAAGTATTGCCGTGAAATTATTGGTGTGCAAGTGTAAGTGGTGCGCAAGTCATATTTCAATATCATCCCATCAAAATATGACAAAGGAAATAAAGGGGAGCGCAAGTTAAAAATTGGCGTGCAAGTCATAAATCGACCCGCAAGTCTAATGGGCACGCAAGTGTGGCATGAAAGTGCTGAAGTGGAGCGCAAGTATATGTGGTGCGTAAGTCACCAAAATGCCTATAAATAGATGACTAAACTCCTCATTTTTCTATTCTCAACACTTAAGAGAAAATTAGAGCTCTGATCGCGCAAGTAGTAGAGGGCGGTGCGCAAGATGAAGTGGCGTGCAAGATGAGGGTTATTTATAAGGCGTGCAAGTTTTGTCGCGCAAGTTTTTCCACACAAGTTTTGCAACGCAAGTTTTGCTGTGAAATTTTTTCCACGCAAGTTTTTTCACGTATGTTTTTCCGCGCATGTTTTGCCGCGCAAATTTTGTCGTGCTGGTTTTTCCACGCAAGTTTTTCCGTGCAAGTTTTTTCGCGTAAGTTTCCAGAGGCGCGCAAGTAGGGAGGTGCTTTTAAGAAATGGGATATTTATAATCCACAGGTGGTGAGAAAGTTGTGAGTTGTGCTCAATGGTGGCGCGAAATTATTGAGTAGGCGCAAAAGCAGGTGGCACGCAAGCAGTGAGGCGCGCAAGCAGGTGGCGCGCAATCAGGGAGGCACGCAAGTAGGGAGTGGTGCGCAAACTGTCTGCATCAGGAGGTTCTTACCAGCTTCTGGGTAAAAAAGTGAAGAATTGTTTTGAAAGATTTGATTTTTGAAAGTTCATTAAGAATCACAGAATCATTACATTACACTATTTTTGCTAACAGGGAGCACATGCACTATTGGGTTATTTTCAAAGTGCTACACGAGTGTAATGGTATATCCTACTCATTGTATTCCACATCAAAGGATTGTTTTCTAGTGGATTGTGTGGTACTAGATTGTTTTTTTACCATACCAAGGACGTAGCTACTCTTCTTTAGTAGTGAACCTTGTAAATATTGTGTTCTTGTAGTTGTGTGTGTTCAGTAGGGAAGAAACTCTTTAACAGGAGGAGAAGGTTGTTTCAAAAAATAGGAAACATAAAAAGAAAAATATATCACTGATTCAACCCTCCCCCTCTCAGTGATACTTGGATCCTGACTGGGATCTTCAATTGGTATCAGAGGGACAGGTTCCCTTCGTTTATTCTTTTCTGAAGTGGTTAAAGAGAAGTTGTGGTGGAGAATCTAAATTGTGTGAACAGTAAGGGGATTCTTATTTTTGATGGAAATAACTATCACGTCTAGAAGGACATAATGATTCCTTATCTTATGCCTCTTGGATATGAAGTTCTTGAAACTACAACAGATGGATTTCTTTCTATTGATGACCTGGTTCCTCTTACTCCTGTCGATAATAAGAATATTAAGAATGATGGAAGAGCTAAAAATGCATTACTCTCATCTCTTTCTAAGAGTGAATTTTTAATAGTGAAAGGTGTTGCTACAGCCAAAGGAATCTGGGAAAAACTGAAGAACATATATGAAGGAAATACAAAAGTTAAGAAGGATAAACTACAAATTTGGAGACTAAAGTATGAAGACTTGAAAATGGGAGAATCTGAATCTTTTGGGGATTTATTTACCAGGATAAATGATATTTTCAGTATAATCAGATGTCTTGGTGAAACGTTGGAGGATTCTACAGTTTTTGAAAATATCTTGAGAATTCTACCTGACAAGTTTGATGCTAAAGTTTATTTATTAGAAGATAAAGACCCTGAAACATTATCTTTGGATGATTTTCATAGCACTCTCATTACTTATGAAATGATAAGGGAGAAGACTTTCAAGGGAAAAACAAAAGCTGATAGAGAAATGTCATTCAAGGCTACAAAGAGAGATAAGTCAAAGAAGACTCTTATTGAAGATGATGTTGTTGAATCTGATTCTGAAGATGAGGTGTGTAAAAATTTTGATGAATTTTATCCTTGTTTTATAAGAATGTGAAAAGATGAATAGGGAAATACAAGGGTAAACTTCCCTTGAAATGTTTTGAGTGTGGAGCCATTGGTAACTTTGCGGCTAATTGTCCTCAAAATAATAAAGAAGAAGACATTGATGATGAAAACAAAGGTCCAAGAAGGTTGTGGAAGAAACAAGCTGACAAAGATAAATATTTTTCAAAGGGGAAGGATAAAAAGTTCTTCAAATCAAAAAGAAGAAGCCTTTTAACTAAAGATGAATATGAAGAAGACAGCAAAGATGAATCCAAGAAATTATTTGCTGAAAAAACTAGAGATAATACCTTTATTGTTGTAGTGAATAATGAAGAGTATGAGAGAAACAGTTCAGAAGAAGAAGTAACTCAACTTGAATATCACCTGAAGGAAGAGTTGAAAGAATGTATGAGGAAGATCAAAAGACTTGAGAAGGAAAAAAATATGATAAATGAAAATTCCACATTAAACAATCAATAAGGTTTTACTAATGAGAAAATCACGATGGAAAAATAGATTTATGGTCTAAAAAATTCTCTTGAGAATATAAAGAATCATAATTATCATCTTGAAGTAAAGCTGAAGGCAAAAGAAGAAGAGTTGGAACTTATCCAATAGAAACTTTATAAAGCTAAAGAAATGAATATCAGTTTCAAAAATTCTATCTCAGAATTTGGTGAATGTTCCAGTAAGAATGAACCAAACAAGGATCCACAAAAGTTACCTTTAAAGGTTGAAATGAAAGACAGAACTGGTTCTGATAAGAACAAGGATGGAAAGACCATGTATGTGGTCAAAGTTAGCAATGATGAAAAATCAAAAGTGTATAAAAATCACGAGTCGAGAAAGACTTCTAATACTTCCGGTGCTGTTAAATCTAAACTGAGAAAGGGAGTTACAAATGAAAACATGAATTTTTATGGTCAGCATAGTTCTATTAAGAAGGTTGTTGAGAAGCGTGTTCACAAATCTTGTAAGGACCCGTAAAATTCAAGGGAAACTTTTTTATTAATTTTCTTTGGGATTTTACAAGAACACAGTTTCTGACGGCACCTGATTCTGAGGCCCAGTGTGCCCGGAATCATTTTCTGAAGTTTAGCTCGGGTACGTTCAGTGAACGAACGAGCGGGTTTTTCTAACTTTTGAACCGGTGCTCGGAATAGAATTCTGAGGGCACCGATGGAATCGCAGCACCGGTAATTGCTTAGAAACACCTTTTTCGGAGTTGCTTTTGCTTGGGTGTGGTTTTTAAATTTTCAGGTTAAGTAAATGAATAAAATAAAATGGGGCAACCAAGTTATTTTATTTTATTTTGTTTAACCTAAACTAAGTGGATGAAGTGGGACCCACAATATCCTACCCACTAGGTAGGATATTTGTGAGGTGGGTCCCACACGAGCCCCACCGTTTCTTTTCTTCCTAAACCCCCCTCCTTTATTAAGGTAACGCACCCGCACCCCTTTTTAATGAAGTCAAACCTTTCATTTAATCTGGATAATAAATGCCTCGTTAATTAGGTTGTTTAAACTCCTCAATTAATTCAATTAATTTATTGTTTCAATTTTTTTTGAAATTCAAATCGTTGGCTTGTGTGTTAATAAAATAAGATAAGTCTTATTTTATTAGAGGTTGGTTGTGCGAGAGGGTTTGGGAGAAATCACTCAAGCTGTGAAACACTCCTTCCTCGGGAAGAACATGAAGAACGCGAAGAACGCGAAGAATGCAAAGAACGCGAAGAACGCCGACCTCCGAAGAAGGTCGAAAAGAACGCCAGATCCTCGGAGATCGACAACACGACGCCGACGAATCCTTTCTCCGTGAAGCGACGATCCCCCTTCTGCGATGCCTTCTTCCGCGACATGCAATTCCGCAACGAACCCTCGCTCGACGACGCTTGAGGTAGGGGTTTTGGTTCAATTAAATCTATGTGATTTATATCCTCGGCATGTGTTTAAAATTTTTCGGAAGCCGTTTAAACTAATAATGTGGTGGGTGCGGACCAACGAACAAGTCTGAACCCACCATTTCTTCGTTCTTGGTGTGTGGATCGGCGGGTGACGACGAAGCAGGCCGTAAGGGCATTTTGAGGTCTTCGCAGTGAAGAGTCGATCCCGGGAGGACCGCTGGTAAAGAAGATAGGCAAAACAGACCACCGGAGCATGTCCAGTGGTCCGCGGAAAACCCCGCCGGTGCGCCTCGCCGGCACGGTGGCGCCGGGGCCGGCACCGGCCGGCCGCTAGGAGGCAGCGGCGCCTGGCGCGCTGCCGGGAAGGGCCGCCGCAGCTGAAGCCGTGGCAGCAGGCTACTGGTCCCGCGAACACGCGGGACCGAGGAGGAGGGGACGCGGCGCTATGCCGCGTCCGTTGGCAAGGAGCGGCCCCCACGCGGGGGCCGCGGTTTCATTCAAGGGGGCGGCGCCCCCTTTTTGCGCGGCCGCTCAGCCAGCGCCGATCCGAACCGCTCGGCCAGCGCCGAGCCGCCCCAGGCTGGACCGGCCACACCGGGTCGGACCCGGTTCGGGCCGACCCAGGGGGGTTGGGCCGGGTCGGACCGGGCCCAGACCCCCCATTTTCGGACTGTTTCGGTTTGTTGCCCATAACATGGGCTACGGACCTCCGATCGACGCACCGTCAGTTGTGTAGAGATACTTGGATCAAGATGGTCGTTTTGGTATATTACACTCAAGGTTTCGGAATACTTTGGGTTCGGCCGGGTTGGTTCGTACACGAAACCAACCGGGCCCTCGGAGCGGAAACGCTTATATCTTGAGCTCCGGACGTCCGATTTGTGTGAAGTCGACTTTGATGGATTCCTCTTAGTGAGAAGGACCTTTTGGATTACTCCGCTCGAGGTTTGGACGCAGTTGGAGTACGTTCGGCTTGGTTTTGACTTAAAAACCAACCGAGCCCCTGGGACGAAAAAGCCAATAACTCTCAGACCGGGCATCCGATTGACGCGCCGTCTGTGATGTTGAGTTCCTGTTGACGATACGGAACTTTTGGATACATCAACTCCGGACTATGTGTCCTTTGATGTATCATCCCCTCGGCTCATGGAGCGGACCCTCCCGAACGAGCTTGCTATGTGTGGGAACCCTAGAGCTGGCTGCGACAGCGACGACGATGACGACTGTACAGAAATCCCCCTGTGGATTCGACGGCGACGACTACAACACTCAGCGATCCTACGTGGATCAGTGCTACCGATCCTATGTGGGTCAGATCCTATGTGGGTCAGCGCTCAGCGGTCCTGTGTGGGTCAGCGCCTACAGATCCTATGTGGGTTTGATCCTGTGTGGGTCATTGCAGGGGTTAGTTACCTATCGATCCTTTGTGGGTCATTGCGGGGGTTAGTTACCTATCGATCCTTTGTGGTTCATTGTGATGGTTAGTACCTATTGATCCTGTGTGGGTCCGATGGCTTAGATGAATCAGTGGCTACATCTGATCATCTCTATCGTCTTACGAAGAAGTATACCTGTGTGAGTTGAATCTTGACTTTCAATACTTATCTTCGATAAGATTGACTTGATATCCTATGTGGATTACGTTATGCTTTCCTGTGTGGATTGGGTTGTGTTTTCCTATGTGGACTAGGTTGTACTTGGGCTCGGATGTTGGAGCCGAACGAGAATTGATGACTTAGATATATGTATGGGCATATACCTAAGTAGTGTCGGATGTTACTTCGTGATTTTATCTTTCCTTTGTGGATTATCCTTTGTAGATTCTGGGAGACCTTTGGGGGTCTCGGGGTCCCTACTGTGTAGCTTATACTCACCCCTTCATGGGTTATTCCCGCACTACATTGTGTTGGTGGCAGACGATGGACAACTCTGATCGTGGTTGAGGCTTGCGGAGCAAGTCGGTACCTGGAGGTGGACCACTGGGCGGGACGTACTCGGAGCAGACGGCTAGACCCAAGGAGCTGTGGAGGCTATCTGTACCCACCCTTCAGGTGGGACTTCTAGTGGACGGCTCGACGTTGCGGCTTACTTTTAAGTTGTTGTACTCCCTTTTTTTCAGTGTACTTTACTTTCAGTTTGGGTTTGTATTCTGGACCATTTACTTTCCGCACTTACTTATACTCAGTTTACTCAGTGTTTACTTCCGCTTGTACTCTGTGTGTTTGTTTACTTTAAAAAGGCAATGCCTTCCCTTTTTATCAAGAATTATGCATTGGTGCTAGTCGCCAGCCCCTGGCCTATGGAAGGCGGGTTTGGGGTAGTCACGGCACGGGCCCTGAGGATGGGTCATGACAAATTGGTATCATAGGAGTTCGGTTCTACCGCAGAACTCAGGACTCTGATCTTTCTTCTATGTGAATTAATAGTGTTAAGGTTATTTGGTGTGGTTATCAGTCTAGGGAGTCCAGTGTTGGTGCGGCGGCCGACGTATCCGTACACCAGGACCCTGACTTCTGATTTCCGACTTAATGCACGAAAACATTAATTGCATGTGTGTTTCAAGTTTTCTTTGTGATTACTTTATGTCAGCTCACCAGGTATACTGTTGATCATGGCACACCTGTTTCTTTTCAGGATGGCCCCACAACGGCAGCCAACTAGGGTTCCGAGCGTTGTCCGTGACGACAGCCCACCGAGCGACGAGGCCTCGGTACAGGGCCCTTTGATAGCAGAGGCACCGGCGGTACCTCTACATGCTGAGCCACCGATGCTACCAACCTCAGCCGCTGACGATGCATGTCGCCTTAGTGCACTGCACGAGGTTCAGTGTCAGTGACCACCCAGGTTCCGTGGGGAGACGGACCCTCAGGCAGCCGAGGATTGGTTGGAGGCTGTTGTACGAGTTTTCAGGTTAGTGAGGACACCAGCAGACCTCATGGTGATCCTCGCAGCGAGCCTCCTGCACGTGGCAGCAGGAAGATGGTGGAGCTTGATTCTCCAGATGCACGACGAGGCATCTCTCCTCTGAACGGACTTTGAGAGCCTCTTCTGCTCGGAGTTCGTCCCAGCCACCCTTTGTGCGGTGCGCATCCAGGAGCTTCTACAGCTGCGGCAGGGCAGCTTAACGTTCACCCAGTACTCAGCGAGATTTACCGACCTCTCGCGCTATTTGATGGACATGGTACGGGACCCATTCTTCTGAGCCCGGACCTTTGAGCAGATATTGAGGCAGGAGATCAGGGCATCGCTGATCTCCCTCAGCATTCTGACTCAGGAAGGGGTACTGGAGCGAGCCCTACTCATCGAGAGCCTCCTTGCTGAGCCTACATCAGCAGCGAGACCTACCGCAAGGCGGCACGTAGTAGAGTCTTCTGCATCAGGCATTCGACGGATGACACATGGGTCTAAGCAGACCAGACCCTCAGGCAGATGACCTCAGGACACTGGCTCGGAGGTGAGGGGCACTCAGCGCAGAGCCAGTCTTTCGAGAGGCAGACAGTGCTACACATGTGGCGGGCAGGGCCACATGGCTTGTGACAGCCCGACCCGTCGTGCGGAGGAACAGCAGACAGTTGAGGGACCACCTAGGCAGAGGCAGAGGGTCGACCGTAGAGGTCCGCAGGGAGCAGGTGGACGAGGAAGAGGAGATGGCCGAGCAGCAGGTGGTGGGCGACGCTTCGAGGCTCTACCACCACCACCACCAGGAGGTCCACCCCGACCATAGGGAGCTGGCGGGCAGAGACAGGCACAGCTCCAGGCAGTGGAGGCCTACGACCATGGTGCGCCCGAGATGATTCGAGGTACTATCTATGTCTATTCCACCCTTGCTGCAGTTATTATAGACACAGGAGTGAGTCATTCTTTCATAGTTGCTGCCCTTGTTCGGAGCTCAGAGATTCCGACAGAGTCGTTGGCTCGATCCTTATGGCTAGAGACTCCTACGGGAGAAGACTCGACGATTACGCACTGGTGCCGGAAGTGTGATCTTACTCTAGGAGGTGAGAGCTTCGGTTGGGATATTCTTGTAGCGGCGTCAAGGCCTTATGACATCATCTTGGGCATGGATTGGTTATCTACATTCCATGCTCAGATTGACTGTATTAGGCGCAAGGTGCGGTGTGTACGCACCGATGGGAGCAGGTTCACCTTCACCGGCAAGAAGGGAGCCTTTGCAGCACAGGATGGACTCACGCAGAGGAGAGGACAGCCCATCACTCATCAGTTGGCTAGCCTCATCCTAGGAGCAGTTGACATGTGGAGTCCTGGTTTTCCTGTGGTGGTGGATCAGTATGCAGACGTTTTCCCCGACGACATTCCAGAACTACCTCCTTGCAGAGAGGTAGACTTTTATATTGATTTGTACCCCGGGACAGCCCCGATATCCACCCCAGCATATCAGATGGCTCATGCCGAGCTTCGAGAGCTACGGGTACATTTTGAGGACTTGCAGGGCAAGGGATTCATCTGACCTAGTGTTTCACCCTGGGCTTCCCCGATATTGTTCGCCAAGAAGGTGTACGGGAGCTTGAGACTTTATGTCGACTATCGTCTCCTGAACCAGGTGATAGTGAGGAACAAGTATCCGCTACTGAGGATTGATGAACTCTTCGATCAGCTCAAGGGAGCACGGTGGTTCTCAAAGATAGACCTTAGATCAGGCTATCATCAGCTTAGAGTTCGAGACGAGGACGTGCAGAAGATGGCCTTCAGATGTTGGTATGGCCACTATGAGTTCTTGGTTATGCCATTCGGCGTAACCAATGCTCTAGTAGTGTTCATGGGCCTCATGAACAGGATCTTTCAGTCATACCTCGATCGATTTGTCTTGGTCTTCATCGATGGCATTTTGATATACTCGATGACTAAGGAAGAGCACGCCTACCACTTGCGGGTTGTACTGGACACACTCCGAGAGCACCAGATTTATGGTAAGCTCTCTAAGTGTCAGTTCTGGATACGTGAGTTCCACTTCTTGGGACGCGTCATCTCTGAGGCAGGAGTTGCGGTGGATCCTACGAAGATCGAGGCAGTGCTAGCTTGGGAGCCACCCAGGAGCGTGATGGAGGTGTGGAGTTTCTTGGGTCTAGCTGGGTACTACCGGAGGTTCGTGCCAGACTTTTCCAAAGTTGCGGCACCACTCTCAGCCTTGATAAAGAAGGGTAAACCCATTTTGTGGTCAGACAGATGTCAGTTGAGCTTCCAAGAGCTGAGACAGAGATTGACCAGCGCGCCTATCTTGAGGTTGCCGGAGGAGGGAGTAGGGTACGTAGTCTACTGAGATGCATCAAGGACCAGACTCGGATGTGTCCTGATGTAGGATCAGGCTGTGATCGCCTATGGATCACGTCAATTGAGGTAGCATGAGTATAAATACGCTACCCAGGACCTGGAGTTGGCAGCAGTGGTCTTCGCTCTGAAGATGTGGCGACACTATCTGATGGGCGAGCGCTTTACAGTCTATTCTGACCATCAGAGTCTCAGGTACATCTTCTCACACAAGGACCTGAACCTGAGACAGTGGTGATGGATCTAGTTCCTCCAGGACTATGACTTTGATATAGTCTATACTCCTGGAAAGGGGAACGTAGTAGCCGATGCACTCAGCAGGAGGATGGGCATTCAGCTACTTGGAGAGACGACAGAGCAGCTAGCCGCTTTTTAGATATCCTTCGTGGAAAGAGATGGAGCATCCTTCCTTCAGTCACTCACAGTCACTCCTCCACTACTGCAGTGGGTCAGAGAGGCACAGCGTGGGGACGCCGACTATGAGACGTGGTGTGCGCAGATATCCTCAGTACAGGCACCTGATGGTTTCTCTATAGGAGGAGGGCACGACGTCCTTTTCAGAGGACGTACCTTGGTATCAGTTGCTTTACAAGAGGAGGTGCTGAGAGAGTTTCACACTTCCCCTTTGGTGGTACATCTTGGAGTGGCGAAGATGTACCATGATCTTAGACGACAGCACTGGAGGCCGGGCATAAATAAGGTTGTGGCAGAGTTCGTTTCTCGATGCCTCACCTGCCAGAAGGTGAAAGCAGAGTACCAGGTACCAGTAGGCTTGGTACATCCCTTGGAGGTCCCGGAGTGGAAGTGGGATGGCATATCTATGGACTTCGTGACTGGACTTCCACGCACTTCTAGAGGTCACGACTCCATTTGGGTGATTGTCGACCGACTCACCAAGTCGGATCACTTCTTACCCATCAGAGAGAAGGGCTCAGTGGAGAGCTTTGGATGTCTCTATGTTCAGGAGATTGTACGGCTTCATGGTGTTCCATCATCTATCGTCTCCAATCGAGATGCTCGCTTTACTTCCCGGGACGCAGCTACGTCTGAGCACCGCCTTTCACCCTCAGACAGATGGTCAGACGGATAGGACCATTCAGACTCTCGAGGACGTGCTTCGCGCATGTGTCCTCGACTTTGGTCGCAGCTGGGAGGACCACCTACCCTTGGTGGAGTTTGCGTACAACAACAGCTACCACTCCACCATCGGGATGGAACCATATGAGGTGTTGTACGGCCGACCTTGCAAATCTCCTCTGTGCTGGACAGACCCTAGGGAGTCAGCACTTGTGGGACCGGAGATGGTCCAGGACACGACAGAGAAGGTCCAGGTCATCCAGGAGCGGATGAGGACAGCTCAAAGATGGCAGAAGTCTTATGATGACAGGAGGCGGAGGCCACTGGAGTTCGAGGATGGCGACCACATCTTCTTGCGGGTCTCACCTCGACGTGGTTTACGGAGATTTGTACGAGGCGGAAAGTTGTCTCCATGCTTCATCGGACCATTTCAGGTCCTCAGCAGGATTGGTGAGGTGGCTTATCGCCTGGATCTACCTCCTCAGTTGCACCGGGTGCACGACATCTTCCACGTATCCTAGCTGAGGAGATACGTGCACGACCCAACACATATCATTGACCATGGGGAGTTGGACGTAGATGATGGGGCGACTTTTGCGGAGGTCCTAGTGGAGATTTAGGATCGATAGGAGCGGGTCCTACGTGGATGGTCGATTCCTCTAGTGCGCATCAGATGGCAGCACGGGAACCTCCAGGAGATCACTTGGGAGCGGGAGGCTCAGATGCATGCTCAGTACCCACATTTGGTTCCCTAGTTTATGATGTATCTTTACAGGGACGTAAAGCCCTGAGGTGGGAGTAATGTAAGGACCCGTAAAATTCAAGTGAAATTTTTTTCTTAATTTTCTTTGGGATTTTAAAAGAACGCAGTTTCTGACGGCACCTGATTCTGAGGCCCGGTGTACTCGGAATCATTTTCTGAAGTTTAGCTCGGGTACGTTCAGTGAACGAATGAGCGGGTTTTTCTAACTTTTAAACCGGTGCTCGGAATCGAATTTCGAGGGCACCTATGGAATCACAGTTCTGGTAATTACTTAGAAACACCTTTTCTGGAGTTGTGTTTGCTCGGGTGTGGTTTTAAAATTTTCGGGTTAAGTAAATGAATAAAATAAAATGGGGCAACCAAGTTATTTTATTTTATTTTTTTTAACCTAAACTAAGTGGATGAAGTGGGACCCACAATATCCTACTCACTAGGTAGGATATTTGTGAGGTGGGGCCCACACGAGCCCCACCATTTCTTTTCTTCCTAAACCCCCCTCCTTTATTTAGGTAACGCACCTGTACCCCTTTTTAATGAAGTCAACCCTTGCGTTTAATCTGGATAATAAACGCCTCATTAATTGGGCAGTTTAAACTCCTCAATTAATTCAATTAATTGATTGTTTCAAATTTTTTTGAAATTCAAATCGTTGGCTTGTGTGTTAATAAAATAAGACAAGTCTTATTTTATTAGAGGTTGGTTGTGCGCGAGTGTTTGGGAGAAATCACTCAAGCCGTGAAACACTCCTTCCTCGCGAAGAACGCGAAGAACGCCAACCTCTGATGAAGGTCGATAAGAATGTCGGATCCTCGGAGATCGACGACGCGACGCCGAGGAATCCTTTCTGCGTGACGCGACGATCCCCCTTCTGAGACGCCTTCTTCCGTGACGTGCAATTCCGCGACGAACCCTCGCTCGACGACGCTTGAGGTAGGGGTTTTGGTTCAATTAAATATATGTGATTTATAACCTCGACATGTGTTTAAAGTTTGTTGGAAGCCATTTAAACCGCTAACGTGGTGGGTGCGGACCAACGAACAAGTCCGAACCCACCGTTTCTTCGTTCTTGGTGTGCGGATCGGTGGGCGACGAAGAAGTAGGTCGCAAGGGAATTTTGAGGTCTTCTTAGTGAAGAGACGATCCTGGGAGGACTGCTAGCGAAGACGGCAGGCAAAACGAACCACCGGAGCGCATCCGGTGGTCCGCGGAAAACCCCGTCGGCGCGCTGCTGGGAAGGGCCGCCGCGGCTGAAGCCGCAGGGACGTGGTGCTAGGCCGCGTCCGTTGGCAAGGAGTGGCCCCCACATGGGGGGTCGCGGTTTTATTCAAGGGGGCGGCGCCCCCTTTTTTCACGGCTGCTCGGCCAGCGCCGAGCCAAACCGCTCGGTCAGCGCCGCGCCGCCCCGGGCCGGACTGGCCGCATCGGGCCGGGCCGCGCCCAGCCGGGTCGGACCGGGCCCAGACCCCCCATTTTTGGACTGTTTCGATTTGTTTCCCATAACTTGGGCTATGGACCTCCGATCGACGCACCATCAGTGGCGTAGAGAACCTTGGATCGACACGGTCGTTTTGGTGTATTACACTCAAGGTTTTGGAATACTTTGGGTTCGGCCGGGTTGGTTTGTACACGAAACCAACCGGGCCCTCGGAGTGGAAACGCTTATAGCTTGAGCTTCGAACCTCCTATTGACGTTTTGTCAACTTTGATGGATTCCTCTTAGTGAGACGGACCTTTTTTCTTACTCCGCTTGAGGTTTGGACGCAGTTGGAGTATGGTCGGGTTGGTTTGGACTTAAAAACCAACTATGCCCCTGGGACGAAAAAGCCAATAACTCTCAGACCGGGCGTCCGATTGACGCGTTGTCTGTGACGTTGAGTTCCTATTGACGATACAGAACTTTTTGATACATCAACTGTGGACTATGTGTCAGTTGATGTATCAGCCCCTCGGCTCGTGAAGCAGACCCTCCCGAATGAGCTTGCTGTGTGCGGGAACCCTAGAGCTGGCTGCGACAGCGACGACGATAACGACTGTACAGAAATCCTCCGTGGATTCGACGGCAATGACTACAGCACTCAGCAATCCTACGTGGATCAGTGCTACCGATCCTGTGTGGGTCAAATACTGTGTGGGTTAGCGCTCAGCGGTCCTGTGTGGGCCAGCACCAACAGATCCTGTGTGGGTCTGATCCTGTGTGCGTCATTACGGGGGTTAGTTACCTATAGATCCTTTGTGGTTCATTGCGGGGGTTAGTACCTATCGATCCTATGTGGGTCTGATGGCTTAGATGAATCAGTGGCTACATCTGATCATCTCTATCGTCTTACGAAGAAGTATACCTGTGTGAGCTGAATCTTGACTTTCAATCCTTATCTTCGATAAGATTGACTTGATATCCTGTGTGGATTATGTTATGCTTTCCTGTGTGGATTGGGTTGTGTTTTCCTGTGTGGACTGGGTTGTACTTGGGCTCGGATGTTGGAGATGAACGATAATTGATGACTTAGGTATATGTATGGGCATATACCTAAGTAGTGTCGGATGTTACTTCGTGATTGTATCTTTCCATTATGGATTATCCTTTGTCGATTCTAGGAGACCTTCGTGGGTCTCGGGGTCCCTACTGAGTAGTTTATACTCACCCCTGCACGGGCTATGACCGCACTACGTTGTGTTGGTTGTAGATGACGGACAACGCTGATCGTGGTTGAGGCTTGCGGAGCAGGTCGGTACCTGGAGGTGGACCACTGGGCAGGACGTACTCGGAGCGGACGACTGGACCTGAGGAACTTTGGATGCTATCTATACGCACCCTTCAGGTGGGACTTCTAGTGGACGGATCGACGTTGCGGCTTACTTTTCAGATGTTGTACTCCCTTTTTTTAGTGTACTTTACTTTCAGTTTGGGTTTGTATTCTGGCCCATTTAGTTTCCACACTTACTTGTACTCAGTTTACTTAGTGTTTACATCCTCTTGTACTCTTTGTGTTTATTTACTTTACAAAGGCAATGCCTTCCCTTTTTATCGGGAATTACGCCTTGGTGCTAGTCGCCAGCCCCTGGACTATGGAAGGCGGGCTTGGGGTAGTCACGGCACGGGCCCCGAGGACGGGTCGTGACAAATCTGGTCATTATAGAAGTTTCAGAGGCAAATATTTTTTCTATGGTTACTACTGGTATTGTGGTGGATTCGGACACATGGAAAATTGTGTTGGTTCAACCAACAACATTACAACTATTCCACAAGTTTTGAAAGAAAAGGATTGAGGGGGAGTCAACCCTTTCAAAATAGAAAGTATCCAAATAAATTTCATAAGATATATGAGAAGACGACTGGTGTGAAAGTTGAGAATAGGTTCCAACCACTAGAAACTATTTGTGAAAGATGTGATTGACCTGGACATCTTACCAAGGGCGGCCTTAGTGTGTTACCAAAGAAACAAAATATTATTAATAATTCTCAAAAGAAATAGTTTTTAAAATCTAAAAGGGATAGGTCTGATTAGTCTGAAAAGAAAGAGTGCATGGTTGTCTGTCCAGAACACATTGACCTGGCTAGGAAATTGGAGAAATCACAAAAGGAAGTGAAGAAAAAGGACGAACAAAAATATCTTGTTGTTGAAACTTCTTTGAAAGCTACAAAAGGAGAACATCCATGGATTCTTGATAGTGGATGTTCCTATCATATGACAGGAGACTTAAAGCTTCTGAATAATGTGAAATACTTCAAAGAAGGAACAGTGACATTTGGAAATTATGAATCTCTAAGGATCAAACACTACTGGAATTTAGCTTTTTCCCAACGGCAGTATACCAACGGTTTACTTAAACCGTTGGGATAGTGAGTCTTTGCCAACGGTTTAAGAAAACCGTTGGCAAAGAGAATTTCTGCAGACCTTTCCCCAACGGTTCACTGTAACCGTTGGGAAAAGGAGACCTTTACCAATGGTTCACTAGAACCGTTGGGAAAAGGCTTGCTAAAACTCACACATTCCCAACGGTTTTCGTAAACCGTTGGGAAATGTGGCCTTTGCCAACGGTTTTTATAAACCGTTGGCAAAGGTTTCCCCCAAATTGCAGGCCGTGATCTCCTCTCCCCATTCGGACAGAGCCCTAATCTATTCACTCCGCTGCTCTGGCGAACCCCATCTCACTCCACTGCTCTCGCGAATCCGAACACCAGTACCCCCATCCCAACAGGTACACCCCATACGAATAGGTGAAATTTTATCTCAAACATATTGTTGTAGTTTTTTTAATGAATAGATTTTTTCCAGGTGTTGGTAGTTTAATTGATTATCCAGGTGTTGGTGATTTTTAATGTTTTTGTATTCTATGTTTGGAAGGAGAGTGTTCAAAACATGTAAATCAAACCAATTTGATATTACTCATGAAATCAATTTGATAATGGATTGTGAGATTTTTTAATGTTTTTGTATTTTGTTAATGTTTTTTGTATTCTATGTTTGGAAGGAGGTGTTGGTGATTTTTAATTATTTTCCAATGGTCGAGCATCATGTGAGATTTTTTCTATGTTTGGATAATGGATTGTGGGAATTATGGATTGTGTTCAAACCAATTTGATATGTTTTGGATAATCGATTGTGGGGGTAGGGGCTGTCCACGGGGGTGGGTGGGTGTCCACGGGGGTGGGCGGGGGTGTCCACGGGGGTGGGAAAGGCTGTCCACGGGGTGGGCGGTGCTGTCTAGGGGGTGTGGGCTGTCCTGGGGGTCTGGGTGGGGTGTCATGGTGGGGGAGGGGTGTGTGGGGTGTCCACGGGGGTGGTATGTCTAGGTGGTGGTGGTGGGGTTGCAGGGGAGGGGGTGTGGGCTGTTTGGGAGGGTGGGCGGGCTATCCAGGGGGGTACGGTGGTGGGCGGGCTGTCCACAAGGGTGGACGGGCTGTCCACGGGGGTGGTCGGGCTGTCAAGGAGGCGTGGGCGGGCTGTCCAGGGGGGGTGGGTGGGATGGCAACAGGGGGTAGGGGTGTCCAGAGGGTGGGCGGGCTATCCAAGGGGGTGGGGGGCTGTCCATAGGGAGAAGGGGTGTCGAGGGGGGTGGGTGGGCTGTCCACGGGGGTGGTTGGGCTTGTCTAGGGGGTAGGGGGAGTCCACGGGGGTGGGTGGGTTGTCCACGGGGGTGGGCGGGGCTGTCCACGGGGGTGGGAAAGGCTGTCCACGGGGTGGGCGAGGCTGTCCAGGGGGTGTGGGCTATCCTGGGGGTCTGAGTGGGGTGTCCTGGTGGGGGATGGGTGTGTGGGGTGTCCAGGGGGGTTGGTATGTCTAGGTGGTGGTGGTGGGGTTGCAGGGGAGGGGGGTGTGGGTTGTTTGGGAGGGTGGGCGGGGCTATCCCGGGGGGGTACGGGGTGTCTAGGGGGGTACGGGGGTGGGCGGGCTGTCCACAAGGGTGGACGGGCTGTCCACGGGGGTGGCCGGGCAGTCAAGGAGGGGTGGGCGGGCTATCCAGGGGGGGTGGGTGGGCTGGCCACAGGGGGTAGGGGTGTCCAGGGGGGTAGGCGGGCTATCCAAGGGGGTGGGGGGTTGTCCATAGGGAGAAGGGGTGTCGAGGGGGTGGGTGGGCTGTCCACGGGGGTGGTTGGGCTGTCTAGGGGGTAGGGGGTGTCCACGGGGGTGGGTTGTCCATGGGGGTGGGTGGGGCTGTCCACGAGGGTGGGAAAGGCTGTCCACGGGGGTGGGCGGGGCTGTTCAGGGGGCTGTCCAGGGGGTGTGGGATGATCATACATAATGAAGCCTTACAGGATGTGAGATGATTATATCTATGAAATCTACTCAGGTACCTGGTGAGGAAGTGCATATTAATTCAAAAAGGTAAATCGCATATGAGGATACCCTACTAATATGGTTATGGGATGAGGCATGCTCTGATGTGATAACACATTAAGTTCTTGTTGGTTTTACATTTTTTCAATAACACGTTAGTATGTTTTTTTCACATGTGTAGTTGATACCATAATTATTTTCTTCCTTTGTCATTTACTTAAATGTATTTTCTATTAAAGTTTAATCCTATTGAATTGTTTATGACAAAATGACTTATATGAATTCTTTTTACAGGAAATGCTGCCAATTGAAGAAAGACGAAGTAAAAAAATGGCGGAGAACAATCGTCGGATGGAGGAGATGGGCATTCCACCATTAGTGCCTACAGTGAGTACTTTATTTCAAATATATATATATATATATATATATTTACAGAATATATAATGTCATGTGATTAATTTTTTTTGTAAACTTTTTTGTAGGATCCACCATTACGTCGACAGTTATTCGATGAGGAGCCTAGTACTGCTCCTAGTACTCAGGCCGGTGGTACGAGGAGGGTTCGTACCAGAGGTGGACGTAGAGCTGCGCGTGCCCGACTAGACCCTGCCCCTCCCACTGACATTTCAGCCTTCCCACATTCTGATCCCGGTGTGTCGTTAGGGACACACGGGGTATTTAGGCCTCCCATGTTTTCGCTACCTTCTGCATCTTGTGCCCCATCACTTTCACATCCCATGATGATTCCCACTCCCCAGTCAGCATCAGGTCATACAGTTGTTCCATCTTCTTTTCCTTCTACTTCTATCTCTCCGAGCTTTTATATTCCATCGTCTTCGACTCCTGTTCCACCAGAGGGTGTTCCATCAGGTTCTGTGGATCTGGCGCCACTCATTGATCAGACTAGCGCAGGTATATTTATAAAACCCTAACAAATTTTTATAGCAATATTTATTTTCATTATAACATGTTTTGATAAAATATTTGTTTTTCTTTCATGACAGATACATCTACTGACAGGAGGCGGGGGCGGGGGCGTACACGCATGCGTTCGGTGTGGAACCGTCGCACACAGGTTATGGTGGAATATAATGAAGACAATCAGATGGTTGAGAAAACAGGGCAGCAATGTCGGAGTTTTCTGGCGACGCTTGCCAAATACTCCGACATCATTCCCGTCAGCCCGCTGTCGTGGAGACATTTGCCACATGAGGTCAAAGATAGAGCTTGGGCAGAGATATGGGTAAAAAAATCAGTTGTATTTAATGTCATGAATTTTTTTTGTATTTATATGAATTAATATTTTGATTTCAGCTTCGATTTAATTTTCCTGATGGTGAGGGTGCACGACTGGAACGTCTAAAGGATTTAGGCGAGCTTTGGAGAGCCTACAAGCATGATCTGTATATTGGCTGGCGTGCTAGAGTTGGCACTGAGTTAGAGGCGGTACCAGTCGTGGATGATTGTCCTATAGAGCAGTATCGTCAGATGATTACTCATTGGACGAGTACCCAGTTTAAGGTTTGAATTACATTTGAGGTATTTAAATAATAACTTTCAAGTTTTTCATTAATATTATCCTTTGCATTATCGAATTTTATTTAGGAATCATCTGGAAAAAATAAAAAAAAACATTGATGCAAAAAAATACCTGCATACACTAGGACGCACGACGATGCCGGATCATGAGAGGCAGCAGGTATGACAATTGTTTATAAGTTTTCTTTACGACATACATTTTCTTTTGTTTCCTCAATTATTTAATCATTTGCTAAAGTTTTTATATAACTTTTGTTTTCAATTTCATTGTAGAGGCAAGTACAAAATATTGAAGGACGTGTGCCTCGAGCAAAACTGTTTTGCTCGAGTAGACGAAAAAAGGATGGAAGTGTTGTCAACGAAGCGACTCAGCAGCAGATTGTAAGTTTTAATCTGTTGATTTTATATTTTAATATCTATTTCATAACTTAATAATATATTTATATTTGTAACAGGATGCTTTAGAGGCCCTCGATGCCCAAGAAGCAGACAATTTTGGGCCATCTGATCACTTACATCAGGTGTTGGGAGATGATCATTCTGGCAGAGTACGCTGCCGACCTAGGATAGCCCCGACGAGGTATTGGACTGCCTGAGGTATGAGTTGTAGTGCCACTGAGCTGCAGCAAGTTAGGGCACAGGCAGAACAGGCTGAGAAAAGGGCCATAGAGACGGTAGAACAGTCTGCTAGGGAAAACAGTGCATTTATGAAATTTATTGAAGTTCTACGTCCAACACTTCCAGCAGAGGCCAGCCCAGCGATTGATGAATACATGTCGTCGATACATTCTATATATGGTGCACCAGGTGTCAGTTCCAGTGGTGGTCAGGCCGATGTCCAGCTTGAAGATGATGATGGCGAGGAGTCTGATGCGGAAGAGGAGGGAGATGAGGAGGGCGAGGAGGAGGGCGAAGGCGAGGAGGAAGGCGCTGTGGAGGGTGAGGAAGATGACGAGGACGATGACGAGGTTGATGATGATGATGATGATGATGATGGTGATGCTGATGTGTGACATATTGATCCGTTACATTTTTGACTTATATTACTGATATTTGATGTTTAATCTATTCTAGTTGTTGGTTTTATCTAGACTCGTAGTATAGTATTGGAGTTGAGTTATTTTTATATATTGCCAGTTTTTATGGATGTTGTTGTCTTTTAGTGGTTGTGTGTTTGAGAACTCCCTGGACAACCCCCCTCATTCTTGGACCCTAGACAACCCCCCCTCCCCCTTGGACCCCGCAAACACCCCCCAGACAGCCCCGCGGACAGCCCCCTGGACAGCCCCCCGTACAACCCCCAACCCCCCACCCTGGACCCCGGATAGCCCCCCGGACAGCCCCCGGACAACCCCCCCACCCTCCCCCTTGGACCCCGGACAACCCCCTGAACAAACCTTGAACAACCCCTGAACAACCCCTGAAAAACCCCTGAACTGCGTTTTCTGTCACCGCGGGTACACAGCACGTCCGATTGACGTTCCGTCTGTGCGTACACGTCACCAATAATAATTAGAATGTTCCAAGGTGGTTTCAGCTCAATCCGAGGCCGTCCGCTATGAATTTGACCGTTGGACGCCCGTTCTGGCCGTTTATGACACCCGAACTGCGTTGTCGGTCACCGCGGGCACAGGGCATGTCCGATTGATGTGCCGTCTGCTCGACCACTTAAGAAATCACTCACCCGTATTTTTTGTCTGATTTCAGGCCATTCCGACATCGTTCGGCCCGTTTGGACCCCCCTCACGCGCGTTTACGAAGCGCGCGCATCACTTAAAACACGAATATTGAGCCGTACCGCGCAAACCGCACGTCCGATTGACGTGCCGTCTGTTCCTACACATCACGAATAATAATTAGAATGTTCCACGGTGGTTTCAGCTCAATCTGAGGCCGTCTGCTATGAATTTGACTGTTTGACGCCCGTTTTGGCCGTTTATGACACCCGAACTGCGTTCTCGGTCACCGCGGGCAGACGGCACGTCCGATTGACGTACCGTCTGCTCGACCACTTCATAAATCACTCACATGTATTTTTCGTCTGATTTCAGGCCATTCCGACATCGTTCGTCCCGTTTGGACCCCCCTCACGCGCGTTTACGAAGCGCGCGCATCACTTAAAACACGAATATTGAGTCGTACCGCGCAAACCGCACGTCCGATTGACGTGCCGTCTGTGCCTACACGTCACAAATAATAATTAGAATGTTCCACGGTGGTTTCAGCTCAATCTGAGGTCGTCCGCTATGAATTTGACTGGTTGACGCCCGTTCTGGCCGTTTATGACACCCGAACTGCGTTATCGGTCACCGCGGGCACACGGCACGTCTGATTGACGTGCCGTCTACTCGACCACTTCAGAAATCACTCACCCGTATTTGTCGTCTGATTTCAGGCCATTCCGACATCGTTCGGCCCGTTTGGACCCCCCTAACGCGCGTTTACGAAGCGCACGCATCACTTAAAACACTAATATTGAGCCGTTCCGCGCAAACCGCACGTCCGATTGACGTGCCGTCTGCTCCTACATGTCACGAATAATAATTAGAATGTTCCACGGTGGTTTCAGCTCAATCCGAGGCCGTCCGCTATGAATTTGACCGTTGGACGCCCGTTTTGGCCGTTTATGACACCAGAACTGCGTTGTCGGTCACCGCGGGCACACGGCATGTCCGATTGACGTGCCATCTGCTCGAACACTTCAGAAATCAGTCACCCGTATTTGTCGTCTGATGTCAGGCCATTCCGACATCGTTCGGCCCGTTTGGACCCCCCTCACGCGCGTTTACGAAGCGCGCGCATCACTTAAAACACGAATATTGAGCCGTACCGCGCAAACCGCACGTCCGATTGACGTCCTGTCTGCACGTACACGTCACGAATAATAATTAGAATGTTCCACGGTGGTTTCAGCTCAATCCGAGGTCGTCCGCTATGAATTTGACCGTTGGACGCCCATTCTGGCCGTTTATGACACCAGAACTGCGTTGTCGGTCACCGCGGGCACACGGCACGTCCGATTGACGTGCCGTCTACTCGAACACTTCAGAAATCACTCATCCGTATTTGTCTTCTGATTTCAGGCCATTCCGACATCGTTCGGCCCGTTTGGACCCCCCTCACGCGCGTTTACGAAGCGCGCGCATCACTTAAAACACGAATATTGAGCCGTACCGCGCAAACCGCACGTCCGATTGACGTGCCGTCTGCGCGTACACGTTACGAATAATAATTAGAATGTTGCACGGTGGTTTCAGCTCAATCCGAGGCCGTCCGCTATGAATTTGACCGTTGGACGCCCGTTCTGGCCGTTTATGACACCAGAACTGCGTTGTCGGTCACCGCGGGCACACGGCACGTCCGATTGACGTGCCGTCTGCTCGACCACTTCAGAAATCACTCACCCATATTTGTCGTCTGATTTCAGGTCATTCCGACATTGTTCGGCCCGTTTGGACCCCCCTCACGCGCGTTTACGAAGCGCGCGCATCACTTAAAACACTAATATTGAGCCGTTCCGCGCAAACCGCACGTCCGATTGATGTGCCGTCTGCGCGTAAACGTCACAAATAATAATTAGAATGTTCCAAGGTGGTTTTAGCTCATTCCGAGGCCGTCCTCTATGAATTTGACCGTTGGACGCCCGTTCTGGCCGTTTATGACACCCGAACTGCGTTGTCGATCACCGCGGGCACAGGGCACGTCCGATTGACGTGCCGTCTGCTCGACCACTTCAGAAATCACTCACCCGTATTTTTCGTCTTATTTAAGGCCATTCCGACATCGTTCGGCTCGTTTGGACCCCCCTCACGCGCGTTTACGAAGCGCACGCATCACTTAAAACACGAATATTGAGCCGTACCGCGCAAACCGCACGTCCGATTGACGTTCCGTCTGCGCGTACACGTCACGAATAATAATTAGAATGTTCCACGGTGGTTTCAGCTCAATCCGAGGTCGTCCGCTATGAATTTGACCGTTGGACGCCCGTTCTGGCCGTTTATGACACCAGAACTGCGTTGTCGGTCACCGCGGGCACACGGCACGTCCGATTGACGTGCCGTCTACTCGAACACTTCAGAAATCACTCACCTGTATTTGTCTTCTGATTTCAGGCCATTCCGACATCGTTCGGCCCGTTTGGACCCCCCTCACGCGCGTTTACGAAGCGCGCATCACTTAAAACACGAATATTGAGCCGTACCGCGCAAACCGCACGTCCGATTGACGTGCCGTCTGCGCGTACACGTTACGAATAATAATTAGAATGTTGCACGGTGGTTTCAGCTCAATCTGAGGTCGTCCGCTATGAATTTGACCGTTGGACGCCCGTTCTGGCCGTTTATGACACCAGAACTGCGTTGTCAGTCACCGCGGGCACACGGAATGTCCGATTGACGTGTCGTCTACTCGACCACTTCAGAAATCACTCACCCATATTTGTCGTCTGATTTCAGGACATTCCGACATCGTTCAGCCCTTTTGGACCCCCCTCACGCGCGTTTACGAAGCGCGCACATCACTTAAAACGTGAATATTGAGTCGTACCGCGCAAACCGCACGTCCGATTGACGTTCCGTCTGCGCGTACACGTCACGAATAATAATTAGAATGTTCCACGGTGGTTTCAGCTCAATCCGAGGTCGTCCGCTATGAATTTGACCGTTGGACGCCCGTTCTGGCCGTTTATGACACCAGAACTGCGTTGTCGGTCACCGCGGGCAAACGGCACGTCCGATTGACGTGCCGTCTACTCGAACACTTCAGAAATCTCTCACCCGTATTTGTCTTCTGATTTCAGGCCATTCCGACATCGTTCGGCCCGTTTGGACCCCCCTCACGCGCGTTTACGAAGCGCGTGCATCACTTAAAACACGAATATTGAGTCGTACCGCGCAAACCGCACGTCCGATTGACGTGCCGTCTGCGCGTACACGTTACGAATAAAAATTAGAATGTTGAACGGTGGTTTCAGCTCAATCTGAGGCCGTCCGCTATGAATTTGACCGTTGGACGCCCGTTCTGGCCGTTTATGACACCAGAACTGCGTTGTCGGTCACCGCGGGCACACGGCACGTCCGATTGACGTGTCGTCTGCTCGACCACTTCAGAAATCACTCACCCATATTTGTCGTCTGATTTCAGGTTATTCCGACATCGTTCGGCCCGTTTGGACCCCCCTCACGCGCGTTTACGAAGCGCGCGCATCACTTAAAACACTAATATTGAGCCGTTCCGCGCAAACCGCACGTCCGATTGATGTGCCGTCTACGCGTACACGTCACAAATAATAATTAGAATGTTACAAGGTGGTTTCAGCTCATTCCGAGGCCGTCCGCTATGAATTTGACCGTTGGACGCCCGTTCTGGCCGTTTATGACACCCGAACTGCGTTGTCGATCACCGCGGGCACAGGGCACGTCCGATTGACGTGCCGTCTGCTCGACCACTTTAGAAATCACTCACCCGTATTTGTCGTCTGATTTCAGGCCATTCCGACATCGTTCGGCCCATTTAGACCCCCCTCACGCGCGTTTACGAAGCGCGCGCATCACTTAAAACACGAATATTGAGTCGTACCGCGCAAACCGCACGTCCGATTGATGTGCCGTCTGTGCCTACACGTCACGAATAATAATTAGAATGTTCCACGGTGGTTTCATCTCAATCCGAGGCCGTCCTCTATGAATTTGACTGTTTGACGCCCGTTTTGGCCGTTTATGACACCTGAACTGCGTTCTCGGTCACCGCGGGCAGACAGCACGTCCGATTGACGTGACGTCTGCTTGAACACTTCAGAAATCACTCACCCGTACTTGTCGTCTGATTTCAGGCCATTCCTACATCGTTCGGCCCATTTGGACCCCCCTCACGCGCGTTTACGAAGCGCGCGCATCACTTAAAACACGAATATTGAGCCGTACCGCGCAAACCGCACGTCCGATTGACGTGCCGTCTGTGCCTACACGTCACGAATAATAATTAGAATGTTTCACGGTGGTTTCATCTCAATCCGAGGTCTTCCGCTATGAATTTGACTGTTTGACACCCGTTATGGCCGTTTATGACACCCGAACTGCGTTGTCGGTCACCGCGGGCACAGGGCACGTCCGATTGACGTTCCGTCTGCTCGACCACTTCAGAAATCACTCACCCGTATTTGTCGTCTGATTTCAGGCCATTCCGACATCGTTCGGCCCGTTTGGACCCCCCTCACGCGTGTTTACGAAGCGCGCGCATCACTTAAAACACGAATATTGAGTCGTACCGCGCAAACCGCATGTCCGATTGACGTGTCGTCTGCGCCTACACGTCACGAATAATAATTAGAATGTTGCACGGTGGTTTCAAGTCAAAAGGACGTCATTTTAAGTGAAAAGCATCAACTGGCATACGGAAAACCGACCAAACACATTCTGAATCTGTTGATAATTTATCTCAACAATCCATGGGTCATATGTGACGTGTACGAGCCAACCCGGGATGAATCCGAGTCGTGGTGTGGCCGGGATAAGTCTAAATGGCTCTCTTTTGTTTAAAATGGACACCATTTTATGTACATACGGAAAAACGACCAAACGGATTCGGTTTCCGTTGAAACTTTAGGAGAACGATCCATGGGTCATATGTGACGTGTACGAATCAACCCCGCCACAATCGGAGACGCGGTGTGGCTGACACCACTCAAAGTGTCGGTCTTTTGTTTCAAAAAGACGTCATTTTAAGTGAAAAGCATCAAGTGACATACGAAAAACCGACCAAAGGCATTCGGACTGTGTCGATACTTTATCACAAGGATCCATGGGTCGTATGTGACGTGTACGAGTCAATCCCGCCTCAATCCGAGGAGCGGTGTGTCCGACACCGTTCTAACTGTGTCTCTTTTGTTTAAAATGGACAGGATTATAAGTGAAAAGAACAACTGGCATACGGAAAACCGACCAAACGCATTCCAAATTTGTTGATAATTTATCCCAACGATCCATGGGTCATATGTGACATGTACGAGCTGACCCGGGATGAATCCAAGTCATGGTGTGGTCGAGATCAGTCTAAGTGGCTCTCTTTTGTTTAAAACGGACACCATTTTAAGTACATACGGAAAACCGACGAAACGGATTCGGTTTCCGTTGAAACTTTAGGAGAACGATCCATGGGTCATATGTGACGTGTACGAATCAACCCCGCCTCAATTGGAGATGCGGTGTGGTCGACACCACTCAAAGTGTCTGTCTTTTGTTTCAAAGGGACATCATTTTAAGTGAAAAGCATCAAGTGACATACGGAAAACGGAGCAAATGCATTCGGATTGTGTCCATACTTTAGGAAAAGGATCCACGGGTCGTATGTGATGTGTACGAGTCAATCCCGCTTCAATCTGAGGAGCGGTGTGGCCGACACCGCTCCAACTGTGTCTCTTTTGCTTAAAATGGACAACAATTTAAGTACATACGGAAAACCGACCAAACGCATTCGGTTTCCATTGAAACTTTAGGAGAACGATCCATAGGTCATATGTGACATGTACGAGTCAACACCGCCTCAATCTGAGGCGCGGTGTGGCCAGAACCACTCAAAGTGTCTGCCTTTTGTTTCAAAAGTACGTCATTTTAATTGAAAAACATCAACTGGCATACGGAAAACCGACCAAATGCATTCGGATTGTGTCGATACATTAGCACAACGATCCATGGGTCATATGTGACGTGTATGAGTCAACCCCGCCTCAATCTAAGGCACGTTGTGGACGGTAGCACTCCAGGTGTATGTATTATGTTTAAAACGGACATTACTTTAGGTAAAAATATATGGTATACAAAAAACAGATCAAATTATGAATTGACTTCCAGATTCCACATATAATTGTCATCTACATTTTAAATTGAAATCTAAATGAATTATGTATGTTTATAATTACGTTATCAATTCTAATTTAATTATGGATGTGTATAGTTCTACCATTATATGTTAAACGTGTATGAATTTGTTCTCTATATGTAAGTGTTAGTTGGTTACTGCAGGTACAATAATTATATATGTATGTGTTAGTTTATTGCAGGTACAATAATTGGATTGAAAAATGAGAGGGAACCCACAAAACCAGATGTGGTGCTGGTCAAAATTAGAGACCTGGTTGGGAGCTGCTGGGCAAATTGGGGAGCTGCTGGGTGATTTGCCCAGCAGAGGCTATGCCAACGGTTCAAAACCGTTGGCATAGAAATTGTAGATAAGTTTTACCAACGGTTCATTAAACCGTTGGTAAAACACTTTTCCCAACGGTTTAGAACCGTTGGGAAAGAGTAGATGTGGGGTTTTTGCCAACGGTTTACCAAACCGTTGGGATAAACATGATAATTTTAAGCCCCTGTGCCAACGGTTTTAAACCGTTGGCAAACCTTTTTCCCAACGGTTTTGAAGAACCGTTGGGATAGAGTAACCTATCTCCACCCTATGCCAACGGTTTGCTGTAAACCGTTGGGAAATGTTTTTCCCAACGGCTTACTTACCTACGGTTGGCAGAACCGTTGGTATATGTTATACCAACGGTTTTCCAACCTTTCCCAACATTTCTCAACCGTTGGTAAATATATTATTTCCAGTAGTGAAAGGTGTTGGATCGGCCATCATTGGAAAAGAAAATATGAAATCTAGAAAAACACTATATGTTGATGGGCTGAAACATAACTTACTTATTGTGTCACAACTCTATGATGAGGGAAACAAATTTATCTTCAGAAAATATGGATTTGTTGTGAAAAGTGAAAATGATGGAAATATAGTTACAAGGGGCCAATGTACAATAGGGAATTTGTTCCAAGTTGGTGAAGTGTAGAACTCTGGTTACATGGGTGTAGTGGATGAAAATTATTTAAGGCTGGGAAAAATGTGTCAGAGAAATATGTGCAAGTTATCAATGTGAGACAGTGTCCGAGATATGCCTGATTTATCCAGAAGAAGATATTGGCGCTGCACTATCTGTGAAAAAGGGAAGATTACATACTCTTTTCATACGAGAGTTTAAATTCATTCAAAACAACCCTTGGAACTTATACATTCTAATATATGTGGACCAATGAGCAAGAAATCAACAAATGGAGATAAGTACTTAATTAATTTCATTGATTACTTTACTTGCATTACTTGTGTTATGTACATGAGACATAAGTCAGAGGCTTTGAAAATGTTTAAGAGTTTCAGGAAGAAAGCAGAAAAGGAATGTGAATATTCAGTGAAGAAATTGAGAACTGATAATGGTGGTGATTATAAGAATGAAGAGTTTGAATTTTATCTTGAGAAGAATGGAATTCTTCATGAGTTTAGTTCACCATACACACCTCAACAAAATGGGGTTTCTGAAAGAAAGAATCAAAGTTTGGTGGAAATGGGGAGAACTATGTTGCTTGAGTATAGTCTTTCTCATTATTATTGGAGTAAATCCATGAGCATTTCCTTGTATATTCAGAACCGATGTTTCTTTAGACCAAACTCGGATATGACTCTTTATGAAATGTTCTATGGAAGAACTCCAAGTCTTAAACACTTAAGAGTTTTTGGGAGTCTATGCATTATAAAGAAGAAAGGTGGAAACCTTGGAAAGTTTGATCAATGAGGAGATGATGGAATTTTTCTTGGCTATACTTTAGAAGTAATAGTATATAGATGTATCAACAAATAAATAGGAATAATTATTGATTCTTTAGATGTAAAATTTGTTGAAAATGTTGAGAAAGAAAAGCAATCATATTTTGATGTGGAAGTTGAGCAGGATAGAGAATATTTTGTTAATAATTCTGATAATGATACAGACTATGTTAATCCTACTCAAGAAGATGAATCTGACTTAGAAATCTCAAGTGATGAAGATGGAGTTCAAACAACGCATCCTAGGTTGAGGAAGCAAGTGGAGTCTCAGAACATTATTGGAGATAAAAATCAGAGGGTTCAAACAAGAAGAACAATGAATGCTATATCACATACATCACTTTATTCGAAAGTTGAACCGAATAATATAAATTAAGCATTTGAGCATCCAGAATGGGTTCATGAAATGAATGAAGATCTTGATCAGATAAATAAGAATGATACTTGGGAACTTTTACCCAATCTTGACAACAAGAACATCATTGGTACAAAGTGGGTTTTCTGGAACAAGCTGAATAAAGAAGGTAAAGTAATTAGAAACAAAGCAAGATTGGTTTGTAAAGGGTATTCACAAATTGAAGGCATTGAATTTGATGAAACCTTTGCTCCGGTGGAAATATTAGAAACAATCAGAATCTTTCTTGCTATTGTTGCACAATGAGGTTACAAAATCTTTCAAATGGATATAAAATCTGCATTTTTGAATGGAAACCTTGATGAGGAAGTCTATATTGATCAACCTTGTAGATTTTTTATTGGAAAGGATGAAAGTTATGTGTGCAGGTTAAAGAAGTCTTTTAATGGGATAAAATAGCCTCTGAGAGCATGGTATTCTAAATTAGATACTTTCTTAAAGAAGATGAACTTTAAGAAAGGGAGAGTTGACAGCAATCTCTACATAAAGAAATGTCAGTAGTTTTCACTGATCATTATTGTTTATGTCGATGATATTATATTTGTTTGAAATGATGAAATATCATGTGAAAAATTTGCTGAGGAGATAAAGAAGTTATTTGAGATGTCCATGCTGGGAGAAATGAAGTACTTTCTTGGGCTACAAATTTCACAGAAGAAGAATCACATTTTTCTGTCTCAAAAAAAGTATGCTAATGAAATTCTGAATAAGTTTGGAATGGAAAATTCAAAACTAGTTTCCACACCAATTTCAGTGGGAACCAATTTTTCTAAAGATGGAGAAGGAAAGGAAGTTGATCAGAAAGAGTTTTGAAAGCTGATTGGAAGTCTGTTGTATCTGACTGCCTCAAGACCCGACATCGTCTATGATATTACTTTATGTGCAAGATTTCAGAGTGCTCCTAAAGAATCACATTTTATTACTGGAAAAATAATTCTTAGATATATCAAAGGCACAACAAATTTTGGAATCAGGTATTATGGCTTAGGAAATATTGATCTATTCGGGTATTCTAATGCTGATTGGACAAGAAATGTTGACGATCGAAGATCCACATCTGGTGGAGTTTTCTTTCTGGGGAAAAGTTGTGTTAGTTGGCATACCAAGAAACAGAATTTAGTAACTCTTAGAACAGCTTAAGCTGAGTATGTTGCTACTACTCAAGCTGTAACTCAACTAATGTGGATGAAGACTCAGCTGGAAGATATACTTGTTGAAGTAAAGCTACCATTTCTCTTGGGTTGTGATAATCAGAGTTCAATCAATCTTACAAGAAATCCAGTACAACATTCTCATTCAAACACACATTGATATAAAGTTCCACTTCATCAAAGGGCAGGTGGAGAAGAATGAATTGAGTCTAGAGTATGTTCCTACATTTGAACAAGTTGCTAATATATTCACAAAACCATTACTGAAGGAAGCATTTGCAAAATTGAGGTTGAACATGGGTGTCCAAACTCCTTCTCATCAAGGTTAAGGTACGTGTTTCTATCCCCTCTCTCATCTTACTTTTGGATAGTGTTGTCAAGGGAGAGAATTTTTTCATAAATCTATCCTTATATATGCATGCATAAAGGGAGAGTTTTTGGGTAAGATGTGAATCCAGCATGTATGTGTCTGAACTATTATAACTATTTGTTGGAGTGGTTGTAGGAAACAATTTTTTTTCCAGGAAAGTTGAAGAATTGATGAATTCTGAATTAAAATATTGAAAGATTTTCTGAAGAAGGCTGAGGAGATATGATCATTCGATTTCATTATCACTGCTTTTGGATATCATGGTTTTAGTTGTTAATAATTCTTGTTTCCTATAATGAGTTAGCTCACGTAGGCTTAGAATTTTTGATAAGTAATCCATTTCTTAAAGTTACAAAGTTTAGTGATTTATGAATCTTGGTTGACAATAAAATCAAAAGTGGTAGATTGTTGGGACCAAGTTGGATGCATAAGGAAGTAAGAAGAGTTTGATGTTAGAAAGTGTTGTTTTTTGTTGTCAAAGAAGCTAAATCTATTCACTTTGTAAAGGATTTGTAAACTATGATGATGCTTTCCTGATTTTTATTTCATAAATATCATAAGTTTGGAGAAATTGTGATGCAAGACTTATGAAGAGTAGAAAAGTGATTTTGGAAAAGGAAAGAAAGTGGCGCGCAAGTGTTGGTGCGCAAGTATTGGACCGCAGGTATTGGCACGCAAGTATTGGCGCGCAAGTATTTTCGTGAAAGTATTACTGCCCAAGTATTGGCGCGTAAGTGTAAGTGGCGCGCAAGTCATATTCCAAGATCATGATGCAGTAGAGAGAGTAAAGAAGTGATTTTGGAAAAGGAAAGAAAGTGGCGCGCAAGTATTGGCACGCAAGCATTGGCGTGCAAGTATTGCCACACAATTATTGGCATGCAAGTATTGTCGCGCAAGTATTGGCGCGCAAGTGTAAGTGGAATGAAAGTCATATTTTAAGATCATCCCATCAAAATATGACAAAGGAAATAAAGGGGAGTGAAAGTTAAAAATTAGATGGCAAGTCATAAACTGATGCGCAAGTCTAATGGGCGCGCAAGTGTGGCGTGCAAGTGCTGAAGCGGCGCACAAGTATATGTGGCACGTTATTCACCCAAATTCCAATAAATAGACAACTAGACTCCTCATTTTTCTATGCTCAACACTTAAGAGAAAATTAGAGCTCTGATCATGCAAGTAGTAGAGGGCGGCGCGCAAGATGAAGTGGCGCGCAAGATGAGGGTTATTTATAAGGCGTGAAAGTTTTGTCGCGCAAGTTTTTCCACGCAAGTTTTTTCACACAAGTTTTTCCACACAAGTTTTTATGTGCAAGTTTTTCCACGCATTTTTTTTCGTGCATGTTTTTTTGTGCAAGTTTTTCCGCACAAGTTTTTCTGCGCAAGTTTTGTCGTGCAAGTTTTGCCGTGAAAGTTTCCAGAGGCGCGCAAGTAGGGAGGTGCTTTTAAGAAGTGGGCTATGTATAAGACACAGGTGGCTCACAAGTTATGATATGTGCTCAATGGTGTCACGCAAGTCATGAGTAGTCACACAATCAGGTGGCGCGCAAGCAGTGAGGCGCGCAATCAGGTGGCGCGCAAGCAGGGAGGCATGCAAGCAGGGAGTGGTGCGCAACTTGTCTGCACCAGGAGGTTCTTACCAGCTTCTGGGTAGGAAAGTGAAGAATTTTTTTAAAAGATTTGATTTTTGAAAGTTCATTAAGAAGAACAGAATCATTAAATTACCCTATTTTTGCTAACAGGGAGCACACACACTATTGGATTGTTTTCAAAGTGCTGCACGAGTGTAAGGGTATATCCTACTCATTGTATTCCACATCAAAGGATTGTTTTCTAGTGGATTGTGTGGTACTGGATTGTTTCTGTACCATACTAAGGACGTAGCTACTCTTGTTGAGTAGTGAACCTTGTAAATATTTTGTTCTTATGGTTGTGTGTGTTCAGCATGGAAGAAACTCTTTAATAGGAGGCGAAGGTTGTTTCAAAAAATTGGAAACATAAAAAGAAAAAGATATCACTAATTAACCCCCTCCCCCTCTCAGTGATACTTGGATCCTGACTGGGAACTTTAGTAAAAAGTGTGTTGAAAGTAAAGGGGCCATAATACAAGCCCAACTATAAAGTACAAATAAAAATAAAAAGATAAATACAACTCACGGATCATCCACTAAGGATTCTACTTGAAGGGTAGGAACAACTCACGATCAGTAATCATGCGTCACACCATGTCAAATGGTCCACCTCTGAGCACCGTCCAGTCCTAGATCCCTCAGCCTCGACCAATGTTGTTTGTTTTCTGCACAAGACACAACAAGGTGCAGGAAAATCTTGTACAGGGGTGAGTATAAAAATACTCAGTAGGGACCCCGAGACCCCCAAAGGTCTCTCAGAGTTCCACCAAGGGAAAAACCACAAAGCAAAACCTCAATCAAAAAGCATGAAGCAGTCATCAACTATACTTAGTTATATTCCCATACATATACATAAGTTATCAAAATATACTCATCCCATACATGAGGGAAGAATATCACAAAGGTAACACCATGGAGGTAACACAGTGAAGGTAAAAGTACCACATAGGTAACACCACAAAGGTAAAAGTAACACAGGTAAAACCATGAAGATATCACCACAAAGGTAAAAGTACCATAGAGGTATCACCATGAAGATATCACCACGAAGGTAAAAGTACCACACGGGTATCACCATGAAGGTAAAAGACTCAGCTCACACCAGGTATATAAGTAAGGCATAGAAGTACAGATGATTAGTCGAGAAGCTAGATCATATTATTCTGTCAAGAGGCACTATTGCTGATTATACGGAGTCTGAAACAAATAGGATCGATAGGTACTAACCCCCTAAATGATCCACACAAGATCTGACCCACCTAGATTCGATAGGTACTAACCCCCATAATGACCCACACAGGATCTGACCCACACAGGATCGGTATGCCCTGACCCACACAAGATCACTGAGCGCTGACCCACACAGGATCAGTATGTGTAGACCCATAAAGGATCGTTGAGCGCTAACCCATAGAGGATCTGACCCATATAGGATCGGGGAGAACCACTCCTCTATCCATCGTTCATACCTCAACCTCTAGGAAGCTCCATGAAGAAGTATCCCAAAGAACCTCCATGTTTTAAGGGTTCTAATGCGATAGGTGGCGCATCAATCGGACACTTGGTGTGTGAATAATAAGCATTTTAGTTCTGAGGGCCTGGTTGGATTCGGGTTCGATCCAACCCGTCCACACTCTAACTTTCTCCAAAACTCATGTGAAGTAATACCAAAAGGACCACCTCATCCTAAGGGTTTTGGTTTTATAGATGGTTCGTCAAACGGGCACCTGGTCTATTAGTTACACCAATTTTTGTGAAATGGGGGGGGATCACACCTTGGTCCAACCTGACTCAGTCAGGCCCGTCGGGATACGTCAAAGGGAATGCTTACCAAAAGGGATCCCAACGCCACTGATGGCATGTCGAACAGACACCCTGTTTTTCAGTTATGGGTGTTTCTTTATTCAGGGACCGGTTAGGTCTGGGCCCGGTCTGACTCGGTCTAGTAGGCCCAACGCAATGGGTCTCAGGGTCCACCTGACCCCTCTCAGGTCCGACCCACTAAGGGTCGACCCAGTTTACTGGTTCTGGCCAATCGGGGTCGGCCTAGTTTGGTTTGCGAGCCCGGTTCGTGGTTTGATCGGCCCGTCGGGAGGGGCTCGGCCCACCCATGTTGGCCCACTGGGTTGTGGGTGTTGGGTCGGAGAAAAACGGGAAGGATGGAAAGAGGGGGGGTGAATTGCCTTTTAAAAAATGATTAACAAATTAAAATCAAAGTAAAGAATGCAGCGGAAATAAAAGAGGCAAGACACAAGAAATTGATAACGGAGTTCGGCCAAAACCCGGCCTACGTCTCCGCTCCCAACTCAACCATTGAGAGATTCCTACCACTTGCTTTTCAATGGTTTTAGCAAGAAACTCACTAGGCTTTGAGGTAGCACTAGGACCTATTACAGCTTGCTTTTGAATTGGTTTAGCAAGAACCCACTTGCTTTTAATGGTTGAGCAAGAACCCACTAGCCTTCTTACAGGTGAAGGCTAGCTCACCTATGACACAAGCCTTTTAAAAGGAAAGGCTTGAAGAAACCTCTTCACACCTTAGTGGTGATGTGAAACCCAAAAGAAAGAGGGATGAGAAAAGATTTTGGGGTTTGTAGGCACAAACCCAAATTTAAAGCTCAAAATAAATATACAATAAAAACCGTATTTGAGGAAGTCTTGGGCGCCTTTGATTGATTGGAGATGTTGAAGGCCGCTTCCAAGCTTCTTTGATGGAGCTCCTTGGATGTGGAAGTTGTTGGAGCAAAGGGGGTTCCTTTGAGGAAGTCGCCGGAGGTACGCCAAATGATGAACAACGTGTCCGTGGGCTTTTTATATGATCCGGTAGGTGTCCAGGGCTTCCTTGGCCTTTATTTATAGGCATGGAACCCTTTTGGAGTCTTCGGAGCCGTTGGAGAGGCTTAAAGAGCCGTTGGGAGCCAAAAGAGGGTTGACTGGTCAAAGCCAACGGCTAGTTTGACTGGGCTACCGGCTGGCCGGTGCAGGGCCACCGGCTGGCCGGTGCCTTGGATGTTGAGAAGCCCTTCTGCCCAGGCAGCACCGGCTGACCGGTGCCAGAGACACCGGCTGGCCGGTGGGCAGACAGTAGCTCACACTATTCATCTGGGTGCCACCGGCTGGCCGGTGACAGAGCCACCGGCTGACCGGTGGAACCTGGCAGTGGGAAATGCCTCTGCCAGGTCCACCGGCTGGCCGGTGCTATCACACCGGTTGGCCGGTGGACTAAATTTCAGTCCACTTCTTGTCCATTCTTGGGCCAATCCTTTGGAAATCTTTTGCCTATCATCCACAACACTTAAAAACAATGTTAGACAAAAAATAAGGTGATTGTGATCATGAAAATCAAACAACGAGGGGAACGAGATGTACAACAGTGGGTTCGGCCAGGCCCACTTGAGGGTCCGGCCCGCTGGGTGGTTCTAGTTCATAGGGTCGTGGGTATGGCCCAGCCCACTGGAGGTCCCGGCCACACTGCACCATCCTACCATGGCTTGCTGGCCGCAGCCGCTTCTGCCTGCGGCGCCTGTGGGCGCTGCAATTTTTCCCGTGTGGTCGGCTCGGGTTGGGCGCCCTTGGCCACCATCGTGCGCCACCTTCCACCACCTGCAGCCAGTTTTTGCAGGTCTCATCTGTCCACCGCTGCCGACATGGTGTGCCAATGGTATCTTCCACGCATCACTGGATGTGCTCTGGTGTCCATTCTTGGTGTCGTTTGTGCCTAAAGCTCTTTCACGCTACCATCGTCATAGTGTGACCCGCCATTTTGTGTTTCCATCAAGTTGGAAATTGTTCCCCGACATTCAAATCAAGAGTGAAGCAGTGGAGGGTCTGGGCCTTGTTCATTTGGCCCACGCCCTCTGTGTTAAGGTGATAGCAAGCAGAAGAGGATTTAATTTATCGAAGACAAATTTCAAAATAGACCCCCTACCTCAAGATCATTAGAGAACGTCTGCGCTTGAGGGAGAGTCGGCATTCATCGTTCTCACAACAAGCCGCCAATTTTGTTGTTCAAATGTTTTCCTTCGGTTTGTAATTCGGTGTCGTACGTCACCACCCGCTGGAACTGACTCTGTCCTCCAAGTGATTGGAGTCACATTACTTTATCAGAACTTTATCGCTTAGTGAAGCTATCCCAATACCACTCCCTAAGCTCCATATAAATAAGATAGGGGGAGAGTGAGTAACGTCCATGGAATTAATGGGGGTTCATTTAATAGGAACCTTCTTAATTCCAACGGTGCTATTACAAAGGATTTGAGGAGTCAAGCCATTTAATGGCTTGACATGTCATTGGACCCACCATTTCCACTTGTCCGTTGGAGGAATAGAAAAGAGAGAAATAAAATAACTAAGTTATTTTATTATTATTTTAAAAGTCCCAAAATCTAACATCTTCTCCAGACCTACTGCGGTCAAAGTGAAGCCACCCTTAAGAAAATCCTGGTGTTGCGGATTCAACGATGCCCTCAGATTTTTAATTCGAGCCATGGTTCAAAAGTTAGAAAACGCTGCTCGCACGTTTACTGAATGTATCCAAAAAAAGTTCAGAAAATTATTAATAGTCACCCTCAACTCATGTCGGCCGAGGTTAGGCTCCTCCTAAGGAGAAAACGCCCTCACAAGCACAATGGTACTCTCAAATTTTCAATCTGATTTACCATTTAGAAGTTATGGATTCTACAATAAAATAATTTTCACTTAATTGTTTTATTTACGACTAAAACTAAATCTCACTGGTGGCCCGCGTCAGACAATATTAGTATCAGCCTAAGGAAATAATAACTTCACCAGTTTAGCGGTGGTCTCAGATTTTCAATCTGAGTTACCATTTGTGATTTATAAGCATTTGAAAAATAAAATAATTTTATTTAATTATTTTATTTACAGTTATACCATTTTTAGGTTTTCCCACTAGACGCATGCACTGACACTTATGTTGCGCCTAGGGTAAACCCGCCATCCTAAATTCAATAGTGCCCTCAGATTTCTAATTCAGGTGCCCATTTAATATTTATTCCACTTCTTCATGAAACCACTCATGCATGCTATTTTTAAACTTAAATTTTTTTACAGATCATTCTAGGCACTCTGGGCCTCAGAATTAAGCACCATCAGATTTAGCGGTCTTGAAATAATTCCATATAAATTTAAAAAAATACAGAAATAATGGGACATTACATTCTCCCCACCATAGGTTTTTATGTCCCCAAAATCCAAAACAAGGAAAACCAAACAAAAGAGGGTACTGAGCACGAATATGAGCCTCCTGCTCCCATGTTATCTATTGGAGGTTCATGTGCTTCCACAAACTCGCACCAGAGGGATCCACCGTCCACAAAGGACTCGCTCCTTTTAATCCTTTATCTCCATCAAGAACTCCATAAAATTTTCCACATCGTCAAGTCCAACTTGCCCCAGTCGATAGAGTGCGACAGATTATTCATGTGTTTCCTTAGCTGTGGCACATGGGAAACATTATGCACTCGGTGCATCTGTGGGGGAAGATTTAGATGGTTTGCCACCTCGCCAACTCTGTTGAAAATCTGGAAAGGTCCGATGAACATCGGAGAAATTTTTCTACCCCGAAAAAACCTTCATAATCTTCATCAGGGTGAGACCTGTAGGAAGACATGGTCTCCCTCCCTATACTCCAAGGGTCTCTGTCTCCTATCGGCATAAGACTTCTGCTAGATATGTGTAGTCTTCACTTTTTGACATGTGAGGCATCGTGATAAAAACTCTTCCACTGCTTCCTTCATCCATTACTACCAGTACTGATGTTGGAGGTCTCGGTACACCTTCGCCACTCCAGGATATAAGACTTCTGCTGGATATGTGCAGTCTTCACTTGTTGACAAGGGTGCTTCTACCCTGGAGAAGTTAGGTACAACTATCTAGTAGTACCCATCCAAAGCAGAAGTCCCTCCCTCCTCAGGGAGGTAGTCCTAGAATCATCTTTTTTAAAGATGTCCCCACACTCTACCCCTACTTTTGGGAACTGAAAACTCAAAACTCCTACTGCCATGAGGGTAAGGTTGGTCGACTCAAGAGTGATCGGTTTCACCCTCCCATACATGATTTTATCCTGTGCTTCCTGGGTTTCCTTTTTCACCGACCCAGGAAAATCCATTCCAACGTTGTAGATATACTAAATCCTTTTTCCTAATATAGTAAATCTGAGTATGAACTGTGGATGACCCATCCATACCCAAACTAATTTCATAAGGCCTCGACGCTGCCACCAAGAGGTTCCAAAAAAAACTCCTGCCTCAAGGTTCAGATCACACCGTCGTCATAAGTGTGATTATCGAGTCTCCTCCCAAAGGTATCTCCAAATGTAAGGGTCTATTCATCGGTTTAACTGGAAACTCTAGGTATTGAACAAGATTTGTGTCAAGAAGTAATTATTGGTACTTATGTATATTAATACGGTATCTATTAGTAGACACAGACCATACCTTGAATCATTCCTGGAGCCCTTGGGTCACACCCCTTAACCTCATGCAGCTACTTCCTACCCATGTCCTTCATCTCCCTGAGCCTGGTGGGGACCACATTAGGGTGGTGGTTGTAACAATTAGAAATGTATACCACCACATTCTGCTCTCTTTTCTCCACTTCCACATCTTTTGCCTTGAAAATTCATCTGCCCATATCACTTCCTCTTCCCGAAACATTTTACACACTCAATTCACTGAGACTGGAATCAGTTTCCTGCTTTCCCACTGCAAACATTCCCTGTCTGTATCCGCTCATCCATAGAACATTCAACCAAGAAGGTTCTCTCTAGCACCCTAACATAAGTAGGAATGCATAGACAAAAAGTGATGGCTCATATGTCCCTAAACACACCTCGATCGTAGTTCTGATCCCTAAAGCACTGACCGTACTATATTCATCGAGTACCTAGGATGGTCGGTATGCCTCGATGAATACTCATCTACTGACATGTCATCCTGCCGAAGCTGTATAATCTCTACATAACACTCACCCTTTATCTTTTTATGGAAAGATACACCCTTCTCTAAGGAAGGTTCTCAAGCTTGTCCACAGAAAAGTCACCTCTTCGCAAGATCAGGGGTAATCTAAACCATGTCATCGTCCTACTGAGCCATGTAGAAGGATCTCTACTAGGACCACCATCTAATTTAACGATGCCCTGGCTAGATGGAAACTCAAACACCTCCTCAATTCATCCCTTAGCCACCTATGAGTCAGGCTCACCTTAGAACCTAAGGGGTATCTGATGCTGAAACACGTGTAAGGCACTAAGACTACGTGGGTCCTCTACCGGTACCGCCAGTTGAACAGCTGACCAACGGGCAGTGATATAGCTGGCACACTACCCGAAGGTACCATCTCAGGCAAAATTCCATGTACTGAAGCCTCATTACCATGTGGACCATCCTCATGGTCATGCACTAATAAATACTAATAGCTAGGATCACCATCTGATCTAATAGTGTCCCAACTAGGTAAAAAACTCTATCCACAGCCTCCAGCCAGTCCTCAGTTGTCTAAGGATCTGTCTCGCCTTAGAACCTTAGAGGCATCTACCACTAGAACTCGTGAAACACACTCAGTCGGCCCTGAACTGAAGCCTCATCGCTTGGTGGGCTGTTATTTTGTACTCTCTCGGGAATCCTAGCTGGATATCTATGCGGTGACATCCTGATAAGGAATAGGCATGCCACATTCATTAAGTTATACCTGGTGAGCTGACTCAAAGAGATCATAAGAAGAAGAAAAAAACTTTTCAAAAATGCACACAATCAGTGTTTTCGTGCATTGAGTTAGAAATCAGAATTCAGGATCCTGGTGTATAGATACATCAGCCGCCAAACCAACATTGGATTCTCTAAACTGAAAACCACACTCATAACACTTAACACTGTTGTGTCCTGGGCCCAGGATTGTTGGGCCCCCGCCAGGATTGTTGGCGCCTGTGCCCCGGTAACCAATCCCACATCGGTTGTGGAGGGAGATTGGTGGGTGCTTGAAATTCTCGTGCCTACCTTCCCCTCAGCAACGCGTTTTAAAGCCGTGAGGCCTGGGATAGCAACTGGGCCAGAGCGGACAATATTGCTGGGCCGAGGGATCCGATCCATCAATTGGTATCAGAGGGTGGTTGGTCTCGGGACCGGTGTGGGCTTGGGGGGGGGATGTTGTGTCCTGGGCCCAGGATTGTTGGGCCCCCTCCAGGATTGTTGGCGCCTGTGCCCCGGTAACCAATCCCACATCGGTTGTGGAGGGAGATTGGTGGGTGCTTGAAATTACCGTGCCTACCTTCCCCTCAGCAACGCGTTTTAAAGCCGTGAGGCCTGGGATAGCAACTGGGCCAGAGCGGACAATATTGCTGGGCCGAGGGATCTGATCCATCAAACACTATTGACACATAGAAAATATTAGAGTCCTAGTTCTTCAATAGAACTGAATCCTCTAATACCACATTGTCACGAACCGTCCCCTGAGGCTCATTTTGTGACTAACCCAAGCTCGCCTTCCATAGGCCATGGGCTGGAGACTAGCACTGGAAAGGTGTATCCCTTAACAAGAATACATTGCCTTTAAAACTATAAAAGCACAAAAATTCAAGAGCACAACAAGAGGCAACCACGAAGTAAACTGTTGTAGTAAAAAGTGTGCTGAAAGTAAAGGGGCCAGAATACAAGCCCAACTGGAAAGTACAAAGAAAACTGAAAAGAGAAATAAAACTCCTGGATCATTCACTAAGGATCCTACCTGAAGGGTAGGTACAGCTCATGATCAATAGTCCTACGTCACACCACGTCAAATGGTCCACCTCTGAGCACCGTCCAGTCCTAGCTCCCTCAGCCTCGATCAATGATGTATGTCATCTGCACAAGACACAACAAGCTGCGGGTGAATCCTATGTAGGGGTGAGTATAACAATACTCAGTAGGGACCCCGAGACCCTCTAAGGACTCCCAAAGTTCCACCAAGTGGAAAACCACAAAGAAATACCTCAATCACAAAGAAAAAAGAATTTATCAACTCTACTTTGGTATATTCCCATACATATACATAAGTTATCAAAATATACGTGTCTCACACATGAGGGAAGAATATCACAAAGGTAACACCATGAAGGTAACACCACGAAGGTAAAAGTACCACACAGGTAACACCACGAAGATAACACCATGAATGTAAAAGTACCACATAGGTAACACCACAAAGATATCACCACAAAGGTAAAAGTACCACACAATTATCACCATGAAGATATCACCAAAAAGTTAAAAGTACCACACAAGTATCACTACGAAGGTAAAAGACTCAGCTCACACCAGGTATATAAGTAAGGAACAGAAGTGCAGATGATTAGTCTAGAAGCTAGATCATCTTATTCTGTCGATAGGCACTGCTGCTAATTATACAAAGTCTAACACACAAAGGATCGATAGGTACTAACCCCCACAATGATCCACACATGATTTGACCCACCCAGAGTCGATAGGTACTAACACCCACAATGACCCACATAGGATCGGTATGTGCTGACCCACATAAGATTGTTGAGTGCTGACCAACACAGGATCTGACCCACAGGGGATCAGTATGCGCTGATCCACACAAGATCATTGAGTGTTAACCCACATAGGATCTAACCTACACAAGATCGGTGTTGACCCACCCAGGATCTCTTGGTACTAACCTCCATATGATATGTCTCCAACCTCCACCTCATTGCCAGCAACTAGATTCCCTCTCATAGTATGCTTGATTCTGGGAGAACTTCTCCTCAAGCCATTGGTTGTACCTAAACCTCCAGGAAGATCCAACAAGAAGTATCCCAAATAACCACCATGTTTTAAGGGTTCCAACATGATAGATGGTGTGTCAATCATATGCTTGTTTTGTGACTAATACGTGTTTTAGTTCCGAGGGCTCGGTTGGATTCAGGTTCGATCCAACCCAACTGCACTCCAACTTTATCCAAAACTCAAGTGAAGTAATACCAAAATGACCACCTCTTCCTAAGGGTTCCTGGTGCCGCAGGCCACTTCCCAAAATGGATCTCAACGCCACTGATGGCATGTCGAACAGGCACTCGGTTTGTCAGTTATAAGTGTTTCTTTATTCGGGGACTGGTTAGGTCTGGGCCCAGTCTGACTTGGTCAGGTCGGCCCAACGCAATGGGTCCTGGGGTCCACTTGACCCCACTCAGTTCTAGTCCACTAAGGGTCTTCCTAGTTTACTGTGTCCGTCCCATCGGGGTCGGCCCGATTCGGTTCTCGGGTTCGGGTCGTGGTTGGTCCGGCCCATCGGGTGGGGCTCGGCCCACCCGTGTTGGCCCACTAGGCTGTGGGTCCGGCCTGGCCTGCTGGTGGGTCCGACCCACTGGGTGGGTTCAGCCCACAGGGTCATGGGTCTGGCCCCCGGCCCACCGGCGGTTCTGGCACGCTGGGTGGGTCCGGCCCGCTCAGCCAGCCCGTGCCGGCTCAGTCCACCCAGAGGCAGACCGTTTTGTCCCACTGGCCCCATTCTTACGGGGTAGTTCGCCAGCCAGTGGGATACTTCCCCACCTCAATTAACTGGTCGGTCATTTGGCCGAACGGGTGTTGCCAACCCGGCGCAGCGCGGGCTACGCTGAACCTTCCTGTCGCGGCCTTCTGGTCGCAGCCGCTTCTGTCGGCGCCACCTGCGGGCGCCGCACTTGTTCGGTGCAGCTGGCTCAGGTCGGCTGCCACGGCGCGCCTTCGCGCACCGCCTTCCAATACCCACATTCAGTTACTACAGGTCTCCTCCAGCCACCGCCGACCTCCGCCGACATTGCGCGTCGGCAGTTTCTTCTACGGGTCACCGAAAGTGCTCTAGTGTCTATTTTTGGTTCCTTCTATGCCTATTCCTCTTTCACACTGCCACTGTCATAGCGTGACCTGTTAGGTTTTGGGGGCCACAGCAGAAGCCGGTGGGTCGGGGATTTTAAAAAATTTCATCGGCGAGACGACGGAACTTGTCATCGCCGACGGTTGAGCCCCGGAGAGGTCCGAGGATCTCGTGTAAATTGTAAAGAGCACAAAACTAAAATGAAAACGTACCCGTTTCAAATATGAATTTACGTTCAACTGAAACTACTCGATGGTGATCGTCACTTGAAGGATCCAAAGCAAGATCCCTCTATATCGTGCACATGTGCTCCAAAAATCCGCTGGAACATCGACCGTCAAACTCCAGGTGCTAGCGTGGAGATCCGATGATGCTTTTGACGTCCTGACGATCACCTCATCGAGAATCCTTCGATGCATGAGATAGATCTTGATCCATGCTTCTTGGATCGAGAGATTCTCTCTCTAGAGAATGGGAAGAGAGAGAGGCTCTCAAATTTCATTCCATAAATGAATGAATAGTGATTTTTCACAACATAAGAGAGAGCCTCCACCTATATTTATAGTGACATTGATAAATACTCGGTAGGGTTCCTCGGCCCCCATTTATATCAACATTCACTAAATAAATAATTTTGACAGACTAAACTGTGCCAATATTATTTATTATTTTTTTCACATACTTGTAATATATATGAAATATATTACGTGATAAAATCTGAGTCACTTAACTTGACTCGGTGTCCCGCTTAATAGTAAACGAACCTTGAATATTAAAATAATATTCATTCGATTAATATTTTCTCATATTTACTAAATTTGTAAATACATTAAATAAATTCAATCCCAAATATTTGTAACTTGAATATTAATGAATTTATTTAATTATTTTGGTGATCGACAACTTGGAAAACGCTCGGACCCCATGGCGGGGCCCACTATGTCCATATACCTATTCGACTGAATAGGGTGGATTCTTGAATACGCTATTGTGTGTGACCCTCTAGGCCCTTATATCGATAGTAGTGAATAAAATCCATAGACCAAGAGAGGAGTCTAGCAACCCATTGTGGCCCCTAAAGAGATAAGTATAGTCATAGCAACTACTACCATCCTACAAACACTGATTGTGTACTATAATCTCTTTGTCATTAAATATCTCATAAATCAGGACGCACTCTTGTGTCATCTTCCTTATCTTGCTTTATTATTTATTGATCTATCCGTATGGATTTGCCTTTCTTCTGCTTTGGCCAAATAATTATGAAGGCGGCACCATCCTGATCAACCAGACCTGAGATATACAACTTCCTGAACTTGGAAGTGACAAATCCTTTCTTGACCATTCAGCCAATGTCATACCACCAATGACGCACCCAACACAAACTACCTCACCACTACATCACTGCCATGGTTTTTTTCTTGCATAAAAGTACGTAATCAAATGATATACATTGGTAATGGTCTCAAGTCAGGTCTGAAGATAGGAACAACCAAAACATGTGGTGCTCCTATTGACGGGTCTTTCCTCATGATCTCACTACTAGAGATTACCAAGTGCAAACTTCATGAGAAGAAGTCTCAATGCTTATGAGCCCCCCGCACCTGATAGTTAGACATATATTTTATTCATTCAGTAAGATGTATCTAGACTATAGAACATATATTTAATATCAATGTCATTGTATCTCGAGGTTCTCATTATAGCCTGGGATCTACTATAACATCTTGACACGACAATTAACCTTTGGACATTACCATTATTATAGTGGACTTAGAAAAGTTTGCACTATAATGGTAAGATGTCATCATGCATATCTAACTGTACACATGATATGGTAATCAAAAAATATTGCATAGTTGGGTCTAGGGCACCCACTATTTCAACACTCCCACTTGCACTGGATCCAACTTGCTAACTAAACTTGTTAGCTACTCTCATGATAAATACCATGCTTCTACTGAGTAATGTCTTTAACTGTTGGGCCTGCCACATTTTCGTCGCGTGGCATATCTACTATATGCGGCCTCATCGACTTGAGTAAAACTTCTCAAGATAAGGTATCCCTGAGTATATCACATTTTCCATTGTCATAACTTGACAACTTGGCTAGTAAGAATTTCATAATTTACATTATGATAATACTTTTATCACTAGGTGTGAATCGAAGAACTGGAACAAATTGTTGTGATTTATAATAGCTTCTTAGCTGCCTTAGAAGATGCAACGTACTCAGTATTTGTAGGTATGGCTACCAAAAGATTTTATGGTCTTTACTCCCTCATCTCCTTTGCCTAAATGCGACACTATATCAAATTGATCTAAGGATTACTAGTTTGTGTCCCACCATAAATAGTATACCTTCTTCTCTATATTCCATGTATATATCATTTTTACTTGTCAAAGTACAAGATGATAGTTCTGACTGCATCACTTGCAATGCTTCTAGAAATAATTGATATCTGCCTACACTAAAGTATATCCTAGAAATATCGATTATTGTACATGATACGGCATATGTGATTGATCCATCGCTGAAGCATATGGTATCAATTCACAACATTAATCTCTACCCATGCTCCGAACATGTTAATCCATGTGACATTGGAAACAATTATGAACTTGAATTGTTTCAACTTGTATTTTTCAATACAATGTCACTATATGTACGAGATTGACTAGGACCAAGAAACCTATGGATCTACCTCAATAGATCATGTTCCCTAGAACTTAGGTTGCTATTTTAAGTCAATCATTAGAGAATTTATTTTATTATAATCTTATCTAAATGTAAGATCAAGATCTGTTTTCCATATGTTTCTGAACATATTTTACTTGGAAAACATTGGTGCTCCCACTAACCTTTGGTAAACACAAGGAAAAGATTGATTTATAATGAATGCTCTAAGATCTTGATGCTTACTTTAATCCCAAATTGGATTTCAGTAACTTTCAACCTTCATTGGAATCATATGATATCATCATCTCTTTCTGGTTGCGTCATTTAGACACCTTCCATGAAAGATGATATTGACATCCAATGACCAATATAATGATCTTAGAAGACAAGTAAAATTATAATATATTTAGGTGTACTGAATTGGTATAACCAATCGATCCTTATTGGTACCATAATTGTACCATCCATGTATCATTTCATTTGAATACCCACTGCAGTATTCAATTTATAATCCCCTTTGCAATTTGATACATGGAATCCATTATTGAATTTTAGTTGATCTTGTTAATCTTAGCTCGTTTCCTTATACTGCTTACTTGTAGGATTTATTATTCTCAATGAATAATATATCATCGACCGCGGTGAATATAAAACCATCACCATGGTTTCATTATTCCTATGCAGTATGTGTCACTGGAACATTCCTATTCCACATGTACATGTGGAACTTATTCCCTATGCCAACCATTTGTGCATCTCAAGCATTGACTAAGTCCAAGTCAATTCACCTCCCACTATCTCTAATAGAGATTTGCACCCTTGTATAGAAATGTAGTCTAATACTTGACTACATATTTTCTATCTAAGGTATTTAGGTAATATCTTAAGAAACTGTTAGGATAATTACCTTAGATGCACAATGTGTTTAACTTGATGCATGTTTTCTGAAATCCTAACAAATGATTTTCATCTAAACACGTCCTGTGACATAATGTATTTTTCATCATACTATGAATCGTATGATATCCATTTTTCATTTTAGTTGGCATATTGGTTATGGGTTTAAGCCGTTATTTGAAAATCACATCTTGAAATATAATGGAAGTTACTACAGGTTGTAACATTGATACAACTTACATCATAACTTTTATGTATAAAATGTGTGTTTAGTAATTTCTCCACGCTACATTTTGTTGATCAATGTATACATGTAAGACATTATTTCTGATCCTCCTTATGAACATCAATACAGTGATGTAGATAAGGTAACATGCGTTTAGGAATTACTCCATGCTACATTATCATGATCGATGATTGTTTGGTCAAGATATTCTTCGGCATGCTGATCCGAAGAAACTCATATCTTCTTAACAAACTTATACTTCACCGGTACATTCATTAATGACTAAAATAAATCTTATGAAGTATCTTTACCTCTAGATATCCTTTGGAATATTTCACACTCTCTTATTGAACTAATCCTCGAATGATTTGTGGCATGCCTTTATTTCTAAAGGCTTCTTTGTCCAAACTAAGGATGTCAATAATACCAAAGGTGTTTATCTATGCTAAGCCTAAATACCATACTGAGTATATAGTTGACTTCCACTTTTAGTTTTACTTGAAAAAGAATCACATTTACACAACTGGGTAGGTCTTACAATTTTATATTCATCATGTATTGCCTTTGATTCAAGTATGTTTGAACTATTTGTTGAGTATGTTACCAGAAACAACATTCATTCCAAAACTTGGAATAATGTCTCATTATTTCAAATGGGCACATGAGATTATTTTTTTTGGTTATACTCAACAACTTGTTCAGTTTGAATCAATTACTTGGTAATTTGAAGTTATGTGTTTCTCACCGCTGACTTAGGAATCACCCTTTCTCAACTACTTGGAGAAGACACATTACTCCTAGTAATGTTTCTCTACTTACTTGGTTACTGTATTTCAATACATATATGTGAAAATCATATTGTATTTTAATACACTAGAAGTATGTGATAAAACAATACTTTTATGTAATGAATATTAACTGAAAGAAAAGTTGGTACTTGCTTCTAGTATTTCAGTTTTTAAACTTCCATGAATTTATTTCATAATATGTGATGAAAATAACCTCATGTTAAGTAACCATCCACTTTTCTTTGAATTATATGATTAAGGTGCCTTTAGCATAATTTTCCATAGGCCTTTTCTCCTTATCATTCATTTTATTTTCCATAAGAATAAAATATGGTGTTATCTCTAATATTCTTATTACTTGGAGAATGTTATCATAAAGGTAATGAAGCGCTCAATCTATACCTTTAGTTTTTACACTTAAATGAAACTAGAGTAATTTGGTGTAAAAGGTATAAGAATGGGATGACATGAAAGAGTGTGAACTGTCTTTCACTTCACACAAACCGAGTGCGACCATCACATTCAAATATTACTTAGCTTTCTCCTTGAAAACTTTTTGGAGATGAGACTACATGTGATCATCATCCAAGTCATGATGTAGCGACCTCGACTAACATCAGACGTTGATGATATAATTATGATAGAACCATCATATTCTTTGTTCACGAGTCTCCTGTAAGCAGTTTTACACCCTCGCATCCTGAGGTGACTTAATAGGTTGGGACACAAGCAGCTTGAATTTCCATTATGGTAGTAATGTGCGCAAGAACCTATACTACACTTGAAATTTCGTTCTTGTTTAGACATTAACTTAGTCCGATATTTATCATAGTTTTATTGTGGTATTGATTTCCATTTTCTAAAAATATACTTTAGAAGATTTTACTTGTATGTGATTACCTAATGTGACATTATAAATTATTTAATCATTAAATGTCTCCCACTAATTTTTCGAATTCTAGGAACCCTTTGTACTAGAATCGGAATACTCTTGAGTATTCTAGTGGAAAGGATCCCTGAACCACCCTCATATTCTACAAGATATGGCTACACCACTACTCACAGGGTCTAAGGTACGCTTTTTTCTGGCCAACCGTATTAACTCGTGGTTCCTTGATCTGTTGAGTGAAGTCCCAGCTTCAAAAATCATTTACTGGTTTACTCAACGCTTGCCTCTAAAATTAAAACAAGCTAGCTATGTCTATTTATTTTCTGTAATTTTAGTAAAGTCAACCCACCACATGAATAAGAACTCCCCAGTAGTAAGATGCACCCTCATCTAAGGCATGACCGGCACCTCGAACACCCGGTTTTGTTTAAACTTGAATGACGGAAGGCTGTTTGTGAATTAATATTTTCTTTGAGGGTTTTATTGGTTTTTCTCTCTCTATGAATGTGATCTATTTCTACTAAACTTGTTCATCTATGTTGTCACACTCACAACTAAACTTTAATAGAAAAACATATGTCACTTCTTTATGCATTTTATTATCTATTATTTTATGTATTTTTCCTACTGTTCTAAAATGCATAAAATAAAAAATAAACGCATAAAGGAAAACTATTACCCGACTGGTATTGAGCATCTAAATGACCTAAGGGCATCATCCCTGAGTCGAAGCTTGACTCATAATGCAGCTTGCCCTGTCATGTGTGTCTGATGGTCTTCTGGAGTATCGCCACGTCTTGGCGGGGTCGATGTCACGTCTTGGAGTATCGCCTCATCTTGGTGGAATCCATGTGTCGTCTTTCACCGTCTTGCACCACCTCATCTTAGCGGGGTTCACGTCGCTCGTCATCTTCGTCTGAAGTACAAAGATACTCGTGCGCTGGCGAGGGGGACTCAGGTATAAATGTACATCATATAAATATTGGGCACGCATACCCTTATACATTTTAACCAAAAAATAAAGATGATGCACATACCATCCATTTAATTAATTAAAATCATAGCACACATTTAAATAATTAATTAAATAAATAATTAAATGCAGACATACAAGGGTCGATGCTTAAGACCAGATGGTGGGTAAAATAAAGTGCAATAAAATTAAAATTCATTAATCAAGTATGATGGTTTATTTAATTAAATTAAATGAATTAATAAATTAAAATAATTTAATTTAATCATCGGTCTTCTCATTAATTTAATTTTAATTCCAAAATTAAATTAATTAATTAATTTAATTTAATTGAAAAATTAAATTAATTAAACTTAATTCAATTTAATAATTAAATTGAATTAAATTTTATCCAGGTATTAAAATAATTAACCAAATTAATTTTAATTAATTTAATTAATATTGATTAATTTAAATTGGTCGGCCCCAAAGGTCATTGTAGGGCCTGTACGGGTCAGGCCAAACCCACGTAGGGCCCTTGCAGGCCATGTAAGGGCCGAACTAGGGCCAGACAGATTCTTCCAAGCTCGTTCCGAGTTGGTCAGGTTTTCCCGGACCACTTCAAGGCCATATTGTCATGCGGAAAAACTTGCAGGCAAAATCAAAATACCTCCTGAGTTTCATAAGAATCTGGCAAGGTCATGGTTCCAATCCAGACTGTCTGGCGCGGCCTGGTGAATGGTCGATGGTGGGGCTCCGTAGAACCAGGAGGAAGCCGGATCGACCAGCTGTGGACTGGGAGGCGACGGAGGGGAAGCCCTTTCCTGGAGTAGGGCGAAGAGCTTTCCAGGGGGCTAGCAAGAAAGCGGGCTGATGCTGTGGAAGGAGGTCGGAGCCTACTGCCGATGTGGTGGCGAGCTGCTGCATGAAGCCATGCTACTGCATGCGGGTACTGGGACGCTGGGACCAGGTGGTCTGTCGTGGGTCGGGAGGTGGCCTGCTGGTTGGGTGAAGGAGTCGGCTGTGGTCCGGGCCAAGCCAGGTGGCGGCCTTCCATGCGGAGGCGGCGGGGCGCAGCAGGTCCGCGAGCCAGTGTGCAGCGGGGTGGTTCTGAAGCAGGCGGCGGGGTGCCTGTTATGCGTTGTGCTGGGAGGGCTCCAACTGAGCGCGGGGTGCGGCCGTCGGTGGCTCTACTGCGGCGTGCTTCTACGCTGTGTCTAGAGGCCAGCGGGATGCTCGGCAGGTGAAGCAGGAGGCCGACTAAGGCTACAACGCTGTAGTGCGTCGCGCTGTGCGGGAGGAGGGGTCCAAGCGAACCCCTGCAATTCTCTTTTTTTCTTTTTCGTTTTCACGTGCCAGCCCCTATTTTTTACCCTTTTTTTAATATAAGACTTCTTTTTAAGTCTTTATTTTCCTCTTTTTTTTAATTTAAGACTTATTTTTGAAGTCTTTATTCCCCCCCCCCTTTTAAACAAGTCTTCTCCCAAAGTTTTTCCACACACCAAAAAATTCTAAAAGCTATTCAAATAGCCTTTAAAATTAATAATAATAAAATTATTATAATAATAAAATTAATATAAAAATTACTAATTTATAAAATTTATAATTTTCACAATTGAATTTAGTTCGGATGAACCGATTGAAAAATTAATACCCGCAATTAAACGCAAAATTGATCCAATCCGAAAATTTCAAATGGCTATAACTTGGTCGTTTGAGATCGGATCGACACACAGTTTGATTTGATGGAACCGTTTTTAAACACTCTATACTATTTTGTGAAAATTAATTTTATTTAGCTTAGAAAATCTACGTGATCCCTCTAATACCACTTTTAGGTTTTGGGGCCCACAGCGGAAGCCGATGGGCTGGGGATTTTAAAAAATTTCGTCAGTGGGACAACAGAACTTATCATCGCTAATGGTCCGAGCCTTGCAGAGGTCCGAGGATTTCACGTTAATTTTAAAGAGAAAAAAACTAAAATGAAAACATACCTGTTTCAAATCTGAAGTTGCGGTCGACTGCAACTAGTCCATGGAGATCATCGCTTGAACGATCCAAAGAAGGATCTCTCTAGATCGTCCACACGCACTCCAAAAATCCGTTGGAACTTCGATCATCAAACTATGGGTGCTAGCGCGGCAATATGACGATGCTTTCGACGTCCTGATAATCACCGCATTGAGAAGCCTTCGATGCATGAGAGAGATCTTGATCTAAGCTTCTTGGATCAAGAGCTTCTCTCTCTAGAGAGCGATAGGAGAGAAGGGCTCTTAACTTTCATTCCATAAATGAATGAATACTGATTTTTCACAACATAAGAGAGATCCTCCACATATATTATAGTGACGTTGATAAATACCCAGTAGGGTTCCCCGTCCCCCGTTTATATCAACGTTCACTAAATAAATAATTTTTACGGACTAAATTGCGCCAATATTATTTATTATTTTTATCACATACTTGTAATATATATGAAATATATTACGTGATAAAATTCGAGCCATTTAACTCAACTTGTTGTCCCACTTAATATTAAATGAACCTTGAATATTAAAACAATATTCGTTCGATTAATATTTTCTCGTATTTACTAAATTTGTAAATACATTAAATAAATTCAATCCTAAATATTTATAACTTGAATATTAATGAATTTATTTAATTTTTTTGGTGATTGATATCTTGGACAATGCTCGGACCCCATGGTAGGTCCCACTATGTCCATATACCTATTCGACTGAATAGGGAGGATTCTTGAATATGATATTGTATGTGACCCTCTAGGCCCTTATCTCGATAGCAGTGAATAAAATCCATAGACCAAGTGCGGAGTCTAGCAACCCATCGTCGCCCCTAAAGAGATAAGGATATTCATAGCAACAACTACCATCCTACGAACACTGACTATGTACTATAATCTCTTTGTCATTAAATATCTCATAAAGCAAGACACACTCTTGTGTCATCATCCTTATCTTGCTTTATTATCTGTTGACATATCTAGATGGATTTTCCTTTCTACTACTTTGGCCAAAGACTTATGAAGGCGGCACCATCCTGATCAACCAGGCCTGAGATATACAACTACCTGAACTTGGAAGTGACAAATCCTTTCATGACCATTCAGGCAATGTCATACCACCAATGACGCACCCAACACAAACTACCTCACCATGACATCAATGCCATGGTTTTCATATTGCATCAAAGTATATAATCAAATGATATACATTGGTAATGGTCTCAATTCAGGAGACCAATACACATTTACATAGATAGGAACAACCAATGACACCCAAAACATGTGGTGTTCCTATTGATGGGTATGTTCTCATGATCCCACTACTAGAGATCACCCTCGACTCATGTCGGTCGAGGTTAGGCTCTGCCTAAGGAGAACACATCCTCTAAATCTCAATGATACTCTCATATTTTTAATCCGAATTACCATTTAGAAGTTATGGATTTTACAATAAAATAATTGTCACTTAATTATTTTATTTACAGCCAAAAACTAACTTTCACTGGTGGCCCATGCCAACCAATGTTAGTATCAGCCTAAGGAAATCATACCCTCCTAAGTTTAGCATTTGTCTCAGATTTTCAATCTGAGTTACCAATTGTGAGTTATAATCATTTGAAAAATAAAATAATTTTATTTAATTATTTTATTTACGGTTATTCCATTTTTAGTTTTTTCCACTGGAGGCCTGTGCTGACTAAACTTATGTCACGCCTAGAGTAAACCCGCCATCCTAAATGCAACGGTGCCCTCATATTTTTGATCCAGGGTCCCATTTAAGAGTTATTCTACTTTTTCATGAAAACCACTCACACACACTATTTTTAAACTTAACATTTTCCGACGGATCATTCTGGGCACTTCGGGCCTCGGAATTACGCATCGTCAAATTTAATGGTCTCAAAATAATTTCATATAAATTAATATATATATATATATATCTAAATTATAGTATATTACATATAAATTATCTATGTGGTGATCTACAATTGGTTATGTCGTGCCACAATCTGCATTTTTTACCTTTGAAAAACTTGAGTGAGATTTTAATTTTTTAATGAAATGTTTAAATTTTTTATTTCCTATTTATGGTAAAAATGATTATAATAAGAAGAAATTATTCATAGAGGAAAAAATTACAAAGATAATTTATTTTTATTTATTATTTCCAAGGTATTTCTAAGAGAATGATGTGTCTCTAATCCCATATATATTACAGATTTTTTGTTGTGCATTTAAGTGAGAGTTTTTTCATGTATTTTAAATAATCGAAATATAAACAGTTCTATAGTAAGAAATAGATATATATAGAGAGAAATATAATCATGTGATAGTATTCCAGAACTCTCTCTCAAAAAGATCTTCAATGTTGCTCTCTTTTATATGAGAAGAAAAAGAAGAATTGAAATCTTTAGTTTTACAACATTTTTCTTTCTTGGTATTATTTTTGAAGAATATCCTTGATCTATGTTCATTTTTTTATCATCTCTCCTAGATATTTATTCCTTATTTCAGTTGTATCTTACAACTATGTGTTGAACTTGTAAAACTCTTTGTTTTCTTATATCCTGTTGTAAAGGTTCCCTGTAAAAGAACCTGAAGGATTTTGTTTGTAAAGCCTTTATAGAGCCTGTTTGAATGATATTATTCTATTATAACAATCATAGACTAATTTTACTCACTAATGTAGTCCCTGTAAAAAGGAATGGAAGTCCCCAAAAAATTACTAGTCTAGTGAAAATCACCATACTCTTGGATAAGAGTGCTGGTGGAGTGGACAAGGGGACTTTCACTCCCTGAACCACTATAAATATTTTTTTTGGGTTATTTTCTTTTTTATGATTTATTTTACACTACTTCTTGAGTTTGATAAAAGATTTGAAATCAATCGTATCCAAAAGAAGGAGGTTTTCTAAGTGAAAGTTTTTAAGAACTCAATTAACCCCCCCCCCCCCCTCTTGAGTATTTTTCAGATCTTTTGGGACAACAGTGTACACTTTATAAATATATGTTTTTGTTGTATATGAGTTATGAACTAATTATCTAAAACTATAAACCTAAAATATATATGTGAAAGAATGGTTAATTTAGTATAAAGAAACTAGAATATATAAGGTTTAAGGTTGGGTCCTCATAGTGAAGATAAGGCAATATTCAAATCCCAAGGGCTTGGTCCTAAGGGAGAGTGTTTCATGTGAGGACTCAACACCTAGTTGGGTCATTGATAGGGATGAGGTCTTGTGAATTTATTGACATGCCTGGGTTCCTGTAGACATATGGTAGGAATTGATGTAGGAGTCACATGAATCTTCTTGGGAAGTATTCCCTGGTATTACCAAGATGTATCATGACTTACTCCATCAATACTGGTGGCTGAGGATGAAGAAAGAGATATCTGGTTTTATTACTCAGTGTTCCACCTGTCAGCAGGTGAAGGTGGAACATTAGTGAACTGTAAGGCTTTTATAGTCATTTCCCATTCCATAGTGTAAATGTTATGAAGTAACTATGGATTTTTTGTTATGTTTACCTAGGTTTCCTTAGGGTAGTGATGTGGTGTGGGTGATCATTGATAGATTGAAAAAAGGATGCTCACTTCCTGACTATTTAGGAGACCTTTTCTTTGGAAGAGCTAGAAAAGATATATGTCAAGGAGATAATATGACTTCAAAGAGTTCCATGTACTATAATATAATATGGGTATGCTCGATTCACAACACAGTTTTGGTAGGGGTTGTAGAAGGAAATAAGCTCAGAGGTACTACTATGTACAACCTATCAACCATAGACTAAAAGATAGTCTAAGTATATGATATGGGTGTCAGAGGACATGTTTCGATCACGAGTCCTTGATTTCAGAGGTTATTAGTACAAACACATAACTCTTTCTAAGTTTTATTATAATAACATCATCCAAAATATTATACAGATATATTCTTATGAGGCCTTATATGGTAGTTTATGTCATTCACCCATGTGTTGGTTAGAGGCAGGAGAGGCAGCACTATTGGGACCTCATCTCATTCAGGATACCTTAGAGAAAGTACAGTCTATTAGGAAGGATGTGGCTATATCTTAGTCTAGACAAAATTATTATATCATTCATCACTACTAGCTCTTAGAGTTTGAGGTGGGGGATTTTGTATTCTTGCGTGTTTTTCTTAGATTGGGGCATTGATAGATTCGAAAACAAGGGAATCTAGCACCTAGGTTCATTTTGACCTTTGAGATCTTGGAGAGAGTCAGGCCAAAATCCTATCAGTTTTAATTACCTCATAGGTACTAATCCATGCATGATGTATTCCATTTTTCATATCTTCACCATTAATATTTATATTTATCTCATATCTTTCAGCCTAATGAGGTTGAGTTGGATATTATTGCTTCTTCCGATGAACATCCTATTCATATTTTTTATTAGAGAACAGAAGCTCTCTAAGGTAGTCCATTTCCTTTAGTTTTGGTGTTATGGTAGCACAGATGTGTGTAGGATGAAACCTAGTAGGGAGATTCTGATTTACATACTTAGTGGTTGGAACGTTTCATAGATGATGTTGTGCCACCCTCGGAAGGTTAACTCGGGGATGAGTTATTTTAAGAAGGGTAGATTGTAACGTCCTGTTTTTTTCTCATGAGTTCAATATCCTTTATATTTCATTTAAACCTCTTATTTTATCTATATGGAAGTTCCTAAAAGTTTAAGGGAGATTTTGGGAATGTTTGAGGATTGTTCAGCACCCAGAGCTCTGGTTTTTATAGAAACAGTATGAGGCGCATGGTTGGAACATGGTTAGTAGTAACTGTGTGTCTCAACCATGAAACCCATATATAGAGGATCACGGTATTAAAAACTATAAAAGGATGGTCACATGGTCATGAAAAATGGTTCAGAAATGTTATAGAGTTGATTTATATGGGTTGTGAACAGCTTATCAAATCGTGTACCTAGTCGTGTGAGGGGGTGACACCTTAGGTAGTAGGTGTACTTGGTTGGTGCATGGTTTGGACAACCATATGGATAAACCATACTAACTTTAAAAATGAGTGAAATTTTTATTTTTTCCTCCTATTTTAATTCACTCCTTCCCTTATTATCCCACTTTCACGCACAGCGGCCTCCTCCCTCATTGGAGCTCTCCTTTGGCATCAAATCTGGGCTTTGAGCTACATCCTCTGTTTGGTATCTCCTAAATGGACTGAAGGCCTTCATTTTTTATTTAGTTTTGATAATCCACCTTTCAAGGGGTGAGGTGGAACCATTACAATTCTTGAAGGCTTAAGAGACAATTACATGACCAGTAGGCCTTAGAGGAATCAACCAAACAAGAAAACTTGGAACCGCCCCTCCCCAACAAATGTCATGATATCAGCACTCCACCTTCACAAGGTTGGTTGGATAGTTGTCCTATGTAGAGATACACAGGCTTTGTCCTAATGTAAATGACATACCCTCTTGGTATTCCAATTCTGGTTATCTCTTATCTGGTGAATGTGCCTACTCTGAATCTTCATCTGGAGCCTTGTCCCTTGTAATCTGACTAGTTTCATCTGTAAATTCATGTGTCCCAAAGGCCTTGTGGTGGATTCAAGTACTTGAGGTGGCCCGATGGCCTTGAGAGACAACTGGACTAAAGGTATTGGGTGGCCCTAAGGCCTTGCAGGACCCGAGGAACAAACCGGTGGCCCAAAGGCCTAGGTAGATGAATAGTTCCAGCTGCTATAGTATTGAACAGTGCCTACTATAGTGCTTCTACAGTAACCCAGAAATATGTCTCCACCCAAATTTGATCTCAGGTCTCTTGGATGAACTTTTCAAGTCCTAAACAACCGGGATAAGGCTCATGTTCACTCTGTATGGTATCTAATTCACTCATTATTCATCATATTGTATCTATCTTGATAATCTTTTCAATCCTATTACTTTCTTTCTTCATTTATCTTGTTCTATGGAATAATAATCCATGTGATCAAATATGACCTATTTTTAGGGTATTTTTATATTATCCAATTTATCCCATTCTAACTCAGAGTAGAGGCTAATAGTGGTAGAGGAGTATATTGTCTATCTAAGGTAGGTGGTTTATACCTTTTCCCTTAAAGTCTTGATGTTTATAGCTTTCATTGTACTACCACACGTCGTACCCTCTATGTGTTGCTTCTAAAATGAGTAATACCTTAAATTAAAATGTTTTAAAACATGTATTAATGTTATATTTTTCATTGATATGATTGGAGGTCACCAACTTAAACCCAAGCTACCCTTTGAGGTGGGTTTGTTTAGATTCATATGATTATGAAACCCCTTTTTTGGGTGTATTGAGCTTACCACCCATGAGTGGAAGTTGTATATAAATTAAAAATGGAATGTTAAAGGTTAAATACCTCTTATGGAACCTTTTAATTCATAAAATAAAGGGATTATGAAAATTTTTAATGGGGAATTATGAAATGAATTGGATGACCGCTTGGCTTATGCATTTATTGTAAATGGTTGGTGATGTGGAATGGATACTACCATGGCCCCTCCTTTTATCACTTGTAAGTTAATTGACTAATGAAATCAATGTGATAAATTAAATTGATAAAATGGAATGGGCACTAACATGGCCCCTTGATCCCTTATATAAAATGTTTAATGATGGATACTTTTGTATGGAATTGACATCACGGTATGGCACTGAAAACTCCTTTACATTGGATGCTCTAGATTATTACCTTGGATCTTTCTTTCTTATACTGCCTTGGATTGACTCCTTGGGATCCTCACAAGTCTATATAGAGTTTTTTATAGATGATATCCATGAACTAAAAGAGGACACCCTAGTCAATGATATTGGATCCTATCCCATATAGGTCTACATTATACATAGTTTTCTATGGATGAGCTCCATGGACTAAAAGATGATACCTTGATCAATGTCCTTGGGTCTTATCCCTCGTAGTTATGATACTTGATATACTTGTTATATGTTATACCTGATTATCTACTCTTGAATATAGTTTTTCATCATTTATAGACTATTTTTCATATCATGTACTTATAGATTGGATTGTATCACTTTATTATTACAACTTTATTCCTGTTATACCTACACACTGTTACAGCTTATATGCACATACTGGATTTTTTATAGACATCGTTGGTGGTTTCATACTAATTATATCTCAAACCTTGTTCAATCCACCAATTGGTACCCATAAAGACTTCATGGATGAAGGTAGTGATAAGGTAAAGTGGCATGAATTGGGTGATTTATTTTCTATACTAGGATAGAGTACAGTAGTAGAGGATTGATCATATGCTTGTGATGATATTGGAGATATATTTTGATCATTTTTTACTCTTGTGTAGCATGTTGTATATGCATGATTCTTTTTCCCCTATACCCTGTTTTTATGTGGCATACATTCATGAATCATTTTTTATATGATAGTGGATTTATACTTATTTATTTTTTACATAATTTTCTTTATCTAATGATTTATTCTTATCTAGATGTTTACTTATATTATTTCATTATCACTGCTTCCATTTTTTATTCATTATTGGATACCATTGTATTTCACTCTGATCATGAGGGTATGTTCTTCCCACTGTATCATCTTGAACCCTCACTGCTATTTGGAATCCTCTGGTGTATGGAGAGATGCACTTGAGGCTAGGTGCCTCTTAGGTTTAGTTACATGTCAATGAACCAGACTCGGGACGCTACATGTACAGAAAATGTTAAAAGTATTTATTTTTAAACTTTTTAAAAAGTAAAATATATTTTAAAATGGATTTATTAAATAATTAAATTCAAGGGAAAAAATTCTTGAAAAATAAAAAAAATATGGATATAGAGGGAAAATTTGTAAAAGACTTCAAACCTTTAAAGCAATTTTTTAAAGAAAACCCTTTACATCTTTTTAAAATAAAAAACCACTTTGAAAGAAAGAACTTGATAATGAAAATAAGATAATATGATTATAAAGTGATTCTAGATATAATATTTCAAATAGGTAGTATATATACCATATAAATTAATATACATGTATAATATGAAACTTATCTCTAAGAAGGAAATTTGAGATGAGAAACACTTACAACTTTGGTAATTCTTGAATCAAAAATACATTGAATGAAAGAACTTGATATAATTATAAAAAAATTATTTTCAAGAAATAATATGTCAAAATAAATTCATAAGTTATTTAGTACACCATATAAAATAAATCATGGTACATAACATGGAACAAGTCTTAAGGAATTCAAATTGAGACCAAGAACCCTTACAAAGATCATAACATTTAAAGTGGAATAAATCAATGAATTGATTGTGCGTAAAAAATGTAAATACACATAAAAAATGGAAATATAACATAAAACAATCAGATATCATAACACACATAATAATGTCATAAAATAGTCAATGAATAAGGTATATAACCCAATGAAAGGAAATTGAGTTAAGAATCCCCTTACCTCAGACTTTTACTTGGTTAGACACGCTCTAACTTACTGTATAATAAATTTATATTTATTATTCATATACATAATAACTATATTTATATTTATATTACTTTATATTATTCACTTATAATTTCTTATTACCCTCTTAATAATAATTTTGTGTTAAAATCAATATTTTTGTGTTAACTATTCAATTTTCCATGCATGCTATGATTCAAAGGTTCTATTCATTACACTTAAATAATGGTTTCATATTCTATATAATTTTAATGAATATTTATATCATGTTTTTGATTTAATTCTATAGTTCTATGGTAGATTTATGGAACTTGTGTTAACGGTTTTTAAGGAATGATTAAAAATTTCCTTTTGTGAATATTGAATTAACAAAAAAACTAAATTTATAGGTAAATATAATTTTAAATATTAATATTATAAAATTATTAAAACATATTAAATTAATAACTATTAAATAATATTACTATTAAATAAAATTCCGTAATCAGTCTTGATAAAAATGATAATAATTCTCATGTACATGGTAAAACCGACCAAAAAAACATGTTATAATGGATGAATGAGTAAGATATTGTTATTATATAATGATAATATAACTTTTATAGATGATTAATAATGTTTTAAATATCATATTTATTCATTAAATCCATTTGTAAAACCATACATGTAAGGTGGTGGTTAAAAATGAAATATGTCATACATGGAGGTGGTAGTCTGCACGTACACACGATGACGTTTTTATTTTTCAATGGATGGGAAGGAAAGAATGTAGATAATATTTTACCTTTATAGAATCACAATTAGATAATTTATATCATATTAATTCATTAAATCTATCTTTATAACCAGCTATGTGAGTCAGTGATGAAAAATGAAATATACAATTCATAGATATGATAGTCTGCGTGTATGCAAAAGCAATGTTTTCATTTTACAGTGGATGGAACAAAGGTAGATGGTGGTATTTACATCAACATAATAACATTTTAGTATACTAATGATACTAATTTCATTATATTATGATGTTTATATAATATTTTGAAAATATTAATCAATAATTAATTCAATTAAGATAATTACCTCTTCCTTGGGTATCCTCCTTTATTAGGTTGGTATTTTTGTGAGAACACAAGATCTTGGTCGAGCAAAGGTGCTCAAAGTGGATAGAGAAGTAAGAAGATGAGGTTTCCTTTTATAAGTGATGATTGGAACTCTCTTAAATTATTTTAACTTTAAAATAATAAAAAATCATTTTCACAAGAAAGTGAAACCAAATAGAAAAAGTTTTAAATATGGGATAAGGGGGATTTAAATCCACTCATACTATCAAATTTAGATAAATTTTAGTGATATTTGAAGCTTCATCCATTAATTAACCCTCTCTTTAACCTACTGTGGTGACTAATTTTTAGTAAGTTAATTAATTTTATGACTAAATATGAAATGGATCATATTAAATTATTTAAATATTCTGATTCCAAATATTGAATCCATTTTACAAGATTCAATTTCAAAAGGTGGTAAAAAAATTTAGTAACCCCGGTTTCGGGTATGTAACCCTTTCCTCATTTTTTTATGTAAAAAAGTATTTTTATTGAAATGGTGTGTCTTATAATGGGTTTTATGAATAAAAGAGGTCGTTTCCATAAAATAGGGTGTTTCTATAAAATAAGGTGTTTCCATAAAATATGGTGTTTCCATAAAATAGGGTGTTTACATAAAATAAGGTGTTTCTAAAAAATAGGATGTTTCCATAAAATAAGGTGTTTTCATAAAAAAGGGTGTTTCTATAAAAGAGGGTGTTTCCATAAAATAGGGTGTTTCCCTAAAATAGGATGTTTCCATAAAGGAGGGTGTTTTTATAAAAGTGGGTGTTTCCAAAAAACAAAGGGGGTGTTTACATAAAAATTTGATTCCATAAAAAGGGTAAGGGTGAAGGATTTGAGAGTTTTTTTGGACATGTAAGGATTTTTGGGACCAAAATTAAGGTCGCACAGTCTGTGCACGGTTGGCCCAAACTGTACGGTCAAACCGTGCGCAGAGGTCAAAACTAGATCCTATTTTCTAGGAACTTGCTCATTTTTTATATAATTATTTATTTTTTGATTTAAAACGCCCATAATTATAGTTTTATATCCCTAAAAGTTTTCATAACCTTTCCCACACAATTTGGATCCAACCTAGAGCCCTCACATAGTGATTTCAATCCCGATTCTCGTGGTAAGTGCCCGATCTTCATCGTTTTTGTCTCATTTTCTTAGATCTCCTTATTCTATCTTATTTTTTTATTATATATACACCTTATATGGGTATATCTAAGATTTTTAACATAAAATAAAGCAATATATTGTGTTTTTATTGATAAATGAGGAGATCTAAGCAGTTTCTTGGAATCTTGATCTGATTCTTGAGGTATGTCACTATTCTTTCCCGTTTTGTCACATTTTCTTAGATCTGCTTAGATCAACTTCTCTAATACTATTTATTTTTCATATATACACCTAAAATGGGTATATATACGTTTTTTTATTCCAAATAATTCAATATAAAGTTGTGATCTTTCTAGGATAAGAGATCTAAGGTCGTTCTTGGAGAATCAACCCGGCTTCTTGTGCGTTCTTCGTCTGTTGTCGAGTTTCGTCAATACCTTCAAGTTAGGTGGATTTACTCTCATATCCACTTTATATAATTGATTTTATTAGTTTAAAATTGAGTAAATTGGATAATATTTAATGTGAAATATTGGTTTGATACATGGAATAAATCTCTTTAGTGATGATTTATTGTTTTTGGTAGATTTGCAAAATCTTGATAAATTGTTGTGAAAATTGTTTTAGTTTCTTGAATTTAAAATGGTGACTTTAAATGGTAAATTTTCTAGAACTTATAAATGGTTTTATTTGGAAGTTTTTTCAATAAAAAGACGTCTTATTGAAATTATTTATCATTGTAATGGTTTTAATGAAAACGGTTTTCAATAAAAATGTGATTTTATTGAAAGGGTTGTTTTGGCATGATATTTGGGCATATGTGGTGTGTGTTCATGTTGAATATATAGAGCTTGGTTGAAATATGACCTTGTTCACATTTAAAAATGGTTAATGGCACATGGGATACAATTACCATGTGATGACTTGGTAGATCAATGAGAAACCACTCATGGGTATGGAACTGTCATAACGTTGCATGCATGGTTGGTTGCATGGGTGTGTGGAATGGTTTGGGTATTCCAAAAAGGATATTGCAGAATGGTTTTGAATATTTGGTATTATTTTTATGAAATTTTAGCTTGATGTAAAATTGTTTTTAATTTCACTTGTACACTTTTGTTTCAAACAGTTTGGGAACTTGTTTATATATAGTTATAAACTGTTTTGGAAAATTATTTTTATGAACTATTTTATAATAATGTTGATAACTCTTTTATCCTAGTGGAATGAGTAGGGAAGCCATTGGGGATATACTACTAATTTTTATACTCACCCAAACATTGTCACTTTGGTGGTTTTACAGAAACTATCTTCCGGGATAGGGGCAAAGGCCACATTTCACACGTTTTTATCACCACTTCATGATGCTCAGGCTATTTGGTGATCTTAGAGCATGGGAAACATGAATCTTAGAGTCTTATGGTATTCTTGGAGTCTTTATTTGGTTTCCTCTGTTTACTTTGATATTTTTTGAGTCTTCCATTGTTTAATAATTTGGAGTGGTTTTGATATGAATAAATTAGTTGAGATGTCTTGATTTTATTCATACATCATATAGTGAGTTGTTCAGTTATGGGTTGCTTGGTTAATAGTTTTATTATTAAAGGGTAAATTATCCCCCACTTTCATTGAAACCCTACAGAATTTATTGCTAGAATTTTTTTTCTTGGGGATGTAACCTAAGGCCTAGTAATGATTCATTGTATTCTCAATCTAATGTGAATTAGCAGTTCATTACAAAATTACTTTTAATATAATTACACAAAATTTCATGTAAAAATATTTTTTAGAAAAATTTATTTTTAAGCATAAAAATGATTATATAAAATAACATGTGTGATATTGATCATTAATAAATTTATTGGTTTATGAATAAAAAAACATAGTTATATGACTTTAAAACCAATCCAAAACCTAATGTAAACTTATAATTACTTAATTGAAGAAAATGATTGAAAATATTATTAGAAAAAAACACTTAAGTTCTAAAATGTTAAACATGGGTTACTAAATTCATCATAATATTTTTTAAATTATTTATTTTAATTATTAATCTAATATTTATTCTAGATAAAAGGTTTTATAAACTTTTAAGTCATTTTTATATCATGGTGTTTTAATAAAAGTGACAGTATTTGTAAAAATGTTATTTTCACTATTTACCCAAAATCAACCTTTTAAGAAAAATCTTAAAAACTAACCTTATGAAAATTTTGAAATGATGAATTCAAAAATTATATTTATTTTATAAAATTTAATTTCTAAAATTTATAAGTTTACCTTTTAAATGAAAAAAAATATTAAAAAACTGTTTTTATAGAAAAATGACCTTTTTAAACATCAAGTTTTATTAATATTATTTTATATATATTTATAATTAATTTATTATTAATGTGTTAGTTTTTATACTAAAATATTACATGTCATATTTTAAAGGTGATTGGTTTGATTTATTAAAATAAAATACACAACACTTTAAAAATAGTTCTTTGAAAAATATCCCTTTTTAACATTAAATAAATTTAATCATATCACATTAATTATTTATCCTCTAATAATAAATTAATAATAATAATAATTAATGAATTTAATTACAATATTTATATTTAAATTGAGGTTATACACTTCTTTTAATTTCATAATAATGTTTTACATTGTATCCTCACAATGTATTGTAATAAAATATATAGTGATTTGTTTTAGTTCATTGTTGTGTGTAACATAAGCTATTGAACATATTATTATTTAAATTAGAATTACATATTGAAATATCAGTATGTTACATCATGTACCTTATATATGAGATGCATTTGGATATGTATCAATATGTTTGGCTTCTGTTTTTTGGTGAGTGACACAAACTTGTTGGTAGTGTAAAGAGTTACACATTAATATGGTATGAAAAGGTTAATTTTGTGGATGGGATAGGTATTGAAAAGATAAATCATTAGAAGAATGCATATAAAAAAATAAAACATAATATAATAATTATTTCATGATATTTAATGGTTTTAATATGTAATTTATGTATATTAAATTGGTCATACTTTTAGAATAAAACCACCTTAAAATACTAAGTATGTGATTACTTTCAAAGAAGCACTTGTCAAGACCTCCATCATCCAACTGGGTAGGTCATGCTAAGGTTGTGTGTCTCTAGATTATCTTGTATAAATAAACTAAGTAATAAGTGATCCTAATAAGATCAGGAAACTATTATTGGAATTTTTTTTGGGTTACACTAGCTAGGAGACCCTGATAGGATTAGGCTATTATAGAAATATAATTGAGTGAATCCATGTGATGGATTTAGATAAAGAGTTATCCTATCAACTATCCAAGAATCATAATTGTTATTATTGGAAATTTTGACTACCTAAATAGTTAAGTGATTGGAGAAACACTAAAGAAACCCAAAACTTAGTGAAATACAGATCTTATCTCACTAAATGGATATGATATAAGGCGTCATAATTTTTAGAGGTAATAATTTCATTAAAAGTCCTTAATAAAAATATATAAAACATGATACTCACCCATAGATATGTATTTGTTATTGATTATGTATTACTTCATAATAATCATTTTGAGATACCATATAGGTAATACCTATAGAGAAGTTCTATATTGTAATATAAGGATGATAAATGTTCTCAAAGAGAATTATTTTGAGCATCTAAAAGTAAATGTTAAAGAGGCCAATTTCAAAAACTCTGATTCAGGGGTATTAGATACTAGTTTTTTCATAATACATTTGTGATGATAAACATATACTTGGAATAAGAGGGAATTGAAAAAGGGTTAAGTATATCTTTATGATGATAATGGAGTAATAGTTGTTGTATTAGAGGTCAACTCTTATGATCTAACTTTACCAAGTTGATTATGTAAAGACCCGGAATTTCCATGTATTTTTTTTTAAATATATGGAATTATTAAGAGTCTGTGAAATTTGACGGTGCATAATTCCGAGGCCCGGTGTGCCCAGAATAAATTTCTGAACTTTTTTTAAGGTACGTTTAGTAAACGGGCGAGTGACGTTTTCTAACTTTTGAACCAGTGCTCAGATTAAAAATATGAGATCGCCGTTGAATCTGTAAAACCGGGATTCTCTTAAGGAAAGATTTACTTCGACTGTAGTAGGTTGGGAGAAAAATAAAGATTTTGGATATTTAAAAGAATAATAAAATAGCAAAGTTATTTCATTTATCTTTTTCTTTTCCTCCAACAGACAAGCAGTAGTGGCGGAACCAACGACATGTCAAGCCATTAATTGGCTTGACTACTCAATCTTGTAATAGCACTGTTGGAATTTGGGAGGTTCATTCATTAAATGAACCTCATAAATTCCCAACAGAATTACTTACCCTCCCCCTCTTCTATTTATATGGAGCTCGGGGTAGAGTATTGGAATGGCTTCACCAAGTGATGAAGCTCTGGAAAAGTACCGCGACACCAACCACTTGGAGGACAGAACCGGTTCCAGTGAGTGGTGACAAGCACCACCGAATCATGAACCGATGAACACCGAATCTTCCTCAAACACGGATTTTCTCCAACTATCTTGAGGTAGGGTTTATTTATTGTCTAATTTAAAGAGTTGTTGAATCATTATACTACCCTCTTGTTATCAAGATAATATGGAGGGCGCGAGACAAATGAACAAGACCCATACCCTCCACCTTTTGTTGAAATTTGACGTGTTCTTCATGAGTGATTTATTTGGGTTGGATGAAACCCGGAACGGTGGGTTTAGTGACAAAAAGGGCATCTCATGGAGTCCATTGGAACCTTCAGATGGAGAAATGGGCCACCGAAGCTCACACAGTGACATGCGGAAGACCTCAGGCAACCGGTGTCAGTAGAGGAGGTGATGGCGGCGGTAGGCACCAGTTGGCCACGGGCGGAGGTGAGCGGTGCGCCGTCACATGCCACTGAAGACGACCACAGCTCGGAAGCCGCAGTGGAGGGTTGGGACCTGCTCCATGTGTGTCCCATAGGCGACTTGGAGGCACCCCGTGGCACCGCCACTTTGACTCTGAATGGGTGACCCCCCCCCCCCCCGTACCAACTAGGGCGGGCCCCACTCTAGCGGGCCACACCCCCAGTGGGATGCGCCCCTTCGTGGGTCGGGACGCACGATCCCAGCAGGCTAGGACGCACCCTCCATGGGTCGGGTCGTTCCCCTCTGTGGGCTAGGCCGCGCCAGCCCAGTGGGCCGCACCACCCTAGCGGGCCGGGTCGGATCGGACCCGGACCCTTTCAGGCCCAGTCTCTCTAAAAGAGCCATAACTTGTGAACTGGGCATTCATTTGAAGAATCGTATATGGTTCTGGTATCCTTGGAGAGATATGGTCCTTTTGGTATACTCCACTTTAATTTTGTAATAAGTTTGTGTACGGCTGTGTTGGATTGAACCCGAATCCAATCGGGCCCTCGGTACTAAAACGCTTATAAGTCACAGACCGGGTGTCTGATTGACACATTGTCTATCACATTGGAACCGTTACGACATGGCAGTACTTTGGTATAATTCTTAGTATAACTTCATGGAGGTTGAGGTATGATCGATGGCTTGGGGAGCGTATCCTCCCGGAATCAAGCGTGCTTAGTGCGGGAATCTCATGGCTGACTGTAACGTGAAGAAATAACATCGATCCTATATGGGTCAGCATCTATCAATTATGTGTGGGTCAATGCTTAGAGATCATGTGTGGGTATGTATCTATCGATCCTATGTGGGTCAGCGCCTAGCGATCCTGTGTGGGTTAGCATCTATCGATCCTGTGTGGGTCAGCAGCTGATCCTCTCGACAGAATAAGATGATCTAGTTTTATGACTAATCATTTGTACTTCTGTACTTATGTTATATACCTAGTGTGAGCTGAGTCTTTTAACTTTGTTGTGTTATCTTCATGGTGTTACCTTTGTGGTACTTTTACCTTCGTGGTGTTACCTTTTTGGTACTTTTACCTTCGTGGTGTTACCTTTGTGGTACTTTTACCTTCATGGTGTTACCTTCATGGTATTCTTCCCTCGTGGATCAGTTGTGCAAATGGATTAAAACTTGGAGCCTTATGTTTCCTAATGTATGAGATGAGTATATTTTGATAACTTAGGTATATGTATGGGCATATACCTAAGTATATTTGATGACTACTGCTTCGTGCTTTGTGATTGAGGTCTTGCTTTGTTGTTTTTCCTTTGTAGAACTCTTGGAGACCTTTGGGGGTCTCGAGGTCCCTACTGATTATTGTTATACTCACCCCCACATGGGATATTCCTACATCTTACTGTGTCTTGTGCAGGCGATGGACAATGTTGATCAAGGCTGAGGGAGCCAGGACTGGACGGTGCTCAGAGGTAGACCATTTGACGTGATATGTTGCAGTGACTATTGATCGTGAGATGTAACTAACTTTCATGTAGGATCCTTGGTGGAAATTCCAGGAGTTGTTTCCTCTTTTAGTTGTACTTTTAATTTCTATTTGGGCTTGTATTCCAGTCCCTTCACTTTTAGTACACTTTTTACTACAGTAGTTTACTTCATGGTTTCTTCTTGTTGTGTTCTTGGATTGTGTGTTTGTACAGGTTTAAAGGAAATACCTTCCCATTATAGGGATATACCTTTCTGGTGCTATTCACCAGCCTCTGTCCTATGGAATGCGGGCTTGGGGTAGTAACGGCATGGGCCCGGGGGGATGGGTCATGATAAAGTGATATTAGAGGAGTCGGTTCTACCGAAGAACTAGGACTCTGAACTTTTCAATGTGGAAATAGTGGTAAGTGATATGAGTGTGGTTTTCAGTTTAGGGAATCCAGTGTTGGTGTGGCAGCTGACATATCCATACACTAGGACCCTGAATTCTTATTTCTGACTCAGTGCACAAAAACACTAATTGCATGTGTTTTGGAAGTGTTTTACTTTTGATCTCTTGAGCCAACTTACTAGGAATAACTTATTGACCGTGGAGTGCCTGTTTTCTTTTAGGATTCCACCACGTAGCCATCCATATAGGATTCCTGAGAGAGTACACGATAAAGGACCACCGATTGATGAGGCTTCCGTGCAGGGCCCTCTTATGGTGATAGTACCATCGGGTGGTGCACCAGTAGCACCACCACCCATTGGGCAGCAGATTCCAACAGCCCCACCAGCAGAGGATGCACACCGACTGAGCGTGTTTCACAAGTTTTAGCGGCAGTGGAATCTGAGGTTATGATGCGAGATGGATCCGTATGTAGCTGAGGACTGGCTGGAGGCTATGGCCAGAGTTTTTCGCTTAGTTGGGACACCAGCTGATTTGATGGTGATTATAGCTACCAGTCTCTTCCAGGAAGCATCTGGGAGATGGTGGAGTCTGACACTCTAGTTACACAATGAGGCAACCCTCATCAGTGAGTTTCACTAATCTCTCCCATTACTCCACCGACATGGTACGAGACCCTTTCTTCATGGACCAGACCTTTGAGTAGGGTCTCTGGCGGGATATTAGAGCATCAATGATATCGCTCATCATTCTGACATAGGCTAGGGTGCTAGCATGAGCACTTTTGGTGGAGAGATTCCTAGCTGAGTAGGCACTGACAGCGAGAGACACCACCAGATTTCAGGTAGCAGAGTCATCCACAGTAGGAAGTAGACAAATGATGCAGGGGCCTAATCAGTCTAGAACTTTTGGTGGATGACCTCAGGATATAGGGTCATTGGTGAGGGGATCATAGGATAGAGGAGGACAGATGAGGAGTAGTCAGTGTTACTCATGCAGTGGGCAGGGTCACATGGCGCGCGACTGCCTGACCCGCCGTACAGACGACCAGCAGAGGGTCGAGGGACCTCTGAGGTAGAGAAAGAGGTTCGATCAAAGAGTTCTGTAGGAAGTAGTCAAACATGGAAGAGGATATAGCCATGCAGTAGGTGGTGGGCGGCGATTCGAGGTTCTACCGCCACCACTTCTAGGTGGTCTACCTCGACCCCATGGAGCAGGTGGACAGGGACGAGCTCAGCTCCAGGTTGCTGAGGCCTACGACCACAACGCTCCAGAGATGATTTGAGGTATGATCTGTGTCTACTCCATCCTAGATGCAGTACTTATAGACACAGGTTCCAGTCACTCTTTTATTTCCACGACCCTCATTCAGATCTCGAAGATTCTGATGGAGTCGTTGGTTCGATCCTTACAGCTAGAGACTCTTACGGGAGGGGATTCGACGATTACACACTGGTGCCAGCAGTGTGAGATTACTATAGGAGGCGAGAGCTTCAGCTAGGATCTTTTAGTAGTGGCGTTGAGTCCTTATGATGTTATCTAGGGTATGGAATGGTTATCTACAGTCCATGCTCCTATTGACTGCTTTAGGTGAAAATTGTGGTGTGTTCGTGAGGATAGGACCGGGTTTTCTTTCACCAGTGAGAAGGGAACCTTTTCAGCATAGGATGGACTTTCTCAGAGTAGGGTGTAGCTGATCTCACATTATTTGGCTATCTTTACCCTTAGATCATTTGACATTGAGAGTCTGAGCTATCCTATGGTGATCGATCAGTATGCTAATGTCTTTCCTGATGATGTTCTGGGACTACCTCCATGCAGAAAGGTAGAATTTTATATCAACCTATACCTTGGGATGGCAGTGATATCTACACCATCATATCAGATGGCTCCCATAAAGATTCGTGAGTTACAAGTACAGCAGGAGGACTTGCAAAGGAAGGGTTATCCAAGAAGTCATATGGTTGGTTAAGACTTTGTGTGGACTATCGGTTCCTGAACCAAGTGATCGTGAAGAACAAGTATCCACTTTCTAGGATTGATGATCTTTTTTATCAGCTGAAGGGATCTTGATTGTTTTTAAAGATAGACCTCAGATCATGTTGTCATTAGCTCAGGGTATGAGATGAGGATGTGCAGAAAACGGCCTTCAGATGTCGGTATGGACACTATGAGTTCTTGGTGATGCCATTCGGCATGACCAAATCCCCAGAAATTTTCATGGGACTCATGAACAGGATCTTCCATCCATACCTTGATCGCTTCATGGTGGTCTTCATTGAAGACATCTTGGTGTACTCAGCGTTAGAGGAGGAGCATGCCTACCATCTCTAGATAGTTTTGGATGCACTCCGAGAGCACTGGATTTATGGTAAGCTCTCGAAGTGACAGTTTTGAATACGGGAGGTCCACTTTCTTGGACACATTATCTCAAAGGATATAGTTTCAATGGATCTGGTGAAGATAGAGGTTTTTCTTGCTTGGGAGCCACCCGGGAGTGTGACCGAGGTGCGGAGCTTCCTAGGGTTGGTTGGGTACTATCGAAGATTCGTACCCAATTTTTCTAGAGTTGTGGCACCCTTATCAGCATTGATGAATAATGGAAACCCCTTCGTATGCATGGAAAGATTCCATCAGAGTTTTCAGGAGCTGAGTCAGAGACTAATGAGTTCTCACATCTTGAGGCTACCAGAAGAGGGTGTTTGTTATGTAGTCTACTACGTTGCATCAGGGAACGGACTTGGATGTGTCCTGATGCAGGAGTAATTAGTGATCTATTATGGTTTACGATAGCTAAGACAGTATGAGAAGAACTACACCACCCATGACCTGGAGTTATCAGTAGTGGTCTTCACCTTGAAAATGTATAAACACTACTTGATGGGAGAACGGTTTACTGTTTACTATAATCACAAGAGTCTCAGGTATATCTTCACATAGAAGGACTTGAACCTAAGATAGCGACATTGGCTAGAGTTCCTCCAGGACTATGAATTTGAGATAGTCTACCCTCCTAGGAAGAGGAATGTAGTGGCAGACGCACTCAGTAGGAGGTCTGGTTTATAGCTACTGAGTGAGGTGACAGAGCAGCTAGATGCGTTGCAGATATCCTTTGTGGATAGAGATGGAGCAGCTTACCTCCAGTCTATGACTGTCACTCTCCCACTTCTTCAGTGAGTTCGGGAGGCACAGCTTGGGTACATTGAAAGTGAGGCTCGACATTCTCAAATATCCTCAGGACAGGAACTTGATGGATATTTAGAAGGTATGGAGCATGTCATCCTCTTCATAGGACTCACCGTGGTACTGGTGGCGCTACGAGTGGAGGTGTTGAGGTAGTTTCATATATCCCCTCTGGTGGTACATCCTGTTGTGGTGAAGATTTACCAGGACCTCCGATGTCAGCATTGGTGTCCAGGGACGAAGAAAGCAGTGGCAGAGTTTGTTTCATGATGCCTCACTTATCAGCAAGTTAAGGTCGAGCATAAGGTTCTAATAGGTTTAGCGCAACCACTAGAGGTACTAGAGTGGGAGTGGGATAGTATCTCCATGGAATTTGTGACAAGGATTCCACATACGTCTATAGGACATGATTCCATCTGGGTGATCATTGACAGACTCACCAAGTTAGCTCACTTCCTACCCATTTGAGAGCAGGGATCAGTAGAGGGATTGGGATGCCTCTACGTACAGAAGATTGTACGACTTCATGGGGTTCCATCGATGATCGTATCTGACCATGACACACGCTTTACATCCCAGTTTTGGAAGGTATTACAATAGGCGTTCAGGACTTAGTTAAGTTTGAGCACCACCTTTCATCCATAGACAGATGGTCAAATAGAGCGGACCATTTAGACATTAGAGGACATGATTCGTGCTTGCATCCTAGATTTTGGTTGTAGTTGGGAGGATAACTTTCCCTTGGTGGAGTTCGCATACAAAAACATTTATCACTCCACCATTAGTATGGAACTATTTAAGGCTCTGTATGGTCAACCATGAAGATCACCTCTATGCTGGACAGACCCAGGAGAGTCAGCACTTATGGGTACAAAGTTGGTATGGGCTACCAATGAGAAGGTTCAGATCATCCAGGAGCAAATGAAGACAACATAGACCAGATAGAAGTCTTATGTTGATAGGAGACAGAGACCTATGGAGTTCTAGGAGGGGGACCATGTGTTCTTGTGAGTCTCCCCTCAATGGGGACTACAGAGATTTAGTCGAGGTGGAAAACTCTCACTGAGGTTTATTGGACCATTTTTAATACTTCAGATGATTGGAGAGGTGGAATACCGCTTGGAACTGTCACCGCAGTTGGAGAGGGTGCACGACGTCTTCCATGTATCCCAGCTAAGGAGATACGTATATGACCCATCTCACTTCATTGACCATGGAAAGTTGGACTTTGATAATGGGGCGATGTTTACGGAGTTTCCAGTGGAGATTGAGGATCGATAGGAGTGGGTCCTTCATGGACGATCGATACCTCTAGTGCGTGTTCGCTGGTAGCAATAGAATCTCCTGGAGAGCACATGGGAGCGGGAGGATCAGATTCGTTCTCAGTACCCCCATTTTTTTCCTTAGTCTATGTTGTGGTTTTCGGGGATGAAAAACTCTAAGGTGCAGAGAATGTAAAGTCCCATATTTTCCATGTATTTTTTTTAATTATATGGAATTATTACAAGTCTGCAAAATTTGACAATGCATTATTCCGAGGCCCGGTGTGCCTGGAATAAATTTCTGAACTTTTTTTAAGATACATTCAGTAAACACATGAGCGGTGTTTTCTAACTTTTGAACCAGTGCTCGGATTAAAAATCTGAGAGCACCGTTAAATCCGCAGCACCGGGATTCACTTAAGGAAGGATTCACTTTGACTACATTAGTTCAGGAGAAAAAGATAGATTTTGGACATTTAAAAGAATAATTAAATAACAAAGTTATTTTATTTCTCTTTTTCTTTTCCTCCAACGGACAAGTGGTGGTGGCAGGACCAACAACATGTCAAGCCATTAATTGTCTTGACTCCTCAATCTTGTAACAGCGCCATAGGAATTTGGTAGGTTCATTCATTAAATGAACCTCATAAATTTCCAACAGCGTTACTTACCCTCCCCCTCTCATATTTATATGGTGCTTGTGGTAGAGTATTGGAACGGCTTCACCAAGCGACAAAACTCTGGAAAAGTACTGTGATGATAACCACTTGGAGGACGGAACCGGTTCTAGTGAGCGGTGACGAGTGCCACCGAATAAAAAACCGACGAACACCAAATATTCCTCAAATGCGGACGTTCTCTAATGATCTTGAGGTAGGGTTTATTTCTTGTCTAATTTTAGGAGTTGTTGAATCATTATACTACCTTCTTTCCATCAAGATAAAACAGAGGGTGCGGGAAAAACGAATAAGGCTCAGACCCTCCACCTTTTGTTAAAATTTTACGTTTTCTTCATGAGTAATTTATTCGGGTTGGATGAAACCTAGAACGGTGGGTTTAGCGACAAATAGGGTGTCCCAGGGAGTCCATTGGCACCTTCGTTTGGAGAAACAGGCCACCGGAGCTCACCCGGTGACCCACAAAAGACCACCGGCAACCGACGCCGACGGAGGAGGTGATGGCGACTGCTGGCACTGGTCGGCCGTGGAAGAGATGGAGATATGCCATCGTGATCCACTGGCGAAGAAGGACTCGGCTGTAGTCGCGGTGGGTGAAGATGGCGGCCGGCTCGGGCCGACTGCGGAAGGCAGAACGGTACGCTGCCGCAGAGAGGGTCACGACATATATCCATGGCAGACAGTGAAGGGTGACCTAGCAGCGACTCGTGGCATCGTTGCATCAACTCTGAATGGGTAGAACCCCCCCCCCCCCCCCCCCCGTGCCAGCTAGGGCGGACCCTGCTCCAGCGGGCCGTACCTCCAGTGGGTCACGCCATCCGCGGGTCGGGCCGTGCCCCTCCATGGGTCGGGCCACGCCAGACCAGTGGGCCACACCGTATAGGTGGGCCAAGCCGAGTCAGACCCAGACCGAGTCGGAATGGACTCGGACCCTTTCAAGCCCAGTCTCGTTAAAAGAGCCATAACTTGTGAACCAGGCGTTCGTTTGACAAACCGTCTATGGTGTTGGGATCCTTGGAGTGAGACAGTCCTTTTGGAATAATCCATTTGAGTTTTGGATAAATTTGTAGCATGTCCAGGTTGGATCGAACCTGAATCTAACGAGTCCCTTGATACTAAAACGCTTATAAATCATAGATTGAGGCGTCTGATTGATGCGCCATCTGTCGTGTTGGAACCCTTAAGACATGGTGGCCCTTTGGGATACTTCTTCCTAGAAATTCGTGGTGGTTGAGGTATGATCAACAGCTTGAGGATCGAAACATCCCGGAATCAAGCATGCTTAGTGCAGAAATCTCGTGGCTGGTTGTAACGTGAACATCGATCCTATGTGGTTCAGCATCTATCGATCTTGTGTGGGTCATAACTTAGCGATCCTGTATGGGTCTTTAACACCACAAGATTACATAGTACTTTATCCCTTCAAAATAATTCAATAACTTGCGCTACACGCAACACCGAGTTCGAGCGCACCACGACTTACCAAACTAGTCATTCAAAAAGTGGTTATGAATAGTATTAACTGAATTTTGAATTTTATATACTCTATATAATTTTATAATCCATATTATATGTTTCTTAGACATAATATAAGAACAAATTCTTTTTTTCATATAAAAGAAGTATTTTTTTAAAAAATGCAATTTTACGGCCTTTTAATGGCAAACCCTTTTTTAAACAAATATTTGACACTTTTATATATTCAATTTAATGAAATTAAATTCTTCTTTAAAAGCGGGACATAAAAAATTATTTTGGATAAATTTTTGGTACTTTTCTAATAACTTTCATATTTTGATGAATAGTGAAAAATACTAAATTTTAATTGAAAACAACTTTTATAATCGAAATAATTTATAGTGTTAAATTATGAATTTGAATTGTTTTTGTAACACCCGAGACTTTTATAAGAAATATTTTGTTTTTATTTTATATAAATCATCCAAGCAATCTTTCACTACACACAACACTATCTTGGCTTTCTTTACACGCAATCGCGACCTTCCTTGATAGTTTGCGTTGTACGCAATACTGAGTTTCACTAAACAACGATATGCTATTAAAATATTATTAAAACTAGCCGTTATGAATAGTAATAACCACTTTTTGAAATTTTGTAAATTTTATTTTTCAAAATGGACTTCATTTTTGGAATCGGAATATCGAAATTAGCCTAGGGTGAAATTTTGGTATTTTTCTGGAAACTTTCAATTTTTGATGAATAGTGAAAACACTGGGTTACTATTTAAAAAACGACTTTTTATTTAAATAATTATTTATTTTATTTAAATTTATTTTAGGTCAAAAATGATACATAATACCTATATAATTTCAATTCAATTCATTAGAGTCATTTTATAATAATTTTAGATATATAAAAATTTTATTGAACTTTTCACCATCTTTTACCCACCTCCTAGGAGAATTTCCAAATTCACATAAAACTTAATTTTACCGCTTCTGTGAGTGGAATTTAGAAAATCCGAGAGACACAGTTAATATCAAGGACTAAAATGTGGTTCAATGGGATGAAAATAATTTTTTGTGAATAGTAACTTTTTACTTTTTTTACCACGGTTAAAAGTAAATAGGGTAATTAAGGGTAAAAATGTTATTATTATTACCCTAACACATGTCCTAATTCTATTGGATAAGTTTAATTCGACCAAAAACAACCTTAGGAATAAAATATGACCATTTAGGCCCACTTGGATTAGATTGGGACATTTATTATTAATTTATTTAAAGAAGGGTTAAAATAGTTAAAATCAAAGTTTAATAAGTAAATAATTTTTAATATAGGGATATACATAAGATAAATTCGACTATAAATATTCATTAGAAAGATAAAAATATTTCCTACATAATGGTATTTTATCTGTAGTTTTTAGACATTAAATAATTTAATTTATTTATGACACAAAGATGATACAGTAATTATCTTATTAAAGAAATATTGACATAATTGATGTTATAAATACCCAAATAAATGTAATTTGAGACTTTTTATGAATTCCACTATTTTTATAGGTTAATATGACATGTTATTATTGATTTAAGTAACTTTTTTAGAACTAATAATTCTTTTATGATTTTCACAAAAATAAATTACTAAATAGTGTCAAAATTGACATAAAATAGTTTTTAAAAAAAATATTATATTATTAATTATTATTTTATTCCTAAAAATATAAGGCTCGGCCAAATGACTTAGATAAGGTTATATATATTAATAATAAACAACTTGGGGTTCTTTTGGCTTGTTATAGTAAGTTTATTAACCTTATAGTGTAAGAACACAAAAAGACACGGTAAAAGTAAAATTATTTAACTTAAAGTTAAATCTAAATGATAAGGTTAAAATAGTAAACTAAACTTGTCCAAATTCTATTTGATGATAGGATTTAGACCCATCCCCACCTTAGCTTCTAAATAAATCAATTTGGATCTATTTAAAATCGAATATGGCTTTATAATAAAATAATATTTTTAGTTTTTCCAAAGGTGCCCCTCTCCTCCCTTATAAAAGGGCACCTCCTCCCTCTCTTCCTCACACCACTTTGAGCCTTCAAGCTCGGCCAACCCCTACCAATTTCTTCTCTCCACTTCCCTAGAAACATCCTGTAGGTCCTGTTCTTCTTCAAAGACCAATTTTAGTTCCCTAAAAGGAGGTCTCAAAGAAGCGCTTCAAAGAAGAGGTAATGTCCGTTACCGATTCTTTCAACTTTATTTATTCTTCCACTTATTCTTATTTAGTTTTTTCATTATGAATTAATAACATCAGTATCACTCATATACTGATATGTTATTATAATTATGAAACAACCCTATTTCACCATCTATCCATCCTACAGAAAACGAAATCACCGCGCATGCGTACGTACGGAATATCGTCTCCACGCCGTGGTGTAATCTATTTTCCACCACCACCTTACTTGGATGGGTATAATGGTGTAAAGAATTAATATATATGATTATTGTAAAGTGATATTGATTCTGAAATAGTATACATACACTCCAATACAATTCCACGATCATGGGAACGATATCATCGCTCGTGCGTACGTACGGAATACCGTCTCCACGATGTGATGTGACTCGTTCTACATGATTTTCATTGCATAATGATTACATAAATGAATTGAGTGAATAAATATGATATATATTACACTAATACCATTATGTAAATGATGTATCTATAACCTAAAAAGAATAATAAGAATTTATTCGACAAAACACGCATAAGAACAAAAAGTAATAAACACCCGAATAACAAGTAGCAATGAAATATTACTAATAATAAGCTAATAATATGACCATATATGATATCATAACAATGATTATGATTCTTTAATAAGTCAATGACATTATTTAAATCATTATACAGGAGGTTCGGACACTTACGAAGCAAATCGGACCTAAGGTAAGGGAAATATCACAATCTCATTTTTATCCGAGATTGTTTATACTTTGGAATTTACTGGGGTGTATTTTATCATCCACATCCATGTTTCCTAAATATTTAATATTATTTCCATCCACCTACAATTTTTTAAATCCAATTTTACCCTTCGGTGAGTTTTTATTAAAAGATATGAAAGGAATCTTTTGTCGTTTTTCGTACGAGGTACTTTTTGACTTTTCCGACAAAAGTACGAGAAGAATGTTTTTTTAACTTATACGGAATGAATGGATTTTTAAAACATTATTTCCAAGAATCTTCCTTTAAAAGTTTTCAAGTTTATTTTTAATCAACTTCTTTTAGTTTATAATTGTATGACATGTTAAGAAAGGAAAAGTGTTTTTGAAGTAGAAAGGATATTTTCCTCAAGAATGGAGTTCAAGTGTTTTATCAAAATTATTTTTCATCTAAGATAATAAAGGGTTCTATTTATATCCCTATTATTACATTGATTTGATTATGTTGTGATGGAATTATTTTTATGAATTCTTTTATCTTATATGAATTGTTTTATGATGTCATGATGTTTTAAGATTCCCATTTTTATTACATGGGTTATGCTATGATGTATGGTTTATGATTTTGTGGCACACATAAGAATGGTATCATTATGAGATGGGTGGGACCTATATCTCCCTCTAATGCATTGGGTAAATATTTTATATCTCATGAGATAGACATGGCTGGAACGGCAGGTTAAACCGGTTCAGTGAAACAGGACTGAAACGAGGAATGAACTCGGTTCAGAAATGGACTTTGTCCACTAAGATAGTCTTGGAAATGAGTCTTGACTAATAAGAAATGATTCTCTATTATTATTTGTGTATTACAAAAATCTTCATGTTTTAAGTTATGATTATTTTGATTACACTTCACTACCATGATTTATCCCATGTTATGAAATTTTGATCTCTTTTGCAAGGTAAGATTTCCAAAATGTTATGTTCTTATGAATATGATGTGATTGATATTTCTTTTGTTTACCCTTACTGAGAATTTGAGCTCACCCCTTTGTATGTTTTCTTTCCCCAGGTCACGAATAAGGTTATTAAGTAGGATATTCCAAAAGGGACTCTAGATATGATGAAATAAATGGGAGACAGTGTAGATGCTTTATGAACCAGTTGTTTATGTTTCCCAGTTTCCAAAGACACTATACCTATACGGTCCTTTCATGGTTTTGTTATATTTTGTAATAAGTATGCTTCAATTTTGAAGTATTAACAATGTATGAAAAGTATGGGTTGTTATAGTTGGTATCAGAGGAAAGGTATAGTCAACCTTTGGAAACTAGGATGTGAAAGCCTTAGTAAGAATCCTAAGGATAAGTCTAAGCATAGAACACAATCTTAGTGTTTTAGAAATGGCCATGAATAACCTAGGATAAGACCTTAGTTATGAAATTTTATTCTTGATTATGTGGTTTTCCTATTATAATTAGTGTTGATCACACTATTCTTCTTGGTTTTAGTCAATGGCTGGAACCCGAAGGAACTGTGTTAATGAGGAATGCGACGGTCAATGCAATGATTGTCCCCCTGAGAAACCAAACGTTATGGGAGCTGGAATGAAAAATCTTGTAGCCATGCTTACACAACTTTCTCAAGCTATGAATCATGCAGGACTTCCAAACGAGCAAAGGAAGGAGAAACATTCTGTTGAATCCTTTATGATACAGTGTCCACCTTCATTCAGCGGGTCTACTGATCCATTAGTTGCTGAACAATGGATCAGTACTACTGAAAAGATATTTTTAGTTCTTCAATGTTCTGAACATGATAAAGTCATCTTAGCAGTGTATCGTTTGGAAGGCGATGCTGATCAATGGTGGAATCTTATCAAGAATACGAGGCCAAGAGATGAAATTGAGTCCATGGAATGGGATGAGTTCAAGAAATTATTTTTCAATAAGTACTTCCCTCGTATTCTCCAAACAAAGATGGAGAAGAAGTTTCTTGAACTAAAGCAAAAGGATGATGAATCTGTTGGTACCTATGAAGAAAATTTTACAAGACTTGCAAGGTACGCTTCTGGTATTATTATCCAACCTGAGAGTAAGATCGATCGATTCTTTAGTGGCTTAAAACCAATTCTTCGAAGGGCGTTATCCATAAGGGACTTCAATAGATACGAGGAAATTGTTCAATGTGCTCTCAAAGTTGAGATGGAGATTGGAGTAACCCATCAGTCATATGGGTTTGATAAGAAGAGGAAAATGGAATTCAAAGGAAAATATAAAGAGCACACTGAAAAGAAGATGAGTTTTCCCTTATGCTCAAAGTGTGGAAAGAAACATGGAGGGAGTTGTCTTAAAGGGACAAGTAAATGTTTCAAATGTGGAAAGTAAGGTCATTGGGCATTTGAATGCCGCAATGATGGGAAGAAGATGTCTAGTGATGCGAACAATGAAAAGGCTACACAGAGTACACCTCCTACACTTCAATGTTACAAGTGAAAGGATATGGGGCATTATGCCAATCAATTCCCAAATCCAAGGGTTTTTTATGATGATTGATGTCAACAAACTCTTAAGGCTAAAGATAAAGGAAAGTTACATGCAATTTCTATCAGCGATGTGGAGTACGATAATGAAGTGGTGAAAGGTACACTTACCATCCACTATAAAGTAGCAAATTTTTTATTTGATTCTGGATCCACCCACTCTTTTATTTCTGAAGAATTTTTTAAGGTTATCACCGTATTACCTCAACAATTAGATGTTGAGTTAGTTGTGACAACCCCTAATGGAACAACAGTCGCATCAAAAGTTTATAATTCTTCTCCGATTGAAGTTTGTGGGAAAGTGCTTCCTGCAAATCTTGTGATACTCCCTATAGTGGAATTTGATGTGATTATTGGCATGTATTTTCTTTCTCTATATGGAGCTCATATCAATTTCCAAAGAAGGGAAGTCACATTTCATATTCCAGATCAATCTTTGATCATCTATCGATGCAAGGATGAACATAACCTTCCAGTGGAAATTTCTTCCATCATATGGGTCTTGATTCCACTAAATGAAGGTTATTTATCGCAAATGGTTGGTGAGAAACTCATGATTAAGAATATTCCCATTGTACGGGAGTTTGATGATGTCTTTCTGGAGGAATTATCGGGTCTTCCACCAAAACGTGAAGTTGAGTTTTCAATAGAACTCGTACTGGGTGGTTTACCTATTTCAAAGACACCTTATAGAATGACCCCAATTGAGTTGCAGGAATTGAAGAAGCAACTCCAAGAGAATCTTGATAAGGGGTTCATACGCCCTAGTGCGTCACCTTGGGGAGCACCTATTCTGTTTGTTAAGAAGAAAGATGGATCAATGAGACTCTTCATTGATTATCGAGAACTTAACAAGATCACTATCAAGAAAAAATATCCTCTCCCATGCATTGATGACTTATTTGACCAACTACGCAGAGCTCAATACTTTTCCAAGATTGATCTTCGTTCAGGGTATCATCAATTAAGGGTCAAAAGGGAGGATATACCAAAGACGGATTTCCGTACAATTTATGGACACTATGAATTTATAGTGATGTCATTTGGTCTTACTAATGCCCCTACTATTTTCATGGATCTGATGAATAGAGTCTTTAGAGACTATCTTGATCAGTTTGTGGTAGTCTTTATAGACGATATTCTTGTGTATTCAAATAGAAAGTAAGAACATGAAGATCACTTGAGAATTATATTGAAGACCCTGAGAAAGGAGAAGCTTTATGCCAAATTTACCAAGTGTGAATTTTGGCTTCAAAAAGTTTCATTTTTGGGTCACATAATCTCAAAAGAGGGGATATCTGTGGATCCAGCAAAAACAGAGGTTATCGAAAGATGGTCGAGACCAACAACAGTAACTGAGATCCGAAGTTTTCTTGGTTTGGCTGGATATTATTGAAGTTTTGTGAAATATTTTTCACGATTATCTAATCCACTCACCAGGTTGACTCGGAAAGGAGTTAAGTTTGTTGGGATGGAGGAATGTGAAGAGAATTTCAAGGAGTTGAAAAGAAGGTTATCCAGTGCACCTGTGCTCACACTGCCTTGTAGTGGAGAAAGGTTTGTGATCTATAGTGATGCATCCAAGAAGGGATTGGGGTGTGTTCTTATGCAAAATGATATGGTGATAGCTTATGCCTCATGACAGTTGAAAATCCATGAGCAAAATTACCCAACTCATGATTTGGAGTTAGCTGCGGTAATCTTTGCATTAAAGATTTGGAGGCATTATCTTTATGGAGAAAGGTGTGACATTTATACTGATCACAAAAATTTAAAGTATATTTTCACACAAAAGGAGCTGAATATGCGCCAAAGAAGATGGTTGGAGCTGATTAAGGATTACGACTGCTCAATTCATTACCACCCTGGGAAAGCAAACAAGGTGGAAGATGCATTAAGTCAACAATACCATGCCAGTTTATCCATGATGAGGATCACAAAAGATCCAATATTTATGGATTTACAAAGGATGGATCTTGGAATTATAATGAAAGGGGGAAAATAGTATCTTTCTCAAATGAATGTTCAACCATCTATACATGTTAAGATTAAAGAGGCACAGAAAGAAGATGTAGAGTTACAAAAGAAGGTGAGAAATGTTCCTGAATTCAACCTTGATTGTGATGGGATAATAAAGTTCAGGAATCAGTTTTGTGTTCCTCCCATCCCAGAATTAAAGAAGGAGCTGCTGGATGAGGCTCATAGTTCTTCATTCTCTATTCATCCTGGAAGCACGGAGATGTATAGGGACCTGAAAGAGTACTTCTGGTGGGATGGCATGAAAAGAGATGTTGCTGAATATGTCTCTCGATGCTTGGTTTGTCAGCAAGTTAAAGCTGAGAGACAGAAGTCTAAGGGGATGTTACAACCATTACCCATACCCGAATGGAAATGGGAAAACATCACTATGGACTTTATCACAGGACTTCCTAAAACATCCAAAGGCAATAATGCTATCTGGGTCATAGTTGATCATCTTACAAAGTCGGCACACTTCATCGCTATTAGAGAAGATTTCTCTCTGGATTAGATTGCTAGGATATATGTAAAGGAAGTGGTAAGATTGCATGGAGTATGACTTTCCATTATATCTGATTGGGATCTGAGGTTTACCTCGAAATTCTAGCGAAGTCTTCAGCATACTCTGGATACAGAGTTGAGTTTCAGCACTTCTTATCATCCTCAGACAGACGGTCAGTCTGAGAGGACAATTCAAACTCTAGAAGATATGTTGAGAGCTTGCTCTATGGATTTCAAAGGTGGTTGGGATCAACACCTACCTTTGGTGTAATTTTCTTATAATAATATCTTTCACTCCATTATTCAGATGGCTCCTTATGAAGCTCTATATGGAAAGAAATGCAGGACTCCAGCTTTCTGGGATGAAGTTGGGGAAAGAAAGCTATTAGGACCTAATCTTGTTGATGAGATGGAAGAAAAGGTCAGATCTATTCAACAACACATAAGAGCTGCTCAGAGTTGACAGAAAAGTTATGTCGACAACCGAAGAAAAGACCTAGAGTTTGAAGTGGGTGATAAAGTGTTCTTACGAATATCTCCTTGGAAGAGAGCAATGAGATTTGGAAAGAAGGGAAAGTTGATCCCTAGATATATCGGTCCTTTCGAAATATTGGATCGTGTTGGGAAGGTAGCTTACCGATTGGCGCTTCCACTGAATCTCTCCCAAGTTCACGATGTGTTCCATGTATCTCTCCTGAGGAAGTACATACCTGGTCCTTCACATGTACTCAGCTCAGAAGTTGTACCGCTGGAGCAAGATCTTTCTTATGAAGAACAGCCGATAGAGATTCGGGATCGTAGTGAAAAAGTCCTACGGAACAAGACCACTCTCTTGGTGAAAGTTTTATGGAGGAACCACCAATTAGAAGAAGCTACATGAGAGCTTTAGGATATGATGAGGGAGAGGTATCCTCATCTGTTTGTTACAAGTGATGAATTTCGAGGGTGAAATTCATTTTAAGGGGGGTAGAATGTAACACCCGAGACTTTTATAAGAAATATTTTGTTTTTAGTTTATATAAATCATCCAAGGAATCTTTCACTACACACAACACTAGCTTGGCTTGCCTTACACGCAATCGCGACCTTCCTTGATAGCTTGTGTCATACGCAATACCGAGTTTCACTAAACAACGATATGCTATTAAAATATTATTAAAACTAGCCGTTATGAATAGTAATAACCACTTTTTGAAATTTTGTAAATTTTATTTTTCAAAATGGACTTCATTTTTGGATTCGTAATATCGAAATTAGCCTAGGGTGAAATTTTGGTATTGTTCTGGAAACTTTCAATTTTTGATGAATAGTGAAAACACTGAGTTACTATTTAAAAACCGACTTTTTATTTAAATAATTATTTATTTTATTTAAATTTATTTTAGGTCAAAATTGATACATAATACCTATATAAGTTCAATGCAATTCATTGGAGTCATTTTATAATAATTTTAGATATATAAAAATTTTATTGAACTTTTCACCGTCTTTTACCCACCTCCTAGGAGAATTTCCAAATTCACATAAAACTTAATTTTACCACTTCTGTAAGTGGAATTTCAAAAATCCGAGAGACATGGTTAATATCAAGGACTAAAATTTGGTTCAATGGGATGAAAATAATTTTTGGTGAATAGTAACTTTTTACTTTTTTTACCACAGTTAAAAGTAAATAGGGTAATTAAGGGTAAAAATGTTATTATTATTACCCTAACACATGTCCTAATTCTATTGGATAAGTGTAATTCGACCAAAAACAACCTTAGGAATAAATTATGACCATTTAGGCCCACTTGGATTAGATTAGGACATTTATTATTAATTTATTTAAAGAAGGGTTAAAATAGTTAAAATCAAAGTTTAATAAGTAAATAATTTTTAATATAGGGTTATACATAAGATAAATTCGACTATCAATATTAATTATAAAGATAAAAATATTTCCTACATAATGGTATTTTATCTGTAATTTTTAGACATTAAATAATTTAATTTATTTATGACACAAAGATGACGCAGTATTTATCTTATTAATGAAATATTGACATAATTGATGTTATAAATATCCAAATAAATGTAATTTGAGACTTTTTATGTATTCCACTAATTTTCTAGGTTAATATGACATGTTATTATTGATTTAAGTAACTGTTTTCGAACTAATATTTCTGTTATGATTTTCACAAAAATCAATTACTAAATAGTGTCAAAATTGACATAAAATAGTTTTTAAAACAAATATTATATTATTAATTTTTATTTTATTCCTAAAAATATAAGGTTCGGAAAAATTACTTAGATAAGGTTATATATATTAATAATAAATAACTTGGGGTTCTTTTGGCTTGTTATAGTAAGTTTATTAACCTTATAGTGTAAGAACACAAAAAGACACAGTAAAAGTAAAATTATTTAACTTAAAGTTAAATCTAAATGATAAGGTTAAAATAGTAAACTAAACTTGTCCAAATTATATTTTATGAGAGCATTTCGACCCATACCCACCTTAGATTCTAAATAAATCAATTTGGAGCTATTTAAAACCGAATATGGATTTATAATAAAATAATATTTTTAGTTTTTCCAAAGGTGCCCCTCTCCTCCCTTATAAAAGGGAACCTCCTCCCTCTCTTCCTCACACCACTTTGAGCCTTAAATCTCATCCAAACCCTACTAATTTCTCCTCTACACTTTCCTAGAAACATCTTATAGGTCCTGGTATTCTTCAAAGACAAATTTTAGTGCCCTAAAAGGAGGTCTCAAAGAAGCGCTTCAAAGAAGAGGTAATGTCCGTTACCGATTATTTCAACTTTATTTCTTCTTCCACTTCTTCTTATTTAGTTGTTTCATTATGATTTAATAACATCAGTACTACTAATATACTGATATGTTATTATAAGTATGAAACAACCCTATTTCACCATCTATCCATCCTACGGAAAACGAAATCACTGCGCGTGCATACGTACGGAATACCGTCTCCACGTCGTGGTGTAATCTAGTTTCCACCACCACCTTACTTGGATGGGTATAATGGTGTAAAGAATGAATATATATGATTATTTTAAAGTGATATTGATTCTGAAATAGTATACATACACTCCAATACAATTCCACGATCATGGGAACGATATCATCGCTCGTGCATACGTACGGAATATCCTCTCCACGATGTGATGCGACTCGTTCTACATGATTTTCATTGCATAATGATTACATAAATGAATTGAGTGAATAAATATGATATATATTACACTAATACCATTCTGGAAATGAGGTATTTATAACCTAAAAATAAGAATAAGAATTTATTCGACAAAACACGCATAAGAACAAAAAGTAATAAACACCCGAATAACAAGTAGCAATGAAATATTACTAATAATAAGCTAAGAATATGACCATATATGATATCATAACAATTAGTATGATTCTGGAATAATTCAATGACATTATTTAAATCATTATACAGGAGGTTCGGACACTTACGAAGAAAATCAGACCTAAGGTAAGGGAAATATCACAATCCCATTTTTATCCGAGATTGTTTATACTTTAGAATTTACTGGGGTGTATTTTATCATCCACATCCATGTTTCCTTAATATGTAACATTATTTCCATCCACCTAAAATTTTTTAAATCCAATTTTACCCTTCGGTGAGTTTTTAGTAAAAGATATGAAAGGAATCTTTTGTCATTTTTCGTACGAGGTACTTTTTGACTTTTCCAACAAAAGTATGAGAAGAATGTTTTTTTTAACTTATACGGCATGAATGGATTTTTAAAACATTATTTCCAAGAAGCTTCCTTTACAAGTTTTCAAGTTTATTTTTAATCAACTTCTTTTAGTTTAGAATTGTATGACATGTTAAGAAAGGAAAGGTGTTTTTTAAGTAGAAAGGATATTTTCCTCAAGAATGGAGTTCAAGTGTTTTATCAAAATTATTTTCCATCTAATATAATAAAGGGTTCTGTTTCTATCCCTATTATTACACTGATTTGATTGTTTTGTGATGGAATTATTTTTATGAATTCCTTTATCTTATATGAATTTTTTTATGATGTCACGATATTTTAAGATTCCCATTTTTATTACATGGGTTATGCTATGATGTATGGTTTATGATTTTGTGGCACACATAATAATGGTATCATTATGAGATGGGTGGGACCTATATCTCCCTCCAATGCATTGGGTAAATATTTTATATCTCATGAGATAGACATGGCTGGAACGGCAGGTTAAACCGGTTCAGTGAAACAGGACTAAAACGAGGAATGAACTCGGTTCAGAAATGGACTTTGTCTACTAAGATAGTCTTGGCAATGAGTCTTGACTAATAAGAAATGATTCTCTATGATTATGTGTGTATTCCACAAAGCTTCATGTTTTAAGTTATAATTATTGTGATTACATTTCACTACCATGATTTATCCCATGTTATGAAATTTTGATCTCTTTTGCAGGGTAAGATTTCCAAAATGTTATGTTCTTATGAATATGATGTGATTGATATTTCTTTTGTTTACCCTTACTGAGCATTTGAGATCACCCCTTTGTATGTTTTCTTTCCCCAGGTCAGGAAGAAGATTATTAAGTAGGATATTCCAAAAGGGACTCTAGATATGATGAAATAAATGGGAGACAGTGTAGATGCTTTATGAACCAGTTGTTTATGTTTCTCATTTTCCAAAGACACTATACTTATACGGTCCTTTCATGGTTTTGTTATATGTTGTAATAAGTATGCTTCAATTTTTAAGTATTAACAATGTATGAAAAGTATGGGTCGTTATAGTTTTAAAGTATAATTAGATTATATTTTTATCATTTAATACAATTTTAGTCATTATAAGTAATTTCACATTTAAATTTGACATAAACACATGTCAATCTTTTGATAGTTTTTACTTTCTAAAAACCCGATTTTTGGTTTTGACAATGGAAATTAATTTTAAATTAATTAATGCAAATCTTATGTTTTAAATTTGGTAAAATAGAATTCATTTTTGAATTCATAATATCAAAATTAATTTAGGGTGAATTTTTGGTATTTTTCTGAAAACTTTAAATTTTTGATGAATAGTGAAAAACACTGCGTTATTGTTCAAAACCGAATTTTTATTTAAATAATTATTTTTTAAAAAAAAATTATTTTATGTCAAAATATATATATAATACCTATATAATTTCAATTTAATTCATTGGAGTTATTTTATAATAAAATTAGATGTATAAAATTTTATTGAACTTTTTAACGTCTTTTACCCACCTTCTAGGCACATTTGAAAATTTGCATAAAACTTAATTTTACCGCTTTTGTGAATTGAATTCCAAAAATTAGAGAGAAATTTTTGAAATCAGTAAGTAAAATGTGGTTCGATAAGATGAAAATAATTTTTGATAAATTGTAACTTTTGACTTTTATTTACCATGGTTAAAAGTAAATAGGGTAATTAAAAATAAAAATGATATTATAATTACCCTAACACATGTCCTAATTTTATTGGATAATTGTATTTCGAAAAAAACAAACCTTATGAATAAAATATGATCCTTTTGGTCTACTTGTATTAGATTATTAAATTTATTATTATTTTACTTAAAGTAGAGTTAAAAGTGTTAATTTCAAATTTTAATAACTAAACCATTTTTAATATAGGGTTATACATAAGATAAATTCGACTATAAATATTCATTAGAAAGATAAAAATATTTCCTACATAATTGTATCTTATTTATAATTTTTAGATATTAAATAATTAAATTTATTTATGACACAATGATGATGCAGTAATTACATTATCAATGAAAGATTAAAATAAATGATATTATAAATATAAAAATAAATGTAAATTGAAGATTTTGATGCCATAAATGAATTTTATAGGTTAATATGACATTTTGGGGTTGATTAAATAATTTTTTTGAAGTGATAATGTTGTTATGACTTTAATAAAAACAAAATACCAAATAGTGTCAAAATTCACATAAATGAGTTTTTAAAACAAATACAATATTATCAATTGATATAATATTTATAAAAATATACGGTTTGGCCAAAGGACTTATATAAGGTTAGATATATCAATAATTAACCAATTTGAGTTTTCTTGGCTTTTTATTGTAAGTTTATTAACCATTTATTATAATAATACTAGAGGACGTGGTAAAAGCTAAACTATTAAACTAAGAGTTAAATCTAAAAGATAGGGTTAATATGGTGACCTAAACTTGTCTAAAACCTATTAGTTTAGAGGATTTAGACACATCCCCACCTTATCTTATAAATAAATCAATTTTTATCAATTAGAAACCGAAAATTATTTTATAATAAAATAATATTTTAAATTTTTTCTAAAGTGACCCTCACCTCTTTTATAAAAGGGTACTTCTCCTTCTCTCAAAATCACACCTACAAAGCCATTTTTCTCGGACAAACCCTACCCAAATATCCTCCCAACTTCCCTCACTTCAACCTAGAGGAATTCCCTTGATCATAAAACAAACATAAGGAGCCATTTTGTTCAAATAAAAAGGAAACACCCAAAGAAGAGGTAATTATTTTATCACCTATTTCAAAGTTTTTTTCTTCTTCCACTTTCTCTTTATTTGTTATTTCCATACCAAAAATAATAACTCCAGTACCTTATACATAATTTTATGTTATTATAAATATGTAACAACCATACTCATTATTCTATCCATCCTATTAATTAAAATTTTACCATGCGTGCGTACGTAAGGTTTACCGTCTCCACGCTGTGGTGTAATTTTTTATTCAACACTATGTTATTTGGATGGATATAAGGATGAGTAATATGTATATAAATAATGAAAATAACGTGATAATTTATATGTATAATTAATATAACTTCCAATTACACACCTTTTAATCATTAAGGAAATGATATCGTCGCTCGTGTGCACGTACGGCTTACCGTATCCACGACGCGATGAGATTCATTTCCAGGTTCACCATTAAACTATGATTATAAAAATATATATTATTAATAAGTATGTAATATATGACATAATAATGCTTCTAGAGATATATATATGTATATATGTATATAATTACATATATCTTATTCACTTATTTCCATTCAATATGATATGAAAACGGAAACAGCGTTTATGCGTACGTACGGCCTACCGTCTCCATAAACGGTATTTTCCATTTAATATATATATCTATTATACATATTTATATTCTAAATATATATTATATATAAATCATGTTTTATATTCTGGAATTATTTAAATCATGATATAAATGATATGATCAAGAAATATATATTATATATAAATCATGTTTTATATTCTGGAATTATTTAAATCATGATATAAATGATACGATCAAGAATAACAAGTTAAAACACATACGATAAAGAAAACAATTATTACCCAAAATGTTAATTAACATGGAAATAATTATTAAATGGGTAGTATAAAGTCATAAATGAATCATGTATGATATAATAAATATGAATATGGTTCTGGTATAATTTAATAACATACTATGGTCATTATACATGAGGTTAAACGTACCATCGTCCAAAGGAAAGTGCAGGGTAAGGGTTAATTCCTCAATCTCATTATTATCTGAGATTGTTTATGTGTAAGTATTTTCTGGGAAATATTTATTATCCATGTCCATGATTCATAAAATACATTTCAAAATTATTCTTTTAAGGTACTCTTTAACTAAAACATCATTTTAAATGTTTTAAATATTTATTCTTTTAAATCTTTCTTATTAATGTCCATGTTATCAAAATGGTTTTAAGGATTTATTTATATGGATGTGATTGTTTTAAATTAATTCCTTTAAAAAGTTTCAAAGTGGTATGGGACACTTTGATTCAAAAATCTCTTTTAAATGACTTCTTTTATAAATGTGTTCCTTTTAAATGATTTCACAGAAAGGGATATTTCTCTCTAAAAGTTTTACTGATCATTTTCAACTATGTCAACATTCTTTACTGGATATTATTCTTGATTAAGGTTGATTTATTATAATAAAATATTCTATATTATATCGAATAAGTTATGATATGTTTGACTATGGATGTGCTATTTTTATACCCTTCGTAATTTATAGTTGAAGTGTTGACATTTCATATGCTAGTTTTAATATGAATGTTTATGTTATGTTTCAACATTTTCATATGAGAAATGAAGTGGGATTAGTAAGTGATGGGTGGGGATCGCTATAGCCCCTCGATGCATCGGTAGGTCTCATGAGACAAAATAGTGTATTGGCACAAGTCCTTGACAAAAATTTTATTTGTAGTCTTGGCACGAGTCCTTGACTATGTGGTAATGATGTTCGGTGTTAGGCATTCCCTCAATGTGAAATTAATTATCACATGTGATTACTCAACTAGTAGAATATCCATGTTCATGTTTATATGGTAATGTTTGATTTATTTTCTCTGTATTATGTTCAGGTTTATGTTTAAAAGTTTGTTTTTTTATTAAAAATCTTGCCTTGAAAGTTTATAGCTTCTGCTAAATTATTTACCCTCACTAAGCATCTGAGCTCACCCCTTTATTATGTTTTGTTTTCCCAGGATTCTAAGAAGTGTATTATATTTGATATGTAGGGTTAATCTAGGGGAATAATTATGTTATAAATGGATTATTTATGTTTTGTTTTATGTTTTAATGCGTAATGTAACATTCATGTATGTAATCTATTTTTAAAGGTTGCTAAACTGATCGGTCCTTCGGGACTTGATTCCTTATAATCATTCCAATTTATTAAAATAATTCACCAGTTGTGTGCTTCTAGGGTCGGGGTGTTACAGTTGGTATCAGAGGAAGTTTTTTAAAAACCTTGGAAACTAGATTTATAAAAAATATGATTAGAGAACATTAGCCTAAGATAGACTTTGAGGATTAGTATAGAATAACTTCCTATAATTTTGGTAATGTATAGATTTTGTGTATTTTCCAAGAAATACATCCCTATATGGATATGAGCAGGTAGAGGCGTCTCTGGCACAGATTTAACTAGGAGTGAAAACTCTGACAAGAAGTTTCGGGCTTGACTTGGGGTATCCTAGTACATGACAATGGGTCTTGCTGCACTCTTGGTTACAACACTCCTGGGGGATATTATTAGGATAATTCACATTTTCTTTACAATCCATTATGAAGGATTTAGGAGTAAATACTTCCTCAAGGAATTTTTTTTATGATTATATATTATATGCATAATCTTTTCAATTTATGTTAGGTATTTTACAAGTTTGGAATTATGCATTGCATTTCATAAACTAACCTAGAGTGTGCCATTGTTTATAAATGGCTCCCAGTAGAAGGAATGAGAACTCCAGCAATACGCATGATCCAAAGAGTAAGAAAGATCATATATTTCATGGTATTAATCCAACATTTAGAAGGGAAATAGTCTCCCACATATTCTCATCATATGAATAAATAGTATCATATGTTAATAAAATAAGTAAATAATTCTATAATTCCTAGGACTTTGAAGGGAAGCAAAATAAAAAAAGGATGGTAGAGAGAAATATGGATAAAGGGAAGAGGGGAAAGAAGGATTTTCCCATATGTGATAATTGTGGAAAGAATCACCTTGGTAAATGATTGAAGAGAATGGAATTTTTTTATAAGGGTGGAGAAAAAGGACACCAAGTATGTGATTTCAAGGGTAATAAAAAGGTTTCAAATGTACAATGCTTCATCTGGAAGGAGTTGGGACACTACGCGAATCAATGTCCAGATCATCAGAGTATGCCCCCAAATAATGCTATTGGATAATAATCAAGTTATGATACTAACACAAATGAAGAGGAATGACTAGTGTTCTTATGTTGTTATTAAAGAATTATTTTATTTGAGTGTTTTATCAATGATGTATTGGTTGTATGAATTATGGAAATAAATAAGGATTGTACTGCAGTACTATTTCATTGAGGATTTAAGATTATATGGTTCTAAGAAAATTGACTCAATAAAAAGTTATACTTTTTGGAAAATACGTGGTTGAAGGAAAGATAAACCTTAATATGGTTCTGATATTGAGGTAGTGATTTTTGGAATAAGATATAATTGATTTGGATAAATTATATTTGATATTCTTGACTACTTTGAAACTAATTAATTTTTTTTATTCCATTATTTTTGGAGTTTACAACATTTTGAGATATAAAGAGTATATACAGTATACTATAAGGAATAAGGGAGAATGAATGTAATCAATAAGGTTTTATGGTAATTCATGGTGTTACTATGCTTTAAAAGAATACATGATGAAGGTATTCACATGTTATTACGTGGAAAAAAAGATCTTCATTGTGTTTACCTTCCTTATAAATTCTGTACTTTGAGTTTGGACAGAAGTATTTTGGATAAGCCTAAAGGTTGGAATGGATTAAGTTTGACATTGGATACTATTGTTAAGGTTAAATAATTTATTAAGATTATTTTTGGACTGTTATAAAAAGGACAACCCGAAGGTCTGGAGACAACCCGTCGTGTTCGGCAAGGCCGTGAGACTTGAACCTGCAACTGAAGGGCGACAAAGGTGCATCACCTACCACTGGCCTACCTGATTTCATGGTTTGTATAATGTAGTTTTTTTAAATAGTATAAAAAATTAATTATAAATTCATTATTTTTGGAACCCTATACAATTATGATAAATAGAATATTTTTGAATTCTATTATCTTTTAGAGTGAAAGATGAGTTTGTGGTAGGAATTAGTTGAAGGATGAAACTATAATTGTCAAGTATATTTTTTCCCTTATTCTATGAATAAATTAATTCTTAAACTTTAGGAAAGGTATCTTAAAAACAAAAATGTGTTATCCTAATACCTTATGTTTTTTTGAACCGATGATATTTTAAATCATCATAGATTGATGGATTTGAGGCCTTCAATTTTACACATGTTTGTGATTGATGACCTCAATCACTCCCTATAAATATTTATGTTTTTCCTCCAATTATGTGTCTCTAATTTCCACTAATGTTCTCTTAATCGAGATCATAATTTGGTGGTGACTTTTTCATTTCTCTTTCCCTCTTATTAAGACTAAATTTTATTAACCCAATTTCTGATGTGGGTTTTCCACAAAGGTATTTTTCTATTTTTAACCTTTTATTTTCAAAGAACAATTTCAAATTGCGAGGATGAAATTTATTGAAGGAGGGGAGAATTTAATACCCCAATATTTCATAGTACGTTATCTCTTCAAAGTAATTCAATAACTTGCACTCCACGCAACACCGAGTTCAACCGCACCACGACTACCAAACTAGCCATTAAAAAAGCGATTATGAATAGTATTAACTGAATTTTGAATTTTATATACTCCATATAATTTTAGAATCCATATTATGTTTTTTTAGATATAATATAAGAACAGATTCATTTTTTCAGATAAAAGAAGTATTTTTCAAAAAATTCAATTTTTCTGCCTTTTAATGGAGAAACCTTTTTTTAACCAATATTTGACACTTTTATATATTCAATTTAATGAAGTTAAATTCTTATTTAGAATCAGGACATAAAAATTTAGTTTGGATAAATTTTTGGTACTTTTATGATAACTTTCATATTTCGATGAATAGTGAAAAATACTAAATTTTAATTAAAACAACTTTTTTAATTGAAATAATTTATAGTGTTAAATTACACATTTGGATGTTTTTTAAGTATAATTAGATTATATTTTTATCATTTAATACAATTTAGGTCATTATAAGTAATTTCACATTTAAATTTGATATAAACACATGTCAATCTTTTGATAGTTTTTACTTTTTTAAAACTCACTCTTTGGTTTTGACAACCGGAATTAATTTTAAATTAATTAATTAAACTTATATGTTTTTAATTTTTTAAAATAGAATTAATTTTTGAATTCAGAATATCAAAATTATCTTAAGGTGAATTTTTTGTATTTTTCTGAAAACTTACAATTTTTTGATGAATAGTGAAAAACACTACGTTATTGTTCAAAACTGAATTTTTATTTAAATAATTATTTATTTTATTTAAATTTATTTTAAGTCAAAATAGATATATAATACCTATATAATTTAAATTTAATTCATTGGATTAATTTTATAATAAAATTAGATTTAAAAAATTTTATTGAACTTTTTAACGTCTTTTACCCACCTTCTAGGCACATTTGCAAATTTGCATAAAATGTAATTTTACAGCTTATGTGAATTGAATTTAAAAAATATAAGAGAAACAGTTGACATCATTAAGTAAAATATGGTTCAATAAGATGAAAATAATTTTTGGTGAATAGTAATGTTTGACTTTTATTTACCACGGTTAAAAGTAAATAGGGTAATTAAAGATAAAAATGATATTATAATTACCCTAACACATGTACTAATTCTATTGGATAAGTGTATTTCAACCAAAACAAACCTTATGAATAAAATATGATCATTTTTATCCACTTGGATTAGATTAGGACATTTATTATTATTTTACTTAAAGAAGAGTTAAAAGTGTTAATTTCAAAGTTTAATAACTAAACCATTTTTAATATAGGGTTATACATAATATAAATTCGACTATAAATATTCATTAGAAAGCTAAAAAAAATTATTAAATAATTTTATTTTATTTATAATTTTTAGATATTTAATAATTAAATTTATTTATGACACAATGATGATACAGTAATTACTTTATCAATAAAAGATTAAAATAATTGATATTATAAATATAAAAATAAATTTAAATTGAGGCTTTTGATTACATACACGAATTTTATAGTTAAATTTGACATGTTTGGTTTGATTAAAAAAAATTTAATTGATAATGTTGTTATGACTTAAAAAAACAAAATACCAAATAGTGTCAAAATTGACATAAATGGGTTTTTAAAAAAAATACTATATTATTAATTGATATAATATTTATAAAAATATAAGGTTCATCCAAAGGACTTAGATAAGTCTATATATATCAATAATTAACCACTTGGGGTTCTCTTGGATTTTTATAATAAGTTTATTAACCATTTATTATAATAATACAAGAGGACTTGGTAATAGTTAAACTATTTAACTAAGAGTTAAATATAAAAGATAGGGTTAATATTTTTACCTAAACATGTATAAAACCTATTGGTTAAGATTATTTCAACCCATCCCCATTTTATCTTCTAAATAAATCAATTTGGGTCCATTAGAAACTAAAAATTATTTTATAATAAAATAATATTTTAAACTTTTCCTAAAGTGACCCTCACCTCTCTTATAAAAGTGTACTTCCCCTTCTCTCAAAATCACACCTACAAAGACATTTGGCTCAGCCAAACCCTACCCAAATCTCCTCCCAACTTCCCTAACTTCAACATAGAGGCCTTCCCTTGAGAATAAATCCAACCTTATGAGCTCATTTGTTCAAATCAAAAGGAAACACTCAAAGAAGAGGTAATTATTTTTTCACCTCTTTCAAAGTTCTTTTCTTCTTCCACTTTCTATTTCTTTGTTATTTCCATACCAAAATAATAACTCCAGTACCTTCTACATACTGTGATGTTATTATATATATGATACAACCATACTCATTATTTTATCCACCCTATAAATGATAATGCCACCATGCGTGTGTATGTACGGCTTACCATCTCCACGTCGTGGTGTAATTTGTCATTCAACACTATGTTATTTGGATGGATATAATTATGAGTAATATGTTTATAAATAATGAAAATAACACACTAATTTATCTATAAAATTAATATACCATCCAATTCCATATCTTTTAATCATTAAGGAATTGATATCGTCACTCGTGTGTACGTACGGCTTACCGTCTTCACAACGCGTTGAGATTCATTTCCAGGTTCACCATTCAATGATGATTATAAAAATATATATTATTAATAATTATGTAATATATGAAATAATAATGCTAATGGATGTGTGTGTGTGTGTGTACTTACATATATCTTATTCACTTACTTCAGTTCAATACGATATGAAAACAGTAACATCGTTTATGCGTACGTACGGCCTACCGTCTCCATAAACAGTGTTTTCCATTTCATATATCTATCTATTATACATATTTATATTATAAATATATATTATATATAAATCATGTTTTATATTCTGGAAGTATTTAAATCATGATATAAATTATACGATCAAGAATAACAAGTTAAAACACGTACGATAAAGAAATCGATTATTACCCGAAATGTTAATTTTACATGGAAATAATTATTAAATGGGTAGTATAAATTCATAAATAAATAATTTATGATATAATAAATATTAATATGGTTATGTTATAATTTAATAACATACTATGGTCATTATACAGGAGGTTAAACATACTCTCGACCAAAGGAAAGTGCAGGGTAAGGGTTAATTCCTCAATCTCATTATTATCTGAGATTGTATATGTGTAAGTATTTTCTGGGACATATTTATTATCCATGTTCATGTTTCATAAAATACATTTCAAAATTATTCTTTTAAGGTACTCTTTAACTAAAACATCATTTTAAATGTTTTAAATATTTATTCTTCTAAATCTTTCTCATTAATGTCCATGTTTTCAAAATGGTTTTAAGGATTTATTTATATGGATGTGATTGTTTTAAAATGTTAATTAATTTCAAAAGTTTCAAAGTGGTATGGGACACTTTGATTCAAAAAAACTCTTTTAAATGACTTCCTTTATAAATGTGTGACTTTTAAATGATTTCACAAAAACTGATATTTCTCTCAAAAAGTTTTACTGATCATTTTCAATTATGTCAACATTATTTACTAGATATTATTATTAATTAAGGTTGATTTATTATAATAAAATCTTCCATATTATATCGAATGAGTTATGATATGTTTTACTTTGGATGTGCAATTTTTATACCCTTCATGGTTTATGGTTGAAGTATTTACATTTCGTATGCTAGTTTTAATATGAATGTTTATGTTATGTTTCAATATTTTCATATGAGGAATACAGTGGACCTAGTAAGTGACGGGTGGGGACCGCTATAGCCCCTTTATACATAGGTAGGTCTCATGAGACAAACTAGTGTATTGGAACAAGGCCTTGACAAAAAAATTATTTGTAGTCTTGGCATGAGTTCGTGACTATGTGGTAATGATGTCTAGCGTTAGGCATTCCCTCAATATGAAATTAATCATCACATGTGATTATTCGACTAGTATAATATTCATGTGCATGTTTATATGGTAATTTTTGATTTATTTTCTCCATATTATATTCAAGTTTATGTTTAAAAGGTTTTTGTTTTTATTACACATCTTGCGTTAAAAGATTATATCTTCTGCTAAATTATTTATCCTTACTGAGCATCTGAGCTCACCCCATTCTTATGTTTTGTTTTCCCGAGATTCCAAGAAGTGTATTATGTTTAATATGTAGGGTTAATCTAGGGGAATAATGGCGTTCTCAATGGATTATTTATGTTGTGTTTTATGTTTTAATGTGTAATGTAACATTCATGCATGTAATCTATTTTCCAAGACTACTAAACTGATCAGTCCTTTGGGACTTGATTCCTTGTAATCATGCCAATGTATAAAACTAATGCACTAGCTTTGGGATACTAGGGTCGGGGAGTTATAGGTTCAATATCTATCGATCCTGTGTGGGTCAGCACCTAGAGATCCTGTGTGGGTCAGCATCTATCAATCATGTGTGGTTCAGCAGCAGAGCCTCTCGATAGAATAAGATGGTTTAGTTTTACGACTAATCATAGGTACTTATGTACTTAATTTATATAACTAGTGTGAGAAAAGTCTTTTAACTTCGTGGTGTTACCTTCGTGGTGTTACCTTCATGGTGTTACCTTCGTATTGTTACCTTCGTGGTGTTACCTTTGTGGTACTTTTACCTTCATGGTGTTACCTTTGTGGTGTTACCTTTATGGTACTTTTAGCTTCGTGGTGTTACCTTTTTGGTGTTACCTTTGTGGTACTTTTACCTTCGTGGTGTTACCTTTGCGGTATTCTTCACTCAAGGATCAGTTGTGAAAATGGCTTAAAAGTTGGAGCCCTATGTTTTCTCATGTATGAGACAAGTATATTTTGATAACTTGGGTATATTTATGGGAATATACTTAAGTAGAGTTGATGACTACTGCTTCATGCTTTGTGATCGAGGTCTTGCATTGTGGTTTTTCCTTTGTGGAACTCTGGGAGACCTTTGGGGGTCTCAAGGTCCTTACTGAGTATTGTTATACTCACCCCTTCACGGGCTATTCCCACACCTTGTTGTGTCTTGTGTAGATGATGGACGGTGTTGATCGAGACTGAGAGAACCAAGACTGGATGATGCTCAGAGGTGAACCATTTGATGTGACGTGTCATAGTGACAACTGATCATGAGATGTACCTACTCTTTAGGTAGGATCCTCTATGGATGTTTCAGGAGATGTTTCCTCTTTTAGTTGTACTTGTACTTTCCAATTGGGCTTGTTTTCCGGACCCTTTAATTTCAGTACACGTTTTTCTACAGCAGTTTACTTCATGGTTTCTTCTTGTTGTATTCTTAGATTGTGTGTTTATACAGGTTTAAAGGAAATGTATTCCCATTATAGGGATACGCCTTTCTGGTTCTAGTTGTCATCCCCTAGCCTATGGAATGCGGGATTGGGGTAGTCACGGCACAGGCCTGGGGGGACGGGTCATGACAAATTAGTTCTTGAATTTGAGAACTATTATTATAGTACTAGCATAAATAGAAATTTTATTTCTATATATTGTTTGGACAAGAAGTTATTTTCATTCATTATTGAAAATTAGAGTTTTTCTATACATATGAATGAAATGTTTTATAACATCAAGAATATGGAAAACTGTTTATACATTCTAGATATGGATAATCATTTATGTAGAATTTAGAATAAGATGGTCAGGGTTGATTTTAATATCACCTACCTTTAGCACCATCAACTTGGACATATAAATGATAAATGCATATGTATACTCCATAGATATGGATTGTTGGAACCATTAAATTAGGAATCATTAGAAAATTTTGAATATTTTTTATTTAATAAAATAAACAAAGAACATTTTAATGAAAAGGTTGGAAAGGGATAGTGTGTTTTTAGATATCATATATAGTAATGTAGGTAGAAGAATGAGTACTCAGTAAATATATGGTTTTAAGTACTTCATTACTTTTATTGATGACTTTAATAGGTATGGTTTTGTGTTTCTAATGAGACATAAGTATAAAAAAATTAAAGTTCAAAGAGTTTCAGAATGAAGTATAGAATTAGTTGGGAAAAAGTATTAATATTATCCAATCGATTCAAGAGGTGAATGCTTGATCCAAAAATTCACTGGTCATATGAGATATTATGGAATTTTTCTATGACTCGATCCTTTTGGAACCCCAAAATGGAATGCTATTTCTGAGAGGAGGAATCATACATTTTTGGACATGGTTTGACTGATAATGAGTTAGTGTAGCCTTCCTATTACATTCTGGGGTTATTCTCTAGAGACTGTTGCATTCCTACTTAACCACATTCTATCTAAAGTGATTATAAGGACACTATATGATATATATACTAGGAAACATACCAAAATGTCTTTTATAAACATTTGTGGTTGTGAATCACTTGTACAATGATTTGATTCAAACAATCTAGGCCCCAAGTCAAATAAATTCTTATTTTTTTGGTTATCTAAAGGAAACTATGGGATATTATTTCTATTATCATACTAAACACAAAGTTTTTGTGACCCAACTGGTATATTTCTTGAGAAGGAATATATAAGTCAAGGATTCAATGGGGGGGGGGGAAATTGGACGTGGATAAGTTCAAGACCAACAAATAGAAGTGTTCCTATAGTGGAAGTTGAGTTATTTTCTATAAATAACTGACCTAGAATGTCCCCAAACCCAGCTCGCTACTAGGACAAAAGGGTTTTCCCAATCCCAATGGTACAGAAACTAGTGATTGAGTATCAGAAATTCACACTTGGGAATAGTTTTAACCTCAATAAAATAATAAAATAATGGTGGAATCTTTCCAAAATTGTAGCATGACCTATCCAAGAACAAGTTGCCAACCCATGAGGATCAAGAATTCTCTTTGGTCCTAGTGTTGAGTTGGGTTGGGTGACATTTTAGGTCTGCTTGAACTGATTCATAAAAAATAGTATCAATGCCTAGGTTTCTCAGTAGAGGCTTAGGTTATTTAGATCACTCTCTTGTTATTTGGGGGTGTTATTGTAATATTGAGTTAGGATTTTCATCGGGACTTGGAGGTTCATCATGAGAAAGTTATTGATCACCACCCTTCATTGAAATGACTAGTGGGGTTTGGATTTTGAATTCATAATTTAGTTTTGATTATTTTTTATGATGTGTTGATCCTTGTTTTCACAATATGAGTTTCATTAGGGGTCGGGTTAAATTTTATAGTGAAACAAAAACAGGATTAGTGGTGTGAGATTGGTTTGCACATTCTAGTAAACTGGGAAGCGATCAAACAATTTATATAAGATATGTATTAAGAATTACTGCATGATTGGTCATGGCCCATCAAACCATATGGTCAAGTTAAGCATGATTATGCATCCTATTTTGTTTTTATACTTAGAATACCTTAAGTTTCACCTAGTTAGAGGTAAATTCAAGGGAGTCTTGTGATATGTTGACATATGTATTATAACTTTATTGGAATTGTATCGTGCCTCCTCTTTGTAGTTGTTTTTGAAAAATTAGTTTTTATGTGATAAGGGAGGATTTTATAAGAAATGATTTTTAGTTTTAAAGGGGTCCTTGGGTCTTTTTCATAAAATAGTTTTATATTTTATGAGAATTTTTTATATTGAAAATGAATCCTTTGGTCTTTTTTATAAAATGGAATTGGTTTTCTAAGGAGGTTTTGGGAGATGTTTTTTCTAAAATGGTGGATTTCATTATGAAGTCTAGAAAACATTTTAGTTTTAAAATTGGTTAATGGTTTAATTGTAAGGGATTTTTAATCTCATGGGGTGTGTTTTGAAAGTGGTTTTTTCATTTAGTGGGAGTAAAGTGTTTTTTAATGTTTTAAAGAATGAGTTTTGAGAAGCTCAACTAGGGTTATTTTTTTACAAAGGATTTAGTGGTTTCTTTAAAGTTGGGTTATACGTTTTAGAATTCCCTTGGATAATTGGGATTTTAAATGAAAGGGGTGTTTTTAAATGGTTGGGTACTTTTAAAATCACATGTGTTTTTGTAAAATGGGTTTTTGAACTCCATGTTAAGGGGTCATGATTTAAAAAGGTAAATGTTTTGGATTTTTTTCCTCTATGAAGGTTGGGACTAAGTGATTTAGCATGGGAAACATAAACCTGGTTGAGTTCATGTTCTATTTTACATAAATTATGCCTACCAGAATGGTTCTGATTAAAAGTAGGGCATTCTTTTCTAGGGGTAGTTCCCTTCTTATCTTTGGATCTTGTCGACACTCCAAATAGAGTGGAAAGTGTGGTTCCCCATTTAATGGTGTGGTGGTGTGTTATCAATCAAATTTGTTTAGGAGACTAAGCTAAGTGATCCTTGGATGACTAGTTGTGTGAATTGATGAGGACCAGTCTACTTGGGTTTTTGGGTGATGATATGTTTTGACAATTCATGCTCAACGAGTTTCAAGAGTTGTGTCCTTGAGGTGTATTTTGTTTGGTATGTTTCTTTGGGTGCTCTTTCATCTTCTCTAATTAAGAGTTGGTTATTTGTAATGTTTGTGAATCTTGTTCTATATGCCTTGTATGGTTTTCTTTGGTGATGTTGTCCTTTTGGTGAGGGTCATACATTGGTTTTGATTTATTGATTTAGAAGTAGGATGGCCTTGGGGGTGTGATTCAGGTAACTTGGAATGGTATGGAACTAGTTAAGATTATGCACTTATTGGTTTTGGATGAATCTTATTGGGTAACTTTGAGAGGGTAACTCAGGTATGAGGTCCTAGTTCACCCCTTTATTTTAGTATGTGATCCAAGGTTGCATGTTTTTAGTTTTTGTGTGATTCGAATGTCTTGAATGTGATGGTTTCATTGACTTAGTCGTGTGACCTTTAGATTTTTTTTTTTGGATTTTTCAGTGGTCTTATTAGGATGTAATTTTTTTGGATCATCTTGATGAGCTGGTCTCATTATTTAGGATGTTCCTAGGATTTAAGGCCCTTTGGAATTTTCTTAGATGGTGATTCCTTTATGGTGTTGATTTTTTTTGTGGATGTATGTGGTTGGTAGAATCTAGTTGTTTTATTTATTAATTTGTGTAATAATAGTTGTCTTGGTGATTCTCCCACTATAGGAGTGGTCATTTGATGCTTCACCATTTAGATCAATTCTAAATGGTGGTGAGATCCTCATTCATCTCCCTTAGTTTAGAGTTTCTTATTGGTATTGTGGTTGATTTTTTTTCTAATTTTGTTTGAATATTTTTATAGATCTTTTTATAATTAATGGTTTCTTGGAATTTGGGTCTTTTGATTTTTCCCTGATCCTACCACTTCTTAGAATGAAGTGATGGGTTTTTTTCTTTCACAATTACCATTATTTTTACTAGGGAATTTCTAGAGAAATAAAGTGTCCTAGTGGGGAGAATTATAACACACACATTTCATTATTACCATATATTTTTTATTATTTTATTTAATGTGGGGTAAATTAAGTTTACAAGAAGTTCCGGATCAAAACTTATAAAATCTATAAATTTTACTTATGTTCATAGTTTTCACACATGGTTTAGTAGAAACTATACAGTTTTCCTTCATGGGGATTATTCTTAGATCATTTTTTTAATGCATGGTTGGCTTGTATAGGTAGTGCATGGTTCATTACCAACCATGAGAAGTAGGGGGGAAACCATCTGAGTCTCTTAAGACTTGGGTTGTTGGAACACAAATCACACATGGTTAGGAGAAGCTATTTGGGTGGTCGTATAAATCATTTTAGTTTTTAACAGATCATTTTCATATATTTGGCATATAAATTGTAAACTATGCATCCAAACTGTGTGAGTGTGTCTTGTTTATCCAGTGACTTTAGCACAGTTGATGTGTGGTTTGTAAACCATGTGGACAACGCATGAAAGTGTGTTTTGATTGGGAAGTTCTATTTTTATGGTTGGTGCATGATTTTTAAAACTATACATCCTAGCCAAATTTCATTAAAATGGTGAAATGATAATTCTACCCCTCATGTTTTTATGTTTTTGGCATCCCTTCTTCTCTACTTTATAAGTCAAAAATGGGGTGTGTGTGGGAGATTCCTCCCTTCTTCATCCTTTGATTTAGATCTCTCTAAAAATATAATATTTTCATATATTGTATCTTTATTTTCAATGATTTTAAACCCACTATCTTAAGAAAATATTTTTATTTTATCTTAAGTTATTGTTTTAGGAATAATATGGATTTTATTTGATAAATGACTTAAATATTAAGTTTTATTTTGATTATTTGATCCATTGGAATTATTATAATAAATCTTATTTTTTTTTATGTGTTGGTGATTATTTTAGGTATCTAGAGTGTGTTATAAAGAATCAAATAATTTTGGAGTTGATTTAGAGGAGTTTAGAAATTCTACAAAACCACGTATGAAAATTAGTTCACATGGGAGAATTCCATGTATGTGAATTCATCCATGTATAGGAATTCAACTATATAAATCCAACCACATAGGAAAATTTACCATGTAAGGAAATTATATATAATAAAATATTCAGCTATGTATGGAAATTCGACTATACAACAATCCATGTACACAAATCAGTCACGTATAGGAATTTGGTTGTGCAGGGATCCATGTATATAAATCATTCATATATAGGAATTTCAGAGCAAGCGCATATAGAAAAATTCAGTTATGTCATCAATAGCCATGTAATGTTATCTATAGAGGGGATTTCTGGATATATAAAGAAATTTTCTAGCTACGTAGGATCCCTTTGCAACTATGAATGAAGAGTCACATGAACTTCGAGTCGAATCCTTGGGATCCCACATTAGTATCCAAGAAACTAATCAGAGGAAACCACATTGATCATTATATACATACTATTTTGATCAATAATTAAGTAAGGAATTCACATATTCAATGTAAAACCAAATCATGTGAAAATATGTAAAGAGAGGAAAAAAGGAAAGCTTCAAATTTTTAAATGAGGAGATTCCAAATTTTTTACCAACAAAATCAAAGAAAGAAATTGTGTTCCTTTAAGAGGAGAGGGCCATTCACTAGATCGAAGCATGATCATGATCAATGGAGGAATCTTTCTCTTTGACATATACCCACATTCTGATGTTTTATTTTCTTTCTTATTTCCATTTCTATTTTATTTTGTAATTCTTTTCTCTTACCATTCATTTTTATTTTCCCTTTGCATGGAGGGGTAAAGTCTAGTTGATTAGGGAAGGAAAGGTGAAAAAAATTTGTAATGCTTGAGTCCATTCATGTGCTTCATAGAATTAAATACTTTCCTCTATTAAACTAGTTTCAATACTCAAATTTTAGTCTTTATTATCAAGTGGAACCATATTTGGTTTTATATTTTGTTAATGTTTATTGCCTTGGTCATTAATCCATCATCTACCTCCACTAAGTTTTAGTCTATATACGATGGAATAGGTTCAGCTAGGTGGTGAAGTGTTTGGTGATCATCTTCACATGTGAAAGTGGTAGTTGTAACTTTTGGTTGTTTAGGAATAACAAGACTCGATTAGGAATTTCTTAAGTCAACTAGAATAAACCTCTATAATACTATCACACATATAAAGGAGGGTATAGAAACTTCATATCTTAGTTAGGTATATTCTCACCAAAACAATTTGATCAAGGTGGAGATAATAAGTGATTTTGGAATCTCTCTCTTATCATCTCACATAATAATATTGGATAATTGATAGAACTGGGATAGAATTATAATAGGTTTATTAAACCCTGACTAATCATATTCTAATAAATTGTTTTCAAACCACTATTTTAATTAATTTATTCCTTATTAAATCCACAATACAAATCATAACCCCTTATCTTTAATAAAAAAAAAGTGGTAACTAATTTTTTATGCGCACTCCTCTCTAGGAGACAACCAAGGTTACCACTATAACTATATTTAACTTAGGAAATAAATTATTTTTCCATGCCCCATGAAAAGATGTGTGTAAAACTTGTCATCATTGCCGAGGAGGCAATGTTACAAAGAAATACTAATTTTAACCTTGCATGAAATGAACATCTAAAAATCCATTAATTGAATTTGATCCTAAATTTAAAATAACTTTAACTAGATTAAGAAAATTAAACATGAAACTATACTTTGAGGAAGTTTTTCTCGCATACTCGATTGAAAACCCTATTGTTAGCTCTAAGCCAAATGAAATGGACGGAAATCCCAACCAAAACCTCAGAGATTGGTGTGCACTCCAATTTTTTAATCAACACAAACAGCTTTTTATGCCATAATTAAAAAATTATTTCAAATTAAAAATTAGATTAATATAAATTATTCCTAACTTTCATGGTCTTACAAGTGAAGATTCCAACAGACACAAACAAGCATTCACTCATGTATGCTCAACTTTAAAGCATCATGGGGTATCTAAAGAACAAGTCAAGTGGAGGGTATTTCCCTTTTCACTAGAAAGATCTACTAAAGAGTGGTTTTATAACTTACATACAAGATAAATTCATGACTATGGTGATTTAAAAAAATGTTTCATGAAAATATTTTTTCCCACCACCAAGAGTATGGAAATCAAAAAGGAGATTTAAGTCATTAAAAAGGTATCAATAGAGACTCTCTATGAATACTAGGAGAGGTTCAAGAAGTTGTGTGCTATTTTTCTCCATCATGTTGTTAAAGAAAAAATGTTCCTTATTTTATTCTACCAAGTTCTACTTGATAATGATATAAATTTATTGGATGCCTTATCTGGATGATCCTTGATAGAAAAATCATCATCTTAATCCAATGATATGATTGAGAAGATTGCATATAACTCACAAAAATTAGGCACAAGATGTACTAGAACAATGAGTAATAACTTCTGATTCATCATCTTTATTAGAAACTAAACCTAAATAGATAACCAGTTTGGTGAGATAGATAGCTCTGAAGTAATTCAGTTAACAAAAAAACACCTAAGTTATGTGGTTTATGATCATCTTCTAGTAATTTCATTAACCGGTGTGCTAAAGTGAAGGGTATGGAGAGTTGGGAAGCATCCTTTCAACCAATACAATTACAAAAAAACTAGTGATGGAGAGAGCCTAACCAAGTCTAGTATGTTCTTGAAAATTCACAAAACCATGCCATAACCCCTATCAAAATTAGTACTCAAATATCCCCCATTCCAACAATAAAATTAACAGTTTCAAAACTCACCACCCTTTTGAAAAACTTATAAATAGGCCTATATCCAATCATACCAAAAACTTCCTTTCTAAAAAAAATACCTTTAAGAAACCATCATGATATGCACAATTACTTGAATCATTGGGTGGGATGGATAAATCCATCAAGCCTATGGTGGATCATGTGTAGACTTGGAATGAGAAAAAACTTTATTTAAAATAAAATATGAGCATGGAGTGAAATATATCCAGGATGGTAGGTAAAAGTGTGAATTAGGTGATAAAAGAAGTGAGAATTAATTAAATATACTTAATGAAGAAAAGAGAAACAATAACATTGATGAAATATGATAATTTGAGAAATATGATATTAAAAAGAGTAACTCTCATTGGAAATGTGGATGAATTTTTCCTTGATGATATTTTGAAGTTCACTTGTCTAGGGTCAAAAGTTTAAGTGTAGGGGAATTGAAAATTCAAAATTTTCATACATTTTATCTTGAGTTTCAATGATTTTAAACCTACCATTCTGAGAAAATTTTGTTTTTTTAACATAATTTATTGTTTTAGTAAAAATATTAAGTTTATTAGATAAACGGATTAAATCTTAAGTTTTAATTAATTATTTGATCCTTTAGAATTATTATAATAAATGCTACATTTATTTATGGATGTGTTAATGATTATTTTAGGTATCTAGAGTTTTTTTTTTGAAGAATCAAAGGAGTTTATATCTAATTTAGAGGATTATGGAAATTATTTAGAACCATATATGCAAATCATTCCATGTAAGATAATTCCATATATGTGAATTCACCCATGTATAGTAATTTAGCTATGTGAATCCAACCACAATGGTGAATTTACCACATAAGGGAATTATATTAAATAAAGTTTTCAGTTATATATAGGAATTCATCTATGCAATGATCTACATACATGAATCATCCATGTATAGGAATTCAACTATATTATGATCTATGCATGTTAATCATCCATGTATGGGAATTTTGGAGCCATCACACATATCCAAATTTGGTTATGTCATCACCATCCATGTAATTTGATCCACGTAGGGGATTTTAGGGTCTATAAGAGAATTTTTCCAGCTACATAGGATCCCTCTACGACTATGAATAAAGAGTCACCTACACTTTTAGTTGTATCCTTGGGCTCCCACATTAGCATCCATGAAACTAATCAGAGAATACCATGTGGATCATTTTATATAAACTATTTTAGTTAATAATAAAGGAATGAATCCTTGGATTCTATGGAAAACCAAATCACATGAAAATATACATCATGAGGAAAAAGGAAACATTTATAATTCAAAATAAGAAGATTCTAGTGGTTTGATGAAAAAATTCAAAAAGAATATTGTGTGACTTTAAGTAGAGAGGATATTGCACTAGATTAGATCATGATCATAGTTGAGAGTGGAATCTTACTATTAAACCTATGTTCACATTATATTGTTTTCTTTTATTTCTCATTTTCATTTCTATTTTACTTTGTAATGATTTTCTTATACCATTACTTCTTGTTTTCCCTTCGTATGGAGGGGTAAACTCTAAGTGATTGGGGAAGGGAGGGTGAAAACCATTTGTAATTATTAAGTTCATGTGATTCATATAATTAAATCCTTTATTTATTTTATTAAATTTGTTTCAATACTCAAATTCCAGACTTTATTATCAAGTGTGATTGTATTTGGTTTTAGATTATGTCAATGTTTGTTATCTTATTCAATGATCCATTATATCCATCCACTAAGTTTTAGTCTTTATATGATGGAATGGGATATAGATAGGTGGTTAAGTGCTTAGAAATCGTTAACACATGTGAAATTAGTAGTGGAAAATTATTATTTTTTAGGAATAACAAGCCCCAATTAGGAATTTCCTAAGTCAACTAAGAGGAATCTCTGCAACTATCACACATAGAAAGGAGGGTATAACAACCTGATATCTTAGTTAAGTATATTATCACAACAACCATTTAGCTAAGGGAGTTAGAAGAAGTGATTGTGTAATATCTCTCTTACCATCCTGAATAAGAATATTGGAAAATTAACAGAACCAGGATATCATTGAAATAGTTTTATCCAACCCCAACCTAATCACCTTCTCATAAACTTTTTTCAAACCACTTTTTTAATTGCTTTCTTCCTTTTCAAATCCATAATAAAAAAATAAAACCCTTTCTCTTTAATCAAAAAAAAAGTGACAACTGATTTTTTTATGCACTCCTCTCTAAGAGACAATCTAGGTTATAATTATAGATATATTTAAATTAGGAAATAAATTTTTTTTCATTCCCCACAACAAGGCATGCTTCAAACTTTTTTCTATTTTTAGGGAGGTATTTTCACAAAAAAAACAATAATTTTAACCTCATGTGACATGAACATATAACAATACATTAATTGAATTTGATCCCAAAATTGAAATAACTTTAACTAGATTAAGAAACTTGAACTTGCAACCAAAATTTGAGGAAGTGGTTCTCATACACTCAATTGAAACCCCCAGTGTTCACTCTGATCCTGAAAAAATGGTTTGAAATCCCAACTTGACCCTCAGAGATCTATGTGCTCCCCAATTTACTAATCAACACAACCAACTTGTTGTGAAAAAATTAAAAAATGATTTCAAATTAAAAAATTTCCTAATAAAAATTTTTACCAAGTTTTATAGTCTTGAAAGTGAATACCCCAACAGAAACATACAATAATTCATGAATTTATGCTCAATGTTGAAGCCTCACGAAGTAGCTAAAGAATAAGTCAAGTGGAGGGAATTTCCCTTTTCACTGGAAGGAACTTCCAAAGAGTGGTTGTATGACTTACAACTAGGAGACATCCATGAATAGGATTATTTACAATATTATTTCATGAAAATATTTTTTTCTCACCTATAGAAGATCGGAAATCAGAAAGGAGATTTATATCATCATACAGGCATTAGGATAGATTCTCTATGAATACTAAGAGAGTTTCAGGAATCTTTATGCTAGTTTTACTCGTCAAGTTGTTAATTAAAACCATTTAATTATATTATTCTACCAAGGAATTCTCAAAAATGATATAAACCTACTGGATTCCACAACTAGAGGAGCCTTGATTGAAAAATTGTCATCCAAATCCAAGGGATTGATTGATAATATTGCACAGAATTCACAACAATTTGGCATAAGTGGTACTAACATAAGAGGAATTCATGAGGTAAGAACGTCTAATTTATCACCTTTACATGAAACTAAACTTGATGAGATAACCAATTTGATGAGATATATGGATCTAAAGAAATTTAGTGAACAAAAAACACCTAAGTTATTTGTTTTATGCTTATCTTCCATTCATTTCATTGACCAGTGTTTTGAAGTGAAGGGTATGGAGAGTCGTGTAGAATCCTTTCACCAAGAAAATTAAAACAAAACCGGGGATAGAGAGAGCCTAACCAAGTTCAGTATGTGTTTTTAAATATTCAAAACCTTTCTATACCCCCTATCAAAATAAATACTCAAATCATCCCTCATTCCAATAACAAAACCAACAATTTAAAAACCCACCACCCTTTCACAAAACTTATAAACAAACATAAAACCAACCCTAATAACAAAAATATTTCCAAAAAAAGAAGATCTTTGAACAAAAATTTTGATATGAATAATTACTTTACTCATTGGGTGGAGATGAATAAATTCATCAAGCCTATTGTGAAGCTTATGTGATCTTGGAATGAGAAAAACCTTGCTTAAAAATCATACATGAGCATTCCAGTGAGGTAGGTATATGTGTGCATGAAGGGGTGAAATAAGTGGAAATTAATTTAATATAATTAATGAATAAAATTTAAATAATAACATTGAGAAATCATAATAATTTGAGTTACATAGTATTAAAAATAGGGACTCACATTGGTTAGTTAGATGAATTTTGTTTTGATAATCTTTTGAAGTTCACTTGTCTGAATTACAAGGTTTTAAGTGTGGGGTAATTGAAAAACCAATATTTTCATACACTTTATCTTGATTTTCAATAATTTTAAAACCACTATTTTACTAAAATCTTGGGTTTTTATTATAAGTTGTTGTGTTAGGAATAATCTGGATTTTATTTGATAAATGGAATAATTCTTAAGTTTTAATTGATTATTTGATCCTTTAGAATTATTTGAATAAAGTATATATTTATTTATGGATGTGTTGATGATTATTTTAGGTATTTATATTTTTTTCTGAAGAATCAAAATTTGTAGCTGATTTAGTGGAGTCTATAAATTCTATAGAACCACATACGCAAATCAGCACACATGGGAGAATTCCACACATATGAATTCACCCATGTATGGGAATTTGGCTGTGTGAATCCAATCACATAGTAAAATTTACCACAAGATGTAATTATACATAAGAAAAATTTTATCTATGTATGGGAATTAGGTTATTCAATGATCCACATACACAAATCATCCATGTATGGGAATTTGGCTACACAGCAATCCACATATGTGAATCATTCACAAACAATAATTTTGGAGCCAGCACACATGTCCAAATTCTGCTATATCATCACCATACATGTAAGGAAACCCACGTAGGGGATGGATGTCTATGTAAGGGAATTTTTTCTGCTATGTAGGAGCCCTATATAACCATGAATAAAGAGTTATTGACACTTTGAGTCAAATCATTAGGATCCCACATTAGTATCTAGGCAACTAATCAGAGGCAACCACATGGGTCATTGTATACATTCTATTTCAATCAATAATCAAGAGAGCAATCAGATTATATGAAAATCCAAATCATGTGAAAATATGTAGTGCGGGGAAAAAGTAAACCTTTCAAATTCAAAATTAGGAGATTATGGAGTTTTGAAAATCAAATTTGAATAAGGTAACTATGTGGATTTAAGAGGATGGGATCAAGAATTGGATTAGAGTATGATCACAATTGAAATAGTACTCATGATCTTGGACCTATGCTCACATTTTACTATTTTCTTTTCTTTCTCATTTTCATTTTTGTTTCGGTTTGTAATGTTTTTCTCTTCCCCTTCCTTCTCGGTGAAAGGACCAGTCTGGATCTACGTGATAACTGAGAGTGTGGGTGAATCAATGATCTCCTCTTTTTAAGTTTTATACTTTAAAATAAAATTATCCTATTGTTAGAGATAATTTAATCCACTTAAAAACAATACATATGAACACCCATAAGAACATAAGAATTTACCAGGTTCACTACTCAATAAGAGTAGTAAGTCCTTGGAATGATCTAGAAATGATCAAGTATCACACATCCAATAGAAATAAATCCTTTTTTATTTACAGCAATAAGGGTATATTCATCACTTTCATATCACTATAGTCCTTTGACTATTCATGTTCTTATTGCACAGATGATACGATAGAACAATTTTTACAACAAAGAAAAAAACCTCTACCAACATGATTCAATATTTCATCATTATACTACATGAATTCTTCACAATTTCATTCCTATAAGTTCTTATTCTTCCTCTTAGATTACTTACACAACATAAAAGAAATAACTTCTATATGACTTTATTTTTACAGACCTATCTATCTAAAAACTTCTCTATCTGGTACTCTTTTCTTGGTACTCTTTATCCAGTACCCTCTATTTAGTACCCTCTATCTAGTAATCTTTATCTAGTACTCTCTATCTAGTACCCTCTATCTGGTACCCTATGTCTGATACACTAAGTTTGGTATCTCTGTATCTGATTCTTTGACAAAAAGATCTCTCAAGTTTCTCAATTTATGCCTATATTTTTCAACAACAACAGACACTTCACAGTGAACCTTCTCCCCTTTATATAAATGTAGTATCTTTGAAAACTAATGGAGAATCATGAACTTAAAATGTGAAATTCTCGCTCAAAATTTGAATTACCTCTCGATTCTTCCTTAAGTTGACCACCTTAAAACCTCTAATTAAATTGGATTCAAAAAAATTCATAAGAAATTATTTATATATCGGTGTCAATTACCTATTAAAATATTCATAAAATCTCAGCTATAATCATGATCATTCCTTCATGATTATTTTAGTAATTGAACTTCCAAATCATAATAATCATAATATATTAATTTAAAAATACTTTTCAAAGATCATCGACCCTTTATCCAATGAATTTATTCCCAAAATCCATCCAATGACTTGGTTTGGAAACTTCATTTGATGACTTGGTTCAGAAACTTCATTTGATGACTTTACAAAGATTTTCTAGTATAATCAACACATCTATTTGTGTGATATAATTTTGTCTGATCATAATGAACACATATTGAACCATGATAATTTTTAGTAATAATATTGTTTGTTAATTTGAATAATTGAAAAGAATCACCTGATTCACTTTTCCCAAACATCTCTTTCTGATGGAACTATGAATACATTTAGACAAAAATTTGGTTCAATCCTCTATCTGATTTCTTTATTCTATTTGACTTTATCTGATCACCTCTATCCATTAAACCTATACTTCTATGTCTAGAAAATTCCATCTATAAACTTTATAAAGAATTCATAACATTACCAATTGATTTATGTACTGAAGACAAAAGACATCACCAATCAATCCTTCTTTATTTTAACCTAATTCTTGCTTAGTTCACTAGAAACTCAAAACTTCATGGTCTCAATAATGTCCCCCTTTGTATTTTTTTGCCAATAAAGGAAAATAAATCACTAAACCTCTTAAAATCGAGTTTTATATCACTATCCAATGATTCTAAGCATATGTGAACAAGATTATTGTGGGAAAAAAATCATTGAACAACAATATCATGTTTTCTATAAAGCAGTGATTATCAATCATTCTGAACTTCTTCCTAAACTCATAACTCATCAGTAAAAACCCAAAGCAAAATTAAAATTTTAAAGAATAAGTTACATGTTGTCCATAAATAAGTGGTTTTAAAACTTCTTTCGGAACTCAAAAATTCATTAGTATAAACCCAAAGTAAACTTCAACCTATAAAGAACAAGTTATTTCATCCACTTCAACAAAATGTTAAAAAAAATCACACATGTTGACATCGTAGCTAACCTATTTTAAAAACTCTCCCTAAATATATTCTCTCCCCTGAAAGGTAAATGACATATCAATGGATAAATTTATGTTTTCATGTTTGAAGTGCCCTTTGAGTTGAATTTCATTTGTTTTCAATAAGGATGATTGACTTGATATGGATTTTATGTCAATATATTAGTAATGAACTGATGATAAGGATAGTTATGAAAATATATCCTCAACCTTAAATGCGACGATTTTTTAACTAGTCTTAATTTTGAATATGTGATAAGTTTTATTGAGGATGACATGTTGATATCAACAATAAATAAATTATATGAAGAATTTATTAAGAGAAAGTGAAGGATGAATTTTGGATTTTCGCTTTATATGAAATATGGATAAGTGTTTTTTAATGGTGTGTATATTAAAGAATTTCCTACCACACACTATCCAACCATGGAGGACTGCATCCACTAATTAGGTGGGCATTCAACCACCTAGCCATACATCATGGGAAGAAATGGGTGAGCATCTGCATAGGTGTGCCATGGGAAGGTGTAAGGGAGAATAGGCAAGCCACTATGTGGGACGGCATGGTCGAGTAGACCTCATACTCACAACTAGCCACTCCAAGTCAAGAGTTGTTACAAAAGGAAGCACAAGACCAAATGAAAACCCAATGTGGGAATCATGCTCATAATTTATTTTTGCTCCATCATTAAACATGTATAAATAACCACAACCATCTGATGAGTTCGATCTAAACAATTTTATCAAACTGAGTATCTTCTTCCTCCTTTGATCGAAGGAAACTATATCCGTTGAGAGTTCTGTTTGTTGGGATCTTCATGCCACATCATCTGAAGATCTAGTCATATATATGAGTAGTATTTTATCATCCTAAAAATTTGAATATAATCGAATTAACATGAAACTTAATTTTCATGCTTAAAAGAAGATAAAACTAAGGATATAGATTATGTATAAAATATTATTTTTATGATTAGGTGATTATCATATTCGCATAAGCTGAGAATGTGTTCACATATGCAAGGCGATGTGCGTATGAGGATGAGTTAGTGGAGTTGAGTCAGTGGGGGTTATCTATAAATACCCCCCCCCCCCCACACACACACACACATGCTCATTTGGGGTATGATCCAAATGAATATCAAGATTAATGAGAGAGAGAAATAGATCTATGTAAGCACTCTGTATTTTCACAAGAATGTTCCATGAGTTTGTTTTTTGTTTTGGCCTTTGTGATTGCATAATGATGGATTATTTCTATAAATTAGTGTAGAAATTAATAGTGAGTTACACAAAGTCAAATGAGATATTAGAACTTTTGTATATAGTTACATGACGTAGAAAGCAGTATCATGTATACTGTTATGAAAAGGAGCATGAGAATCGTGCATGGAATAATATCCATGCATAATGGGGGTTTCTTATGTATGAATTGAGGTTGAGTGAAACAGTACATGATATTGAGTTCTTGCGAAGGAATGTGTTGTGCGAAGACACTATAAGATACTATTTCACAATATAACTATGTGAAGAGATAATATGATTTTATTGATATGTGTATATGCATAAAGAAAATTTTTGAAGGAAACATGTTGATTAGGTGTTTATGTAGTATATAATTAATGTGGAGATGAAGAAGAAAATTTGAGTCAGTGTATATGTGCTTTCTTAATTCATCATTTGAATGCACTTGACATAACATGTGCAAGGAATTTTAAAGAGTTAATTCATTTTTATTGCTGCGGATATTATGTCGAGAAGACCATGAAGCTTATTATATACATGCTTGAAGTTTGAATAAATACACGTGAAATATATTTTTTATTATGTACAATTATTTGAAATTGAATTCGGGTAGTAATTCAGGACATATACCTGAGTAGTCAATGTGATCAGTTAAGTTCAGATCATTTGAATATTAGTGAATAGTGAGCAAGATCATCTAGTTTTCAAATAGTTGTTGAAGTTCTGGGAGATTTTATACGAACATATTAAGTGATCCAATTTTTTTATAGAGAAAGTATTCATCTTGAGGCAGTGCAAAGGAAGACTGAAACCTATATAGATCTTTATATTTGTGGATCATATCTTGTGTGACTCCAGATTAGTGGAAGTATTCATTGGGACTCTAAAGTATAATAAGCCTCAAATGAGACTCTTGAGCAAGTCATTGGGATACTGGTAACACTATGGTATGTAGTATAAAGATCCTCTTATGGGACTTGGGGGTTTCTAGTGTGGGTGGGAACTTATAATCTCTAGTAGAAATCTATAGTGGAACATTGTGGGACTCAATGTTGATTGGAATGGGACTTTCCCTGATTTTAACTACCTATATATAGTAAAGAATCTATAACTAGGGGAAATAACTAGTTGCAGTAATGTAATGACCCGCCAATTATCATTGTCTTGAGAGTACCACAAGTCATTACTAGGCCTTAAGCGACATCCCCAAGACACCAAAGGCTAGAAATAAATGCTGAAGGGTTTCAAATACAAGTGGGGGATGATTTTCCCTTTAAGAAATAAACCAATAAACCTACCAACCATAACCAAGCATTCACTATATGATGCATGAACAAATGGAAGAAAACTCAATAACTTAATGTATCTCAAAATCACATCAAAGTAAGAAAAAGAAGAAGAATAACCAAGTATCAAAGTACACAGTGGATAGACTGCACAAAACTCTCCAAAGACCTCAAGACTCCATGCTTCACAAGCTCCAAGCTCCAAAATATCAGAATAGCCCAAACATCACGAGGTAGTGCTAAACACATGCGAAACGTTACCTTTTCCCTTGTCCCAGAAGATAGAATCAGCAAAAGTATCAAAGTGCCAAAACAGGGGTGAGTATAAAACTCAGTAGGTTTTCCCCAATGACTTCCCTACTCATGCCACTAAGATAGAAGAGTTAGCAACAATTATATAAAATACTTTATATAAAACCATTTCTCAAAAATAGTTTATAACTAAATATAAACAAGTTCCCAAAACCAATAATTACCAAAAGCATACAAGTACAATTAGAACCAATTTTCCCAGCAATATATTTTTCCAGAAAAATAATTAAACAATCTTTACAACCATTTCACAATATACCTTTATCAGCATACCCAACCATTCCTCAAACCCATGAAACCAATCATTAATGCTGCGTTATGATAGTTCCATACTCATGAGTAGTTTCTCATCGATCTACCAAGTCATCACAAGGTAATTGTTTCCCATGTTCCATTAACCCTTTGGCACTGAGCAAAAGGTCATATTTCAACCAAGCCCCATGTATGAAATTCCCATGTGCCATTAAACCTTTGGAATAGAGCACAAGGTCATATTTCAACCAAGATCCATATATGCAATATGAACACACACCACATATTCCCAACGATCATTCCAAAACAACCCTTTCAATAAAAGCATCTTCTTATTGAAAATCATTTCTTTCAAAACCATTTCAATGCCAAACCATTTCAATTCCAAACCATTTCAATAAAACTCCATTTTTATTGAAAACCATTTTTATTTAAAATATATTTTTCTTCAACCATTTAGAAATTCCAGAAAATCTATAATTTAAAAATCATCATTTTAAATTCATGAAACTAAACCCCCTTTGCACAACTATTCACCAAGATCACGCAATTTCACAAAAACCATAAATCATCACAAATGAATATTTTTACATGAATTTAACAATAAATAAAACAATTTGAATCTAATACAATCAATTCTATCAAGAGGATTCGAGAGAGAAGCCACCTGCCTCAAAGGTTTTGATGAAACTTTGACAACAGACGAAGAATGCACAAGAAAGTGGGCCGATTCTACAAGAACGGACTTAGTTCTCTTATCCTAACAAGATCGAAACTCAAAATTGAATTATTTGGCATCAAAAAACGTAGATATTACCACTATAGGTTCATATATGAGAAATAATAGAGATCAGAGAAGTATATCTAAGCAGATCTAAGAAAACATGACAAATTGAGAAAGAATGGTGACATACCTCAAGAATCGGACTCAAAATCACCAAGGGAAGGCTCTATGTTGGCTCCAACTCGTTTGGGGAGGGTTATCCAGAATTATAGGGAGAGTAATCTCAAAATAGTGGTGTTTTGAATCCAAAAAGAAATATATAGAGAAAAAACGAGTAAGCTCTTAGAAAATAGGATCTAGATTTGACATCTGCGCAAGGTTTGACCACACTGTTTGGGCCAACCGTGTATGGATCATGCAACCTTACTTTTGGTACCAAAACTCATTATAAACCCCCCAAAATCTCCCATCCTTAACCTTTACCCTTTTATGGAAACACATTTTTTATGGAAACATCCCACTTTATGAAAACACCCCACTTTGTGGAAATAACTCACTTTATGAAAACACCCCACTTTATGGAAACAACCCACTTTATGGAAACACCCCACTTTATGGAAACAACCCACTTTATGAAAACAAACAACATTATGGAAACACCCAACTTTATGGAAACTCTATATTTTATGGAAACTCTTTATTTTATGTAAACTCTCTATTAAAGATACGCCAATTAAAAAAACATGAGGAAAGGGGTTATGTACCCAAAACTAGGGGTACTACAAGTAAGGAGTAGGTCTTTGTATCAAACCATATAAAAATCCCTATGTATTTTGATTTATTTATATTGTTACTTATAGGGAGAGGTAGAGGATTAAAGGTGAGATATTGAGACTTTAATCAGTCACATAGGTTAGATTAAAAAGAATGAATTTGAAAAAAAAATAGTGTACCACTGATTCACCCCTCCCCCCCCCCCAGTGGTACCTATGAAGATCTGAGAGATTTATGAGAAATATAGAATTTTAATTAAATTAAAAAATAAGGTGTACCTATTTTTTATGGAAAGAACTACCATGGTTGGAGGAATAATATTCTTCCTTTACTTTTATCTATTGGGCTATAAGTGAGAGATACAACAATAATGGGGTTCCAACCTATTTTTTAGGATGTTTCTATGATTCAAGTTGACAAGATAAATCTTGAAGTTTATGGAAAGGCTCAAAATTTTGTCCTGATAGAATTATCAAAAAATCTATACACAAAAGTGATGGGTCTCCAAACTACCAATGAGATCTAGGATAAGATGAATAGAAGTTATGAACACAATATTTAAGTTAAGGAAGATAAAATGAAAATATTGAGAAGAAAGTTTGAGGATATTAAAATGATAAATGAAGAAATAATTGATATCTATTTCATTAGAGTCAATGAGATAGTAAGTAATATATATGGATTTAGTGAGAAGATGGATGATTTAACAATTGTGAAAAAAATTATGAGAAATTTCCTTGAAATATTTGATGTCATGGTTTCATCCTTAGAAGATAGGGAAGACATTTCATTGGATGAGTTGCATAATATGGTCATGGATTATGAAATGAGAAAGGATACATCTTTCAAAAATAAGGTAAAAGAAGAGATAAACTTTGATGCTATAATAAAAGGTAAGTTCAAAGAAGTGGAATTTGAGGACCAAGTGATTCTGATGATGATGAAGTTGATTAATACCTAAATGAAATTTTTTCTCTTATTAAAAGAGGTTTCAAAAGGGGTAAATGGAAAGGAAAAGACAAGAAACTACTAAAGTTATTAAGATGTAATGGTATTGGAAATTTTTCTATAAATTGACCAATGAAAATGGTTGAATTGGAATCTGATGATGAAATTTAGAAAGATCATAAACAAAAAAACAAGATAATAAGAAGAAGTATTCTAGTAACAGAAAGAGGAATTTGATGAGCAATTGTACACAATAAAATTCATCATCTAGTTTTTCTTTAGATGATGAACTAAATTTATTTTCTTTTTTTGAAAAAGGATAAAATTATTCAAGTAGTGATGGTGATGGTGATTTCAAAATAGATCTATAATGGAGGCTGAAAGAAGATTTGGAAGTTGCACTTGAGAAAAACGCTCTACTCAATAAAGAGAAGAGGAAGCTAGAAAAAATAAATAAATAATTAACAGTTGAAAAGGAATAACATGATAGAAGTAAAATAGATTTTGTTTATGAAAATAAGAAGTAAAAACTAGAGATAACTGAGCTATAGAAGATGGTGAGTGATCTTGAAGAGAAACTAACTCACAATGAGGAAGAACTTTCTAAGACAAAATCAATGTTTCTGAAAATCCAACATAAATTGAAAAAGAATATAGAATAATTCAATAATTCTAATGAGTTAAAATTTGAGTCATCTCAATATGGTGAGATGAAAGGTTCCAAAAAGCATGGTACATTTTTTCCTACACAATTTCAAAATAGATATGATATTATTAGCAGTGTAGGTGAATCTAAAGGACCAAGAAGTCCAGAGAGGCTCATTTTACCACATCAAATGATGAAAGTAAGATGCTAGGAAGACCATTCACCCTAATAAAAAGTAATCACAGCTTACAATAAGACAAAATCATGAATTTTATGAATAGGTTTATCAATACAATAGAATATCATAGTTTAAAAAAATTTGCTAGTGTTGTGTAAAATATAGACATAAATTTTTCTCTTGGTAGTAAAGCATATCAATTCCAGGAATCAGGCATAAACCAAGGGGGAGCTATAATGAATAGATGATAATATACTATCAAAGAAATTCACTAAAGGTTATAATACAAAATAGTTATGAATTATTAAAAGAAGTGTGTATAAGTTGTAGATTGGAAGGTCATATAACTGAGTTATGCATGAATAAATTACTTGGATATATTCCCAATGATTTTAATATGAAAGAAAATTAGAAGTTAAAAGAGAGGAAGTCGTGTACATCATAGAATCAGTGTGATACACCCAAAAAGGCTGAAAATACAAAGAAAGTATATTTGACTATTTAGACCAATCAACTAAAAATGGATAAACAAATGTAGAAAACTCATATTTATGCTACAATTGAGGGTAATAAGATTATTTTAGAAGAAGATACTAAATATCATAAGAATACATCTACTTGGGATGGTCTAGATAATCAAAAGTATTTGTGTAAACAAGTTAGAGATTACATGAAGAAATCTATGTAATCAGAAGAAAAGAAAGTTTTTTTACTTATAAAGGTGGAGAAAACAGCCCCATGTGAAGAAACAATTTATGAGAAGGTGAGCTCTTCCAAATCTGAGATCAAAAGGAATAAGGACAAAAAAAGTTTGAGAGGAAACTCTCAGCCTAAGTGTTATTTCTAAAAAAATAGGTTCCACCTTATTCCCTTATATAAATTCTTTTGTACTAACATACAGGGAATTGAAGGAGATGGATGCATCCCTTGAGGGGGAGCATAGATGATGTGAAGTTGTTAAATATTCACAGGTCTTTTGAATCTGATAATCACTCTCAAATTCATAATCTAAATATTCTTGAAAAAAATATCAAAAGAGAGTTGATATTTAGCTAAAAAGGGGAGTTTTATGTTTTTTCACTTGGAATTTATGATGTGTTTTTTTAGATGAGTGCAGGAAAAATATTTTTTCATAAATTGATTATCTAAGAAGATCCAAGGTATGAAGTGAGAGTTTTATGATAATGGTATCACATGTATGCTTTTTCATGTATAGCATTGATCACCTTGGTTGTGCACTCTTGTTTTCTAAACTAGGTTTTCCCACGTAGACTTAAATTTGTTTGGCTAAAGGCTCTTTTCAAAAGAAAATTTATGGTATCATATTAAAGGGGTAAGAAGATGTTTAATGAGAAATGATGTTCTCTATATGATTGTTGTATTCATTGTCAATAAGGGGGGAAAGTAAAATAGAAATATTGAGCTTGATGACGTTTCACTATAAAAAATGGTGTTTCTCGATAATTTTTTTGGCATTTAATGGCGGTTTAAACCACCGCTAAATGATGTGCGATGCTTTCTAAAAGCACCACGTATTTGCGTGTTGGGGATCATTTTACGATGCTTTTTATGTGGCGGTTTTTTATTTCACGGCATTTCGTTTGGCAATGGTGTGTGTGTGTTTAATGTAATTATATCCCAAGCACCTAATATATATATTATTTATTATTATTATTATTATTATTTTACTCTTATTATTATTATTATTATTATTATTATTATTATTATTATTTATTATTTATTATTCTTATTAATATTATTTATTCTTATTTATTATTTATTTATTTTTATTTTTATTTACTTTTTATTTTTTATTTTTATTTTTTTTTTATTATTTTTTTATTTTTTATTTTTTTATTTATTATTATTACTTATTTATTTACTTATTATTATTTACTTATTATTACTTATTATTTATCCTACCATGCATGTATATTCTATGCATGTCATGCATGTCATGCATAAATCTGGAAAATATATATACTAGGAGACATTTGAACACCTTATCACTTGGATATACTATAAAGTCTTTACCACTCCAGTAAGCTCTTCATCTAGTGAGTAAACAGTATGTAATATACTTATACATATACAAATAAAAAATAATAATGATATTAAATAATAATAAATAATAATATATAATGAATATATAATGAATATAAAATAAAGAAGTAATAAATAAATAATAAATTAATAAATAATAGATAATAGATAAATAATAAATAGATTATAAATAATTATTAAATAAATAATAAATACGTAATAAATAAATAATAATTAAATATGAAATAAATAATAAATAAATAAATTATCAATAAATAATAATAATAAATAGATAATAATAATAAATAAATGATAATAAATGATAATAAATAAATAAATTTTAAATAAATAAATATTAAATAAAAAAATAATAATAAAATGAATAATAAATGATAATAAATCACAAATAATAAATCGATAATAAATCAATAATAAATAAATATTAAAATAATAAATAGTAAATAGTAAAAAATAAATAATAAAATAATAAAATAATAAATGGATATAAATATCTATAAATATATATACATATAATAAATTTTACATAAATATATATAAACACACATTTATGTTACATAATATATAAACACGCTCATATATACAATTGTATATTAATATAAATATATATATAAACCCAAATATATATATATATATATATCTACACATATATGATATAAAAATATATAAACATAATATGTATAAATATTTACAAATGTATATAAATATATGATAAAACACTATTTTATTGAATATTTTATTGATAATAAATGATATAATTTCCTCACATTGTGTTAAATATGTTTATTTATAAAATATTTGGGATTAGATCGTTCATTTGAATATTTGATGAAAATTCCAGTTTTACCCTTTATAGTTCATTGTAGTATTTCGAATATAAATATTTTTATATTTATTATTTGAAATTGAAATTTTTTAACAGTGTTTATAACTTAATTATCTACAACTTTTATTCAGGACACTAGAGCTAAAGAGTTCAGTTGGTTGTTGAAATTGGGCCATGAAGTCAAAGTTGGTCTGGGCTCTCCAGAATGGAGAAGCTTTTGTATTTCGGACATAACTCCTTCATATAGGCCTGTATGGAGCTCAAATTTGGAGAGGAGATAGAAGAAACATATCCTCACATTTGATCCTTCTGGAAGGCCGGACAATTCACGCGTTTTGGTGGTCAAATGGGCGGTGAAAGTTGGCATAAAATATTTGGCCGAATTTCCACATTCACACTTGAAACCACTTGTAACCTCTCCTCCCCTCCACTCTATAAATTGGAGTTTTTCTCATTTGGAGGGGTTGGGACGTGAATTGGGAAGTTTAGGGAAGAGGAGAAGTGGATCCACTCCAATTCTCCAACCATTTCAATAAGGGTAGCTCTTGAAGCAAGGATCCCTTCGACGAAGCCTTCTTCTTCTCCTTCATGTTGTAATGATTTTGTTTATGTAATAAACTTCTTTGTTCTTCTTTTATTTCTTCTCTTTTATTCTGTTTTGTTTAATTTTCTTATTCTCTTAATCTTCCTAATTGGGCTGGAATTCTTGAGTAGAAGCGTTATTGGGTTATACCCATTTTAAACCTTTGCACATGCAAAACGCTTATACGATGATTACGCCACCCATGGAAGAGTAGTCTTTTAGTAATCGATCTATCTTCTACCCTATTCATTTAATTATTTTGAATCAATGAGATACTGTAATTCAATTAATATGATCCATGAATTGTGTTTTTAAATTTTAAGAAACTAAGCAAGCAATTGAACAATGTACACAAAAACACGCGAGGTCGGGATTTTGTGTAAATTGTGAGAGCGCGATCTTAATCGGTAATACAAGACCACACGGGATAAATTTGTAGAGTTAAAATATAATACCTAAACACAATTCATCCTCATTTCCAGAGTGGATATGTGCCTTAATTTACCACTGACCATAAGCTAATCTTAGAACATCAATCAAAGCAGGGTGCTGCGATTGCATGTTCTGAAGTTAGCCTAAGGTTAAATTCACTTCAATCTTCATGGTAAAGTTAATTCTCGTAGGGTTCGTGATTTAACAAATTAAGGGATCATAATTAAGTGAATGTTAATTTAAATGATAATGATTAATAATAAATTGAAGAGGTAGAATTAGATCAATTATGCATTTTAAAATAGATTTCTAAAAAAACATCTTCTTGTTGTGTCATTCTAATCGAAACTTCATTTCAAAATTAAAAACAAAAAAAAATGCAATCTTCTTCCAGCAAACTTCTTCTAGATTTATAAACTATAAACAACCACCCCCATACTTTCAAGTATTGTTTTTATTCCCTTTTATTTTGTTTCTAGAATACCTCTGAAAAGTTGTTTTAATTCACTTCCTCCTTTGAGAGACGACCTTGGTCAGCCACTCTACTGCACCTAAGTACCCCAAAATAACACTAATCATTTGAGGGAACCCACGACAGCGCTCTATCAAATTGGCGCCGTTTCCGGGGAGGCAAGTAATTATTTGAACCAATTAGAGGTATTTATTTTATTTTACATTTTATTCTCTTCCTTTCTTCTTTCTTCCTTCTTTACCCAATCTGATTTTTCTTCTTCTTATTTTATTTTCTTCTACTTCTTTTTGGACCATCAACTCAAACTTATCATTTTTATTTTACTATGGTCCACTTTCTTTCTTTTCATTTTTATTTGATCTATGACACGAACTAATCCCGAAGATCTCTTAGATCTTGACCCTGAGATTGAACGTAGCCTTAGGGCACGAATCAGACATTCTCAATCTACGGGAAGTTTCAATATTCAACCAGTTGGTGAATTCCTCTCTTCTGGAAACATTGAAATTGGAAGCTATTCAAATTCAAACATAAAAGAGGAACCAATGGCTGAAAACAATGGAAATGAACTTAATAGAACCATTCGAGAATTGGCTGCACCTGATATTAACTATCAACCAAATTGTATTGCATACCCAAATCTCGAATCAGACTTTGAATTGAAATCTGGATTAATTCACCTTCTTCCAAAGTTTCATGGCTTATCTGGTGAGGATCCCAACAAACACCTTAAGGAATTTAATGTGGTTTGCTCAACTTTAAAACCAAGAAATTTTTCTGAAGATCAAATTAAATTAAGAGCATTCCCATTCTCACTTGATGGAGCTGCAAAAGATTGGATGTATTATTTGCAACCTGAAGATGTAACATGTTGGAATGATTTGAAACGTCTTTTCTTGCAAAGATTTTTTCCAGCATCAAGGACAACATCCATTCGAAAGGAGATATCGGGGATCAAGAAAGCCCAAGGGGAGTCAATGTATGAGTACTGGGAGAGATTCAAGAAGTTGTGTGCAAGCTTCCCACATCACCAAATCAGTGAGCAACTCCTCATTCAGTACTTCTATGAAGGACTCACACCTATGGAGAGAAGCATGGTAGATGCTGCGGCTGGAGGAGCATTGGTGGACAAGACACCAGTAGCTGCACGTGTGTTGATCGACAAGATGGCCCAAAACTCCCAACAATTTGGTGATAGAGGTACACCACATGTCAGGGGAGTACATCAGGTAAGTCCTTCTTCTCTTGAAAGTCATTTGATTGATACTAAGTTGGAAGAATTGACCACTATGGTGAGGAAAATTTCTTTGGCACAAAATACATCTTTACCCCCTCCCTCAAGGCCTTGTGGTATTTGCGCTGAGACAAGCCACCCAACTGACTGTTTCCCACAACTCCAAGAAACAGAAGATTGTGCAGCAGTGTTCCCTGGGAGACCATTTCAGCAGCAACAACAACAACCATATCCCCAAAAGAAGTTTGATCCAACATACAACCAAGGTTGGAAAGATTAGTCGGACATGAGGTATGGATCTGGACAACAACAAAGTCCACCCTTTCAATAAAACTTCCAGCAGCCTCCGCCTTACCAGCAGGGTTTCCAACAACCCCAAAGGAGATTTGAAGCTCAAACATCAACAAGTCAGCAACAAGGGAATCATCCACCAAAGGTAGATTCTAATACTGATGATCTTTTGAAGCAAATTGTTCTTAATCAACAGAATGAGCTGAAGAGTCAAAGTTCGGAGCTAAGGGAGTTGAAGACTCAAATGAGCCAGATTGCCACCGCCCTCCATGAACTTGTGAGTAAAAATTCTGGAAATCTACCTTCCCAACCCACTCCAAATCCAAAGGGGAATGTTAGTGCCATCACATTGAGAAGTGGGAAGCAAATGAACGATACATCTGCACCTACCATTCCACCGGGATTCACCTCAACTTCAGAGAAGTCGCATTCCATACCAACTGATGAGCAATCCAAGGAGAAAGATAAAGGTAAGAAAAAGATTGATGATGTTCCTCCTAAAACCCTTCCTTTTCCAAAAAGGGTTGTTCAAACCAAGAAGATGGTTGAAGAAGCAATGAAAAAGGAGGTTTTGGACACATTCAAGCGTGTGGAGATCATCATTCCTCTAATTGAAGCCATTAAGCAAATACCAAGGTATGCCAAATTCTTAAAAGAAATCTACACCAATCGAAGAGGGCTCAAGGGAAATGAGAGGATAAACCTTGGAAGGAATGTCTCAGCACTCATTTCACCAACTCTAGCAATGACAACAAAGTGCAAGGATCCAGGGACATTCACCATCCCATGCACCATAGGGGAGTTGCACTTTTCTGATGCACTTTGTGATTTAGGTGCTTCCATAAATGTGATGCCTCACTCTGTATTCTCTTCCTTGCAGGTTGGTGAGTTGAAGCCAACAAGAGTAGTGGTTCAATTGGAGAATAGAGCTATGGCATATCTAGCAGGAGTCCTTGAGGATGTACTTGTCCGGGTAAGAGACATGATCTTTCCAGCGTATTTCTATGTTCTTAACATGGAGGATGATCAGGTAAGTTCTCATGCCCCCATTATCTTAGGTAGGACCTTCCTCAAAACTACAAAAACTATCATAAATGTCAATGAGGGTACACTTTCCATGGAATTTGGGGATGAAGTTGTGATATTTAATGTTATGGATTCCATGAAGTACCCCTCTGAGGACCATTCTGCTTTTGTTATCTCCCATTTTGAACCACCAAATAAAAACTCCCTAGAATTTGATTGTCCTATGCTTAGGGAGATTATGAGTATTGGTTCGAGTTTGATGTCTAAGAGCACTTCCGCACATGTTTCTGATACACAATCCTATCTTGGATTTGATTTTGATGTGGATTCATATTCTGATTTTGATCATGTTCACTCTGATTATGAAATGGCTGTTGAGTATGCTGATGGATTTGATGCTTTATTCTATGATTTTGATGATGTATATTCTGATACTAATGCTCTTTGTGCACATATTTCAATTCCTTCAATGTCTCCATCCATACTACACCCTCCTTCATTAGAACTCAAGCCATTGCCACCAAATCTGAAATACTCATACTTGTTGAGTGGTGAGAGATTACCTGTTATCATTGCTAACAATCTCCCTTTTGAACATGAAGAAAAGCTTTTGAATATTTTAAGGGAGAACATCAGGGTGATTGGGTGGGCCTTGGCTGACATATCAGGTATTAGCCCCTCCATTTGCATGCATAGGATTCTCTTGGAGGATGGGGCTAAACCGGTGAGACAACCACAAAGGAGACTCAATCCCACCCTCCTGGAAGTTGTTAAAAAGGAAGTTGAGAAATTGCTCGAGGCGGGTATAATCTTTCCCATTTCAGATTCACAGTGGGTAAGTCCTATTCAGGTTGTGCCTAAGAAAAGTGGTGTTACTGTTGTTAAAAATGAGAAAGATGAGTTAGTTCCAATGAGGGTGCAAAATAGTTGGCGTGTGTGTATTGATTATAGGAAACTAAATCAGTCCACTCGCAAGGACCATTTCCCCCTCCCATTTATTAATCAGATGCTTGAGAGACTAGCTAGGGAAGACACACTATTGTTTCTTGGATGGATTTTCTGGATATTTTCAGGTTCCTATAGCTCCGGAGGACCAGGAGAAGACGACATTCACCTGCCCATTCGGTACCTTTTCCTACAGAAGGATGCCATTTGGACTTTGCAACGCCCCAGGTACCTTCCAGAGATGCATGGTGAGTATTTTTTCTGATTTTATTGAGACCTGCATGGAGGTATTTATGGATGATTTTACAGTGTATGGATCCTCATTTGATGAATGTCTAAAGAGTTTGGGAAAGGTGTTGAATCGTTGTATTGAGAAGAATCTGGTCCTGAACTTTGAAAAGTGTCATTTCATGGTAGAGCATGGCATTGTCTTAGGGCATGTAGTGTCCAAACATGGGATAGAGGTTGATAGATCTAAGATAGACATTATTTCATCCTTACCATATCCTTCATGTGTGCGTGATGTTAGATCTTTCCTAGGGCATGCAGGATTTTATCGGCGCTTCATCAAAGATTTTAGTAAGATTGCTCTTCCTATGTCAAGATTACTTCAAAAGGATTCTGATTTTGTGTTTGATGTTTCTTGCAGGAATTCATTTGATGAGCTAAAACAACGTCTGACCACTCCACCTATCATACAGCCCCCACAGTGGGAGATTCCTTTTGAGCTTATGTGTGACGCCTCCAACTTCGCGGTTGGAGCTGTCTTATCTCAGAGGGTGGAAGGACGTTCACATGTGATCGCCTATGCATCAAGGACACTAGATTCATCCCAATAAAACTACACTACCACAGAAAAGGAGTTTCTTGCTGTCATATTTGCTTTAGATAAATTCCGTTCATATTTATTGGGCTCTAAAGTAGTTTTTTTTTCTGACCATGCAGCTTTGAGGTACCTCCTAAAGAAGCCAGATACAAAGCCACGACTTATCCGTTGGATGCTCCTTCTTCAAGAGTTTGACCTTGAGATAAAGGACAAGAAGGGGTCAGAGAATTTGGTGGCAGACCACATGAGTAGGCTTACTCACACACTAGAGGGTGACACCTTGGACCAGGTACCACTTCGGGACACTTTCCCCGATGAGCATCTCTATACCATCTCAGGTAAGCATCCTTGGTATGCTGATTTAGTTAATTACATTGTTGTCTCTGAAATCCCAGTAAATTTGAAGAAGCATCAATTCCAAAAATTAAAAAGTGAGTCTAGGTATTATGTGTGGGATGATCTGTACCTCTGGCACATGTGTAGTGACCAAGTCATTAGGAGGCGTGTTCCCGATCATGAGTTTGAGTCTGTTTTGAATTTTTGTCATACACTTGCTTGTGGTGGACACTTTGGACCCCAACGGACAGCTAGGAATGTTTTAGACTCTGGATTATATTGGCCTAGCTTGTTCCATGATGCCCATTTTTTTTGTAAGTCATGCTCTCATTGCCAACACACTGGGAACATTTCTAGGAGACATGAGATGCCCCAACAACCCATACTATTTTGTGAGATTTTTTATGTATGGGGCATCGACTTTATGGGTCCTTTTCCTAGTTCATTTGGATTTTTGTATATTTTGGTTGGTGTTTATTATGTGAGTAAATGGGTGGAGGCCAAGGCCACCAGGACTGACGATTCTCATGTTGTTGTGGACTTTGTCAAAGCACAGATTTTTTGCAGGTTTGGAGTACCAAAGGCCATCATCAGTGACCAAGGGACACACTTTTGCAATAGGAATTTTGCTTCCCTCCTTCGAAAGTATGGGCTTACACACAAAACATCAACACCATACCACCCCCAAAAAATGGACAGGCTGAGGTTTCAAATCGTGAGTTGAAACAAATCTTGGAGAAAACCATGCAGCCAAATAGGAAGGATTGGAGAAAGCGCTTGGATGATGCATTGTGGGCTTATAGGACAGCATACAATACCCCCATTGGTATGTCCCCATTTCGGATTGTTTTTGGGAAAGCGTGTCATCTCCCCGTGGAAGTCTAGCATCAGGAATATTGGGCTATAAAGAAATGTAACATGGATTTGGCCCAAGCTGGAATTAAAAGGAAGCTGCAAATTCAAGAGATTGAGGAGATTCGACTGTCATCATATGAGAACTCAAGGCTCTACAAGGAAAGATCAAAAGCAGCTCATGACAAAATGATCCAACAAAGGGAGTTTCATGTTGGAGAGAAAGTCCTTCTCTATAGTTCACGACTGAAGTTGATGCCTGGTAAGTTGCGTTCCAGATGGTTAGGTCCTTATATTGTGTCTAATGTTTTTCCTTATGGTGTAGTGGAGATCACACAAGAGGAAACTGGAAGGAGATTTACAGTCAATGGGAAAAGTTTGAAGAGATACATTGAGGTAAATCCTACTGATGCAGTGGATTTTATCACACTGCATGACCCCATCATCACTTGATCACATCAGGCTGTTCCTAACCCTTTCACTTTTATATTATTTGTCCTATTTAAAAATTCTGCATTTCATGTGCATATATCATCTCACGGGTTCACATTGAGGACAATGCAATATTTTAAGTGTGGGGGAGGGAACCTTTTAGTTTAGTAATTTCAATTGTTTTCCTGTTTAAAAAAACCAAAAAAAAAGTGTGTGTTTTTCAAATTTTGTGTGTTTATTTTACAATTTTATGTGTTTTTTTAAACATTTTGAGCTAAAATGATTCTCATCACCATTTTTAAATCCATATCAATAAGTGAAACAATTTACCCCTTGAAACTAAGCTTAAATGAATGCTGAAATGACTTTGTTTCAAGTTCAAATATTTAGTAATTTTATGAAAAGTACGCTGAATTTTGAATCCCATGCCAATCTCACTGTCTTTATATTTGAAATCACTTTCCTGTGAGGCTTCTAAACCATTATTTTCATATTCTTTACATTCACCTCACTTCTTGAGAGAACCAAACCATGCTTGATTTAACCAGAATTTGATCTATTCCTGTCAAAACTTGAGGGTTTGAGGTACATATGTTTAAATGATTGAGTCATTTGTTTGGTATTAAAGCCCCTATTTCAAAGAATCATTTTTTATAATGGCCTACCTTGAATATTTAATCCTTGTATCCCTTAGAAGTCATGCACAGCCTATTAGGTTAAGCCACATTACAAGCCAATTTTCCCTATCCAACCAACTCTTGAAGTGAAATTGCATAATCTAGTTGAGCTTAAGTGTGGGGGAAGTTGTCTGGGGTTTTGCCACCACATTCTGTGATACTTTGGGTGGAAAATTAAATTCTGAAGAGATGTGTTTACTGCTAAAGAAAGTCATTATATTGAAATTTGTGCCTTTTATGGAGCTTTCATGACAAGTGAAGTTGTGCCTTTTCTGGAGCTTCTAATTGAGGTGGAAAGTTGTGCCCATCTGGAGCTTTCAAGAAAATCATGTTTGAGAAGATTGACATTTTTTATGATGAAATGATGAATGGTGTAAACCTTTCATGACTTTTCATGATGATGGAGCTGAATTGATACTATGGGGATTGAAGAGAAGACCATATTTAAGTGAAAATTAGATTAATGCAATTTTGCTTCAAAAGTGTCAAGCCCTCCTCATTCAGCCTCAGAGTTTTTCACATCTTAATCCTACCAACCGAAAGCCACAGAACAACCCTGAAAAGTCCTCATGATAAACATATGTCCTTGACTCACATTGGGTAGCGATGTAGGAATCTATCAAGCCTATGGTGACCCTTTTATGAGTTTGGATAAGAAAGACATTGCAAAAAAAATTGATATTTGAGTGATGAGAGAAAATTCAAGCGAGGTAAGTGTTTTGTGCATGGGCGGATAAATAAAGTGGAAATATATTGAATGATATAAATGGAGAACTTGAAATAAGGTTTTTTATGAGGCATGATATCTTTTTATTCTTGGTGTGAAATTGATTGATCTTAAGGATATGTGTTTTAAAATTGGTTTTGATTTGATATTGATGTTTACTTGATATGAGGTTTTGCCCAGGTGTGCAAAAGGGTAAGTGTGGGGGAGTTGATAAAACACTATTTTATTGAATATTTTATTTATAATAAATGATATAATTTCCTCACATTGTGTTAAATATGTTTATTTATAAAATATTTGGGATTAGATCGTTCATTTGAATATTTGATGAAAATTCCAGTTTTACCCTTTATAGTTCACTGTAGTATTTCGAATATAAATATTTTTATATTTGTTATTTGAAATTGAAATTTTGTAACAGTGTTCCTAACTTAATTATCTACAACTTTTATTCAGGACACTAGAGCTAAAGAGTTCAGTTGGTTGTTGAAATTGGGCCATTAAGTAAAAGTTGGGTTGGGCTCGCCAGAATGGAGAAGCTTCTGTATTTCGGACATAACTCCTTCATATGGTCCTGTATTCAGCCCAAATTTGGAGATGAGATAGAAGACACATATCCTCACATTTTATCCTTATGTAAGGCCGTCCAATTCACGCGTTTTGGTGGTAAAATGGGCGGTTCAAGTTGGCATAAAATATTTGTACGAATTTCCACATTCACACTTGAAACCACTTGTAACCTCTCCTCCCCTCCCCACTATAAATTGGAGTTTTTCTCATTTGGAGGGGTTGGTACGTGCATTGGGAAGTTTAGGGCAGAGGAGAAGTGGATCCACTCCAATTCTCCAACCATTTCAATAAGGGTAGCTCTTGAAGCAATGATCCCTTCGACGAAGCCTTCTTCTTCTCCTTCATGTTGTAATGATTTTGTTTATGTAATAAACTTCTTTGTTCTTATTTTATTTCTTATCTTTTCTTCTGTTTTGTTTAAATTTCTTCTTCTCTTAATCTTCCTAATTGGGTTGGAATTATTGAGTTGAAGCGTTATTGGGTTATACCCATTTTAAACCTTTTCACATGCAAAACGCTTCTACGATGATTACGCCACCCATGGAAGAGTAGTCTTTTAGTAATCGATCTATCTTCTACCCTCTTCATTTAATTATTTTGAATCAATGAGATACTTTAATTCACTTAATATGATCCATTAATTGTGTTTTTAAATTTTAATAAACTAAGCAAGCAATTGAACAATGTACACAAAAACACGCGAGGTCGGGATTTTGTGTAAATTGTGAGAGCGCGATCTTAATCGGTAATACAAGACCACACGGGATAAATTTGTAGAGTTCAAATATAATCCCTAAACACAATTCATCCTCATTTCCAGAGTGGATATGTGCCTTAATTTACCACTGACCATAAGCTAATCTTAGAACATCAATCAAAGCAGGGTGATGCGATTACATGTTCCGAAGTTAGCCTAAGGTTAAATTCACTTCAATCTTCGTGGTAAAATTAATTCTCGTAGGGTTCGTGATTTAACAAATTAAGGGATCATAATTAAGTGAATGTTAATTTAAATGATAATGATTAATAATAAAGTGAAGAGGTATAGTTAGATCAATTACGCCTTTTAAAATAGATTTCTAAAAAAAACATCTTCTTGTTGTGTCATTCTAATCGAAACTTCATTTCAAAATTAAAAACAAAAAAAAATGCAATCTTCTTCCAGCAAACTTCTTCAAGATTTATAAACTATAAACAACCACCCCCATACTTTCAATTAGTGTTTTTATTCCCTTTTATTTTGTTTCTATAATACCTCTGAAAAGTTGTTTTAATTCACTTCCTCCTTTGAGAGACGACCTTGGTCAGCCACTCTGCTGCACCTAAGTACCCCAAAATCACACTAATCATTTGAGGGCGCCCACGACAGCGCTCTATCAATATACACAAATACTTACATATATATGTATTTATTTACATATATTAGAATATACACATAAATATATATTTTTTATTAACACACACATGTTTATATATAAACATTACTTGTATATGTATATATATACAAATTAATTCATTTTTATAAGGTAAATAAAATTGATAATTATTTATTGTAAATGAAATAAATAAAAAATATTTATTTCCATATGGTTTATATGTTTAAAATACATTTCTATGTAAATATGTATTTATACAAATGATTTATTAAAAGTAAATATAAGAAAATATGCATATATTTAATTATAAATAAAACTAAATTATGAAAAATGATAAAAATTCAAAACCATAATATCAATATGAATTTAAGACCTGAGAATAAATTTAGTCCCCACCAAAAAAATACAATAAGACCCCCTTAAATGAGGATGAAATTGCATCGAATGTTAAAAAATTGGGATTCCCCGACTAAAAACTCGGTTTTGGAGGCCTTTAATCCCTCTTTTGACCTCAAAAAACCAATGATCGGGGTTCCCCCTAGTTATTAAGGTGTATATATTATCGTATGCTTTTATTTGATATGTGGTAGAGCCCAAATGAACACCCGGATCAAAATTTATGATCGTTTGAAGCTCAAGTTTGATTTGCTACTTTTCTTGAAACTACAATATATTTTATTCTTTTAATTATTACAAAATTTAAATCTAATTTGGTTTTAGTTCATTTAATAAGATTCTATTTGACTTTTTATAGATCTAAAACGGACTCCCGGATCAAAAGTTATGGTCAATTGATGTCGAAATTTGATTTTCAACTTATTGAACATTTGTTTTAAGTTTCAAATTATTATTAACAAATAATTATAAATATTTATTAATTAAAACATTATAATTAATTAAAATTATAAATAATAAACTATATATGATAGTAAATAATAAATCATAAATCATTATTAAATATATTTTTTTTAAATCCCATTAATTTAACGGTAGTTTTTTAAAACCACCGTTATTTCCCTGTAGTTTTTTAAAAAACCACCCCTAAAAATTGAAAAAAAATCAATATATATTTATCTATATATTTAAAAAAAAATTAGTAGCATTTTTATCAACTGTCGCTAAATTTTTTCAAGAAAATATTTAGTGGTAGTTTTCAAAAATATCGTTAAATGCCTATTTTGGCGTAGTGTTTGGTGGTATTGACAACAAATTAAAACTGAGAGATTGAAGTTCCCTTTGAGTTGAATTTCATTTGTTATCAATAAGGATGATTTAATTGTTGTGGATCTGATGTCAATATGTCAGTAATGAAGTGATGATGAGGATAGTTATGAAAATATATCATCAACATTAAATGTGACGATTCTTGAACTGGACTTAAGTTCAAAGACATGTGTCAATTTTTATTGATGGTGACATATTGATCTCAACAAGAAATAAATTATATGAATACTATTTTAAGAGAAATTAGAGATTGGATTTTGGATTTTTTTTTTCTTTGTATGAAATAAGCTTAAGTGTTTTTTAATGGAGTGTATATTAAAAAATGGCCTACCACGCATTATCTAGCCAAGGAGGACTGCATCCACTACTTAGATGGGCAGTCAACCCCCTAAACAACCAGTATAGGAAGTAGTGGGTGAGCATGTGCATAGGCATTCCATAGGAAGGTGAAAGGGAGCATAGGTGAGCCACCATAAAGGGAGGCACGGTGGAGGAGAAGGTAGTCATCATGAGGCGATGTCAGTGGGTGGTCGGGAGCAAGCCCCATAATCAAAAATGGATACTCCAAATCATGAGTTTTTATAAAAGGAATCCCGATACTGGATAAAAAATAGATGTGGGACTCGCAATCATCAGTTATTGTTTACTCTTCATTAAACATATGTAAAAAACCACATTCGTCTGATGAGTTTGATCTGAGCTATTTGATCAAGTCTAGCATTGTCTTCCTCCTTCAATTGAAGTAAACTACATACGCTGAGAGTTTTTTTCATTGATATCTTCATTCCATGTCATTTGAAGATCCATATATGTATATGAGAATCATTTTATCATCTTAAAAATTCGAATACTATCAGATTAACATGAAAATATTTTTTCATGATTATAAGTTCAAACCAAGGAGATACAGTTTATAGAAAACATGATTTTTATGATTATGGTGATTATCGTATTCATGTAAGCTGAGCTTGTTCACATATATGCAAGGTGGTGAATGTATGAGGATGATTAGATGGAGTTAATTCAGTGGGGGTTATCTCTAAATACCCTCAAACACACTCATTTGGGGTATGATCTAAATAAATATCCAAGTGAACCAAGAGAGAGAAAAACAGAGATGAGGAAGAGCTCTGTATTTGTGCAAGAAGGTTCCATGAGTTTGTGATGTGCTTATACCGTTTTTATCACATGATGATGTTTTGTTTCCTCGAACCAGTGTAGACATTAACATTGAGTTACATGAAGTCGAAGGAGATAGTAGAACTCATGTATACAATTATTCAAATAAGAAATTATTCCCATGTATATTGTTGCACAAAGGAGTATGTGAATCATGCATGAAATAATATCCATTCATAATGGGAGTTTCATGTGTATGACTTGAGGTTGAGTGAAACAGTACATGATCTTGAGTTCTTTCAAAGTAATGTGTTGCGTGAAGACATTGTGATATAATTTTTCATGATATACCTATGTGAACATAGAATATGATACTATTGATATGTGTACATGAATGAAGGAAATTTTTGAAGGCAGTATATTGATTAAGTGTTTAGGAAGTATACAACTAACATGGCAGTGAAAGATAAAATTTTAGGCATTGTATATGTGATTTCTTAATTCATCATTTTCATGAACTTGATATAACATGTTCAAGTAATTGTGAAGAGTTAGTACATTTGTATTGTTTTACATATTATGTTGAGAAGATCATACAGTGTATTATATGCATGCATGAAGTTTGAAGAAATATACATGAAATATATTTTTTAGTGTATGCAGTGATTTGAGACTGAAGTCAGGCATTAATTCAGAGCATATACTTGAGTAGTCAGTGGGTTGAGTTAAGTTCATATCATTTGAAGATTAGTGAATAGTGAAAAAGATCAGACAGTTGCTGATGTTCTTGAATATTGTAAATGAACATATTAGTTGATCCAATTTTTTTGTAGAGAAAAACCTCATCTTGAGGCAGTGCATAAGTAGTCTGAATCTAACATAGATATTTTTATCTATGGATATGTCTTATGTGACTCAATATTAGAGGAATTCTTCAGTGGGACTCTATATCAAAAGAAGCCTCCAATGGGACTTTGGAACATATCATTGGGATTTTGGTAACATTGTGGGATGCAGTATAAAGATCCTCTTATGGGACTCAGGAGTTTCTAGTATAGGTGGGAACTTGTAATATCTATTAGGAATCTAAATTGAAACACTATGGGACTCAGTGTTAATGGGAATGGTACTTTACCTGATTGTAACCACCAATGTATATTAAAGAATCTATGACCAAGGGAAATAACCAATTGTGAGGAGGGGTAGGTATTTGTACCGAACCTTATAAAAATACATTTGTATTGTGATTTATTTTTATTTTTTCTTATAGGGAGAAAAAAATAATTAAATATGAGATATCAAAACTTTAATTAGTCATAGAGGATGTATTTAAAAATAAATAATTCATAAAAAATAGTGTATTGCTAATTCACCCCCCCCCCTCTAGTGGTACCTAACCGATCCTTGGACACTTTAGTGTCTTTCTAACCCTTTGAAAATAATATCTAAATATAAGAATATATATTGGACATAGATCACATCCCTTATTATTTAAGAGATTGAGGTTGAATTCCCATATTCAATCTCAGCTTTTGGAATGTTTCCTTTGATAATGGTTTAGTAAATATATCATTTATTTTCTCCTTTATAGCTACAAACTCTAAATTTAGTTCATTCCTTTCTACATGTTATTTAATAAATTTATATTTAATATCAATTTTCTAAGATATTAATGTTTCAATGGATTATTGGTGAGATTGATAGCACTTTTATTATCATAACCCAAGAAAAGGAGCAAGTTCACATTAACCAAAAAAAATCTTCTAACTGTGTCTTCATCCACATTAATTATGTTGTAGCTTGAGTAAAAGCTACATACTCATATTATGCAACGTTGAGGGTCACTAAACTTTTTTTCATTGTATGTTAACTCATACATATTTTTCCTAAAAAAAACTCCACCAGATGTGGATATTTTTTTATCAACACAACCATCCCAATAAGTATATGTATAGCCAAACAAATTCAAATTTACATTAGTTTCATGATTTATCACATAATTTATAGTGCCCTTAATGTATCTGATAATTCTTTTTCTAGGAAAAAAATGTGTCATTTTTAGTGCACTTTGAATTCTAGAACACAAGGTAATAGCATAAACCAAGTATGGTCTGGAGGTAGTTAAATATAACAGGATTCTAATTAGTTTCCTAAATTATTTAGGATCAATATTATTGATAACTTCATCCTTAAATAGATTTTTTCTCACTGATATAGGTGTGAAAATATGTTTTGAATATTCCATGTCAAATATTTTAAGTAATTCCTTGGAATATATTTTTTATGATCAGAAAATGTGATCTAGCAAATAATTCTAGGTTCTTAGAGCTTGTTTCAACCCATATAAATTCTTATTAAACTTGTAAACGTATTTTTCATCTTGATCAAGCATGAATCCACATGGTTTCTCAATATAAAATTCTTCTTCCATGTCTCTATTGATAAAATCAGACTTGAAATCCATTTAGAATATCTTATATCCTCTTTTTTTAATAATAGAAATAAAGATTCAGATGGTTTCTATTCTTGATACTGGGGAAAAGGTCTCATAAAAATCAATGCCTTCAACATGTGAGTAGCCTTTAAAAACTATTCTTGTATTGTTTCTTGTAACTTAAACTCTTCCATTCATCCTATTCTAGAAAACTCACTTTCTCTAATCATGTTTTTATCTTCTGGTTTGGTTATAAGTTCATGTGTCTCATTTTTTTCAATCTGATCTAATTCGTCATTCATGGCATCAATCCACTCTTGATGCTTTAAAGATTATTCAATATTTCTTGGATCAACCTGTGAGAACAAAGAGGTATGTGAAACTATCCTTGATGTTCTTTTGGTTTGAACTTATTGTTCTTGATCTCCAATTATATTTTGGACCTCCACTTATTTCATCAACCTTATATGGGATGAACGCACTTGTCCTTCATCACTTGAAATGGCTAAATCTATACATTCATCATGTAAAAATTAAATATCATCACTTATATCAAAAACTTTTTCATGTTTTTTAATAGAAACAACTTCAACTTTTCTTCCTATTATATCTTTATCTAACCTTGAACCCTTTCTATTGGAATGTTCCAGCACTTTTACATCTACAGTTTCAACAATATTTTCAGTTTCCTTCTTATAACATATATATCCTCTACTATTAGGAGGGTAGTGAAGGAATACACCATAAAAACCTCTTTGAATGAACTTCCCAAGATTCTCACCTTTTACTTTGATAATTAAAGGTCTTATAAACAACATTAAGTATTTTAAACTTGGGGTTTCTTTGTAATACATATCGTATGGAATTATATCAGAGTTTGGACTATAAGAACAATGATTCTGAATGTGAATTGCTACTCTAATATCTTGTATCCAAAATAAATGATAAGTATCATGTTTAATCATCATAGTTTGGGTAAACTCAACCAAACTTCTATTATTTATTTAATAAACACCAATTTTTTGTGTGTATGGTGCATTAAGTTCATGAAAAATGTCATAATTTTCAAGATAGCCTTTAAACTTATCATTCTTGCATTCAACACCATTATAAATGTGAATATTCTTCATAAAACATCCACATTACTTTTCATCAATTATCCTAAAACTATTAAACAGTTTTAGATCCTTTGATTAGTGTTTCAAAAACATCATGTAACTCACCAAAATTCTAAAGTAAGAACATTATATTCAATAGTGTGTATGAAATGAAACACCAAATGCGTAAGGGAATATAATATCCTGAGACTTTACAATTTATTTACTATTTTAAATAAATTCAATCTATGATATATCTTTCAATTCATGAAACAATGAGTTATCATGCATTATATGCAACAATGACTTTCTTTAATAGTGTGTGTTACATGCAAGACTGAGTCTTACCGAATACTATTAATATTATTATTTAAAATAAAAATTATCTCCTAGTTGTTAAATTGGTGGTTATGAATAGGATTTAATAACTTATTAAAATATATATTTTAATTAATTAGTTACCAATTAATTATAAATGACTATAGAAATCAAATGAAATAAAGGAAATGTTTTTATAAAAAACTATTTTTATGCTCCAAAGGAATTTTATCTTAATAAATTAAATTAATTACTATTAGTTAGTAATATTAGTTAAATATATATATTATATATTCAATACAATATTTTTTACATTTTTTCAATATATTTTATAGGCATATTATAAGAACAAATCCAATTTTACTCATAAAAAACTATATTTTTCTAAAGGTAGTTTTACCGCCTTTTAATCGCTATCCTATTTTAAATAAAAAAATTTACACTTTTGTAAAACTTATTTTTCAAAATAAACTTAATTTTTGAAATTATAATGTCAAAATTATCTTAGGGTAAATTTTTGGTATTTTTCAGAAATATTTCATTTTTTGATGAATATTGAAAAATACAGAATTTTAATTTAAAACTGCTTTTTCGTCTAATTTATTTATAAGGTTAAACTAAATTTTTTATTAGTTTTAAATTTTAATTAGATAAATTTTAAATATATTAATTTCATTTATTTCATTTTAATCAATTTCACATTGATATTAGATATAAAAATATTTCAAACTTTTGAACATTTTTACGTTAAAAGCCCTCTTTCTCGTCTCATCTACAGGGTTGATTTTAAATTAATTTCTGTCACTTCTGTGATTTTAATTTGTAAAAATAGATTCAATATTTATAATTATAATAATTTATAATGTCTTGTAATATAAATTTAGTTTTTGACTGAAAATATTAGTGAAATTAATTAAAATTAATTACAACGATTAAGAGAAAAATTAGCTTAAAAGGGGACTAAACCTTAAACTTAAGGGCCAAAATGACCTAGAAACATGTACAAAACTCATTTTATGACCATTTTTAGAAAATATACAAACTCTTCATGATATTTTTTTCATTGTTTTAGGTACATTATGTAAGGAAGACCTCTCAATAGTGTTTATCTTTTTATATTTACAAGAATGACACTCCTCCTCCACTATAAAAAGGCACTTGCCCCTCCCACTTATTCACACCTCTCAAGACATTTTTATCATCAAATAACTGCCTAAATAATATCCCCAACATCCCTATACTAATAATATAATCCTAATTTTTTTAATTAATCAATCCAAGGAATTATTTTGGTATAAATCAAAAGGAGTTACCCGAATAAGAGGTAACCTTCCTCAACGATCACTTTTGTTTCATTTAATTATCCACACCTTAGATTATTATTATATATTTACCATATAATAACCTTATTTTATTAAATATATTGATATGTTTTTATTTCAATTTTTCTACCTACACTCACACACACTTCCATTAAATAGGATATGCAATCATCGTTCGTGTGTACAGCGGACTACCGGCTCACGAACCGATGTTGTTCATTATTCCATTGGAACTTTTAAAGGTTTATAATAATTATAGATTTATATTTTATTTATGATATATAGGATATTTATAAATTTTTTATTCTTCTTTAATTATTTTATAACACATACCTTCATGATTTCTATTTTTTGGGAATATGATAACATCGTTTATGGATGTGAGGACTACCACTTTCTCAAAGTGATGTGATTTGTTCACACTATACATAGAATATATAAAGGATTGTTTTAATAAAAATATTTGATATATATGATAAATTTATTATACTGGAATTATAATATAAATATATTCTATTTAATTTTTATTTTTTTAATACGGTGAGAAAATGAAAACAGTGTTCATGTGTACGTGTGGCCTATCGTCTCCATAAACGATGCATTTCATTTATATCTAAAAATTTATGGATTATTATAAATATATATATACTGAATATATATGATAATTAAATAATGTTTTATATTCTTTAGATGATGAAATTATGATCTAATCAATAGAAATTACAAATAACAAGTCAAAACATACTCAAGAAATTAGGCAATTAACGCTCAAAATAGTAAAAATGATGAAAGATTACTAACAAATGGGTAATAATATATTATAATAAGATTATATATGATATAATAAATATTAATATGTTTATTTAATAAGTTATAAACATTCTAAAAACCATTATACATTATTTTAAAGGACATTCACCCAAAAGGAAATGCAAGGTAATGGATTTCATCTCAATTTCATTTCATTGAGGCATATTGTAATGTTATGCACATAGTTTTGTTTATATAGTGTATATACTTTCCATTTGAAATTTAATATCATTAATAATTCATTATTCATGGTGTTTTTATTTCTAATTTTAATTATTCCATTTAATGGTATTTCAAATTAAAGTTACCAAGTGGTAAATAAAGTTCATAACTCAATTCCTTTTCATTGAGTTATATTACTTCCTCGTTGTTGTTAATATTCTATGATTATGTGTATAATTAATTTCAATATCTATTGATGTATTTACACTTCTTATATTTTTATTTATAGTTGATATGCATAATCAATTCATTTATTAATTATCAATTCAATTATATGATCATTTTAAGGGTTTATTTCACAATTTCATTCTAAAAGAGATTACTTATTCTATAAATTACATTAAAGGAATTTATATGATCATTTTTCAATAAAAAATTTTAATTTTATTCTCCTATAGTTATTCATGACCTTTTACATGTAATATTACCATTTTTTCACTCTTTTATACTTAAAATTTTTTATAAAATTTTTTTAAGAAAACCCGACTTCATTTCTCTCTTCGGTCAGAAATCTATTTTCTCTCAAAACCATGTTTTATAAAAAATGTTTTTAACATTTTAAAAATAATTTATTAAATAAATTTTTACCCCTTTTGTATTTTACAAATGTTTTCAAAGGAATATTCTTATCTCTTTCATAACAAGGAACTTTTCTAACCTTTTACCGTATAAAAGGAATGTTCTTTTTACCTTATACGGCATGTATAGAATTACCTGTTTCCATTTATTTTAAGCTTCCTTTGAAATTTTTCAAAGATATTTTTAATGAAAATATTTTTTAAAATTTATTTTAAAATAAAATGTATTTTCACAATGTTTTTCAAAATTAAAAGGATATTTTCCTCACAAATTCTTTAAAGATATTTTTACGGTATTTCTATTCATCAACTACAACAATTATTTATCCTTACTTCACTTGGTATATGTTGTATTGATATCATCCTTATTATTCCTTTGGATGGTTTATGATTTATTTGACTACTGATAGTATTTAAATTCACTACCTTTACTCTTTTATTTCCCTTGAAATATTCAATTTTTTATGATCATTAGACATTAAATTTCCCCCAAAATATCCATATCATTTATCATGGATATGATTATTTCCTAAACTATTTACCACTTTTACATTTAATGTATACTTTGAAAGTTATTTGATTAATTGTAGAAATATTGATAAATCCATAGCTTTAACTCAATACAGATATTTAATGACAATCCATGTTGTTTATTAATTAAATATATTATTAGATATATGAGGAATGCTTTGGAAATTCACTACACAGGTTGGGGACCGGTTAATACAATCCCCTCAATGCATTGATAGTCTCATGGGATGAATTAGTTGGATTTCCTAAGTTAATGGGTTTTTACCCATTATGTTTTAAACCATCTAGAGGATAGATATTTATTGTAAAGGTATCATGTTCCTGGTAAACATGACATCCAATAATTAAGAATTTTATTTATTTAGAATTTAGTTATTATTATTATCTATGAGATTTTTTCTTCGAAATTATATATGGATGAATTTTCATTATCATTTTATTGATCTAAAGGCATGTGTGTTCAATTATTTACCTTTCCATATTAATTATTCCTTATCCAATTATTTTAAATGGCATGTGTTTTTAGTTATTTACTTTGGATTATTATTTATGAACTCCCTCTCAGTTTATTGATTACATGGTATGTGTCTTCAGTTATTTACCTTAACATATTGATTATTCTCATTGATTCATTATTGTTTCTTCTGTAATTGACACTTAATAAGAATTTGAGCTCACCCTTATTTTGTTTCATTTCCCCAGGAATCCAAAAAGTATACTAAGAAAGATATGAAAGGATATTTTAAGTGTGAATAAATTTATCCTCGAAAAAAATTATCTTTTAATTGGTGTATTAATTTTTAATACAAGACTCATGTATGTTTATGTTTTACCATGAATAATAAATTGATCGGTCCTTCAGGCTACATTTCCTTGTAATCATTCCATTATAATGGTATTGGACACTGGATATGAGCTTATTTGGGTCAGTTCACTATAGTTGGTATCAAAGAAAGTGTATTAGAAACCTTTGGAACTAGATTTTAGAAAATGTAGATTATAGACGATAACCCTAAGGTATAATTTGAGTATAAGTATAGAAGAACATTCTAAAGTTTTAGTTGGATAGAGATGATGTGGTTTTCCTAGTAATGCATCCATGTATAAATACTACAAGTGGACATAGTTCTAGGACAGATGTACCTAGGGGTAAAAAATATGAAAAGGTGTGTTAGGACTAACTCAAGTGTAACTTGGTACACGACAACAAGACTTACTTCACACCTGATTTGACACTCCATGTGGATATGGTTAGGATAATTCATATTTTCTTTACAAACCATTATGAAGTATTTGAATACATAATGACAATAAATGACCTAGCTTAAACCTGAGGTGTCTTGTATTGAAAATAATGTGTCAAGATTTAGACACCCTAAAAATGATTATATGGTTTTTACACTATGATAATTGTTGCTCACACTAATCTTTTTAGTTTTAGTCAATAGATGGAACCTGAAGGGATCATGTTAACATTGAACATAAAGGATAAGGTGATGGAAATGAGAAACCAAATGGGATGTTTATATGAGTGAAATATATCATGTTCATGCCTAATTAGTTTCCCCAAAATATGATTAACAACATATATCTTAACCAACTCCTGAACTCACCAAATAAGAGAAGGACGGAGGTTTATAAGAGCTCAATTGGTGGAGAGGATGGAGAAAAAAGGGATCAATTTCCATCATATAAGAAATGTGGAAGGAGACACCCAAGAAAGTGTCTCAATGGAATGGGGAAATTCTTTATGTGTGGGAAAGAATGACATAAAGCAAAGAATTGTTTAGGGAAAATGAAGGGTGTGAAAAATGGAAATAAGTATCATCCTAAGGAACCATTTATAGTTTATTTCCTTAAATTTTGGGAACATGGGAATTATCAGATTCAATGACCTCTTCCAAAGGATAAAATCTAGACTAAGGAAGGACCTATGTGGAAATAAATGGATAAATTATTTATGTATTGGTATTTTATTGAAAACCTTAGTTAAATGGATATTTAATGATTAAATTTCAAGGATGTTCATTATATTTATTTTGGAAATTATATTAATATAGCTTAGAAAAAATAAAACCTACATTACAGGTGACGACCCATCAAATCTGGCAAGGTGGTGGGGCTTGAACCCATGACTGAAGGATGAAAAGGGTTTCATGCCTACCACTAGCCTATGTGATTCCTTGGTTAATCTCTCATTGTTTTTAGCTAAACAATTTGACAAATAAATATTAATGATGAACCAATGGTATCATTTTTGAGTTTTATAGATTAATGAATTAACCATATTAGTTTTGGAAAATAGTTAGTTACAAACATAAAGACTTACTTTATGGATCTTACAATCCATAAAAATTAAATTTTAGTGCTTTAGGAATAAAAAAACATTCATTTTAGGATATATTTAATGTCTTTGAAATTCTATGTAATTTTTTTTTAAATTATATGGAATTATTCTGAGACCTCACGCTCTGACGGAACGTGATTATGAGGCCTAAAGAGCCCACAACAGAATTTTGAACATTTTTAAGGTATGTTCAATAAATGTGCGAGCGGGTTCTTCTATATTTTGAACCAGTGCTCGGATCAAAAATCTGAGGGCACCGTTGAATTCAGAATGCTAGAATTCACCAAGAAATGACTTAACTTAGGCCGGCAAGGGCCGAGCAAAAAAGTTATTTTTCGGAATTTTCAAGAAAAATAATAAAATAATTTAAAGGAATTATTTTATTTCCTTACTCACCATTGGGTGGCGGATGGTGACGCAGTGGTGCAGCAACCAACCGGCGATAAGGCGTATTAATGAGTCTCATTAATATCCCATATCATGTAGCGTAATGATGCAATAAAGTAACATAAATGAAATAGAGTAACAGAAACGTTGTGACGTGATTCTTTTTATTAAGCCAACATGTGGGAGAATAGGGAATTAAACTATGGGGATTCTGTGACAAAATGTTGGCAGTTTTTCTCTCCAATGAAGAATGACAAATGTTAGTGAGACTTCATCATCGTCGATGTGCCTCGAAGAATAGATCTGGAATTGATGTCAATGTCGTGAAACCTCGCAGACAAACGCTTCGATATCGAACTTCAACAAGGTAGGGGTTTATGCATTCTAATTTTTTGATGATTTCTTCCCTATTCTTGAGAATTAACGATGAATGCAGAATCAACCGACTAATGGGTTAATCCATGAATTTCTTGTTATTGTGTAGAGATATTGTGTGGGGGTTTGAATTGGGGTTTTACTTATGTTGTGTCGATTAATACTATCCCCCGTGCTTAAACACTAACACGGAGGGTACGGGCCGACCCGAACAAGGAACGGACCCTCCGTCATGGTTTTTTATTGTGTGTTCTTTGTGGAAAACTTCTCAAGATGGTGTCAAAGTGAGTTTGAGGTCATTGCGGTGATGGTGATGGCCTAGAAATTCCATATACACAAGAGGCTCGAGAAACAGACCACTGGAGCGACTCTAATGGCTCGTCGAAGGTATGGCCGGTGCATTGGGGGTGATCGGCAGCGACCGGTGGTGGCCGCGGGTGGAGGATGGCGGCACAGCCGGACGACCGCAGAAACGAGGTGGTGTGGCACCCGTCAGCACCATGTGGAGGATCAGCCTGCTCTGGACACTTGGGAATGCTGGAGGCACGTGGACCCAGTCCGCGTGTGTGCGAAATAGCCAGCCAGCTTGGTTGGCCGCATGGAGCCACCACGGTTGCTTGACCGTGGCAAAAAGACCACCCCAAGTCGACCACAGGGTGGAAGAGAGGCTGAACACAGCTTTCTACCAGGTCCTGGTTGGGTGGAATGGTCCATCTGTGGGGGTTAGAACCCATACGAGACCCACGCCATACCCTCAAACAGGGTTGCGTCAGACCGGACTCAAACCCGACCGGCCTCATTTCACTAAAACGATCATAACTTGCAGACCGGGCATCCAATTGATGCACCGTCTATGGCGCAAGGACCCTTGAGATGAGGTAGTCTTTTTGAGATACTTCACTTGAGTTTTGTAGTAAGTTGGAGTACATATGGGTTGGATTGGACTTGAATCCAATCGGGTCCTTTTTACTAAAAAGATCATAACTTACAGACCAGGCATCTGATCGACGCACCATATGTTGCATTGGGGACCTTATGATGAAATAGTCCTTTGGGGTTACTCTATGTGGGATTTCTTGGTGGTTGAGGTACAAACGATGGCTTGAGGATAGGATATTGTAGAAATTAAGCGTTCTAAGTGTGGGAATCCAGTGGCTGGTTGTGACTTGAAGAAAGAATAGTGATCCTGAGTGGGTCAGAACCTAGAGATCCTGTGTGGATCAGCACCTAGTGATTATCTATGGGTCAGCACATAGTGATCCTCTGTGGGTCAGCACCTAACGATCCTTTGTGGGTCAGAACCTAGCGATCCTCAGTGGTTTAGCACCTAGCGACCCTGTGTGGTTCAACAGTAGAGTCTCTCGATAGAATAAGATGATCTAGCTTTACGAATAATCATATTTACTTGTATACTTAAGTTATACCTGGTGTGAGCTGCGTCTTTTACTTTGTGAGATGTGTCTGAGATCATGCTGGGTGGTGTTACCTCAGTGGTATTTTCCTCTGTGGTGTTTCCCCTTGTGGATTACTGAGAAACCTTTAATGGTCTATGGGTCCCTACTAAGTATTGTTATACTCACCCCTACATGGGATTCTCTCGTACCTGTTGTGTCTTGTGAAAATGATGGATAGCCTTGACGGGGACTTTAGGGATCCAGGACTATACGGTGCTCAGAGGTGGACCGATAGACGTGGTGTGCTACAATGACATCCGACAGAGAGTTGTACCTACCCTTTATGTAGGATCCTTGGCAGACAACCTCCAAAGATTGTACTTCTTTTGATGTAATTTTCTTTCAGTTGGGCTTGTATTCTGGCCCCTTTACTTTCAGTTTACACACTTTACTCTCAGTAGTGTTACTTTTTGGTGGTTTTACTACTTTATTTCCTTTGTGGTTTTCTTTGTACGGTATGCCCTGTCTGTGTGTGTACAGGTTTAAAGGAAATGCCTTCCCTTTTTGGGTTATGCCTTTTCAGTGCTAGTCACCAGCCCCTGGCCTATGGAAGGAGGTATTGGGGTAGTCACGGCATGGGCCCTGGGGGATGGGTCATGAAAAAGTGGTATTATAGGGTGGTCGGTTCTACCAAAAGAACTAAGAGTCTATGTTTTTGATGATGAAATAGTGTTAAGTGTTTTGAGTTTGGCTTTCAGGATAGGGAATCTAGTGTTGGTGTGGCAGCTGACGTATCCATACACCAGGACCCTGAATTCTGTTTTCTGACTTGGTACACGAAAACACTAGTTGCATGTGTTTTGGAAATGTTATTCTCTTAATCTCTTTTGAATCATCTCACTAGGTATAAATTATTGACTGTGGCACATTTTTTTCTCTACAGGATGCCTCCATGAATATAGTTAGCTAGGATTCTAATAATAGATCACGATGATGGTCTACTAAGCGATGAGGTGTTGGTGCAAGGAATGCTTATAGCACTATCACCTTTGGGTGGTGTACCGAAATTACCACCACTTAGAGAGCAGCAGTTGCTACCAGCCCCACCAGCGAACAGTGCACACTGACTGAGAGCACTACAAATATTTCAAAGATATAGGCCTCTCAGGTTTCGAGGCGATATGGATCCTCAAGTATCTAAGGATTGGCTTGAGGTAGTTACTCATGTTTTTTGCCTAATAGAGACACTGATAGACCATATGGTAGTTCTAACTGCTAGCCTTTTTTAGGGAACAGAAGGGAGGTGGTGGAGCTTGACGCTCCAGACACATGAGGAGGAGACCCCTATCTGGATGGACTTTGAGAGCCTCTTCAGGGTGGATTTTGTACCAGATACACTATGATTAGTGTGTATTCAGGAGTTACTGCACCTACAGCATGACAGTCTGACTATGGCCTATTACTCAGAGAGGTTTACCGACCTCTCCCACTACTCCACCTACATGGTACGATACCCTTTCTTCAAGACCTGGACCTTTGAGTAGGGACTCTAGTGGGAGATCAGGGCATCAATGATTTTTCTCAGCATCCCAATGTAGGTTGGAGTGATAGAGAGAGCCCTATTGGTGGAGAGATTCCTAGTTGATCAGGTACCGACAGTGAAAGCCACCACTGGATGACAGGTGGTAGATTCATCTACAGCAGGCAGTAGGCAGATGACGCAGAGGCCCAAATGGGCCAGACCTTCTGAAGGATGACCCCAAGATACAGGGTTAGAGGTGTAGAGCTCAAGAGGTAGAGGATTTCATCTGAGTACTAGAGTCTGTTACTCTTTGCAGCGTACATGGGCACATGGCTCGCGGCTGTGTGACTCCCCACGCGGATGATCAGCAAGCGGTCAAGGGACCACCGAGATAGCAACATAGGTTCGATTGAGGAGGTCCGAAAGGCGGTAGACATGGTAGGGGAGTAGGTTGAGCAGTAGGCTGTGAATGATGATTCGAGGTACTACCACCACCACCCCCAGGAGGTCCACCACAAGCTCTGAGAGCAGGTGGATAGGGGCAGGGCCAGCTTCAGGAAATGGAGGCCTATGAACAGGGTGCTCCATAGATGATTAAAGGTACAATCTATGTCTAATCCACCTTATTTATAGTTCTTATAGACACAGGTTCTAGTCACTCCTTTTTTTCCATGACTCTTGTTCAGAGCTTGGATATTCTGATGGAGTCGTTGGCTTGATCCTTATGATTAGAGACTCCTACGGGAGAGGATTTGGTGATTACACACTAGTGTTGGAAGTGTGATATTACTCTATGAGGATAGATCTTCAGCTATGATCTCCTAGTAGTAGTATCGAGGCCTTACGACGTCATCTTGGGTATGGACTAGTTATCCACAGTGCATGCTCAGATCAACTATTTTAGGCACAAAGTGTGGTGTGTCCATGAGGATGGGACCAGGTTTTCCTTCACCGATGAGAAGGGAAACTTTTTAGCACAAGATGTACTTTCTTGAAGGAGGGTGCAGTCGATCACTCACCAGTTGGATAGCCTCACCCTCGGTACAGTGTCTGAGGGGAGTCTGAGATTTCCTGTAGTGGTGGACGAGTATGAGGATGTCTTTCCAGAATATATCCTAAGACTAACTCCATGTAGAGATGTATACTTCTGCACTGACTTGTACCCAGGGATGGAACCTATATCTACACCTGCATATCAGATGTCTCCCATGAAGCTTTGTGAGTTGATGGTACAGTTGGAAGACTTGTAGAGGAAGGGGTTTGTAAGGCCCAATGTTTCTCCATGGGCAGCCCCAGTGTTGTTTTCTAAGAAGGAAGATGGGAGCTTGAGGATATTCATGGACTTCTGATACCTGAACCAGGTGACCGTGAATAACAAGTATCTACTGGTTAGGATTAATGACCTCTTCGATCAGCTGAAGGGATTGAGGTGGTTCTCGAAGATAGACCACAGATCAAGCTATCACCAACTTCGGGTACAGGATGATGATGTAGCAATGACAGCCTTCAAGTGCTGTTACGGCCACTACGAGTTCCTGGTGATGCCTTTCAACATAACCAATGCCCCAGAAGTGTTGATGGGATGCATGAAAAGGATCTTCTATCCTTACCTTGATCGTTTTGTGGTAGTCTTTATTGATGACATCTTGGTTTACTCAGTGATAGAGGAGGAGCATGCTACGCACCTACGGATAGTCCTAGATGCACTCTAAGAACACCAGCTTTATGGTAAGCTCTCAAATTTCCAGTTCTGGATTCAGGAGGTCCACTTTTTGGGACACATCATCTTAGAGGCTGGAGTTGTAGTGGATCTGATGAAGATAGAGGTAGTGCTTTCTTGGGATCCACCCCAGAGCATGAATAAGGTTTGGAGTATCCTGGGGTTGGCTGGGTACTACCATATATTTGTACCCGACTTTTCCAGAGTAGCAGCACCCTTTTCAGCTTTGGAAAAAAAGGTACAACCCTTTGTATAGACGAAGAGATGTCGGTAGAGTTTCCAAGAGATGAGGTAGAGACTAAATAGTTCCCCCATTTTAAGACTACCAGAGGAGGTTGTTGGGTATATAGTTTACTATGACACATCAGGGACTGGACTGGGTTGTTTCCAGATGCAGGAGTGAGAAGTGATCTCCTACGGCTCATGATAGTTGAGGCAACATGAGAAGAACTATGTGATCCACAACCTGGAGTTATCAGCAGTGGTCTTTGCCTTGAATATATGGTGGCACTAGTTGATGGGTGAATGGTTTACCGTCTAATCTTACCACAAGAGTCTCAAGTATATATTCTCACAGAAGGACCTGAACTTGAGACAGTGATGATGGATAGAGTTCCTCTAGGACTATGATTTTGAGATTGTCTATACTCCTAGAAAGGGGAATGTGGTGGAGGATGCACTCACTAGGAGGTCTAGTTTGCAGCTGTTGAGTGAGGCGACGAATTAGCCAACCGAGATGCAGATATCCTTCGTGGATAGTGATGGAGTAGCTTACCTTCAATCAATGACTGTTACTCCCCCACTCTTACAGTGAGTCAGGGAGGCCCAACTAGTGGATGCATACTATGAGGCCTAATGTGTTTAGTTATCCTTAATATGGGCTCCTGATGGATTTTCGATAGGTGGGGAGCACGTCATCCTTTTCAGAGGTGCACCGTAGTACCAGTGAAATTGTGGGAGGAGGTGTTGAGGGAGTTCCATACATCCCCTTTGGTGGTACATCCTAGAGTGGTGAAGATGTACCAGGACCTCTAACGTTAGTACTAGTGTCTAGGGATGAAGAAAGAAGTGTCATAGTTCGTTACTCAATGTCTCACTTGTCAGCAAGTGAATGCTGAGCATCAGGTTCCAGTAGGATTAGCCCAGCCACTTGAGGTTCAGAGTGGAAATGGGATGATATCTCGATATAATTTGTGACGGGGTTACCACGTACATCTAGGGGCTATGATTCCATCTGGGTTATCATTGACCGACTCACCAAGTCGGCTCACTTTCTACCCATTTGGGAGCAAGGACCAGTAGAGGGATTGGGATGCCTATATGTCCAGAAGATATTACGGCTCCACTAAGTGCCTTAAACGATCGTCTCAGACCGTGATGCATACTTTACATCTCTATTATGTAAGGGGTTATAGGAGTCATTCGGAACTCAGTTGCATTTGAGCACAGCTTTTCATCCCTAGATAGATGGTCAGATGGAGTGGACCATACAGACCTTGGAGGACATGCTTCGTACTTGTGTCCTGGATTTTGGTTATAGTTGGGAGGACCATCTTCCATTGGTGGAGTTTTTATACAAAAATAGTTATCACTCCACCATTTCCATGGAACCATTTTAGTCCTTGTATGGGTGACCTTACAGATCACCCCTATTCTGGATAGACCCAAGGGAATCAGAACTCATGGGTCCAGAGTTGGTATGGGCTACCACTGAGAAGGTGCAGATCATCCAGGAGCAGATGAGGACTTCATAGAGCAGAAAGAAGTCTTATCTCAACAGGATACATATACCCTTGTATTTTAAGGAGGGCAATCATATATTCCTTTAGGTCTCACCCCAATAAGGATTACAGAGATTTGGCTGAGGCGGCAAGCTATCTCTGAGGTTCATCAGAACTTTTCAGATCCTACGCAGAGTTGGCAAGGTGGCGTACCGCCTAGCCCTTCTCCCACAGATGCACCAGGTGCATAATGTTTTCCACATGTCGTAGCTGAGGAGACACGTGCATGATCCATCGCACATCATTGACTGTGGAAAGCTATAAATTGATGATGGGGTGACATTTGAGGAGTTCCCGGTAGAGATAGAGGATCGATAGAAGTGGGTCCTATATGAGCGTTTGATTCCTATGGTGCACGTTTAGTGGTAGCATGGGAATCTCTAAGAGAGAACATGGGAGTGGGAGGCTTAGATTCATGCTCATTACCCCCACTTGTTTGGTTAACCCTTGTTTTGGGTTTTGAAAACGTAAATCCCTAAGGTGGGGAGAATTTAATGTCTCGTAAATTCCATTTAATTTTTTTTTAAATTATATGGAATTATTATGAGACCGCGCGCTCTAACGACACGTGATTCTGAGACCCGGAGACCCCAGAACGGAATTTTGAACTTTTTTAGGTATGTTCAGAAAACGTACGAGCATGTTTTTATATCTTTTGAAAAGGTGCTCTGATCAAAAATTTGAGGGCACCATTGAATTTAGAACGTCGATATTCACCTATAAATTACTTAACTTCATCCGTCAAGGGCCGATTTGAAAAGTTGTTTTTTGGAATTTTTGAGAAAAATAATAAAATAATTTAAAGGAATTATTTTATTTCCTTACTCACCGTTGGGTGGCGGACGGCGACGTTGTGGTGCAGCAACCAAGCGGTGACAAGGTGCATTAATGAGGCTCATTAATATCCTATATCACACAACATAATGATGCAATAAAGTAATAATAACAGTGACATTGTTTCATAAATGAAATAGCATAATGACACAATGTTGCAACGTAATAAAAATGTTGCGACATGATTATTTTTATTAAGCCAACACGTGAGAGAATGGAGAATTAAACTACAGGGATTCTCTGACAAACTATCGTTAGTTTTCCTCTCCAATGAAGAATGAAAAACATCGGTGAGAAATCATCATATTCAACATGCCTCAAAGAATAGAGCTAGAAGCAAAGTCGATGTCATGAAACCTCAAGGATGAACGCTTCGGCATCAAATATCAACAAGGTAGGGGTTTATGTGTTCTAATTTTTTGATGATTTCTTACCCATTCTTGAGAATTAGCGACAAACGCGGAATCAACCGACTAACGAGTTGATAAGTGAATTGATCGTTCTTGCGGGAGGATATTGTGCGGGGGTTTGAATTGGGGTTTTACTCTTACTATGTGGATTAATAATTTTCCCTATGCTTAAACTCTAACTCGGAGGGTGTGGGCCAACCCAAACAAGGCTCGGACCCTCCTCCATGTTTGTTTATTGTGTGTTCTTCATGGATGACTTATCGAGATGGTGGAAAAGTGATTTTGAGGCCGTTGTAGTGAGGGTGACGACCTAGAAATTACGTAGATGCAAGCAGCTCGAGAAACGGACCACTGGATCGACTCTGGTGGCCCGTTGAAGGTACCACTGGCAAACTGACACTAGCGGCGGTGGTGGTTTTGGGCGAGGGATGGTGGTGTGCCCATCGGCATGTCGTGGTGGCAAGAAGCTGCGGTCAGATGACAGTGGCGGCGAGGTGGCGCGGCGCCCATCAACACTGCATGGAGGAACAGCCCTCTCGGGCCGCTCGGTTGTAATGGAGGCACGTGGACCAGGTCCACGTGCATGCGAAATGGCTAGCCAGCCTGGTCGGCCGCGTGGAGCCACCACGGTCACTTGATCACGGCAAGGAGACCACCCTGCGTCGAGCGCGGGGCGGGAGGGAGGCCAGACGTGGCTATCTACTGCATTCTAGATGAACCTGTCCTACCAAGACAGACCCATGCAAGACCCACGCCGGACCCCCGAATAGTGTCAGGTCAGACCAGACCCAGACCCGATGGGCCCAGTTTTACTGAAACGGTCATAACTTACAGACCGGGCATTTGATTGATGCACTATTTGCAGCATGAGGACCCTTGAGACGAGGTGGTCCTTTTGAGATACTCAACTTGAGTTTTGGAAGAATTTGGAGTATGGTCAGGTCAGATCAGACTCAAATCCAACTGGGACCTTTTTACTAAAAAGCCTATAAATTACCGATCGGGCATCTGATCGATGTGATGTCTTTTGTGTTGGGTCCCTTATAATGAGATGGTACTTTGGGGTTACTCTGTCTGGGAATTCTTGGTGGTTAAGGTAAAACCGATGTCTTGAGGATCGGATCCTCTGGAAATCAAGTGTGCTAAGTGCAGGAATCCAGTGGCTAGCTGTGATGTGAAGAAATAATAGTGATCCTGAGTGGGTCAGCACCTAGCGATCCTGTGTGGATCAGAACCTAGAAATCTTGTGTGGTTCAGCACCTAGTGATCCTTTGTGGGTTAGAACCTAGTGATCCTCTATTGGCCAGAAACTAGTGATCCTCTGTGGGTCCACACTTAGCGATCCTCAATGGGTCAGCACCTAGAGACACTATGCGAGTCAGCAGCAGAGCCTCTTGATAGAATAAGATGATATATCTTTATGACTAATCATATTTACTTATGCACTTAAGTTATACCTGGTGTGAGCTGTGTCTTTTACTTTGTGCTATGTGTTTGAGATCTTATTGGGTGGTGTTACCTTAGTGGTGTTTTCCTTTGTGGTATTTTCCCTCGTGGATTACTGAGAGACCTTCGGGGATCTTGGGATCCCTACTGAGTATTTTTATACTCACCCCTACACGGGCCTCACCCACACCTGTTGTGTCTTGTGCAGATGATGGACAGCCTTGACAGGGGCTTTGGGGAGCCAGGACTAGATGGTTCTCAGAGGTGAACTAATAGACATGGTGTGCTGCAGTGAAATTTGATATAGATTTGTACCTACCCTTCAGGTATGATCCTTGGAAGATGATCTCTGGAGCTTTTACTTATTTTTTTGTACTTTCCTTTCAGTTGGACTTGTATTCTGTCCCCTTCACTTTTAGTTTACACACTTTACTCTCAATAGTGTTATTTGTGGTGGTTGTACTACTTTCTTCCTTTGTGGTTTTCTTTGTGCGGTATGCCCTATCTGTGTGTATACAAGTTTAAAGGAAATTTCTTCCCTTTTTGGGTTATGCCTTTCTGGTACTAGTCACCAGCCCCTAGCCTATGGAATGTTGGCTTGGGGTAGTCATAGAACAGGCCCCAGGGGATGGTTCGTGAAAATATTCATTTCATAGAGTAAGGGATGAATTAGATCGAAGCACAGTCAAAAGATGAAATTGTTCTTATTAAATTAAAATGTATCAATTAAGTAAATTTTCTTATATTCTTGGTCAATAAAATAATTCATCAACATTAAGAAAAGGATCTTAAAATGAAAATGTTATCCTAATACCTTCATTTTTGTTGAACCAATGGTCTTTTAAATCATCAAGATTTATGGATTTATGGCCCTCAACTTTCCATTGATCATTCACTTGTTTATGATCGATGACCTCAATAACTCTCTATAAATATTTACGCTTTTCCTCTAAGTCCATATTTTCACTTTAAACTAATGTTATCCTATGTAGAAACCTAGTTATATGTTATTACATGTGACCTTTATACTTCTCATACTGTCTTATGAAGAGGATATATTATAAACTCTTTTATGATGTGGTAATTTTAAAATAAGGTAATTTTTAAATATAAAACCCTAGATTACTGAGATCGAGTTTAAATTGCGGGGATGCAATTTAATTAAGGTTGGGAGAATGTAACTCCCCGAAATTATAAAGCAATAATATTGTATTCAATAGTGTGTATGATACACAACACCAAGTGTGTACGAGAATATAATATCCTGAGTCTTTAAAATATATTTACTATTTTAAATAAATTCAATCTATGATATATCTTACAATGCATGAAACACTGAGTTATCTTGTGTTATATGCAACAATGAATTTTTTTGATAGCTTGCATTATATGCAAGACCGAGTCTTACTAAATACTATTAATATTATTATTTAAAATGAAAATTATCTCCTAAACATTAAATTGGAGATTATGAATAGTATTAACTAACTTATGAAATATATATTTGAATTCATTGGTTACCAATTAATTAGCAATTAATATAGAAACCAAATGAATATAAAGGAAATGTTTTTATAAAAAAAATATTTTTATGCTCCAAAATAATTTTATCTTAATAAATAAATTTAATTACTATTAGTTGATTATATTAATTAAATATATATATTATATATTCCATCAAATATTTTGACATTTTTCCAATATATTTTATAGGCATATGATAAGAACAGTTCCAATTTTACGTATAAAAATTTATATTTTCCAAAGGCGGTTTTGCCGTCTTTTAATGGAAAACCTGTTTTAAATATAAATTTTGACACATTTATAAACCTTATTTTTTAAATATAAACTTTATTTTTGAAATATTAACATAAAAATTATCTTAGGGTGAATTTTTGGTATTTTTCTGAAATATTTCATTTTTTGATGAATAATGAAAATTACTAAATTTTGATTGAAAACCATTTTTTATTATAGTTTATTTATAAGGTTAAACTATATTTTTTACTAGTTTAAAAGTTTAATTATATAAATTATATACCTATTAATACAATTTATTTCATTATAATTAATTTCACATCAATATTGGATACAAAAACATTTCAAAATTTTGAACATATTTACTTTAAAAACCCGCTTTCTCATCCTAACAGTGGGATTAATTTTAAATTAATTTTTGTCAATTATGTGATTAGAATTTGTAAAAATGGATTCCATATTTTTAATTATCATAATTTATAATTCTATTTATTTCAATTTTTTTGACCAAAAATATTAGTGAAAGTAATTAAAATTAATTACAATGATTAAGAGAAAAATTAGCTTAATGAGGGACTAAACCTTAAACTTAAGGAAAAAAATAACCTAGAAACATGTAAAAAAACACATTTTATATCCATATTTAGACCATATACTCCCTTTTCTCTAATTTTTTCATTATTGGAGGCAAATTATGTAAGGTATACCTCTCAATAGTGTTTACCTTTTTATATTTACAAGAATGTCACTCCTCCTCCACTATAAAAAGGCACTCACCCCTCACACTTATTAGAACCTATAAAAAAATTTGGCTCATCCAAAACCTTCAAAAATAAGCTCCAAAAAATATCTCCCTTCATCCAAGAATCCTCACTTTGGTAATAAATTAAACCAAGTAAATCTTTTGGTATAAACAAAAAGGAGTTACCTGAATAAGAGGTAACGTTCTTCAATGATCACTTCTGTTTCATTTACATATCCAACCCTTTGATTATTATTATATATTGATAATATAATAAACTCAATATATTAAATATAATTATATGTTTTTATTTAAAGGGTATGACCTGCACTCACACACACTTCCATCAAATGGGATACGTAATCATCGTTCATGTGTACGGAGAACTACCACCTCACAACCGATGTTGTTCGTTCTTTTATTACCACCTTTCAAGGTTGGGAATAATGATGTATGTATAGTTTATATATTATATATATGATATTTATAATTAATTATTCTTTTTTAATTATTTTACAACACATACCTTCATGGATTCCATTTTGTAGGAATACAATAACATTGTTTGTGGGTGTGTGGACTACCACTTCCTCAAAACGATGTGATTCGTTCAAAATATGCATGAAATGTATAAAGGATAGTTTTAATAAAAATATGTGATATATATGATACAATAATTATAATTTAATTATAATATACATATATACTATTTACTTTTGATTCTTTTAATATGGAAATAAAATGAAAACAGCATTCATGCGTACATACGTCTACCGTCTCCATGAATGATACATTTCATTTATATCTCCAGATTTTGTGGATTATTATAAATAAATATATACTGAATATATATGATAATTAAATCATGGTTTACATTCTTAAGATGATGAAATTACTATTTAAGTAATATGAACAATAAATAACAAGTCAAAACATAATCAAGAAACTAGGTAATTAACACCCGAAATAGTGAAAATGATGAAAGATTACTAACAAACGGGTAATAAAATATTATAAGAAGATCATATATGATATAATAAATATTAATATAGTTATATAATAAGTTATTAACATGCTTAAAACCATTATAAAATATTTTAAATGAAATTCACTGAAAATGAAATACAAGGTAAGGGATTTCATCTCAATTTTATTTCATTGAGACATATTGTAATATTATGCACCTATTTTATTTTATATGATGTATATACTGGATATTTGAAATTTAATATCATTAATACTTCATTATTAATTTTATTTTGAGTTTAAATTTTAATTATTTCATCTAAGGTGGTTTGAACTTAAAGTTATCTAGTGGTAAAGAAATTTCATAACTCAATTCCTTTTCATTAGGTTATATTACTTACTCATTGTCATTAATATTATATGATTATGTGTATCATTAATTTGAATATATATTTATGAATTTATACTTTTTATATGTGTATTTTTAGTTGATACACATAACAAACTCATTTATTAATTCTCATTCAATGTTATGATCATTTTAAGGGTTTATTTCATAATCTCATTCTAATCGAGATTTCTTATTATTGAAATTACATTAAAGAAATTTCTATGATCATTGCTTAATAAAACCTTTAATTTTATTCTCATATGGTTATTAATTATATTTTATAATTTATAGTACCATTTTTCCACTCTTTGGTGCTTAAAATCTTTTATAAAATGTTTATAAGAAAACCCGACTTCATTTCTCTCTTCGATCGAAAATCTGTTTTCTCTCAAAACCATATTTTATAAAAATGTTTTCAAAAATGTTTTTAAAATTTTCAAAATAATTTATTAAATATATTTTTACCCCTTATATATTTTTAAAAAAATCAAAGGAATCTTCTTTTCTCTTTCCAAAAAATGCACTTTTCTAACCTTTTTACCATGGAAAAGGAATGTTTCTTTTTATCTTGTACAGCATGTACAGAACTACCCATTTTCGTTTATTTGAAGCTTCCTTTGTAATTTTTCAAATATATTTTTAATGAAATTTTTTTTAACATTTATTTTAAAATAAAAGGGATTTTAAAAAAAATCAAAATGAAAATTATAATTTCCTCAAGAATGCTTTAATGATATGTTTATTGTATTTATATTCATCAATGAAAACAAAACTTTATATTTACTCCACTTGGAATATATTGTATCGATAACATCCTTACTATTTATAGAATCCCGCCTTATAATAACATAATCTTTCATTACATTACACAAAACTGAGGATCTTTAAGGTTTGGTGTCTTGGAAACTAGGAACATAATACATGAAAATAACATAAAACATTATTCTTAAACACTTTAAAGGATTATCCTTAAGTTCATCCTAGGTTCATTACTGCATCTCATAACCTGGGGACATACATCAAAAGAAAGGGTGAGCAGAAGGACCAGTAAGGGAAACAATATAAACATTTAACATGTGAACTTGAGATACATCAACTATGTCATGAAAAAGAACTTTAAGGCATGAGAAAGAAATCATGTGGCATATCATAATAAAAATAACATTTTTCATAACTTGAATATGTGGCTACATCATTTAACATAGAAAATCATGAACATATCACCAAGGTCCATCCCCAAGGTGTCATTTGAAAATTACCAAGGTTATTCACCAAGATATCGTGAAAATTGTAATCTCTAGTGGTTACATCATTACCCAATGCATTGGAGCGCTATCAGGGAGCATATTTAAATTTTCCTTTATTATCATGTGATCCACATATATCATCATCAAAAATTTCACAAATAACCCATATAGCATAAAATAAATGGGTTTCATTTCATAATCATAATGTTTTAAAAACTGCTTTAAAGACATGATCTTAATGTCACTTTAAACCCACGGAAAGGGAAAGCGGGTCTCATGTATGTAAATCCCAGAATTTAAAATAGAACATTTTGATATATATGTGAATACCCTTGTAGAAATAAGAGCTTTTAGTATTCACTTTATAACATAAAATAATTTTGAGAAAAGAGAGAGGCATTTTGAGACGAATATTCTGCAGCATAACGGCTATGTTTCGGGGTTTTAGAAAACATTGAAAGGAGAGGGGACATGGGTCAAAAATTCATAAATTACCTATAAAACAGTAGAGGGACAGAATAAGAAGGTTTTATGAACATGTTAATGAAATTTGAAGGACATACCATTTGAAATGAAAAACATGGAAGGAAGACAAAAATTAGATTTCTCTTATGAAAATTCAGCAGCCTAACGGCGTCACTTAAACTTCAACAAAATGATTTGAAAAGATAAAATAGGGTCTCTCATAATGTGAACATAAGAGTTAAGTATGATAGATATACATATCATACCCCAAAATAATAAAAAAATAACTTGAAAGACTTGACATGAAAGTAGAATTTTGAAAAGAATGAGAAGGGTGAAAGAATCCCCTTAAAAATTCGGCAGCCTAACGATGTCACTTAAACATTCTTAAAACGAATTGATGAGAGCAAGAGGGGGTATCTCATAATTTGAACATGAAAAGGGAAGTAATATGAATATAGAAGAAAATTCTCCAACATAAGAACATGGATTATAAAATAAATGACATAAAAGAGATTACTTGAAAAGAAAGAGAGAGGTCAGATCCCTTACCTTAAAACGTAACTCTTAAAACTCAAAGGTTTGGACCTTGAGGGATTGAGGGCACCTTGGGAGGACTCCTTGGGAGGTAAGGAGACCATAACTTTGTTGGGGGAGAGTTGGGAGTGAAAACTAAAGGAGGAAAGTGTGGGTATTTATAGGGAAAGTGAGGGGATAAGGCATTAATGGTCAAGGGACACCTCACAAGTGCTTTTCTCAAAACCATGTGCTCTCCCATGGAATTTACCATGGAGTTAGGCCACATGGGGCCCCCAATACAATAATTCATCACCTTTGGCCAGCCAACCCTTAAAATATCTCATGACATCATCATGACATAGTTATGATGTCATTAAACATACCGAAACCCTAAAACTGCATTTTTACTATTCACTGAAAAATTCATCTTCCTCAGAAAAATCCCAAAATTTCACCTTAACCAAATATTGATTCTCTAATTACATTTATGAACTTCATTTTATAAAAATAATTTTCTAAATATTTTTAATTTAATTTTTAAATAAAAACACTATTCATCGAGAATTCATTTTTTTCAGAAAAATCCCCAAAAATTACTATAACATAATATCGATGCTATGAGTTCAAAAATAAAGTCCATTTTATAAAAATAATTTTCTAATTATTTTTAATTAAATTTTTAATTAAAAAACACTATTCACTCGAAAAAACTAATACTTGACTAATAATTTATAAAACCGTTATTTACCCATTTTATTGAATCTCATTTCTTAATCAAGGTGTCTAAATTATATTAAAACTTTCTTTAAGTGAGATTACTAATCCATTTGGTCACATTACTAATCCTAAGTGTAAAATCACTATTCATAATTTACTATTCATCAAAAATTAAGTTGATCTTATTAGACTCCAAATTCTTTACTGAACACTTTTGCAGAAGACCATTTTTTGAAAATCATTACACATCATTAATTATTTAAGGTTTACATAAATATTTTAAAATATACTTTTTTCCAAAATACATCCTAAAATTATCCAGACAGTTGAAATTTCACAAACATCACTAAAGGAAGAAATATTAATTTATTCATCCCAAAGGATTACACAAAGAAGCTACGGTCTCGACACATAGCCCCTTATAACACCAGCATATGACCTAAGTGTAAGGTGTGCTATGGTGAGAGAATCTGAGGGAGGCTCAGATAACATTACCCTATTAGTAATCTCTACTAACTTGAACTTCTCCCGTAGGTGTTTCCGTTCAAGCTTGACACGCTGGAGTTCGGCTTGGGCTTGGTCCAAAGCGAAGCCCAAAGATGCTACCCCCTTCCCAAGCTCTGATAAGTGGGCTTCATAAGGTTCGAGTCTACTGGATGAAGCCATCGACTCCTCTTTCTGCATTAACCATTAACATATCTATTAAATCATTAATAGTAAGTTAATATACTATTTAGAAATTTTGGGTCGTTACATTCTTCCCCCCTTAAGAAATTTCGTCCCCGAAATTTATACTTGAGGCCTAGTTGAAAAGGTGAGGGTAATTTTGCTTCATCGTTTCCTCAGGCTCCCAAGTCGCTTATTCAAACTTATGATTCCTCCACAACACTTTCACAAGGTGGGTAGTCTTGTTTCGTAGAACCTTGTCTCTACGGTCTAAGATCTCCACTGGCTGCTCCTCATAAAAGAGGTCATGTTCCAGTTGTACCAACTCTGGGTTCAGTACATGCGAAGGGTCGGGTATGTACTTCCTCAAGAGAGATACATGGAAGGCATCGTGAACTTGAGCTAGGTTCGGTGGAAGTGCTTGACGATAGGCCACTGCTCCTATGCGATCAAGGATTTCATAGGGGCCAATGTACCTAGGGATGAGCTTCCCTTTCTTCCCAAACCGCATGAATCTCTTCCATGGAGAAATTCTAAGGAAGACCTTGTCGCCAACACCAAACTCTAAGTCCCTTCGATGGTTGTCAGCATATCTCTTCTGCTGACTCTGAGCAGCCTTTATGTGTTGTTGGATAGCATGAACCTGTTCTATCATCTCTTGCACAAGATCAGGGCCAAGAATCTTTCTCTCACCAGTTTCATCCCAACAGGTAGGAGTTCTACATCGCTTTCCATATAGAGCTTCATAGGGTTCCATCTGAATACTCGAATGGAAGATGTTGTTATAGGAGAACTCAACTAATGGGAGGTGTTGATCCCATCCACCTTTAAATTCAATTGAGTATAATCTTAGCATGTCTTCGAGTGTCTAAATAGTCCTTTCAGATTGTCCATCAATTTGAGGATGATAGGCCGTGCTAAAATTCAATTCAGTATTCAGAGCATGTTGAAGACTTCTCTAGAATTTTGATGTGAATCTTAGATCACGATCAGACACGATGGATAGTGGTACCCCATGCAGCCTTACCACTTCCTTTACGTATATCTTGGAAAGTTGATCTAGAGAGAAATCTTCCTGAATAGAGATAAAATGGGCGGTCTTGGTGAGACGGTCTACAATAACCCATATCGCATTGTTTCCTTTGGATGTTTTCGGGAGACCAGTTACAAAGTCTGTGGTGATATTATCCCACTTCCATACTGGTATGGGTAGCGGTTGTAATACCCCCTTAGGAAGTTGTCGTTATGCCTTTACTTGCTGACACACCAGGCACCTTGTAGTGAAATCAGTAACCTCTCTCTTCATGTTATCCCACCAATAATAATCACGAAGGTCTCTATACATTTTAGTGCTTCCCAGATGTATAGAGAAAGTAGAGCTATGAGCTTCATCCATCAGTTCTTTCTTTATCTCCAGAATAGATGGAACACATAGTCTTGTATGAAATTTCAATACACCTTCTTGATCAATATTGAAATCAGGGAACTTCCCATCCTTTACAGCCTCAAACTTCTCCTACAGAAAAGGATATTCCTTTTGAGCCTTCTTGATCTTCTCTAGTAGTGAAGGTTGAGAAATCATTTGGGATAAGGTTGATGATATCCCTTCCCTTACAATTCCCATGTCCAGTTTTACTAGATCTTTAATCAAGGGATCTCCTAGGATCCTCATTGTTTCCATAACAACAGGATCTTTCCTGCTTAACTCATCTGCGACTTTGTTTGCTCTTCCAGGGTGATAATGAATTGAACAATCATAGTCTTTAATAAGCTCCAACCATCTCCTTTGTCTCATGTTCAATTCTTTATATGTGAAAATATACTTTAAACTTTAGTGGTTGGTGTATATATCACATTTCTCCCCATAAAGATAGTGCCTCCATATCTTTAGAGCAAAAACAACTGTTGCTAGATCTAGATCATGCGTAGGATAATTCTGCTCATGAATCTTCAAATGTCGAGATGCATAAGCAATTACCTTGTCATTTTGCATGAGGACACACCCAAGCCCTTTCAAAGATGCATCGCTAAAAATAATGAATCCTTCTCTGATAGAGGGTAGAGTTAACACAGGTGCAGTAACCAATCTCTTCTTCAGCTCTTGGAAACTTTCCTCACATTCCTTCGTCCAGATGAACTTAACCCCTTTTTGAGTCAACTTGGTTAGCGGATTAGAAAGAAGTGAAAAGTTTTTCACAAACCTCCTATAATATCCTGCTAAACCAAGGAAACTACGAATCTCAGTTACTGTTGTGGGTTGAGGCTACTCCTCCACAACCATTGTCTTTGCAGGGTCAACCGAGATTCCTTCATTGGTTACGATGTGCCCCAAGAAAGCCACTTGTTGTAACCAAAACTCACACTTGCTGAACTTTCCAAAGAGCCTCTCCTTCCGTAGAGTTTTCAAAATAACCCTCAGATGATCTTCATGCTCCTCACGACTTTTTGAATATATCAAAATATCATCAATAAAAACTACCACAAAGTTATCATGGTAGTCCTTAAAGACTCTATTCATCAAATCCATGAAAATAGAAGGAGCATTAGTCAAGTCGAAGGGCATAACAGTAAACTCATAATTCCCATATCTTGATCGAAAGTCAGTCTTTGGAATATCTTCCTTCTTCACCCTCAGTTGATGATAACCAGATCGAAGGTCAATCTTGGAGAAGAATTGAGCCCCACGAAGTTGGCCAAATAAATCATCAATTCTTGGAAGAGGGTATTTGTTCTTGACTGTGATCCCATTCAGTTCTCTATAATCAATGCATAGCCGCATTGATCTATCCTTCTTCTTCACAAAGAGAACTGGTGCTCCCCAAGGAGACACACTCGGTCGGATAAACCCCTTCTCCAACAAGTCTTGGAGTTGTTTCTTTAACTCTTCTAGCTCCACATTTTCCATTCTATACGGAGTCTTTGATATCGGTTGATACCCAGGTATGAGTTCAATGGAGAACTCTACCTCTCTTTCTGGGGGAGGTCCAGGTAACTCCTCAGGAAATACAACCATGTATTCCTGAACAATCGGAACATCTTCTATTTGTATACTCCCTTTTCCTTCTTCATCATCACCGATTAACTCCATAAAGAAAGCTATAGGAGGTGCTTCTAGATAGGGATCAGTTCGAGATATCTCTCCTTGGAAGATAATTGTAGGTCGTTCATTCAATACTACTGAGATTTCCTTACTTCTTCATTTGATCTTAGCATTATACTTTGAGAGCCAGTCCATCCCTAGTATAACGTCAAATTCCAACATGGGAATGACTACTAGATTTGCGATAAGATTATGCTCACTGAAGTAAACACTAGATTCTCTAAACACTATTGATGCATGGATAATCCCACTTGGAGTCTTGAATGACAACTCTACCTCTAGCAGTTCGGGGATTGATTCTATATTCATTGTAAACTTGGAGAAAATAAAGGAATGCGTAGAACCAGAATCAAATAAAGTACTTGATAGTTTTGAGAGGACAACAAGTGTACATTCTACCACATCGTTCAGAACTTCAACTTCAGTTGTTGTGATAGTGAAAGCACGACCTTGCTCCCTTGGCCTCTGCTGATGTTGATGGTGATTCCCCTCCACCGCCCTCAGATTTGGACATTGATTAGCAAAGTGCCCAAGCTGTCCACACTTGAAGCATGTGACTTCGGGTAGGGCCAGAACCATCTTTCCTCTGTCGTTAGTGTTGGGAAGTTGAGGTTTCACATCACTACGACAATTCCGAGAAATATGGCCTTCTTTTCCACACCTGTAGCACTTACCACTTTCGATCAAGCAGTTCCCTGAATGCTTCTTCCTACATTTATTGCATGTGGCATGTTGCATATGCTTTCCACCTCTTTCCTGATCAAAACTTCTTCCCAGGCTTGGTTCTAGAGTTCTCTTCTTCTCATTAGATTTGTGAGACCACTGTGTCTCCCCAAACTCTAGTTCAAATTTCATAGCACTTCGAACTATTTCTTCATAGCTATCATAGTCCCTATTTGCTAGATTCTTCCGTAGATGAGGTCGTAGTCCACCAAATAATCTATCAACCTTCCCATTAGGGTCCATGACAAAGATTGAGGTATAACGGGAAAGCCTTGTGAAGTTCATCTCGTAGGTTCCAACTGATTCATTCTCCTTCTGCTTCAGCTCAAGAAATTCTTTCTCCATTCTCGTTCTCATCGAACGAGGGAAATACTTATTAAAGAATATTCCCTAGAACTCTTGCCACTCCATAGCTTCCATCTATCCTCATGGCTTCGTGTTTTTTATTAGTGACCACCACTGATCAGCTTCTCCCTCTAGGCGGTAAACAGCAAGGGTGGCTTTTTCTTGTTCCGAACAATGAAGTACAGAAAAGATCTTTTCAATGGAGCTTATCCATTGTTCCGCAACCAATGGGTCAGTAGATCCACTAAATGTTGGTGGTCGTTGACGCATAAAGGACTCAACAGAATGTTGTTACCTTCATGGTGAGATCAGCCTCTCAGCTTGATTCAAGTTATTACTCATAACTTGAGTCAGTTGGTTCATCATTCGCATGAATGTTTCCATTCCGGCTTCCATCGGAGGGTCGTCAGCACATGGTGCATTGCGGTCACCATCTGCACGGTTCCTCCTATTGCCCGCCATTTTCTAAAAGAATAAAACCTTAGTAAGAAACTTATTTCATTTATGAATCTTTTAACTAAGACTTCATGCTTAGACAATTACACTTATCTATAATTCCTTCATAATGATTCATAAAAAGCTTGTGATTAACCAAACATATCCCCTGGGAGTGTCGTAACCAAGAGTGCAGCAAGGCCCTTTATCGTGCACCAGTTCCCGTTCGAGTCTAGCTCAAAGCGGTGTTTTCGGATCTTACCCCTATGTACATATGTGCCAGAGCCGCCTTTACCTGCTCGTATCCAGACAGGGATGTATTTGTTTGATAAACCACTTACTCAATACTTACCAAAATACCATGAAGTTTTTCTATATTTAACTTTTCTATAAGGTTCTTCCTAAAGTTTTTATATCTGAATTTACACAAATAACTAAACCATCCTTTGATACCAACTATATTATCCCGCCTTATAATAACATAAGCTTTCATTACATTACACAAAACTGAGGATCTTTAAGGTTTAGTGTCTTGGAAACCAGGAACATAATACATGAAAATAACATAAAACATTCTTCTTAAACACTTGAAAGGCTTCTCCTTAAGTTCATCCTAGGTTCATTACTGCATCTCATAACCTGGGGAAATACATCAAAAGAAAGGGTGAGCAGAAGGCCCAGTAAGGGAAACAAGAGAAACATTTAACATGTGAACTTGAGATACATCAACTATTTCATGAAAAAGAACTTTAAGGCATGAGAAAGAAATCATGTGGAATATCATAATAAAAATAACATTTTTCATAACTTGAAGATGTGGCTACATCATTTAACATAGTCAATCATGAACATATCACCAAGGTCCATCCCCAAGGTGTCATTTGAAAATTACCAAGGTTATTCACCAAGATATCGTGAAAATTGTAATCTATAGTGGTTACATCATTACCCAATGCATTGGAGAGCTATCAGGGAACACCCTTAAATTTGCCTTTATTATCATGTGAGCAAAATATATCATCATCAAACATTTCATAAATAACCCATATAGAATAAAATAAATGGGTTTCATTTCATAATCATAACGTTTTAAAAACTGCTTTAAAGACATGATCTTAATGTCACTTTAAACCCACGAAAAGGGAAAGCGGGACTCATGTATGTAAATCCCAGAATTTAAAATAGAAAATTTTGATATATATTTGAATACCCTTGTAGAAATAAGATCTTTGAGTATTCACTTTATAACATAAAATAATTTTGAGAAAAGAGAGAGGCATTTTGAGATGAAAATTCTGCAGCATAACGGCTATGTTTCGGGGTTTTAGAAAACATTGAAAGGAGAGGGGACATGGGTCAAAAATTCATAAATGACCCATAAAACAGTAGAGGGACAGAATAATAAGGTTTTATAAACATGGTAATGAAATTTTAAGGACATACCATTTGAAATGAAAAACATGGAAGGAAGACAAAAATTAGATTTCTCTTATAAAAATTCGGCAGCCTAACGACGTCACTTAAACTTCAACAAAATGATTTGAAAAGATAAAATAGGTTCTCTCATCATGTGAACATAAGATTTCAGTATGATATATATAGATATCATACCCCAACATAATAAAAAAAACTTTAAATACTTGACATGAAAGTAGAATTTTGAAAAGAATGAGAAGGGTGAAAGAATCCCCTTAAAAATTCGGCAGTCTAACGGCGTCACTTAAACATTCTTAAAACGAATTGATGAGAGCAAGAGGGGGTCTCTCATCATGTGAACATGAAAAGGGAAGTAACATGAATATATAATAACATCCTATAACATAATAACATGGAGTATAAAATAAATGACATAAAAGAGATTACTTGAAAAGAAAGAGAGAGGTCGGATCCCTTACGTTAAAACGTAACTCTTAAAACTCAAAGGTTTGGACCTTGAGGGCTTGGGGGCACCTTGGGAGGACTCCTTGGGAGGTAAGGAGACCATAACTTCGTTGGGGGGGAGTTGGGAGTGAAAAATAAAGGAGTAAAGGGTGGGTATTTATAGGGAAAGTGAGGGGACAAGGCATTAATGGCCAAGGGACACCTCACAAGTGCTTTTCTCAAAACCATGTGCTCTCCCATGGCATTTACCATGGAGTTAGGCCACATGGGGCCCCCAATACAATAATTCATCACCTTTGGCCAGCCAACCCTTAAAATATCTCATGACATCATCATGACACAGTTATGATGTCATTAAACATACTGAAACCCTCAAACTGCATTTTTACTATTCACTGAAAAATTCATCTTTCTCAGAAAAATCCCAAAATTTCACCTTAACCAAATATTGATGCTCTAATTAAATTTATGAACTTCATTTTATAAAAATAATTTTATAAATATTTTTAATTTAATTTTTAAATAAAAACACTATTCATCGAGAATTCATTTTTTTCAGAAAAATCCCCAAAAATTACTATAACATAATATCGATGCTCTGAGTTCAAAAATAAAGTCCATTTTATAAAAATAATTTTCTAATTATTTTTAATTAAATTTTTAATTAAAAAACACTATTCACCCGAAAAAACTAATACTTGACTAATAATTTATAAAACCGTTATTTACCCATTTTATTGAATCTCATTACTTAATCAAGGTGTCTAAATTATATTAAAACTTTCTTTAAGTGAGATTACTAATCCATTTGGTCACATTACTAATCCTAAGTGTAAAATCACTATTCATAATTTACTATTCATCAAAAATTAAGTTGATCTTATTAGACTCCAAATTCTTTACTGAACACTTTTTCAGAAGACCATTTTTTGAAAATCATTACACATCATTAATTATTTAAGGTTTACATAAATATTTTAAAATATCGTTTTTTCCAAAATACATCCTAAAATTATCCAGACATTTGAAATTTCACAAACATCACTAAAGGAAGAAATCTTAATTTATTCATCCCAAAGGATTACACAAAGAAGCTACGGTCTTGACACATAGCCCCTTATAAAACCATCATATGACCTAAGTGTAAGGTGTGTTATGGTGAGAGAATCTGAGGGAGGCTCAGATAACATTGCCCTAGTAGTAATCTCTACTAACTTGAACTTCTCCCACAGGCGTTTTCGTTCAAGCTTGACACGCTGGAGTTCGGCTTGGGCTTGGTCCAAAGCGAAGCCCAAAGATGATACCCCCTTCCCAAGCTCTGATAAGTGGGCTTCATAAGGTTTGAGTCTACTGGATGAATCCATCGACTCCCCTTTCTGCATTAACCATTAACATCTCTATTAAATCGTTAAGAGTAAGTTAATATACTATTTAAAAAGTTTGGGTCATTAAACTATTCATCTGGATGGTTTATGATTTCTTTTAATGAGGATATTATTTACATTTACTACCTTGATTATTTTAGTCCCCTTGAAATATTCAATTTTCTATGATCATTAGATATTAAATTTCCCCAAAATATCTATATCATTTATCATGGATATGATTATTGCTTAAACCATATATATTTTTTACATATGGTGTATACATTGAAAGTTATTTGATTAATTGAGGAAATATTGATAAATCCATATATTTTACTCAATATGGATATTTTATGATAAGGAATGTTGTTCATTAATTAAATCAATTATTCAATATATGAGGAATGTTTTGGACATGCACTACATGGATTGGGGACCGGTTAATGAAATCCCCTCAATGTATTGGTAGTCACATGGGATGAATCAATTATTTAGCCTAAGATAATGGGTTTTTACCTAGTATTTTTTAAATCTTCTAGAGGATATATCTTTACGGTAAATATGTCATGTTCCTGGTAAACATGATGTTCAATAATTAAGCATTGCCTTTATTGATAATTTAGTTATTATTATTATCCATGAGATTTTTTCTTTGACATTATCTATGGATGAATTTTCATTTTCAGTTTATTGGTTTAATGGAATGTGTGTTTAGTTATTTATATTTCTATATTAATTATACCTTATTTAGTTATTTTAAATGAAATGTGTGTTTAGTTATTTACCTTGTCATGTTGTTTACGCACTCCCTATCTATTTATTGATTACATGGCATTGTGTTCAGTTATTTACCTTTTCATATTGATTATTCTCATTGATTCATTATTTTTTATATTGTACTTAACCCTTACTAAATATTTGACCTCACCCTTATTTTTTCCTTTCCCTAAGAATCCCAAAATTATACTAAGAAATATATGAAAGGATATGATAAGTGGGAATAAAGTTATCCTCGAAAAAAATTTATGTTGCAATTAGTGTATTCATTTTTAATAAGACTCATGTGTGTATCTGGTTTACCAAGACTAATAAACTGATCATTCCTTCAGACTAAATTTCCTTGTAATCATTCCATTTTAATGGTATTAAACACTGGCTCTGGGAATACTGGGTTCAGTTCTCTACACATAATACATGTAATATGAGTGAAATCATCAATAAATGAAATAAAATACCTATCTTATTTTTTTGATTTCTTTCTTAGGGTCCCACATATATTAGAATGAATAAGCTTCATGGGATGAGTTGTATGGATCCCAACCCTCTTATGTACTAAATTTAATATCTTCCCTTTCTAGAATATCAAACAAAATCAACCACTTATTCTTATCATGTTAGGAACATCATGAATACTACCTCTCTTTTTCAGCTTGTTCATATTCCTTTGGTACTTATGTCTAATCCTTTTATGACACAATTGATTATCTTACATCATTTCTAGATAGCATTAAGCCTATACATCTCCAACTTGAAAAAAAACTATTTGGTTCATTTTCCTCTTATTAAAACTTTCCCATCTTCAAGACTTTTAAAAATAAATACATATCTTATAAAAACTGCTTAGTTTCCTTCATGGAAAAGTTTTGAAGCACTCAACAGATTATGTTTCAATCTATAAACAAATAAGAACTTATGGATTTAAATTTTTATTCTCCAATAATAGAATATCCAATGCTTATTATTATGAGAGGCTCGTCACTTCCAAAATTCATTATCCCTTCTTTGTATTATTTCACATTTTTTATCAATTTCAAATCTATGGTTATATGTGATGAACACCCACTATCCAAAATCCAATTTTTTTCTCCTTTTTTGGATTTGATAGTAGTTTCAAAAACTAAGGCCTTCGATTTTACTTTTTTCTCCTTCACATGAGTCTTTTGATATTTTTCATATAAACTTTGTTGAGATGGTATCATTAAAAGATATCATTTACCAAGATGTTCAAGTTGATCACATATTTCACAAATAGTTTCTAGTGGTTGAAACCTATTTTCAGTTTTCAAACTAAATTTTTCAGGTTTTCTTCTTTGATTAGGTTGAATCCCCCTCAAACTCTGCCTCCAAAACCTTCTGGATTCATTATAGTGTTGATGATTGAACTGACACATTTCATTATATGTCTAAAGCCTCCACAACACTGGAAATATCCATATAAAGAATATTTTTATTGGTAACCTACATGTTCTATAGAACTATTAATTTTTATTCCAATATCTTTCTTCATCAAATTATACTGTGTTCTATCCTTAATAGAGTCACTAGTTATAGCGATTTTTTCTTCAAACTTTTATTTCTCATAAATTCCAGAATTTTGGAATTTGATTATTTTAGATACATAAATTCTCTTCTAGACTTGATTCTACTTATAAAAATATTAAACATTATTGAAGATAATATTTTTTGACCCTTATGATATCTACACTTATTAGATCTTTCACTAATTTCTGGAATTGAGTTTCAGAAGTTTGATATTCCTTGTTCAGCTTCAACTAACTTATGTTTTACAAGTTTAAATTCTTTCTCCTTTACCTTTATCTTTTCATCAAGATTGATGTTTAGGTTTTTTTCTTTATCAAGTAACTTATTTAGATCATCGGTATCTTTTAACAACTTGGATTTTTATTCAAGAGTTGTTTCCTGATTTTTTATTGATGGATCTTTTTTCATCAACTTCTTATTCTATTTCTCAAGTTTAAAAAACTTTGAAAGATGTTCTTTCAATACTATTTTAAGAATAAACTCTATTTAAATTAAATATACTCCTTCAAATTTTTTTCTTTCATCACTAGTAAAACCATCATTATTTACCTTCATAATAATAAATTTCTTAGCATTATCATCACTGGAATTTTCAGCTTCTAATTCACTATCATCATCTTTCTCACATCTAGAAAAAAAAAGTTTCAAATTTTATAATTAGATAACTTTTATCCTTTCCTTTTGAATAGGACTTTTATTTTTCTATCTTCATCTTCAAATATATTATTTACTTTTCATCTTCTTCATCATTATCTTCATATTTCTTTAGACTTGGACAGTTTACTACAAAAATTTCAATAGATCCACAACTAAATCACTTTAAAGGTAACTTTACTTTATACTTCCTTGTGCCTCTTATTAACTTTATGGAAAATAATGACATGAATTAATCAAAAAATTTACTCACCTCATCTTCCTTGTCATATTTACTGAATTATTCCTCATGAAATTTCTTTAACTTTCCTTGCTTATCAGCTTTAAAAGATATTTCTCAATAAATAATTTCCTTTTTCTTGACATCTTTTTTTATTCTCATTTCATATGTGATGATAATACTATAAAAATAATCTAGAGAGAGTTTTAGTATCTTTATCTTCTAAGAATGATACATTAGTGTCAAATTTGTCTAGAATAATTCTTATAATCTCTTCCATAATAGTCAAATCTTTTAATTTCTCACCAAAACATCTTATGGTGCTTGAAATTTCATTAACTCTAGTAAAGAACTCACCAAATGATTCATCATTTCTCATTTTAAGATATTAATACTTCAATATCTATATATCTAACTTGGATTTATTCACTTTTGTATTTCCTTCATAAATAGTTTTTAACTTTTCCTAGATGCCTTTAACTGTTACAATTCATTAAAACCCTCATAAATTCACTTTAGTAGAGTGGGGAAAGTATAGAATTCTTGGATCACCCATAATTCTCTAAATTCTTCTTGTATACTGCTATTAAGGGGGCACCCTCAGTAGGAGGAGTGAAACCATTTATAGTAGTTTCAAGAACTTCATATCCAATGGATAATAGATAGGGTAGCATTCTATCTTTCCAAATATGATAATTCATCCAATTGAATACAGGAATACACTTACTATTAACAGAGTTCTAAACATCTATGGAAGCCTTATTTTTCTTCAAAATTCAAACATCCAAGAGTCAATGAAGGAACCTCTCTTTGATACCAATTTAAAGGACCGTTCATGATCTATGTGATCACTGATAGGGGTGATTCATTGATCTCTACTTTTTATTTTTTATGAATTAAAACAAAATTTTCCTCTGGTTAGTGATAATTGACTCCACTAAAAAATAAAACACAAGAAAACCCATGAGAACACAATAATTTACAATTTTCACTACTCAATAATAGTAGCTAGTCCTTGGAATAATATAAAAACAATCCAATGTCACATATCCACTAGAAATCAATCCTTTGTGGTTTACAGAAATCAAGGTATATTCATCACTTTCATATCACTATATTCCTTTGACAATGCATATGATTTTTGCAAAGATAATATGATAAAACAATTTTTACAACAATTAAAAGAACCTTCACCAATAGTCTTCAATACATCATCACTGTACAACTTGAATTAATCACACTTTCCTTCCTACAAGTTCTTACTATATAATTTCTTTCAAAGTAGTTAGTGAGAACTTTTCTGTGGATTTATTTTTCTAAACCTGTCCATACAAAAATTTATCTACCCAGTACCCTCTATCTGGTACCCTCTATCTAGTACCCTCTATCCAATACCCTATATCCAGTGCTCCCTATCTATTACCCTTTTTCTAATACCATGTGTCATGTATCTCTATGTCTAGTTCTTCAACAAAAAGAACTCTCAAAATCCTCGATTGGCACCTCATTTTTCAACAATAATAGCCACTTCACAATGCACCTACTACCCTTTATATATAAATGTATTTTCTCATAAAACTAAGTGAGAATCATAAACTTTAAATTTTAACTTCCCACTCCAAATTTTAATTCTCTATCAAGTCTTCCTTCAGTTGACCACCTTTAAACCTCCGATTAAACTGGAGTCAACAACTTCATAAGAACTTCCTCATATCTCAACTTCAACGATCTCTTCAAATATTCCTGAAATATTGGATAGAATATAGATATTACCTTCTTAATTATTTATTCTTTGAACTTTTATCTCATCATCATCACAATGTATGAATTTACAAATACATTTAAAAGACCCTCAACCATTTTTCTAATAACTCTGTTCATAAAATTCATTCGATGACTTTGTTCAGAAATTTCATCTGATGGATTTGTTTGGAAACTTTTTTTGACGAATTTATTCAAAAACTATATCCAATGAATTTATTCAAAAACTCCATCTAATGACATTGAAAATTTCATCTGGTAGACTTCACACATATCTCTATTCAATATAATTTCATCCAATTAGAATAAAATCATCTTGAACCATGATAAATTTTAGTAATCATGATATTTGGTTGAAGATTGAAAAAGCATCACCTAATTTACTTTGTTTGAACATATACACCTAATTTAATTATTAATGTATTCATAAAAACATTTGGTTCCACCCTCCTTCCGATCACCACAGTCCATTCGGCTCTATCCAATCACCTCTTTCTGTTAAACCCGTACTTCTTTTTTCGGAACATTCTATTTGGAAAATTTATAATGAAGGATCAACATTTTCAATTGATTTATATACTGAAAAAAAATAAAACACCAAGCAATTCTTTTTTCTATCAACCAACTTATTTCTCATTTCACCAACAACTCAAAACTTCTTTCTCTCAATACTCAACTATTGTAATGACTCATATTTTCCATGTATTATTTTTTTGGATATTTTATGGATTATTTTTTAGACCATTTGCTGATACGGCATGTTATGTTGAGGCTCAATGTGCCTGGAATAAATGTTTAAAATATACAAAATATATTAAATAGTAGGTGTGTGAAGTTTTCCTGAAAAAGTGTAATAACTTATAAATGAGGGCCTGCGTCATAAATCTAAGGGAACTATTGAGTTCATAATTTGGGGTTTACCCTAGGAATGAAATAACTTTGGATGACATGGGGTGTTTGTAGAAAATTCATCACGAGCATAAAATAAATAAAATTATTAAATTATTTTATTTCATTGATGCAACGACCTAGCCTATTTTATAAATAAATGGTTATGGAGAATTACTAGGTTTATCTACTAAAACCTAGAGATCTAGAGGACCATTGGAGATCCATAAAATAAGGTTCTGTTGGTGGGTGATGACTAGATTGGAGATCGACGACCGGTGCAAGATGAATTCAAAGAATCTTACCAATGATCACAACATATCTCCATTCTTCATCAACAATCAATCCAAATTGAGATAGTATGTTTTTTTTATTTGAATTCTTTTCCCATTCTTAATTCCTATAATGAAGGAGAATCAATCAACAAACAAATTGATATGTGGTTTGGTCGTCTTGAGGGGTGGGTTTATTTGTGGTGATTTTATTGAGATATTTTATTTATGATTATTGATTCTTCTCTTTTAATTATAATTTCTATGGATTAAGGACAACATGAATATTGGTTGAGGTTCGTTCCTCATTTTTTTTACATTTCTCCCCTTTTTCCTTTGTTCATCACGGGTGTTCTTTGTTTGGCCCATGGTTCAACATACACTGAAAAATAAATCATTGTGCACTCGTTTCTTGGAATAATTATTTGATATTGTAGATATGGGATCGACATGACACGATGGTGGTACGATGATGGAAGAAGTGATGTATCAGATGGTTTTGGATACTTGATTTCAATTTCTTCAGATCACAATGAAGAATGACATACAAATCTATTTTCTGAAAAAAAAAATTGAAGGGTCAAATCATGCTAATTGATGATGGCGTGACTCATCGGGTCATGGTTCATGATTTTATAATGAAGCATTTTTTAGATCAAAGGCTTGGAGGAATGGCTAAAGACTCGGGATCTGGATTTGAGAATCTAGAAAATTCCACAGTATGTGACGTGTAAGTTGAAGAGACACTTCATGAAGGACCCTCTCAGTGGAATCTAGGGTTTCAAGAAGGAGATAAGTATCATGCATTGTGTGACCTTTTCACACAGTGTATGGTCCCCTTTGGTGAGCTTGGTGTGTACCTCATAGGGTACACGGACACAGGTTGGAGTACATGGGAATGAGCACACTATGTACTCCCACACGAACATGACTAGGTCGGGTATACATAGGTTAATACATGTACATGGACACAAGGTGAAGTTCATGGGAAGAAGAACGATATGTACTTTCACACGTACATGGACACGAGCCATTTACATGGGTAGGATTCAGGGTTGAAGGGACATGGCGTGTAACCCTACTACATGTCATGTACTCCTTAAATCATGGATTGGATCCCTTTTCCTCTGTATCTTGGACAAGTTTCATTAGGGTTTCTTCCCCATATCCATTACCTGAGGGGTAGTATGGAATCACCTACTACACATAGTACAATAATCCCTTCAGTGGGACTTCATGGATAGAGTTGTTGGAATCCTTCCATGATGCCCGAGTGAGATCCTCTATTCATCTTCATGCCCTGGGTGGAGTTCTTGGAATTATCATGGCCAACACTACGTGGGATCCAATCCTCTACTAAGTGGGTTAATCTAGATTAGTTATTAGTATAACCCATGGCCTTGGGAGTGATCCTCATATATGTATCATATCTCTTCAGAATTTCCATGAGTACTTCTATAGAGAGATTTGATGAGCACCACCTCTCAGACGGATGTTATCAGTGTTATAAGACTTAGGAGTGTGTTCTCCCAAATGAGTGATATGTTGAACCTTCAATATTGAATCCTAGGATGGAATTATGATTTTTAATTATATTTAGAATGTGTGTATCTATTGAGTATATCTAGATATTATTGTTATATATTTTGTAGACATATAACTATGTAGGGATGACTATATTATTTTGTTATATGTTTTGTGGTTTCAGGGTGTCTTACTAGGTATTGTTATACTCGCACCTACACAGGATTTACCTACACATTTCATGTCTTGTGTAAATGATCGACATTTTGATATAGTCCTAGACAGACTAGGACCAGATGGTGATTAGTGAGACCGGACAAACTGAGTTGTGTTCCTATGGTATCTTGATAGCAGTCCCCAGTTAACTTTCAGTTTGGACTTGTTTTAATACTCTTTGAGGTGGGAATGTATTTGGACTTATTTAATTTCCTTTACCTCATATCATACTCTGGTTGTGGAATTTAGATGTATGCATGCATGGTTGTTCAGTTGTTTTTACATTTCATCATTGTATAGGCTTGGAGATATGTGCATGTGTATGGGTATTTAGGATAAGGCCTCTCATGTTAGTGATATTCCTACTATGTGCTAGTCACCAGCCTCTATACTATTTGAGGTGGTCTTGAGTAATCGTTTAATGGGCCCCTTTGGGACAGATCGTGACAGAGTGGTATCAGAGGAGACAGTTCTACCTTTGGACCGGAGTTTATGAGACTAGTTTGGGAAAATAGTGTTAAGTGTTTTGAGTTTGTATTTTAGGGTAGGGACTCCTATATTGGTGTGGCAGCCGATGTATTCAGACACCAAGACTCTGATCACCTGCTCTTTGATTCGGTACATGAGAACATTGGTTGTAAGGAAAACAATGGAACATGAATCATATAGGAATGGGTTGTGGTTTCCATGTCCTTATTGATTCAGCTCTCCAGATATAATCATTGACTATGGTATATATTTTTTAATTTAAGGATGCCTCTATGATGTATTACAACTAGGATTCAGCATTAAGATCATGAGGATGATCCCCTTAGTGATGAGGAATCGATACGAAGACTGGTTCCATAGATGTTACCTCTAGGTGGTGCACCAGCTATACCACCACTTGTAGAGAAGAATGTGGTACCTACAGTACCATTGGATGAGGTGCATATACTAAGCATACTTCACAAGTTTTGGTGATAGATAACCCTCAGGTTCTGAGGTTAAATCGGCCTACACGTGGATGAGGACAGGCTTCAGGTGGTGATCTGAGTTCGCGGTTGGGACGCTATTCACATTGAGTCAGATTGCCTCACCATCATCAATGCTATTGGGCTTAATGGTGATGGACTCCATTCTTTTGGCCCCATTATCAGGAAGATCCAGTCTCTCAGTCGAAGCTTCATAACCTGTTCCTTATCCTTCATTAAAAGGGACGGAAATGAAGCATCCCATCACCTGGATTCTTTCAGCATGTCTGACGCGAATCATCTCTGGCTTGATCACTTCCCTTCTTGGTTGCATGGCTGTGTAACTGCTAACCTTCGTGATTAATATATCATATTTTTTTTCAAAAAAAAAAGGACACCATTGTATTATATGGTTGTCTTGGCGGTGAGACTTTTCCATGGATCAGTAGAATTATGGTGGGGGTTAGTGACCTAGTCTTATGATGAGGATAATCCAGCATGTTCATAGTTTGAACACCTTTTTAGATAGTATTTCTCTCTAGATTTGATGAGGTTGTACATATCTCATAGCTTTTTTAGCTCCAGCAAGGCATCATGATAGTAGCTAAGTATTCATCAAGGTTTACCAACCTCTCTAGGTACTCAATGGATATGGTTCCTAACCATTTCTTCAGATCTCATACCTTTGATCGAGGGATACATAGATACATTTGATCCTGTGTTATCCCTATAATCATTCCTACTTATATTGGGGTGCTATAGAGAGCTTTGGTGGTTGAGAGTTTCTTGGTTAAGTAGACACAACTAGTGGTTATCGGTAGTGGTCAAGCTAAAGCAAAGACCTCGGCAGTAGGGATATGACATCAGTATCAAGGACCTAGATGTGTGAGACATTTCAAGAGTAGGTCTCAAGATGGAGGATCTGTGGTTCAGGTCTCACAGGGTGGGTCCAATCAACCTTGAGAGAGGCAGTGTTACTCATGTGATGGCAGGGGATATCTTGCATAAGATTTTCTGACTCGCCATATAGATGAAAGGGAGACCATGGATGGGACACTGAGGTAGAGGCAGTAGAAAAAATAAATATGTTTGTAGGTAAGTGGACATGGAAGAGTATCTAGGAGAGAATTAGGAGGTGGTAGGTTCTTTGACTTGTTACCACCACTACCCCCAGGTGGTCCACATTGAGCTTAGGGAGATGGAGGACAGGGACAGGGATAGTTGCAGGCAGTCGAGGCTTATGAACCGGAGGCTCTGGGAATGATATGAGGTATGATTTGTGTCTTTTCTACCTTAGATACAGTACTAATAAACATGGTTTCTAATCATTCCTTTCTCACCACATACCTTTTTCAAGACTTAGAGATTTTGGTTGATCCCTTGGCTTGAAGCTTGCACTTGGAGACTCCTACTGGATATGACTCAGCAATCACACACTTGTGCTAACAATGTGACCTAACTCTTGGAGATGAGAGTTTCTGTTGGGATCTCTTTGTAGTGGCGATGAGGCCTTATGAAATTATCTTACATGTATATTGTTTATCCATAGTTCATGATTAGATTGATAGTTTCAGGTAGAGGATGTGGTGTGTCTACAGTGATGGGAATAATTTATCCTTTTTTAGTGAAAAGGAAACCCAACCAATGTAGGATTGAATCATGAATAGTAGGGTGCAGTTGATTACTCATTATTTGGCTAGCATGTCCCTTGGTGAAATGGATGTTATAATTTATCAGTTTCCAGTAGTGGTGTCAGAGTATGAGGATGTATTCCTTGAGGATGTTTTGGGTTTACCTTCTCATCGAGAGATAGACTTAAGAATTGATCTATACCACAAAACGACACTGATATCTATGCCATCATATCGGATAGATCCCACATTGCATCGTGATCTGAGGGTGTAGTTAGAAGACTTTTAGAGGAAGGGATTTTTTAAACCCAATGTTTCACCCTAGGCAGCCCTAGTTTTGTTTTCCAAGAAGGCAGATGGGATCTTGAGGTTATGTATGGAATACTGGTACTTGAACCATGTGAACGTGAAGAATAATTATCCACTACCGAGAATCTATGACCTCTTTGATCATTTGAGAGGGTCATGATGGTTCTCAAAGGTTGACCTCAGGTCAGGATATCACCAATTGTGAGTATGTGACAAGTATATACTAAATATGGCATTCAGATGTCGCTATAGTCACTATGATTACTTGGTGAAACCCTTTTGTGTGATGAATTCCCCAACAGTGTTCATGGGATGCATAAACTGAATCTTTTAGACTTTCTTAGACTATTTTTTGGTAGTCTTCATTGATGATTTCCTTGTGAAATCGACGTCTAAGAAGGATCATGCGAGATACTTGAATATGTTTTTGGAGGTACTCTAAGATTACCAACTATATGGGAATCTCTCTAAGTGTCAATTCTGAATATAGGAGGTCTAATTACTAGGACATTTTATCTTAGCAGATGAAGTGGTAGTGGACCCAGCTAAGGTTGTGGTAGTGTTAGCTTGGGATCCACCTAAGATCATGATGGAGGTGTGAATCTTCCTTGGGATAGAAGGATATTACCAGATATTCATACCTGACTTCTCTAGGATATCAACTCCCATGAAATATTTGACCCAAAAGGGAAATACTTTCATGTATACATAGAGGTTTCAGTAGGATTTTCATGTAGAGTTTGATGAGTGCTTCCATCTTGAGATTTCCAGAGGAGGGTGTCGAGTACATAGTGTTCCGTGACATATCAGGAATAGGTCTTGGTTGTGTTATGATTCATAGGTACGTGGTGATTTCCTATGGTTCATGTCATTTTATACCACATGATAAAAAACTATATGACCCATGATCTTGAGTTAAAATTATTAGTCTTCGCACTAATGATGTGGTGACACTACTTGATGAGCAAGCAGTTTATCATCTATTATGATCATAAGAGTCTCAAGTATATATTATCTCGGAAGGATATTAACTTGAGATATAGGTTATTATGACTTTGAAATTATCTATACTCTTGGAAAGGGGAACATGGTAGTAGATTATCTCAGCAAGAGATCTTGTTTGCAATTGGTGAATAAGGTGTCAGAGCAGTTGGCCTCATTGTAGTTATCCTTTATGGATGGAGATGGAGCAGATTACCTCCGGTCGATGGTTTTCACCCCTCTACTTTTGCAGAGATTTAGGGAGGCATAGCTTGGTGATGTTGACTATGAGACCCTACGTAATGTGATATCCATTGGACATGTTTCTGATAGATTTTTTGAAGGTGGTGAGTATTTTTTTTTCTTTTCAAAGAATGCACGATGGTACCAATGACATTATGGGATGAGGTTTTGAGAAAATTTCATAGATATCTGTTGGTGGTATATCTAGGTGAAAAAAAGTTGTACCAAGACCTCTTATGTCAGTTTTGGTGGCCAGGGATGAAGAAGGGAGTTGCATAGTTTGTCTCTTGATGCATTACTTGTTAGAAAGTGAAGGTTGAGCACCAAGTTCCAACGGGTTTATCTCAAACCCTTGAGGTGCTAGAGTGGAAGTGGGATGGGATATCCATAGTCTCCATGGAGATCTTACCACATACTTAAATGGGACACAATTACATCTAGGTGATCATAGACCGACTCACCAAGTCATCCCACTTCATAGATATTCATGTGAAGAGGTTAGTAGATATATCAAGACGCCTTTATGTGAAGGATATAGTCTAACTGCATGGAATCCCATCAATGATCATTTATGAATGTGATACTCACTTCACATCCCAATTATGGAAGGGGTTGTAGGAGGTGTTTGGGACTCAGTTATGCTTGAGCATAGAGTTTCACCCCCAAACTGATGGCCAGAAAGAGTGGACCATTCAGATTATGGATGACATGATATGATCTTGCATATTAAACTTTGGTCATATATAGAATGATCACCTACCACTAGTGGAGTTTTTATATAAAAATGTGTATTATTACACCATCGGTATGGAACCATTTAAGGCTTTGTATGGGCGACCCTGCAAGTTACCAATTTACTGGACTGACCTAAGAGAGTTGAAACTTATGTCCCCATAGTTGGTGCGAGAAACTACAGAGAAATTTCATATCATCCAGGAGTGGATGAGGAATGCACAAAGCCATCAGAAGTCTTATATGGAAAAATTATAGATGACTTTGGAGTTTGAGTAGGGACACCATGTGTTACTATATTTTTCACCTCAATGTGGGTTACAGAGATTTTACCAAGGTGGTAAGCTATCTCTGAGATTTATTGGACCTTTCCAAATACTATATAGAGTTGGAAAGATGGCGTACCACTTAGTTCTACCACTATAGTTAGACCGAGTATATGAAATCTTCCACATGTTGCATCTAAGGAGGTATGTGCATGACACATCGCATGTTATTGACTAGGGTGTGTTGGACATCGAGGATAGAGCTACATTTGATGAGTACCTAGTAGATATTGAGGATCAAAAGGAGAGGATCCTTAGTGGGTGATTAATTCATTTAGTGCATTTTTGGTGGCGGCACTAGAATCTCTAGGAGAGCACATGGGAGCGGGAGGCATAGATACGTGCTCAATACCCACACCTCTTTGTGTAGCTACTTGTTTGTCTTTTCAGGGATGTGAATCCCCAAGGTGGGGATAATGTAATGACTTGGATTTTCCATGTATTATTTTTTGGATATTGTATAGATTATTTTCAAGACTAGGCATTGAGATGGCATGCAATTCTGAGGCCCAGTTTTCTCAGAATAAATATTTGAAATATATTAAATATATTAAAATGCACGCATGCGTAGATTTCCTAAAAAAGTTGAATAAATTTTAAATGGGGGATAGATCAGAAATCTGAGGTCATTGTTGAGTTAATAATAAAGGTTTTACCCTAGGTGAAACATAACTTTGGTCAGCGTGGGGTGTTTGTAGAAAATTCATCACAACCGTAAAATAAATAAAATAATTAAATTTAATTATTTTATTTTATTTTATTGATGAAACAACCTAGACTCTTACAAATAAATTATTATGGGTAATTCCTAGGTTTATCTATTAAAACCTAGAGATTCAGAGGACTATTAGAGAGCCTTCAAAAAAGATTATGTTTGTGGATGATGACAGGATCAAAGATCGATGACCTATTTGAGACGAATTCATAGGATCTTTCTAACAATCATGGAACAGATCTGTTATTTGTCAACAATCAATCCAAATTGAGGTAGGAAATTTTTTGTGTTTGGATTATTTCTCCGTTATTAAATCCTACAATGAACACGAATCAATCAACCAATATATTTATATGTGGTTTGGTCATATTGTGGGATGGGTTTATTTGTGACGATTTTATTGGGAGATTTTATTTGTGATTATTTATTATTCACTTTTTTTTCTAATGATAATGGATCAAGTCCAACACAAACACTGGATGAGGTTCGTTTCTCATGTTTATGGTTGTTCATTTATCCACTTTTTTCTTCATTCATCGCAGGTGTTATTCATTTGGTCTGTGGTTCAACATCCACCAATAAATTGATCATTGTGAACCCATTTCTTTGCAGAATGATTTGATTTTGTAAATATGGGATCAACACGACACGATAGTGGTGCGACGATAGAAGCAGAAATAGATTGGACGGTTTTGGATACCCGATTTCATGTTCTTTGGTGTGCAATGAATAATGAAATAAAAATAAGTTTTCCAAATGAATTGAAGGGCCAGATCATGTTAATCGATGATGGTGTGACTCATCGGGGCATATTTCAGGATTTTTTTGTGAGGTGGTTTCCAAATTGAAGTCCAAAGGAACAACCAAATATGTGAGATCTAGATCTGAGAATCTAGAAAATTCTGCAGTACACGACATGTAATTTGAAGTGACATGTCGTGTGGGCTCCTCCCAGTAGAAGATAGGGTTTTAGGAAGAAGATAAGTATCACACAAAATATAACCATATAACATAGTGTGTGGTCCCCTTTGGTGAGAATGGCATGTACCTCGAAGGGTACACAGACACGGGCTAGAGTACACAGGCATGGGTACGTCGTGTACTCCCACACGGACATAGCTAGGTTGGGCATACGTGGGATAATACATGTATCGGGATATGGGGTGAAGTACATGGGAATAATCATGTTGTTTACTTTCACACTAACATGGAAAATGGTCCATTTAAACAGGAAATAACTGGGGTCTAAGGGATACAGTGTGTAACCCTACTACATGTCGTGTACTCCTTAAATCATGTCTTGGAGCCAATATCATTTGTATCTTAGATAAGTTTTTTTTTTGGATGTGTTCCTCATATCCATTCCCTAAGGGTTAGTATGTAATCACCTCCTACACATAGGATAGTTATCCCTTCAGCAGGACATCTTGGACATAGTTGTTGGAATCCTTTCTTGAGGCCCAAAGTGAGATCCTCTATTCATCTTCATGCCCTAGGTGAAGTTTTTTCTATCATCGCGACCAACACTATGTGAGTGTCGATCCTATACTTAGTGGGTTAATCCAGATTGAGTTTTTGGTATACCCCATGTCCTTGGGAGTGATCCTCATTTGTGTATCATATCTCTTAAAACTTTTAGCATTTACTTATATGGAAAGACCCGATGAGCATCACCTCTTGGACGGACATCATCGATGTTATCAGACTCAAGAGTGTGTTCTCCCAGATGAGTTTTATGTGGAACCTTTGAGCCAGAATCCTAGGATGACATTATGGTTGTGACTTACCTTAAGATAGTGTGTCTTTGTTGAATATATCTAGATATTATTGTTATATGTGTTGTAGACATATACCTGTGTAGAGCTGACTATATTCTTTTTTTGTATACTTTATGGATTTGGGGTTTCCTACTATGTATTTTTATACTCACCCATGTATGGTCTTTTCCTGAATGTGTCATGTCTGGTGCAAATGATCAACCTTTTAAAAGAGTCCTAGACAGACCAAGACCAGACAGGACTTAGTGAGACTAGACAGATCGAGGTGTGTTCCTTTAGTATCTTGACAGTAATCCCTAGTTTACTTTCAGGTTAGACTTATTTTCATACTCTTTTTGGTGGGATTTTATTTGTCTATTTTTACTTTACTTTACTTTCTATCATACTTTGGTTGTGGGATTTAGCTGTTTACATACATGGTTGTTCATTTGTTTTTACATTTTAGCACTGTATAGGCTTAGAGATGTGTGTATGTGTAAAGGTACTTAGGCAAAGGCCTTCCATGTTAGTGATATTCCTACTCAGTTCTAGTTTCCATCCTCTTCCCTATTGAAGGTGGGATTGAGGAGTCATGGCACGGGCCTATTTGGGATGGGTCGTGATAGCTACCCTTTGCATGTAGAGGTAAAGTCTGAGTGATCAGGGAAGGGAAGGTGAAAATTATTTGTAATTCTTGAGTTCATTCACTTCACAGAATTAAATCCTTTCTTTCTTCTGTTAAAAAGATTTCAATACTAAAATTTTAGTCTTTATTGTCAAGTGTGATCATATTTGGTTTTATATTATGTTAATGTTTATTATCTTAGTCAATTATCCATTATATCCCTCCACTAATTTTTAGTCTTTATATAATAGAATAGAATACATCTAGGTGGTGAAATGTTTGGCAATCATCGGAACATGTGGAAGTGGTAATGGGAACTTTTGGTTGTTTAAGAATAACAAGACCCAATTGGGAATGCTTAAGTCAACTAGGAGGAACCTCTAAAGCACTATCACACATAGGAAGGCGGGTAGACCAACTTAAGGTATTAGTTAGGTATATTATCACCACAACCATTTGGCTGAGAGTGAGAGAAGAATCAGTTGTGGAATATCTCTCTTACTGGCCCGTAGAAGAATATTGGATAATTAGTAAAACTAGGATAATATTGCAATAGGTTTATCTATCCCCAACTTGATTACCTTCTCATAAACTATTTTAATTGCTTTTTTCCTTTTCAAATCCACAATAAAAATTAGAATCTCTTACCTTTAATTATACAAAAAGTGATAACTAATTCTTATGGCCACTCCTCTCTAGGAGACAACCTAGGTTGAAACTATAACTATATTTAAATTAGGAAATAAATTGTTTTTCCGCACCCCACGAAAAGTCATATGTAACTCTCTCCCATCGATTTCATATAGTTTTCAAGATGTAATATCCTCTTTTCCTCTTCCCCTTGCCTATTCTGTCGATTTTCCTCTCATTCGTGAACCCTAAACGTTGTTTGGGTTGGAATTAGGTTTTGGGATGGTTCTAATCATGGGGATTTGGATGTTTAGGGGTTTGTAAGGGATTCTTCTTTATCAGTTGTTCATTATCCATATAAATTGATGCATTGTGATGAGTTCCACTTGAAACAGGGTAGGTTCTTCCTTGGGACTCTATTTTAATACATGTTATAAATTTCTTGAGTGTTTTGAAATGATTTATTATATAATTATATGTGTATTCCATACCGCGTGTAGTGTTCGTCAAAATCTATGACTGGATCCTTTAGTTGGACTTAAATGTTTTTAAAGGTTGTTTGACTTCACTTCCATTTAAAAAGGGGTTTTGTGATGTTTCGAATATTTTTTTTGTTAAATTGAGGAGTTTTCCCTCATTTATAATTTTTTTTTAGATTTTTGGGTCTCATAGTGGTTTAAAATGATCATAAAAAGGGAAGAAAAGTTTTCAAAATGGGTGTGCAGCACCAATTGGTTTTTAAAGGAAGTGTTCAATCATTCCAAAAGGGATTTGGGACAAATGGTTTTGTTTCTAAATGACTTTTTATGTGTTATTTAAAAAATTTATTTCAAGGGATGTTTGAAATTAGTTTTCAAATGGTATGAAATGGATCAGCATCCCAAGATTCTTTGTGAATGCTCAGTTTCCATTTTTAAAGATTTGATTTATAAAAACATGTGAGACCCTAATTTGATCCCCATGTGATTATTTTTATGCTCTTGGTGGCTTGTGACGCCATGGGGAATTCTTTATAAATATGTTTTTTATTTGATTCTTATGCATGAATATGAAAGGGGTTGTTTCATGTGAGGGTGTAGGAGGTGAGATGAGATTTAATTTCAAATGCTTTAAATTGTGTTTCTATAATGATTTATTGTTCCATTTTTTCTCACCAACATTTTTTAACATGTCATAGGAGTCCTATGAGACTAATGAGGATTTGGATAAATGCAATACCTAGTGAATATTAAGCACTGATTAGGGTAAGGTGCCTAGTTATATCAAGTGATCTAATGGTATTGTTTTTATGGTCCTAGATGTTTTAGAATGGATTAGGGTTTCAATTGAGCTCTCTAGTCATGATGGAGCTCAATTAGTTCTATAGGACTACTGGTACATGGACAAGTTTGTTAATGTCGATCTAGGTTCCTCATCACCAATTCGGGATCAAGATACTTGAGTCTTAGAATTTCATTGATGATGCTTAGGTCCTTCTCAAGATAAGTTAGGGTATATCATTTATTGGCTCATTTATGTTCCCCTATTTTATTTGATTATATGGAATCATTGTTTGGTTTTTCTCTTTTATTGTGTTCTTTGATACCTTAGTTCCTATTTATGATTGTGTGCCCTCTTGAGTGCGCTTTGGTTTACTTTCAATTTATTTTATTTTAAAATGATTTGGAAAGTGTGGTTTAAAAGTAAATTGTTTGGTTATTTCTTAAACGGGTTTTGAGAAATGGTTTCTAGTGAGGTTTTTTATAAAAATGGAGTTTTTTAGGAAATTTTTAGAAAGATAGATAAATTGTGATTTTTCTTGTTTTCTATAATTTGTATGGATCTCTTTTCTTGGTTTAAAATTTATAATTAAAATTTTTATTCATCCTTAGTTTATGAAAATGGTGGTTTTTTATATAGGTGTAAGTGGAATGTTATTGAATTGGTCTTATAAAGCATTTTTATATCTTATGTTCAAACTAGAACTTTATGAACTATATTACAAAGGGATTCATATACTCCTTGTTTAGATCCTATTGGGAATGTTTAGATCACACCTTGTATATGCATCGGTTCTTGAGTTTGTATACAACTCTTATGTTTATATTTCAGGTGCCCGATTCTATTCTGTTATTGAGGTTCATGTTGGTCCATACATGGATAGTGGGATGTGATTAGTGATCAGGGGTCACTGGTGGTGGTGGTGGAGTTGTTCAGATTCCATACTCTTTTATTTCTTTTGGGATGTTGTGTCAATCATTCATCTTGGGCTGTTTATTCATACATTCTTCTGCTATGTAATTATTTCAGTTGTTCCTTTTGGTTGGATGTTTAATCACTGTGTCATGTTTGGTTGTTTTATTATTTTGATTATGCTTATTTTATATTCATGGATTTCCACTTCCTGGATAGGTCATGTCGGAATCTCAGCAAGCTTTCATATTTAGTTTATTATGTTATTAAGGGTTAAATTGTTACCATGTGTACATTTTTTAGACTCTTTTACTAATTTTTAGCCCCATGTGGATTAGTAATTCCCTTCAGTACTAGTGGTGAGTTGGGTTGTGTGATGTGTTGGGTCATCTGGTGTGGTTTTTTACAGTTCCACAAAGAGTTTTGGAAGAAGAACCGAATCAAGATACACAAAAGCCTTGAAAGTATTATGGGATTCTTCAAGAGCCTAAGAGAGATGGATTTATCATGGATAATAATGATGAGTTAATGTTCATATGAGATGAACCTACCAATTACCTGGAGTCCATTGAGAGTTTTGATTCTAAGAAATGGTTAAAAGTCATAGAATCTGATATGAACTAAATATACATTAACCAAGTTTGGAACTTTGTGGATGCACCTAAAGGGGTGGGACCCATAGGGAGAAAGTGGATTTTCCGTAAGATTTATAATATAGATGGTAGAGTGTCTACTTATAAAGAATGCATAAAGGTAAAGTGTTGTAATAAAATTCATAATATTGACTATAAAGAATCCTTTTCACATGTAATAATGATAAAGTTCATTCAGATATTGCTTGCCATAGCAGCTCATTTTTTTCATGAGATATATCAAATGGTTGTTAAAACTATTTTGCTTAATGGGAATTTAGTCGAGGAATTGTATATGATAAATCCTAAAAGTTTTTAAGTTTCAAATGAGTCTGTTAAGTTATACAAGTTGCAACAGTCCATTTATGGATTGAAGAAATCTTCTAGGATTTAGAATATCTAGTTTTATAATTCAATCAAAGAATTTTTTTTCATGAAATATACGGATGATTCTTGTGTATATAAGTGGATTATTGAGAGTATTGTGGTGTTTTTGATATTGTATGTGGATGACATGCTACTTATCAAAAATTCCATCTTGGATTTATATTCTATAAATATGTGGTTGGATAAATTCTTCTCTATGAAATACATGGGTGAATAAGCCTACATACAGGGTATGAAGATATATAGAGATAGATCTAAGAGGTTACTTAGACTAATTCAAGACACATATGTTGGTAAAGTGCTAAAAAAATTAGCATAGAGAACTCCAAAATGGTGTATTTACCAATGTTTCATGCTACAAATATTAGGAAAATTCAGTATCCTTATAAGGTGTTAGAAAGGATGGATAAAATTATCTACGCATCCATCATAGACTCTATCATGTATGTCATGTTGTATACTTGTCCTAATATCACCAATTCTCTTAACATTACTATTAGATATCAATCCAATCCCAATGATAATCACTAGATTTTTGTTAATAACATCCTTAAGTACTTTGGAAGATCTAAGGATATGTTCTTGATCTTTAGAGGAGAATATGATCTTTGTATAAAGGGTTACACATATGCAAGTTTCCAATCTGATATAGATGATATGAAATCTCAATCTGGTTTTTTTTCTATGAATTATGGAGAAATTAGTTGGAAGAGTTCTAAACAAGTCATCATGATCGAATCAGAAATAGAGACAAAGTATATTGTTTTATCTGATGCTGCAAAGGAGGATATTTGGATCAAGAAGTTCATTTATAAACTTGAGGTGGTTCTTAGAAATAAGGGATCAATCGAGATTTAATGTGACAACAATGGATCTAGTTTTTAGATCAAGGAACCCTAGTCTCACCAAATGATCAAACACATCCTTCACAAATATCATCTCATATGAGAGATCGTTAAGAGGCATAATGTTAGAATCTATTGGGTGACTACAGATAATAATGTAGCGAACTCACTTAAAAAACCATTAGCACAATGGAAGCATGAGGGTCGTGTTGAGTCTCTTGGTTTATGATACATAAGATATTGATGTGATAGTTAGATAATGTATCGTGATTTTATAATAAAAGTCTATCTCCATTTATCATTCATTCATGTGTGTTACAATTTACTTTACATGAATAGTGGAATAATAATATCTATTTAAAGTAAAACTTTGAGTTGTCCCTAATCGATGATCATCATGAAGTATTATGGGTTGTGATGATATGTTAATATTATCATGAGTAATTGACTCGTGAGAAAATAAGTCGAGACTTATTATTTGGAATGACCCATCAAAGTATATCTCATGGAATATCATACAATCGTCGATATACTTAGGTGTGTACATTTATTATCAATCCTTTTTACTGGAGGTTAGAGAGATACTGATCATGAGATCCTTTATACTTGTATACCTTTCTTATGTAATCCATTAAGTCTTAGTTAATCAATGGGTGGTTGATTATGTTGTTAATCATGTCATCGGTTGGTACTCAGCCAAGATGGAATTTGTCCACTCGTATAATGAGAAAATACATTTAGCCCTTGATTAAATTATATTGAGGAAATGCATGGTCGTGATTAGTTGATACACATGATATGTTTAGCTACTTGGATGAGTGACATGTGATGTGCTCATCTGCTAGATGAATGACATGTGATGTATTCATCGGTCGGATTGGTCTTTTTTTGAGAATCAATAAAGTTTGAGATGTCCTATACTAGATTGACATTTTTTCATGTCTAGTGGTCACTTGATGTTATATAAAAAGGTATTATATATGTATACATATGATGTATATGATATATCTTGTGGTGGGAATTTTTGTATGTGATATGAGTATGTTTGATCCAGACCCCTAAGGCCATGTTTGGTACATAGGAACTGGAGACTGGGAAACGAAAACGGAAATGGAAAGAAACATTTTAGATGTTTCATGAATATAAAATGGAACATTCCATTCTATAAAATAATGGAATTCTAGTTTCACCCAAAATGGGAAAAATCACGATTCCATCATCCATTTGGACAAATATTTCCTTCTATATTAGCTGCAACTTCCACCCTTACCCTCTCCAGTATCATTACTATCGTGTGGCCCACAACCACCACCGCTACTCCCCAATACATCGCCCTCATTGTCGTGCCCATTTTCCACTTCTATGCCTTGCCTCCATCGCACCCCTCCACCACCATTTCATTTTGCTTCTTAGTCTTCACGCCCCTGTCGTTTCACCCTACCACCACCATCGATGTCGTACCACAATCGCTATGGCCCCAATTGGGCCCCTACCCCCATCATCGTCATCACCCCTACCATTGTACCCAACCATTTTCATCATAATCATTCTCCTCACCCCCATATTCATTTATTTATAGAAGGGAAAGAAACAATAGAAAACTAATTTTATTTTTTTATTTATATTTCAACATTTTTTTCTAACAAGTTCCCTTTCCTTTTCTTGTTTTACCAAAAGTGTATTTTTTCATTTCCCTTTCCCTTTAAATTTCCCTTTCTCATTCCAATTTCATTGAAATCGGTTCATGTATACCAAACTAGGCCTTAGTAGCTTGAGAATCACGGATAATTTTCTAGAGGAAGATCTTTTCTTTCATCTATGAAATAGGGATTTCATATTTATTGTCAATGATAATAAGACCTGTAGTGTAAAGACTTGGATTTTTCCATGTAATTTGTTTTAATTATATGGGAATAATACAAGTCTTTGAAAATTTATGGCGCGTGATTCTGAGGCCCGGAGTGCCCAGAATGAATTTCTAACCTTTTTTTCGGTATATTCAATAAACGTGCGAGCGGGTTTTTATAACATTTGAACTGGTGCTCAGAATTGAAATATAAGGGTACCGTTTACCTCGCAACACCGATATTCACTTAAAGAGACCTTCACCTCGACCGTAGTAGGTCGAGGGTGAAAGTTAGTTTTTGTGCTTTTCGTGGGAGAAAATAAAATAAACTAGCTTTATTTTATTTTTAAAATTTAAAACTCCCAATTTGAATTCAATGGTGGGGACCACCCGACCCTTGAACTCCCTCTTTAAAGAGGGAGGTGACTCTTGGTTTCTTTTCCAATTAATTGTGCCAACATCAAATTAGTTAATGTTCCAACTCTAATTAAATTAACAAAGTTAATTTAATAGGTTGGTTCCTCATTTTCTTGAGTTTGGGGAAAGTGTTGGAAAAGGGAGAATTGGGGAGAGATTTGGAGAACATTCTCCAACAAAGGAAGTCCTCCAACAAAGAACGTCTTCCAGAAACAAAGAATGAGGAGCCAACCTTGGAGCGTCTTGCGGGAGCGACAAACACCGACTCTTTAACAACTTCGTCTACTTCTTCATTCCACCTCCAATGGAAAATCGAGGTAGGGGTTTTATATACATTGAGTTTTATTCTATTGATTCTTCATATCCTAAATTAAAGACGACGATGTCCAAACGAACATGGCCATCATCTCGTACATAAACCTTGCTCCTCTTTCTTTTTATTCTTCATGCATTCTTCGTGCATTCTTCAACGCCTAATATTTATTGACGCTGGAAACATGAAGATTTGTTGAGTGTGATATATAGACGCGGAGCCCTCGACACAAGGATCGCGAATATGCGATCGTTTAATTTTTTGGGCTTTGAACGAAGCTGCAATGGTTTGCGGAAGAAATTGGCGGTCGGCACACGGTCATCCGCGAGGAAGGTGGGGTGGCGCACATTTGTGCTGCCAGTTGAGCAAGAGGCCACAGCCCATCGGCCGCGGCGGATCAGGGTAGCGGCTGGAAACCATCCAGCCATGTGGTGGAGCGGCGGTGTGCATCCGCGCCGCCGATAGAGCAAGGGGCCGCGGCCGCTTGGCTGCGGCGGAGGCCGAAAGCGGCCAGTATCCAACCGACTGCAGTGGAGCAGTGGCGCGTGACCGTGACGCTGGGAAGAAGTATGGTCGGCCGCGCCACACCGGGTGAGACCCTTTGGCGGGTCTCGCGTTCCAGCATTCGAATGGTCCACGGACCGTTCGGGAAGACCGGGGGGCGCCTCCCCCCGGGTGTCGGTCACGGCGGACCCCACCTCGGCGGACCGCCAGCCAAGTGGGTCGCACTGCAGCGGGTCGTGCCCAGCGGGTCACGCCCAGCGGGCTGCACTGCAGCGGGCTGCACCGTAGTGGGCCGCGCTAACGGGCTGGGCCGGGCCGTTCCCTTTGCGGGTTAGGTCAGGCCCACCAAGTCCCAGGACATCCAGGCCAGACCCAAATCGGGTCGGGTCGACCCAAACCAGTTCGGGTCGGACCAGACCCAGGCCCATCTGGACCCATTTACGCCTTCGTGGCCATAACTTGTGAACTGGGCGTTCGTTTGTCGAACCGTCTATGACATCGGAATCCTTGTATCGAGATGTTCCTTTTGGTATACTCCACTTGAGTTTTGGATATAGTTTGAGTATGGTCGGGTTGGATCGGACCCCGAATCCAACTGGGCCCTCGGAGCGGAAACGCTAATAACTTACAGACCAGATGTACGATTGACGCGTCGTCTATTGCGTTGGGTCCCTTAAGATGTGACGGACCTTTGAGATACTTCTTCGTGGGACTTATGGGTGGTTGAGGTATGACAGATGGATTGGGGAGCAGTTCTCCCAAGCACCTTACGTACGGAACCCTGCGACTGGTTGAGATCTGACGACTGCTGACCATTACGACTCGAAGTGACTCGACAGGCCCAGTGGGGAGCGCCTCTGTGTGACACGGCAGACCCATGGTGGGGAGAGCCTCTGTGTGATGTGGAAGACCCGTGGTGGGGATCGGCTCTGTGTGACGTGGCAGACCCACGATACTCGACATGAGGAGTACCTCAGCAGTCCAAGATTAGTGGGAAGCGCCTATGTGTGACGCGGCAGGCCCACTGTACTCGATAGAGGAGGATTTCTCCAGCAGCCGAGGTATTCGACGATGTGAATAGGGATGTTACTTGTTACTACCCATAGAATAAATCCTGGTGTGATTTGTCTTTACTTTTTTCTTGTGATTGAGTTTATGCTATGTGATACTTCACCTTCATGGTGTTACCTTCGTGGTATACTTCCTGCATGTATGAGATGAGTATATCTTGATAACTTAGGTATATGTATGGGCATATACCTAAGTAGAGTTGGTTCTTTCTTTGTGGTCTTTCCTTTTTGAAACTCTAGGATACCTACGGGGTCTCAGGGTCCCTACTGAGTATCGTTATACTCACCTCTGCACGGGCTATGCCCGCACCTTGTTGTGTTTGGTGCAGACGAAGAGCAGCGCTAACTGAGGACAAGGGTACCAGGACTGGAGGTATCTCAGAGGTGGACTTTAGACAAGGCGCACCATAGAGACGACCATTCGAGAGCTATACCTACCCTTCAGGTAGGATCCTTGGTGGGTGTTCACAGGATTTGTTTTCAGTTTTACTTGTACTTTTCAGTTTACTTGTACTTTATAGTTGGGCTTGTATTCTGACCCCTTTTTACTCTCTGTACACACCCTGTTTACTATATATAGTTTTACTTTGTGCTTGTATCCTTATTTGTTTTTAGTTGTGTGATTTTACAGGTTATAAAGGCAATGCCTTCCCATTTTTAGGGAATACGCCTTTTGGTGCTAGTCTCCAGCCCCTAGCCTATGGAAGGCAGGCTTGGGGTAGTCACGACATGGGCCCCGAGGGATGGATCGTGACATGCAGGGTCTCATGGTTAGGCCTTTTGATAAGGGTTAAAATTTTGGAAAAAATTTATTTTCCAAAATGAAGAGAGTTTGATAAACTGTATCCAAAAGAGTTCTATATGGATTCATAAAGAGTTGAGAAGATTTTCCATAAATTCCTTAAGGGATTTTAGTGCAAGTGGTAGATTGATGGATATACACTAAAACATGGGTGAGTCATATTTTATGATTAAATTGAGTCATAAAACATAATATGCATGAGATGAATATCATGATTTACGATTGGTATGAATCATAAGACACAATTTACATGAGATTCACATCATCTCTTATAATTAGCTTTTGTCGTAAGGTGGCATACGATGTTATAGATTGCCTATATCATGTTATACGATTGGCATATGATATATCTTTTCATGGGATGTGTATTCATGAATCTGGCCACCACCTCCTATGTAACACCCTGATATTTTTTTTAAAAAATAACATTATTTTCAATAGCATATACGACACGCAACACCGAGCTTAATCTACCCATAAAATATATGATTGTTATAACATAACTGTTAAATTAATAGGTATGAATGGGATTAACTAATTTATGAAATATATATATATATATATATATATCCTACTCAATATAAATGTATTTATAAATTCCTATTAAATGATCACTCAATTTTTAGTAATGTCATTTCATTCATCTAAAATAAGTTTTCTTCAAAAATGATTTTTATTGCTTTTTGTGAAAAAATATTATAATTCATTTTAAAAAAATTTAGAAAATTTATTTTATAAAATGAAATTTATTTTTTAAATCATCATATAAAAATTAAAATGGGGTGAAATTTTGGGGTTTTTTGGAAAATATTGATTTTATAGTGAATAGTTAAAATATTGATTATTGTAAAACTGTCATTTCTTTTCAATAAATTAAGTAATATAAAAGTTACATTATGATTTGAATTTTATTTCATTTAAAATAAGTATTATTTATTTATATTTAATCCTATTAATTAAATTTGAATCATATTTATACTGAATTTTAGTGTAAGTTTATTTTTTGGTTTAAAAACATGTTTTTCTAAAAATTGTTTTAAAGTGCATAATGATTTTCCATTTTAATTCATTAAAATAACCCCAAATGTGAAATAATTTAAATTAAAATAATATATTATATTTATATAAATATTAATTTGAATTCATATAATGATTATTATTAGTTATATAGTTAATATAAATTCATCTTATGCTTGAAAAATACATTTCTTGAAAAATCGCTTTTTCGTCGCATTTTCGGGTTTTATTTTTAATTAAATTCTACCAATTTTGTGAATTGAATTTGTTAAAATATATTAAATATTTATAATCATTATAATTTAAATTTTATAATAACTTTAACTTAATTTTTTGACTTAATGAATAGTGAAAGCGGTAAAAATATTTTACCACAGTTAAGGTGAAAACGGGTTTACAGGGGGGTTAAAATAAAAATATAATAGATAAAATGACCTAAACACTTATCTAAAATCTATTTTATGACCATATTTATACCTTATCTTATCTAAGTCTTGAGAATAGTCCATTTTGGATCCCAGTGGCATGAGAAAAACATGGGTATCACTTTTTCTTTTCAAAAATTCCAAGTGTGTCCTCTCCCCCACTTATAAAAAGTTGTTCCCTCTCCTATCCTATTCAAACCTCAAAATCCTTTTAATTCATTAAATAAATACCCAAATATATTCTTTACTTCCTTCCTCACATCCTATAGTCCTTTTTTTGATCAAAAAATCAATCTAGGAAAGCTTTTGGTGTAAACCTTAAGAGGCTATCCAAAAAAAGGTATCATTCTTAACCGAGAATTTTTGTTTTATTTCTTCTTTCACCTCCATCAAATATTATTAAACCATGATGAAATAATAACAACACTATATCCCATATACTAATATGTTATTATGTTACTGTCATAAGCTAAATTCATCTCCTCTTCCATCAAGTGGGAAATGAAACTATCATTCATGTGTACGGCGGACTACCGCCTCACGAACTAATGTAATTCGTTTTCCATCACCACCTCTTACGACTGGTTGTAATGATAGATTTAAATTATTTATATATTATATTTTTAACATAATTATAATTCTATAATTATTATATAACATATACCTTCTTACTTTTCATTCTGTGGGAGATATGATAACGTCGCTCGTGTGTACGGCAGACTATCGCCTCGCAAAGTGATGCGATTCGTTTTTCACTTACGCTTTACATGGAAGGTAATAAAGATAAATTTAATGAATATATGTGATATATATTATAATTATGATATTCATGACATATTTATCATTCTGAAAAGATAATATTCCATTTACTTTCTTACCATTTCATTCAGTAAAAAATGATAATGTCGTTCATGCGTACATGTGGACTACCACTTCCATGAAGTGATGTGATTCATTTTTCATCACCTCATCACATGGATTATATATATAAGTATATTTAAATAAATAATATGTTATTTATTATATGATGATAATTATAGAAATATAAAATATTACTTACCTTCTTTCCATGATGTTTATTGAAAAATATAAATGTTACTCATACATATATACAGCCCGAATGGCCCGAAGGCCTTATTTTTTTTATTATTATAGATAATCCCCATTTTTAAGGGATGAAGGGGAACCCGTACATGACCCATAGGCCCAAGTAAAAAGGCCCGACACAACTCGCAATACATGACCCGAAGGCCCAGAGGCATACTATACCCAATACATGACTCGTAGGCCCAACCCACAGGAACTACCCCTCCCCTAGCTTCTGTATCATTGATCACCTAGATACTCACCTTAAATTACTGATCGGATAGCATTACCTCTTACAAAGTTGCACGGTGCCTGGTCCCGATGGTGGTTGTTATACCCTCTCATTCTTCCAATCTGGTAGCTCTACTTCTGGTGACTGCTAGTCTTATTGCTCTGATCCTCTTTTGGGGAATGTTCTATTTGAACTGAGCTACTCTATAGTCTTTGTGGCCTGAAGGCCCTGAGGCCCTGAAGACCTTTAATGACCTGAAGGCCCTGGAGACCCGTAGGCCCAAACCGGTGGCCCAAAGGCCCAAATCGGGTGAATAATTCTGGCTGCTACAGTCTCCATGATTGTAATGTAGTTCATTTTTCATGACCATAATTCATGATTAGTTTTAAAAGTATAATTTATGTATAAATATTATAATTATTTCATTATTATTATTCTATATATGATGGAACAATGACCCATTTTACCACGATCAATATACCGAATCCATTTTGAAAATATGAACCGAACATCCTCAAAACACCTAATGTGGACTTGACTGATTAAATATTTAAATATTTCATTAAAATAAATAAAATAAATGATTTAAGTATAAGGTATTAAAACTAGAAAAGGTTCTTAAGAAATCAAATGATAGATATGAGTTTATTATACAATAGTTAAAAGACATACATGGAAAGTCTGAAATCGAGGTAAGGGTTTCTCATCTCACATTTAATTCCATGAGACATATGTCATGTTCACTAATTATTTGTTTTATGTGGTGTATATACCACCATTTTGATATTTTATATCATGAATATCCTTATTTTAATTATATTTAAAGTATCATTTGAAGTTATTATTTCATGGGGCTTACGATTGAAAAGTTACCAAGTTACCAAAGTGGAAAAAAGCTTTATGTTGAAATCTCTTTTCTTTTCAGGATTTGTTTATGTTCAAGGTTCATTTGGAGTAAATGATATGCTCTTATTTTCTTGAGCCACATCTATTTTCTAATTTTTTGGTTTTGAATGTGGTTTACATGTTTAATTTTCATTTTCTCCCTTACTGATTAAAGAAACATCAAGGAAGTCGCTTGTAAGTGATATCAATCATGTATCTTCTTTTAGATCGAGAGTCTTTCTCTTCCATATCCATGTTTTCTAAAATGATTTTAAAAAATGTATTTTTTAAGCATAAAATATTTTCTAAATCTATTTTACATGATCTTTGACATTCTTTTAAAAGGTTTTAAAAATTAAATTTTTTAATGTTTTATAAATGGGTCACTTTTGACTCCCTTTACAAAATGTTTGAAAAGAATGCTTATTTTTAACATTTTCATCATGAAATTAATTTCCCACCATCATGTCTATTATTTTATTTGAATCTTAATTTATAAGTTTCCAAGGTTATTTTCAAAGAAAAATATTTTTACAATATTTTTTGAATTTTTAGTTTTTAAAGGTGATTTTCAAAGTAAAAATGTTATTTTCTTAAATAATGTTTTTAATGATATTTTAATGGTATTTCCGTTCATCAACATCAACAAACCTTGATTTTACTTATGCTCTACTATGGATAATTCGTAATAATATCATCTTCATTCTTTCTCTAGATGGATTATGATTGTTTCAAATATATTTCCATGGAACCACTTCCTTTTTCATGGGTTAATCAAGCTATGAAAGGGGTGATGATTTTTTATGAGTTTTATGATGAAATACAAGATTTTTTACTTTATTCATGTTGTGGTTCTTGGACATTGTTTATGATGATGGGCGGTTCTGTTATAAACCAAGGATGGGTGGTTCCATTATAAATCAAGGACATGTGGTTATGTTATTAACCAAGGACGGGTGGTTCTATGATAAACCAAGGATGGGTGGGTCTGTGATATCCCTTTAATAAATTAGTTATGGAAGTTGATTGTATGGTTATTACATTTGTAAGAGTGATTGTAAGAGTGATATAGAGATGATTTCCCATGTTACCTACATGTTTTATCTATATTTTATATGGGTTTTTATGGAAATCTTATGATTTCTCAAGGTAAGATGATGAGTTTATGTTTAAAGAAAATCATTTTCTACTTCATATGGGTGAAAATGTATGGGTTATAAATATTTCCTTTGATCATGATTGAAATCACATGACTCGTGATTATTCATTCTTATGACTCTTACCTTTGTTAAATCTTTATACCATATTTTGTGATTGATGATCAAGGTATTTATGGGTATGATTTCTCTTATGTTATGCTCATGTAATTTGATTATATCATTTTACCATAATGCTCATCTTTTTCTCACTAATGACATTCAGTTTTTAATGCTTAAATTTACCTTTACTGAGCATTTGAGTTCACTCTTCTTAAGTTTCATTTTCCCTATGTTATCAATAATGATATTAAATGAATTATTTCTAAAAGGGTTTCATATGGATGATGATGATGACCTGATATGGAATATGAAAAGATGAGTATAGTGGAAAAATGATCTCTTAAAGTCATGGGTATTGTTTATATAAGAGTTCTTCCTGATTCTCTAAAATTCTAAACTTAAAAGGTCCTTGGGTATGTAAGTGATCCAATATTTCCTTTTGTTTTTATAAGTTTTGGATGGAAAAAATTGGGTCATGATTATCGGTATCAAGCCAGAAATGTAATGATTATATTTTTAATGCTAGATACAGGAGTGTGGATTTAAGGTTGTTATAGTTGGTATCAGAGAAAGATTTAGATAACTTTGGATATTATGATGTTTTCATGTGAGGTTTTCTTAAGATTTATGGATACCATCATAGGCCTATAAGCTTAGGTTGATCGTAAGTTCAAAGTCTTAGAAACCCCTTTTTAGGTTTTAAGTGATGAGATCTTAAAGTGATTAATGACATTTTGGGAAACGTTTTATTAGGTTGAAGTATATGTAAAGATTTGGTTTAACGTGAAGTATGCCTTTACATTTTCTGGATATATGTTTTAAGTTATTGATAACCTTTAGGGTTTATATTATCTTGGATATTGAGATAATTATGGGGACACATGTTTTATCATATAGATGACCATAGGATTGAAAAGTTATTTGGTGACTAAGTGGTTAATGTTATTTCAGAAGAAGATAGTTATATTTTAGGGCTTATAAGCTGAAAGGTATGATATAACCTTTGAGATTAAAACACTCTTTAACGTTGAGGTTATTGAGGATATTTGGGATATAGGATCATTTATATATGGAATGATTTAGTTTTAATTTTGGGTATTACTGTTGAATTTTGGAGATTAATGTATTATTTCTTCATATAAAGGTTTATTCATTTTGGGAATTACCTTACCTTATGCTAACCATTTTGATTTTGGTTACTATCTAAAGATAGGAGGAATATATTTTTATCCCTTTTATGGTTATGTGATCCTTTAAATTTTGATTTTAGTGCTTCAGGCATTAAAAAAATTGTCTTGAATACTCATCATTTGAAGAAAAAGATGAGGTTGTGGTGGAAATTGATTAAAGGAAGAAATTATACTCATCAAGTAAGTATATTTCCTTATGTTCTTCATCTAGATTGTAAAGGAATTTCTAAACTCTAGTAAAAGGATCATGAAACAAAAATGTTGTCCCATTACCATCATTTACGATAAAATTGATGGTCTTTTTCACACCGCTTTGGTTTATGGTTTTGTTGTTGTTGAATTTCTCATGATCATTCACTTTCTTACGATCAATGATCTCTATCACTCTCTATCATTATTTGGCCATTATATTTTTCTTTCATGTCTACATATTCACTCTACACTAATGTTAACCTACTTTAAAACCTGGTTATGTGTTATTACAGATGACCTTCATACTTCTCTCTCACACTTTTCAAGTGGAAGTTTTATTAACCCTTTTTATGATGTGGGATTTCAGTAAAGGTATTTTGAAATGTCAAACCCTTTTTTACCGAGTTTAAGTTCAAATTACGAGGATGCAATTTATTTAATGGGGGGATAATGTAACTCCCTGAGATTTGTAAAATCAGAACATTATATTTGATAGTGTATACAACACGCAACACCGAGCTTAAACAACCCATGAAATATATGATCGTTATAACCTAGCTGTTAAATTGGCAAGTATAAATAGGATTAACTACTTATGAAATATATATATATAAATTTCTTACTAAATATAAATTCATTGATAAATTCTTAGTAAATAATCACTCAATTTTTAGTAATTTTGTTTTATTTATCAAAAATAAATTTTCTTCAAAAATGATTTTTATTGCATTTTATGAGCAAATATTATAATTAATTTCTTGAAATTTTAGAAAAATTATTTTATAAAATGAAATTAATTTTTGAAATATTCATATCAAAATTAACATAGGGTTAAATCTTTAGATTTTTCAAAAAATATTGATTTTACAATGAATAGTGAAAAATACCGTTTTTGTAAAACTGTCATTTCTTTTCAATAAATTAAGTAATTTAAGTCTCATTATGCTTTGAATTTTATTTCAAGTAACATAAGTATTATTTAGTTATATTTAATCCAATTAATTACATTTAAATCATCTTTATACTAAACTTTAGTATGAGTTTATTTTTTGGTTTATAAACGCATTTTTCTAAAAACTATTTCAAAGTGCATAATGTTTCTCCATTTTAATTAATTAAAATAATCCCTAATGAGAAATGATTTAAATGAAAATTATATATTATATATCTATAAATATTAAATAAAATTCATATAATGATTATTATTAGTCATAGAGTTAATGTAAAATCATCTTATGATTGAAAAATACATTTCTTAAAAAACCACTTTTTTGTTGTGTATGTGGGTTTTATTTTAAATTAAATTTTGTCAATTCTATGAATTTAATTTGGTAAAATGGATTTCATATTTTGAGTCAGCATAATTTTTATTATATAATCAATTTTTTGTCTTAATGAATAGTGAAAGCGGTAAAAATATTTTACCGCGGTTAAGGTGAAAACGGGTTTACCGAGAGTTAAACTAAAAAGATAAGGGTTACAATGACCTAACCACTTATCTAAAATATATTGGCTGACCATATTTTGACCTTATTTAATATAAGGCTTGAGAATGGTCCATTTTGGAGCCTTATGACATGAGTATCACTTTCTCTTTTCAAAAATTCCAAGTGTATCATCTCCCCCACTTATTTAAGGTCACCTCCTCTTCTCTCATCTTCACACCTCCAAAGTCTTTTGGTTCGGTCAAACCCTACCCAAATATATTCCTTACTTCCCTCCCTGAATCCTAGAAGTCTTGGTTTGATCATAAAATCAATCTAGGGAAGCTTTTGGTGTAAACCTTAAGAGGTTATCCGAAGAAGAGGTATAATTCTTAACCGATCGTTTTTTGTTTTATTTCTTCTTTCCAATTCCCTCAAATATTCTTCAACCATGATGAAATAATAACACGAGTATATATCATATAATGAGATATTATTATTTTGATATCATAACCTAGATTTGTCTCCTCTTTTATCAAGTAGGAAACAAAACCATCATTCGTGTGTACGGTGGACTACCGCCTCACGAACTGATGTAATTCATTTTTCATCACCTCCACTTATGGTTGGTTGTAATGATGGATTTAAAGTATATATATGATATTTTTAACATAATTATACTTCTCAAATTATTATATCACATATACCCTCTTACTTTCCATTTTGTGGGGGATATGATAACGTCGCTCGTGTGTACGACGGACTACTGCCTCGCGAAGCAATGTGATTCTTTTTTCACTAATGCTTTACATGGAAGGAAATAAGGATAAAGATAATGAATTTATGTGATATATATGACATTATTATGATAATTATGAAATTTTTATCATTCTGAAAAGATAATATACCATTTCCTTACCATTTCCTTCACTGAAAAACGATAATGTTATTCGTGCATACGTGTGGACTACCGCCTCTACAAAGCGATGTGATTCATTTTTCATCACCTCATCACATGGATGGTATATTTAAGTATATTTAAAGAAATAATATGGTATCTATGATATGATGATCATTATGGAAAGATAAAATATTACTTACCTTCTTTCCATAATGACTGTTAAAAAATGAAAATGTTACTCATGTGTATGTCTGATCTACCATCTCTATGATTGTAACATAGTTAATTTTTCATAACCATATTTTATGATTGGTTTTAAAAGTATAATTGATATATAAAAATGATAATTATTTCATGATTAATATTCTGGAGATGATGGAACAATGACCCCTCTGACCACGATCAACATACTAAAGCCATTTTGAAAATATGGACCGAACATCCTCAAAACACATGATATGGAATTAACTGATTAAATATTTAAATATGTCATTAAAATAAATAAAATAAATGATTTAATTATAAGTTATTGAACCTAGAAAATATTTTTAAGAAAACAAATAATTGATATGAGTTTATTATATAGGAATTAAAAGGCATACATGGAAAGTTTGGACTTAGGGTAAGGGTTTCTCATCCACATTTACTTCAATGAGACATATGTCATATTCACCACTTATTTCTTTTGTGTGGTGCATATACTGCCTCTTTGACATGATATATCATGCATCTCCTTATGTTCATGATATTAAGTATCATTTGAAATTATTCTTTCATGGGGTTTACGATTGAAAAGTTATCAAAGTGGAAAAGGTTTTATGTTGTAATATTTTTTCTTTTCAAGATGTGTTTATGTTCAAGGTTCCTTTAGAGGAAATGATATTCTCTTGTTTTCTTGAACCATGTCTTTTTTCTTCTATTCTGGTTATGAATGTGGTTTACATGTTTAATTTCAATTCTCTCCCTTATTGATTAAAGAAACATCAAGGAAGTCACTTGTAAGTGATATCGATCTTGTATCTTCTTTTAGATCAAGAATCTTTCTCTTACATATTCATGTTTTCTAAAATGATTTCAAAAATGTTCTTTGCTAAACATAAAATAGTTCCTAAATCTATTTTACATGATCTTTGACCTTCTTTTAAAAGGTTTTATAAAGGAAATTTCTTAATGTTTTCTAAATGGACCACTTTTGACTCCCTTTACAAAATGTTTGAAAAGAATATTTATTTTTAACATTTACATCATGAATGGAATTTCTCGTCGTCATGACCATTATTTACTTTAAAAATTCATTTATAAGTTTTCAAGAATATTTTCAAAGAAAAGGATTTTCACAATATTTTGTGAATTTTTAGTTTTTAAAAGTGATTTTCAAAGTGAAAAGGTTATTTTCCTCAAGAATATTTTTAATGATCTTTAAATACTATTTCCATTCATCAACATCAACAACTATTGATATTACTTATGTTCCACGGGGAATAATTTGCAATGATATCATCCTCATTCTTTCTATGGATGGATTATGATTTTTTTCAAAGAGATTATCAGGGAGCTTGTTTCTTTTCCACGAGTCAACCAAGTTATGAAAGGGATAATGATTGTTTTATGAGTTTTATAATGAAATGAAAGCTCTATGTACTTTATTCATGTTTTGGTTTTTTGACATTGTTTATGATGATAGGTGGTTCCGTTATAAATCAATGACGAATAGTTCCATTATAAACCCAAGGACGGGTGGTTATGTTATTAACCAAGGACGGGTGGGTCCATGATAATCATCCAATGCATTGGGTATGGAAGTCGGTCATATGATTATTCCATTTGTAAGAGTGATTGTAAGAGTGATATAGAGATTATGTCCCAAGTTACTATATGTTTTATCTATGTTTGTTATGAGTTTTCATGGAAATTTTATGATTTCACAAGATAAGCTAATGAGTTTATGTTTAAAGAGAAGTATTTTTCACTTCTTATGGGTGAAAAGTTATGGGTTATAAATGTTTCTTTTGATCAAGATTGATGTCACATGGTTCAGGATTATTGATTCTTATGACTTTTGTCTTTGTTAAAGCTTTATGTCATGTTTCATGATTGATGATCAAGGTATTGATGGGTATGATTTCTTTTATGTTATGCTCATGCGCTTTGATTATATTATCATACCCTTATGCTCATCTT